>OY735230.1:9411585-9681585 GCA_963457665.1 Thysanoteuthis rhombus | reverse complement strand
ATTACTTTGACTGTCAAATTAATTTATCCAAAATTATAAGCTATCCCTAGTAAATATTCCAAAGGGTTCTCTCTTTAGCCCTTGGCCTGCTGCTAGATTTTCCTATGGCATATGACAAGAAGCAGGTTGGCATGTTCGTAAATAATTGCACAAAACTTTCCATGGATGAAAATTCTTTGAGTCACTGGAGAGAGGAAGGATTGGCGAAAAATATGCGTTAAACTTTATGTGGATACACTATATGGAACTGAGATAAAAACCATTTTGAAATTTTGTTCACATAAAAATCTGTAGTATGATGGCTTACGTTTGCATGAGGCAATTTTTCAAACACAAATACATCACTGTTTATATAGTTCACATGGATAATTTTTATACTTGAATTTTTCTTCTGTCTTCCTTAGCTCAGCTCGCATGTTTTATCATTTTTGTGATAACATCAATATTTCACTAGGTTTTTTCTTTCTTATTACAACCATGTTGGCTTGTTTTCAGATCAAGTCAGCAGTATCAAATCATACCCAAGCCTCATTTTACATCTCAGAAATACTTCTGTAGCAGTAAAATTGATTTGGAAGCATTTTCACATTGTCACTTCATTAAAGCAATACTTGCATCACTCCTTTGAAATTAATCACCAGTTTACCTCTCCTTCGTTATGTCCCTCCTTCATTACTAATTTGATTCACACCTGATAGAAAGAGAAAAACTCACCTCTAACATAACTTTGCCATACTTATTAATTCTGAGGAACTGAATCTGCCGACTCCGTTGCCATTTGGTGAAGATCTCCCCCAATTTCTCTCCAAGCAGGGATTTGTGGTCTCGCATTTCATCGGAAGAGACAAACATTGTCTTTGGTCCACTATACAGGGTTGCATACAGGAGGTAAGGGTCATCTTGACTACTGCAATGTCAAAGAAAGACATTGAGATGTGTGACCGAAAAAAGGAAATATTTCAACTAAATAAGTAACAACTTACTTCTAGGAAAAAGTTTCATGATAACATTTTCATCATCATGATGCTATTATTGGAGATGTTTCCCATAGGAACAATATAAATTTCTATCAATAAATGTAGTGATGTACATCAATTAGTAATATCTTTGCAGCAGGCTGTGATGGTCCCCCTCCCCCCCGACAAGGAGATCAATGCTCAGATCTGCTGAGCAAGCCAAGCACTCAGCATACTACAATACTGAGTACTGAATCAGCACAACCTCCAGTCGTTAACCAAGCTGAAAGTTTACGAGAGGGTTGTTATCTCTAGCTTTGTTTATGGCTGTGAGACTTGGACTTCATACAGGAGACACATTAAGTTACTGGAGTGCTTCCACATGACCAGACTGTGAACAATCCTTGGCATATGGTGCCAGGACAAGATCACAGACCTAGAAATCTTGGTTGGAGCAGAAAATGGATGACTCCAGGATCCTTAAGAGGAACCCTGTCTTGGCAAAAGAAGCTGACGAAAGCCCCCAAAATGCATCCCAGACTGTGTGAAGGCCAACGGTGCACCCATTAGTGTACATTGATAAATCATGCACACAACAACTTTGAGAAGAGCCGCTGCAGCAACACCAACAAAACTTGCACGAGGACGAAGGCAGTAGCAACAGTACCCAAAGAGCTTGGACAGATTCTCTGCCCTCACAGTGGATACCCATGCAGATCTGAACTGGAACTCCACACCAAAAGAGACTGAGAATCAACACCAGTTCACACCAAAAGAGACTTGAGAAGCACATAGAGGTCATTGTCGGACATAATGGACCACCAAGAAGTAGTAGGCTGCCAATTTTATCATTTTTGTACAGTTCTACATAATTTGTTGTGATATTAAAAGTGACAATATGGTAAAACACAAACTGTATGTAAAATAAACAGTTTATTCACATGTTTTGCTGGTTTCAGCTTTGTCAGAATAAAACAAAAAGCAAATGATACAAAGTTTTTGAAATTTAGGAAAGGTACTTATTGGTAACTGATGTCACCATCATGAAATGAATGGTGAACATCAATTATTTAGAATTTCATTTTACGAACAATTTGTTTTTTTTCACGTTTCAATATCTTCACCAGATAATGCACCTGAAGAAGGCCATAGAATGGATTGGCTAAAACGTTGTGTTACACTCAATTGTCCAAAAAATTCATTGAATGTTAATGATCCTTCACAAAACTATAGATAATATCCATACTTCATATAAATCTATAACCATAACACGTCTGTACCAGAACTAATTATCTAAAAAATACCAGCAAAATACCATTGCGACCCAAAAAGCACTTTTTGGAAAAAACAAAAATTTGCCTAGTGGAGTACTCTGCAAATTTTTTAGGTTGTAGCCTCAAAAATATGACCAGGATTGTCTGGACACACACATACGCAAACATATAGATAGAAGAATCTGCAGCCCACTCGGCAGGTTGGTCAGGCAATTTGTGGGGCTATGGTAATTTGATATCATCTTGTCGGATATCTTCATCCAAATTCTAATCATAATTTGTTGTGTCAGTACAATGTCTTTTTCTATATTTACGTAATGTAAAACAGTATATAATTGGTGTTAAGAATGAATAAATTTGGGACATTGTTCACAAAGACAAATTGAAACATTCTTGATGATCTGTAAGACCAAAGTGAAACCAAAAAATGGAGAACTTACATATTTTCAAGAAAGAAACAGCTTGCATGGTTTAGTATCGCAGTCATATCCGTCTGGCGCCACTGTTTCATGTGTTTCCGTCCAATTACAAGAACTTTCATGCGTTTTTCCAGAGCAAAATATTCAACCACTCTTCGCAGCTAAAATCAAAACAAAAAAAAAACATTTTTGTAATATGACACAATATCTTTTCCAGTAATAAGGACACAACTTTTCCCCTAAGAATCTACATCACTCAATCAACGAACCTCAATGAAATATTTCAATACTTGAGAGACGTTCAAGTTTCTTTATACTGTAGACTCTTGTAATGGTGGCATACTCTGGGATTTAAGAGCACTGTAAAAACGAATTTATCATTACAACTTGTGGATTTTATACGAAGTGCACAAATAATGAGAAACCAAAAGTGCAGACAAAAATAACTTTTTATCACCCTTTCACAGTCTAATGCCCCATGGCAGTTTAGGCAGTATCAAGGGTTAACTAATTTCAGTTTTTAAAATAATGCACTGAAATCTTCATGTGCTGTTGCTACAAACTAATTTCCGAAAATAGTCTTGTAAGAAAATGAAAATAAATGTGCCTTTAAAACACACCAGTCATTCAACTCTTAAATTCATATAAAAGAAACAGAATGTCAGATTCAAGGGAAATAACTTCTGATCAAAATTATCTCTTGTTGACCATTTGGTGATTTAAAAGAAAAAAATTTTTTTAGCTAATTCACAGAAGAGTTTCATTGTTGGTTTCAAGTGGTTTATGAATTATGAATGAGAATTGATAGTTTTGTTAGAATGAATGCCATCACAAGAAGAGCTTACTGAACAACAGTGTAAATTACTTTGGTTTAAATAATGGATGACCAAATTCATCATAAATAATCACAAAAACAGATTTTAGTTTAATCACAAAAAAAGATAATATGATTGTAGAACACACAAATAAGTCACTTTAAACATGGATTTTCTTCCCCTCATACTTAGTATAATGTTATTCCTAGTTATAAAACAGAAATCCCAATGCAAATAAAAAATAAGAACTATAGCTTAGCTTCCAGTAAATGCTGTAGACATGAGCTCTTGTACTGCTGGGTGCAGCTGAACTATAGGTTCTGAAGTCATGGTAAAAGGTTACATTTTCCATATCCAGATATTTGGCACAGTTTTTGTCATATGGTTGCAATTATACCTACTGTTAAACCACAAAATTCTTTGCACATTGTGTGACATACTGCCAGAACCAGGTTTCTTCACCAGACTCTACTGTCAGAGAACTGACAGGAATTCTACAAATTTTGACCCTTCCACTTCTGATTTTTTAGATTTTAAAATCTTCTGTAATTAAATTTTTTCATCTATGATTGAAAGCCGTAATAAGACAACTAACATTGAATGATAAAGAATCATCAAACTACAATCTGTGTGTGTGTGTGTGCATGTACCACAATAACTTGACAACTGGCCATTGTACGAAGTCGATATTTATCAGATATATCAGTCAACACACAAAGCAGTGCAGTGTCAAATTTGAAGTTTTTTAGGATCAGTGGTTCCTGGGAAATCTAATAAATACGAAAATTACATATCTTTTTTTCATAGTTTTAATGTGTTATCTCCCTTGACTTTCACTCTTCAGAAATATCCAAATTTATAAATAAAATATCTAAATTGGCAACACTGAAGACCATAAACCAAAATACATTGAAACTATAGTTTTGTACGACGGACGGAAAATTATTTTACATGAGAATTATGGCAAGTTGCTTTCACACACAATAAATTCCAGACCCTTCCAAACACGCCCCTTTTGCATAGTCTTTTTTTTCTTTTTTTAGATAAAAATTAGACTTACAAGTACCATAAGGACATGCAGAATTCAAATTAATTGACAAAGCACACGGTACTTAAAAGTACCATGAGTACATTCTAAATATTTTTACCTGAAAAGATTTACTATATTGTGTCATCTTACAAGCCACGTTTAATGAGTCGATTACAATATCAAAAGGCGCATGTTCTGCAACAAATTTCTTGAAATTCTCGAGTTCAACTGGATTTGAACGTTGGTAGATGTCATCCCCAATCAATGTCTTCTCAAGAAATGTTGACTGCAATTTACGAAATTCTCGATTGGTCAATTCAATTTTCATCAAACTTTCATGGCAGGAAGGACAAATACCACTGAAAATGAAATAAAAGGGAAGAACAAAGAATAAAGAGCAAGAAGACATATTTGTTATCTATTAAAATACAGTACCAGACTATTTATTTGGCAAGCTCAGGACTGGAGGTGACCCGGATTTCTGATTTTCTGGACCAGGACTTAATATACACCTTACACCTGGTATAATGCGGAATTGTTTATAATGCGGTTTGAGCATGGACTCCAATTTTCAAAAAATCACTTCAAACTCTCAAAATAATTGCTGAATACAAAAATAGAAAAGTGGCTAAAAACAGAATTTAATCAACCTCTTCCCTTCATCTGTTTCTAAAAAGATTACTAATGTATTGTCAAACTCCTACTCCAGAGGTGACTTCATCTTCTCATTTAATAGCAATAATCCCACCACATCTCACACATGGGAGAGAAAAAATGACGTGATAGGAAAGGAAAATGTATCTTTAATGAACAAACCTTTTTTGTGGGAGGGGTAAAGTTGAGTTTTGTGAAAATGGAAAAATTTGTAACAACGCGGACTCACTTATAATGTGGTAAAAAATTATGGATCCTGATTCCGTGTTACAACGGGTCAACAATGTATACTTAGAATATTTTAAAAATAACACTGAGAGGTAAAGAATGAAATCAAATTAAATATAACAAATACAAATCCACTTCAAAAACGGGGTCTGTTTAATCAATATTAATTCACTAATCTTCAAATGAAGACAATTCAAAGAATGGCAAAACTACTTAATTTAAAAAATAGCTTGGTTTTTGATAAATCTGGTTTTCTGGTACCCAGATAAATCATATGTTACAGCAGTAAAATAGGCTGTAGTCCCCTACATGTAAAGTCCATATTCACAAATGCATTTCTCTAAACCAAATAATCCAGTATATTATTCAAATTTTATCCTTTGGGGTCCAATCACATATAACAATGGAGCTTTTGTGTACATCATACCATGACAATTGATGATTGCTAAAGGCATTTTATATGTGTTTTGATATTTATAAGTATCTCGCTATCACAGTCAATAATTGAACAACAACAGCATCAAAATTTGAATTCAAATAAAAGAATTCCATCAAAGGATAAATATGGTCAGAATTCTATTTATGACATCACAGGAAAACATCTAAAATAGAGTAAAAAAACATCTACAATTCAGATAATAATGATAAACCAATCAAAATAAGGCTCCAAAATGGTTGAAAAAGCTTTTTTCGCCTTCCCCAAAAAACAAAAGATTTTTAGAGCAAAATAAGATAAGAAAAGCAGGTGATATTTTGTATAACTTTCAAATAAGCCATCATGTTAACAGTGGCAAATTCACCATTAGGCTGAATAGTCAAGCCTAGGGACTTAGAAGAGAGAAGGCCCAGGGGCAAAAAATGGTTAGATAAGCAGACAACATTTTGTATAAGTTTTAAATAAGCCATCATGTTGCCAGTGGCAGATTAACCAGTCAGGTGAATAGGCTTAAGCCTGGGGTCCTGGAGGAGAGAATGTCCCCAGAGCAAGAAATGGTCTGAGTATACATGTATTTAGGGTGACATTTTAGTACTTCTGCAAATATTTTTTTCATATCTAGAAAAATACAAGTACTATTTTTATTTTCAAAGAATGAAAAAAAAAGTCATATAACTATGATATTATACATGTTGTACATTAAACAAAATACATCAATATGTTAACATGACAATATTCCCTCATTCTATTGAGCAAAAGGTCAGGAAGTGAGGCAAAGCCATGGAGAGGAGGCTTTACTAAAGCTCAGGCTAGGGGCCCAGGTTGTGGGTAATTCATCACAGTGTGTTATGATATATCCTCTTGGATGGTGTAATGGTTAGTATGTCTGCCTCACAAGTGCAGAAGGTCATGAGTTTGATTCCCAGGGGGAGCTATGAGCAAGGAACAATCATCATGAGACAAATATCCCTGTGAACTCAGCAACTAATTGAGTACACACCAAGCAGTGTGATTGGGGTGAGAGTCATGTATAGACTGACTGGACAAAAAGCGAGCATACTTTCACCTATCTTCCGAAAGATCTATCAGGCCAACATGGAAGATTACGGGCTACACATTCTGCAACATAGCTGAGAAAGCGTTTATAATAATAATACAATAACTCTAAGAAGAGTTCATTATTGTACAGTAACAAAAATATACGCTTGTGTCATACAAACTGAACAAAATTGAACTTTACTTACAATTTATTTATCCTTATCCAAGCCTCAGTCCACCGGTTAGGATTCCCATCTCTGCAACAATCGAGAAGAAAAATGAAAATTATATTTGGAGGTACTTTCACTCTTGTGTAAACAAAGATTCTCAACCACTCCAATAGTTGAGGGCAATCTTTTACTAATGGTCACCTGCCGATTTGGCCATTTACGAAATCACTTACAGCAGGACAAGAGTGCCAAAAACGTCAATGTCTAAATACGCCTAAATTCATGATGGGAATTTAATTAAATATTAGAGATAGGATTAAACTATTTGTTGCATTTTTCTTTTATATATTTATTATACAAATATTAAGTTATTAGATTGTATTAAGAAATAGAGATGGGATTAATTTGAATAAACTTAAGTATGAGACACAGGGACCCCACTGAATGTATTTATTAATATATACTAATTTACATATATACATTTTACATACTATCAATTAACATCTTCTCCCAAAGAAGAAAGCGAAAATAAAACAGTACAGAAAATTACAAAAGAATAATTAAACAGGTTAAATAAAATTAAAAATTTTCTTCCAAATTCCTGTAAAACTTGGCCTGGTAAGATCGATAGGAAAGAAAAAGAGAGAAATTCAAGAATTTCTCCATCTTGAAGCGGAAGAAGACAGAAAAGTAAGATTTTTCATTTTTAGTCACTTCTGCCCCACCATATCTGATTTCGTAAATGGTTGAATCCTCTGGTGATGATTAGTGAAAGATTGCCTGGTTGAGACTTGATATGAGAGGACTGCTACCAGATCAAGGTATCAGGTAGACGGTTTGAAGTTATCAATTTGAAATTTTCAGCTTTCATAATCAACATGAAACTTGATTTGTTGAGCAAAGCCAAAGCCTTTTCCTAATGAAAACTTGAAAAAACTCAGCAGTAACTTTATCATTCAGCTCAGATTGAATTACTTTGAGGAATTCGTTAAACGATCTCTCCCTCTGGACAGCATCATTATTTCATTGATTTTATAATTACTTACTCCTTTCACATTAGAAGATGAGTAATCAGACGTGGATTCAGGGGGCCCAGATTTGCCCCTACCCAGCCAAAGCACGATCCAATTTTTTCAATGTATAGATTAATATGTATGATTATGAATTGTGTTACATCATATAGAAACTCTTATTTGAAATAATCTCCCGTCATTACACAGTTAATGTATGCATGAATAGAAAAAACAATTCAAGAAAACAGGGCTACTGTAGGAATCAAACCTGCGACTGATAGGGTAGCCTCTTCATGTGGCATTGATCTCACCAGTAAGCTAAACAGCTACCAGTAATGCAGTAACTCTATGTTGAAGCTGCTACCTTATTGGTCGCAGGTTGGATCCCTGCAGCAGCCCCATTTTCTTTAATTGTTTATTCCATTTACATTGTCGAGGCCAAGTGATACATTAACTGTGTAATGACGGGAGATCATTTCAAATAAGAATTTCTGTATAATATACCACAATTCATAATCATTCTGTCGGATCATATATCCATTTGTCAATACATGAATATATAAATATGAATGGTGAATATAAGGATTGATGGTTAATCCGATGGATATGCGAGTAAAATGACAATATCAGGAGATTGCTTGAGATAAATGACTCTTTGTTTTTCAATTTGACCTGAATTCTTCCATTTATTCATTTCTGAATCAACACCACACAAATAATACTACACACACCTGAAATCGAATGATATCAACAGCTCAGATGACAAAATATCCAGCAGGTCATCTCTCCTAGGTCATGACACATATAGTACCACTAAACATTCCACACACATAATCCATCAGAACACTACCCCCCTACCTGCCACAAACTCACAGACCAACCATACGAAGACCCAGTTCGCATGCTTCTAAATTTCATTTGCAAATATACTCCATACCAACAAACACACACTGCAAGCAGAAACAAATTCCTCTCTTCTTTTGATCCCATAAATCAAATTCTAAATTAACTTCAAACTAAACTACATACAGCTAGCACCTGATTATTTCAACGGTTCAAACAACCAAAAGTCCAGAGGGTATTTTTCTTAAGGTAGTGATATACACATCACCACTTAGCTTACAACAAAAATCATCCACTAACACATCATAAACTCATAGTCTAACTATATATACACCTAGTTTCTTGTAACACCTCAATTCCTGGTAAAGTTCGTTATGAGCGAAACATTGAAATAAAGAATCATTTGTCTTGAACAGTTTTCTGATATTGTCATTTTACTCATACATACATACATCTGTGTATATACTACAGAGAGAGAGAGATATACAATCCAAATGATCAATAGTAAATTTGATAACAAAAATTTCTTCTGTTCTTCATATGATTTTCTATTTTCTTCTTTAAATTTTTTTATCCATTGGTTCTGAGGTAAATTTATCAGATTATTTTTTTTTTTACTCTACTCTTTCATCTATTCTAGTGGTAAAAAGCTACAACTCAAATGTAAATGACAAATACTGGATCACATATTACTTTCTAGTTTTTCAGGTTTGGAATCAGTTTTCTTTTTGAAGAATTTATTTGTAAAAATAATTTTTTTTATCTACCTTTTCCCCCACTCAAAATTCTAGATCCAGCCCAAGGATATTAGCCCCCTCGACAACTAACAAAATATTTACAGAATAAAAAAATAACATCCTACCTTTTCAAGAATCGTACGATCTCAAACAAGGTTTCTCTTGAGGGGAACCATCGATATCTCCCCATCAGATTCAACAGGACATCAACATTAAGATGTTTGCTGTCAAGACAGGATTGTAAAAAGGCAGTGTATACTGTTCCTTCAGGCGTTTCATTGGCCTTACCTAACTGGTTCAATAACAGCATAGCAGTTAGTTCATCACCCTCTCGGAGAGCAGCCAGCACCATTGGTGTGTAATATTTGGTGAGAGATGGATGAAATGGTTCTAACATTTCCAGAAGCTTAAAACTCTCTTTCCAATGACTCGTTCCACAGAGACCTTTCAGGACATTCTTCAACGAATAACAGTCCAGAATACCATTTGTGTGCTCCAGGAGTTCGTGGTATAAATCTATAACTTGTTGATGCCGTTCAGGGCCACCATTCTCTCCTATCAGGCATATCTGAGCCGTCTTTGTGGCAATGTTCAGCGACCGTCCTTGGCTCTGGATGTAGTCTGCCAGAGAAAAGCAGAGTTCAGTAGATTTGGTACCTTTCAAGAGCGACATGCAAATTGCTTCCCATGATGATTTCAGTTTTGGGTTCTCTGATAATATTCCCATCTCTAAGTTGCTCCAATCTTCTGGCAACATGGTGCTGACCTGATCATTATCGAGTTTGTTTTTAAAACTGGCAAGCAAGACACTACCGTTTATACTTTTGACATCTGTATTTTGGCCACGCAGATCATTATCATCTCCATTTTGTCTACTGTCTTCAATCTCATCATTAATGTTTTCCTTATCATCGCGATTTTCTTTTACCCATGAAGAAAAACTTTGGCTGGAAAGTCTTTTAACATTTTGAAGTATACCTTTTTGATGGCAAGTATCACACAGTCCACATGCTCTGAACCGGCCTTTTACTCTACCCTGAAGGTTGTGTAGGAGACGGGCGTGGCATGGGTTGCTACGTGGAAAAATTTCCAAGGAGTGGATAAATAATGGAGTCGGTTTGAGTTTGTGGGAAAAGAACTTGATAGCTGCTCGGCAAAACATTTCAGTCTATTCTGGAGGGGAACAATGTCAATCAGAGGATATTCAAATCCTGTCGTCAGTCTGTTGAGAGGAAATGTAAAAATCAAGGTTATATAGAAATAAACAACAAGAAATTGCCATACGAAGAGAAAAGCTTTGTGGGCTTTTCAAAAAGCATTCTACAAGTTTTAACAACATTAAAGACTTGTCACCACAGTCAATAATTGAACAATCGTAGCGTCAAAATTTGAAGTCACGTAAAAAAAATTCCATTGAAGAATAAAGATGGCCAGAATAAATTCTTTCTATGACATCACTGGCGTTTTCCACGGGAAATCATCGAAAATAGAGTAAAGAAACACGTAGATTCTGGAGAATCAGAATGTTATTAATAAACCATTCAAAATAAGGCCCTAAGATTCTCAAGAATCTAGATGTTATTAATCATCATCATCAACATCATCAGTCTTTTAACGTCCGTCGTTGGACATAGACCTTCCCCAGGATTTGCCACACTTCCCTATTATGGGCGTCACGGAGCCAGTACTTCCTAAACTTGTCAAGCTCGTCTCTCCATCTAATATTTTGCCGGCCTCGGTTGCGCATGTGGTCTCAGGGGATCCATGTTGTGAGTCGCAATGTCCATCAATTGTCTGCCATTCTTGCAACATGGCCAGCCCACCGCCATTTGAGATTTTTAATGGATTCTATGATGTCCCTAATTCTTGTCTTTTCTCGGATGTACTGTGCTGTCTTGTGGTCTCTCCATGTGAGGCCCAGCAGAATCCTCTCATGTGCACGTTGCATGGTTCTCAATTTGCAGATCTGTCTCTTGGTTAGGTTCTATGTTTCAGCTCCATAAGTGACTATTGGGAGGATGCAAACCAGTTCAAAAAATTTCTTTACTCAAATTTTAAAAAAAAAGAAGGGTCTAGTGAAGTACTGATGCTAATTTTCTAGTCAATAAATAAAACGGCATGGCTAGGAGAGCTGGAACCACACACACATAAAAAGGGATAGAATCCTTCAATACTTTTGGTGGCGACAGTTGTTCAATTATTGTGAATATTGGAAAAAAATATATTCATGACATCACAGGCATCTACTCCTGGAACACATCTGAAAAAGAGAAAGAAACTTCAAGATTCTGGAGAATCCAGATGTTATTAAATAGTAATCCCATTGAAATAAGGTCAAAAAAGCTTTTTTTCCTTGAATGAAAAAGAATTTTTTAGAAAGGGTCTAATGCTAATTTTCAAGTATGTAGACAAAACTATACAGCCAAGAGCACTGGAATATACACAATCACATGCATATATAAGATATAGAACCCTTCGCCATCTTTGATATTATACAGAGGAGGGAAGAGAGGGTACTAGTTGAATTGAGTCGTTCAAACAGGAATATAGACAACATCACAGAAATATGTGAACCTGTCACACAAAAAGAGAGCATTAATTCTGTTTGCTTTTCACTAATTTAAAAAGTCAATTAAAATGATTTTATCTGAAATCAATTCTCTGTGCTAAAAACAGTCAGGATCACCCAAAGATACAAATCAAACAATCAATTTAATTTTCTTAAATACCAAACAATCGAACAAGCACAATAGATTATCTAAATAGAAACAAGCAGAACAAAAACTTTAATTTGGGGCGTAATGTGTCATTAAACATTCTGTGTTCTTCTATAAATGAAGGGATCAAATGAAAACAGAATCGATCTTCTCTCATTTTGTATGACTAGTTCACATGTTTCTGTGACGTCATCAATAAGTCTGAAAAGACAGCACATGAACAAAGATAATAAACACATAGAATTAGATACAAAGATGGCATTCATATCAACTGAGTTTTGTATATTTAAAGATAGTTATATATCAGGTATTAAAGATTTTAGAAGTATATAAACATGTTGAAGGATCTAGTTTAATTCTTTTTTAGTCGCAGTTTTTCAGTTTTAAGAATAGTATTTTTGGTTAATTTGGACAAATTTCCCTATCGTTTTTTTTTTTAGATGCTTCCTTACGTCTCTAGAAGAGGCTCTGACAGTCGGTCTCTTCCCTTATTGTTTCTCAGGTGTTCCAAGTCAGATTTACTTGAAACTTGGTAAAAAGGTGTCCCTTGATAAGATGTTCCTTACTTACGAAAATCTTCCACTCAGGGTCATGTGATCTGGAAAATATGACGTTCAAACTTTGTTTTAAAATCAATTTTCTCAGCTGTTTGGGGTCAGATTTACTTGAAACTTGATAGATAGGTGTTCCTTGAAAAGATGCTTCTTACTTTAAATTACCTTCTCCCCAGGAGGGTCACGTAATCAGGCAATAATGGCGTTTGAACTTTATAGGGGGCACCTCATTGAAAATTCGGTTGCTGCTTTTTTTTTTTTTTTTTTTTTTTAAATCACAATATTTCGGTAGCTACATCCAAAAGAAGGGGCCTTCATCGGGGGTTTTCTTTTCTTTTCTTTTTTTTCTTTTTTTTTTTTTAACGACGGAGAAATTTGCACGAACAAATCAAAATACAATGATATCGCCGGTACTTGAGGGATTTAATTTATTCCATGATACTAATCAATACATCAGAACGATACTTTTTCATTTACTTGTGGGATGTGAAATGAAATGATCACTTTGGTACTATGCTACAAACTGTAACCATTTATTTACGATAGTAATAAACTGAATAATTTATCATATAAATTAAACTACTTATTTGTTAAAAGCCGGTTGAGATCCTATCGCTTTACGACTGGACTAGTAGGATTCAGAAAATAATTTCAACCCCGTGAAATACGTACTTCCGATATAAGGATTAACTGTAGCAGTACCAAATAGACAATTAAAAAAAAATAAGACAATTCATTTTGAAACGTGTTTTTAAGGAAGAAACTGGCAAATAAAACCTGGGATTATTTTGACCTTGGATGGAGCACACCTATCTCATCCTTTCCAGATCTTTACGGGTACTTCTTCCTATCAGACCTTAACAACGAAACCATTCATACATGTACACGAAACAAAGACGTCTTAATTACCTATAATGCTATATAATTACAAATGAACTTCCGAGAAAGAAAAAAAAATTACTAATTAATTACGAGAGAGTGATTATTTACACAGTACCGTCAAAGCCGTTTAAGGGCTATCATCATCTCTTAAGATTTTATTTTTAGTTTCTCTCACTAAACAAAGGTGATTCATGGTTATAAATAACAGTTTGACCTTTTAATCAGTGATTTTAAGTTTTTCTTTCAGGGTCACGAATTGGTTTACCTGACAGTCACAGCTTAAATAGATAGGATAAAAAAAGAAGAAATAAATATTTGTGGTTTACATACATGTGCTATTTGTGGACAACGCCATTTCTAACTGAAGAGTTTCAAGGGAGGTAACTCCTAAGACTTATTTAAACACAAATAAGGTGCGATGTGACCGGACGGTTAACGGCGCAGAGAATGGAATCCAACGATCCAAGTTCAAACTGCGGCTGAGATTGGTCGTGTTCATTCCGCACCCTGGGGAAGGCATGAATCTATCTTTTCCTTCCCGTCGGTAAATAGTTGGGCAGATTGGGCTCTCTGGCTATCAGTGACAACAAATCACAGAGTCGTCCAACTCCTAGATTGAAGAAGGATGGGTGCAGTCAGATTATCTCACCCTTGACACACCTATGATGAGATCATTTGTGGTGCTCCAAGAACCCTGCACTGGGTTAAATGATTAAAAAAAAAAAAGTAAAGCTTAGTTTAGTCTGACATAAGGCCAGATATATGAGGCTTTTAGTTTGCATCAAACTCATTACAGGAGTAATAATTGTCTGCTGCATGGATGTCTGGGTGGGGGATGCCTTCACACGGACCAGGATTTCTCACCGAAGACGGGTGGTTGAAAGTTGGAACCTTATAGAAGCTGGGGATCAATGAATCACTATGAACAGTAACAGCTTAGGATGAGTCACAGCTTAAGCAATCTCTAGTCCTTCATCTGACAACCAAACATCCAGATATATGCTTTTAAGCACTCCTCATCTATCCTTGCCCTGACTCGGATATGTCTTTTTTTCCCTCCCTGGAAAAGTAGCTGTGGACACCCGTGGACCATTGATCTAGTTTGTTAACCATTACATCATAGCAAGGAAGCCAAGACCCATTTCAAAATGTGGTCAACAAAATTATTTCATGCCAAGTAACCTATTCATTAATATACAATTTCTGTGTTTAGCAGAATATACACTATAATAATGAATGGTGTGATTTTTTGTTTCTCAATGTTGAATACAATGGATTCTTCCACTTAAAGGTGACAATTCTGCTTATGAAAATATCCCCCATCAATCATTTGAAACATGGACTCTTCCATTGGAGTGCATTCAGTAGTTCCTTTCTTCAAATCATCACAAATATATCCTTAAATCTTTTCACCAACATTAACCAGTAATTAAAATAAATGATTATTTATTGAAATGGTTTATTTATTTCAGCTGTTTCATGATTTATGTAACAAATAAATAAATTTGATCAGATATTAAAATATATAGGTAATACCGAAAGAATAAATTCTATATTTTCATTGTAGTAATAACTTAAAAATTTTTGTCAAACTCCCACTGAGTAGACTTAATTTTCCTAACCTAACAACAATGACAATTTCAGATTTCCGGTCAAGACAAGTTAAGATTTCTGGTTAAGACTAAAAAGAGAAGAGGTTATAAAATTCATATGATGGATAGAGAGAGAGAGAGAAAGACAGATTCTATTCCTATGCAATCAACCAATGAAAGAGAGAAAGAAAAAGAGAAGGAAAGAGAAAGAAAAAAAGATTTGACCTATCCGGCATCGCTAAACAGATTCTTTTGATGAGAATTTATTATTCTTTTTTCTTTTTAACTTTACTGTAATTCTTTTTCTTCTCAGCCATTAATGTCCATGGTGGAATAGAAACTTGAAATTTTGTACACACACTCACCTCAATGAGTAAGGGAAACTTTTTGGGGTTTTTTTTTGAAAATTAATGTGTTAAAGGTAACAATTTTTCTGATAGAATATCTCCTAGCCACAATGGGCTCTTCCACTGGAACAAATTCAGGGTTTTCCTTTCTTAAAAACAAAATAAAAATAAAAAATGATATCCAACAGAAATTAAACATCAATGAATTTTTGTTTTGGGGATTAACTAGTATGTACCTATTGAGAGACAGAAAGAGGAAGACATTTATATTTTTGTCAATATTTATTATTTTGGCCTTGAAAATCCCATTTACTTGGAATTTATGGAACTAGCAGAAAATCTGCCCTACAGGACGGATTTTTCAGCTAGATGTCACCTTTATACAGTTAAACAAAAAGATTCCAATTCAGATCAGCTAACCTGATGAACTCAAGAGTAAATTTAGGATTATACTTACTATGTAAATTCTCGCTAAAAACTCTAAAAGTCTTGAAATTTACCAAAACCAGTATGGTAGAAATGTACTCCTGGGTCTTGTTGGTGACCACAGAAGATTTGGTGGCCATAGCTCAAGTCACTCTTGAGTTATGTGATAAGACGGACATTTGGTCTATTATAATAAGATGATTGTGTCAACTTCGGTTCCATTCATGTTTTTTTTTTCATTCTCATTCTGTTATATATTTTATTTGTGTTTGCTTTCTTATAAGAATTTTCTTTATTCATCTTATGTAATTATACATCAAAATATCAATAAATCTTCTGTAAGTCGAATACTGATTATGTACAAGACTTTTTTTTTTTTTCCAGAATCAAATAAACAATGAAAATATTTTCTAATCATAATATTCATATTGTTAGTATATGACTTAATTGTTTTCGTTTTTGTGCCAAAAATATTTTCTTTGTGGGAGAAGGGAGACAAATACAGAATAGATCGTAAAATGACTGTTTAGCATTGAAAATTAGTAAATATTGTATCACATTACCTGACCATTTGTATTGTGCAAGCTTGGGACCGGAGGTAACCTATATTTCTGGATTTTCAAGTTTTCTAGACCATGGCTTAATATATACTTGAAATAAACAAAATAGAAAATGAAATTGAACTACTATAGCCATCGAAGATGGCGAAAGCTTCAATCCTTCTTGCATCTTCTCTACCCTTAAGTCCTTTATTTAGCCTTCTCACATCCTGCCAAAGTTGGAACGGTTGTTTGGTTGTAGGTACATTTGTTACTGTATCTGAGATATTTGATACGATTACATCTTTTGGCAAAATATTTTGAACCACCAAAGATGGCATAGGATTCGATCCTTTTTTTAAAAATCTGCATGCATTTGTTTGTATGTTTCAGCACTCCTAGCCATACTATTTTGTCTACAGACTTGAAAATCGGCATCTCTACTCCATCAGACTTCTAAAAATGTTTTTTTTTTTTTTTTTTTTTTTTTAAAATTGCTTTTCAGATGTTTTCATTAATAACACCTGGATTCTCCAGAATCTAGATATTTCTAGATGGTTTTTTTTATTATTACTGTATTTTAGATGTTTTCCAGTGGAAAATGCCAGTGATGTCATAAATTGAATTTATTCTCACCATATTTATCCAATGATGGAATTTTTTTCTCATGAATTCAAATTTCAACAGTACCATTGTTCAATTACCGACTGTGATGATAATCTGTCCTTATTAATTGCAAAATAATTCAGTTCTAAGGCAAGGTCTGTTTGGCATTTATTATTCTACTTGAGATTATTCAAATATAGAATATAAAATATCATCATCAGTCTTTTAACGTCCGTCGCTGGACATAGACCTTCCCCAGGATTTGCCACACTTCTCTATCATAGGCATTGCGGAGGCAGTACTTCCTGAACTTGTCTAGCTCTTCTCTCTCTCTAATATTCTGCCGGCCTTGGTTGCGCGTGTGATCTCTGGGGATCCATGTTGTGAGTCGTGGTGTCCATCGATTGTCTGTCATTCTTGCAACATGGCCATTGTCATTTGAGATTTTTAATGGAGTCTATGATGTTCCTGACTCTTGTCTTTTCCCGGATGTACTGATACAAAAGTAAATAAATTAATCCACTTCAGAGCAGTGCCTGTTGAATCAATATTATTCCACTAATCTTCATCTGAAGACTATTCAACCACGCCATGGAAGACAAAACAAAGAGTAGCCAAGCAGTGAAATACTACGTAGCCAACCAGATACAAAACTAGTTTTCAGATAATTCTGGAAGCCAGATAAATGGTTAAGTACTATATTATTTGTTATTAGAAACAGTATATTCCATGGGATGATTCCTGTTTTGGTTAGGTTTATGAGAAATGTAATTATTTGTTCTAAGAAATACTTTTGAGGAAAAGGAAAAGATTTGATTTTAATACATGAAAATTTTAGAGTAGAGGAATGATTCGAAACATTTTCTTTGATAGAATTCTCCCGCTTTGAAGTTCTCATTCAATTTCTTTTACAAATTGAAAGGAAAAAAAAAAAAAAAAAATTGTTTATCTGACAATTTGAAAGGTGAACATCTCCATTAGTTCAATACTAGTTTAGCAAACTATACAGATAAAGAATCCATTTTTGAATTTCTATTATATTTCAACAATTCTGCAGCCAGTTTAAAATCATAGCTCTTAAGATAATCTTTTTCATTTATATTTCTCATAACTCAGATGTGTATTTAGGACAGATAGATTTCACACAGGCTGTTAGATTTAGCTTGACCACCAACAAAAAACAACAAGGTAATTATGTATAGCAACTTCTAGAGAGTTATGTTAGCATAATGGTTATAGTACTTTACAGCTAATTGCCATGCTGAGAGTTCAAATCATGGTAGGGTTTCATTTGATATATCAGTTTGCTTTAGCATGACAGAAAACAGACAAACATGCATACAAACAAAAAAAGTGACAATGGCTTTTATATTATAAGATATGCTCCAATTACTTTGATAAGCAATTATTCAGATATTAAAAAATTCTGAAAGATATCAAAAAGTTGATAATAAAAATAAAGAGTCAGGAAAATATAAAAAAGATATTCAGCACAACATTAAGATATTGATTCAAAGATGAAACAAAAATATTTTTAAAAAGAATTCAGTTTGACTTTATTCACAGATTTTGTTAAATGTTCTGTTATTTATCTCGATCATAAATTTTTTGGCAATTTTTTCCAATTGACACCTTTCATGTTCGGTTTTGTTTTAGAAAAGTTAAAATTCTTTGTCTTTGTTTTGATCGAACGGACTAGACTGTTTACAGACTCGTCAACGCTTGTCGAGGGTTGAGGTGTAACTGCTTTATCAGCCGATGATTTTGAGGGCGTGGTTCCTGAATTGGAATTTTCTTTGGTCTTCTTGCCATTTTCAAGACCTTCTTTTTCAGTATATCGTCGACGCAGTTTTTCCTCAATCAGAGCTTCCATTGCACCACTCTTCTTGTATTCGGGAGCAGACTTATCGATATTAAAAAGACTGGACGTATAAATTGCACTGAAACGGTCATCGTTTACGTCAAGCTGGAAAACAAAAGGAAGAACGGTTAGTCACTCAATAAAAACTGTCATGAGATCAATGTCTTTTGACAAAACTGGGTTTGGTGATCAATTAAAAAATTGGAAAAAGGGGCGATCAATGATATAGTTACATCTCTCGAATTTTCTGGGCCAGTCACTAAAAAAATTCTGAATTTTCAAAAAGCGTGAATGCTACTGGACACTAACTAAAGGATCAATTTAGCATAAACTTACATTACAAATTGACCCCTCCTACTAAAAACCAATTAAGGGGGGAATTAAAGGAAAAAAAAAATTCTTCAGTCCTCTTACTTCATTGGTACAGGCTGTATGCATCATACATACATAGCCAGCCAGAATAATTTGAAAACTGAAGAAACCTATAGCGACAGTTTTGGGTTAGCGGTTTAAAAAAAAATTTTTTTTTAAAAAAGTTCAGTCTAATTTATAAAAAGCTTGTTCAATAATTACCAGAATGCTAAATTCATCTTTCTTTTTAAATCAAATATATTTAAGATAAATGTACGAGTGAGATGTGTCTTTATAGCAGAGCAAACAAACATGCAAAATACCTAAACATTGGTGCAGCCCTACCAAATTTGGCTCACCCACTCAATGGACCTGGGGCGGGGGTGTTTAAAACAAAAAGTTTTGAGAAAAATATTAGAGGGGGGGGGGGGTCAATTTACGATGCGACTGAAATGTCAATGTGGAACCTGGTTTCCCACCCACATACATATATAATTCTTTAGGGGGTGTAAAGAGAAGAGAAACACACCCTTTAAGGGGTCAAAAGTGAAGGGAGAGTTTTCCTTCTCTGTAAATGATCAAGAAGAACGGGCATCTTTCCCCTCTTTTATAAAGTGTCAAAAATGAAGGGAAACTTTTCCCCATCCTAAGGGGAAACAAGTGAATGAGACTTTTTTTTCTCTTGGAACAAAATTGAATCAAAAATTTTTTGCAAAAAAAAAAAAAAAAAAAAAAAGAAGGCATTTTTAGCCATTTTAGACAGGGGGAGGGGGCTCTCATTATATTGTAATTATAATGAAAAACCGAACCCTCACTTTCCGTTCAATATCTGACTAATTATTCATAGCACTGCTCATAAGTATTTAAACAAGCACAAACCATGTTTATTGACTATGATTACATCATTTCCATACATGTATTGGTCTATTTTAAGACTATTTAAGTAACTAGTTTGGTAACTTTTTCCAAATAGAAATGTTAGTCAGTTTTTTGACTGACTAACATTTCTAATCTCTTTGCCAACTAATTCTGAACAAAATTTTAGCAGGATAGAAAAACAGAACAGGTTTAATTTATTTGTATCAATTCCGATTTTTTTTTCTCTGAAATATAGCATTCAGAACCTCAAAACAAGCCTAAATGGTTGTAATAAAATTTGGTTCTGGCATAAAGTTCCCGTTTTCAACTCTGAAAATCAAGTCTTACATGCAGAATTTGTTGGTTCAAATATTTATGAGCAGTACTGTATATGAATATAACTACTAGTAGAAATTAGAAATCAACCGATTAAACTGCCAACAAAATTCTTGATCTTCAGATTGATTCAAGTCTATACAGAAAATATCAATAGAGAAAAACAAATAGGAAGATGAGGTAAAACTGACCTGGAAGTCATCATCTTTGTCTTTCGATTTCTCAGCTTTGATTTTTTCTTTCTTTTTCTTCTTAGGGTTGGTCTTGCTTTCTTGTTTAATGATTTTCTCATAATCAAAATGACGTTTCGGATTCACGTCATCCTCATCAGCCATCAGCAGAGAAAGCTCAGCCTGGAAAGAACATGGACAGATATTTATTCAATAAGTAGATAAATGAAAACCTAGCTATTTAGACTGGAGAGGAAAAAAAAAAAAAAACTTTCGCAATCCAATCAGATGTTAGTAAGTATTTTGCACAGATGAGCAAATAACAGTACACTGTAAAATGAGATCACGTATACCTTTGTTGATCTATAATACTATTCTGCTTATTCTCATCTGTGCCTGATTGCTATGCTTTCATTGATAACTTAAAGAAAAGGTTAGTTTAATAAAAGGGTAGGAGAAGAGAGAGGGGAGAAAAGCAATTCAAGTAGTTTAATAAGATGTAGGAAGAAGAACAGGAGAAAAGAAAGTTAGGTAACTTTCTTAAAGCTAGATAGATTTTTACATATGAAGCTAATGTTTGTATAACATTCAAATGAAAACATAGATGGGAAACATAGATTGGAAGGGATAAGGAAGAGAATACGAAGATACAGGCAAAAGGTGAGGAAAAGATCAGAGAACGAGATATTGAATCTACGGGTTCAACTAATCCTTATGAAATTGCAATCTAAAGAAAGAAATGTATTCTTTCTGCATTTCTCTCCAGTAGATGATGGAGGATAGTTTATTTTAACCATTAGCACTCTGCAGCTGATTCTGAACATTGAATGATCATGTTTGAATTTCTCAGTTATGCTGCCATGTCAATTTCAGTCATAAACCCAACAGCAGGGATAGAAAAAAAAAAATCTTTATTTTTTGTAGTCCTAAATAGTAACAAAAATTTTCTGTAAATACTGAAAATAAAATAAAATGTACACTTGATAGTTACTCATGAGACTGTGATGAAAATTAATTTGCGATTATCTCTCAGATCTTTGACAAAACTTCAACATGTACATACACTCTTGAAAATATCATAAATTCAACATGTCTATTGATTGGTCCAAAATTGCGATTAATTTACAGAAAAGCATTTTGTCTTCTGCTATTTTTCATTTGCAAAACACAAAAACTTTTCTGCAAACCCAAAGAAATTTGGGGGACTGTTGGTGCTATGGTCAGCTATTTTTTTCATCCCAGACAAACAGACTCATAAAATACAGGCTTTCAAATTTACTAAATGCACAAAATCTTGAAAAAGAATGTAGTGTGATAAATCAAGAAAAAAAAAAAAAGAAAAGATTCTTCTACCTTTTCTCGTTTTTTCTGTTCAATCTCCTCTGCGGTTAAACCAGAATAATCCTCTGTTTCTCCTTTCAGTTTCTTGAGGAGTTTTTCCTTCTTTTCTTTTTTCTTTTGGGTCTTTGATTCTGTTAAAGTAACAAAAACAGAGAATAAGTAACATTTCACTGAAAGAACATTAAGAAACACTACCAGTTTGGGTAAAGCACAACAAAAAATATCTAGATAAAGGAATTTTAGAAAACAAAAAAAATAAAACAAAACAAACTAATAATCAAATAACCATGAAAACAAAAAAAAAGTCATGTTTTTCATTGAAAAGTAGTCAGATGTCTTCCATCATATTCTTCATAATTTTTAAAAATCTATTGGTTCTGTGGTGAATTTCAACAATTTCTCCACAGCAGTCTTTTGTGGTTTCTGGTATTGAAAAGCTACAACTTTATTCTAATTGAAAAATGGTGTATCACATTACTTTCTGGTTCAAAATTCATTTTCATATTTTTCATATTTATTTCAATGACAATATTGAAGGTTTTGTTGGAGAATTATCAAAGTTTTTTTCCTCAAACATTTCATCCATTATCTGGACTCCTTCAAAAGGCAAACGAAGGGAGAAAATGAAGAGACAACTGTTATTAAAGAGAAATTCAAATTGTGTAAAATTTTTTATAATGGCTGTGTTCATAGGAATGTATGTGGAAATGTTGAATATAATGAACATGTGTGTACCTGGTTCACAGAAATTTGAAACTCGTATTTACATAAACAAAAGAAAAACACGTTATTAGTCTGATTTTGGATAAGCAGAGGGGGAATCTTATCTGTGTATGTAAAATAATATGAGGGCTTGGACATGGGTATGTGTGCATATATATATATATATATGTATGAAAATAATGTAAATGTAATGTATAGATCATACACAAATAGTTATCTATCTGTATGTCTAAGTTTGTTTGTATCTATCAATCTTATATATATATATATATATATATCCATGAAATCCTCAGAAGAAAAAATCAAGTGAAGAATCACTGCAGGGTCACAAGCCTTTGGCAGAGCAAACTCACCCTTCAAGAACGAGAAAATCCCATTAATCCTAAAAAGAAGAGTATACAACCAGTGCGTCCTCCCAATAGTCACCTATGGAGCTGAAACATGGAATGTAACCAAGAGACTGACCCTCAAACTAAGAAGCATGTAATGTGCACTTGAAAAAAATCATGCTCAACATCACATGGAGAGATCACAAGACAGCACAATATATCAGGGAGAAAACAGGAGTCCGAGATATCAAAGAATCTATTAGAAAACTCTAATGGCAAACAACTGACGGAGAGACAAACTAGACAAGTTCAGAAAGTATTGCCGTTCCGAAGCCCATGATAGAGGTCTGGTGAATCCTAGGAAAAGTCTATGTCCAATGACCGATGATGATGAGATATATATATAAAAAGACAGATACAAACAAAGACCTTGGTCTCTTTGCCTATGACTCCTAGTTCAGTGCTTTCCCTCCAATTGCTTTTGCTCTCCTATTGGCTAACACACACACGCACACAGGTTCATTTAATGGTCAATGAAAAAGGATGAGACTTACTTTTCTTAGGAGCTGGTAATAATTCATTGCTGAAGTATGGATCATTGAAGTCAATATCTGAAGGAATATCATCATCACTGAATGTTTGCATCACTTCATCTTTTTTCTCTTCACCCTTCTTCAAGGCCTGGGAAAACACAAAAAAAAAAAAAACTATGAAGAAACACACAAAGGAGGATTTCTGTACTTTCAAGTTGTTTTTTTAAAATGATTAATCCTGGCGCAAGATATTAGTATCCCTCCTGAGCAAGAAGAAATAGAATCTAAAAAAATCAAAAAAATGATATAAGAAATAGGAAGAGATAGTAGAAAAAGAAGAAATGAAAGAAGAAATGAAAGAAAAAGAAGCAATAAAAGGGAAGATAAAGGGAAAAAAGGAAAAGGAAAGGAGAAGAAAATGGAAATGAACCAATCATATTTCTCTGATCATCTCACTTTAAGCAATGAATGAATAAATGTCATTAATTATCATCAATTTTTGACCATTATTCACCTTCATATAAACATTTTTAGTAGCTTTTTTTAATCAGTTGAATTAATAATGATGGGTTATAATATTTCATTTAATAAAGATAAACAATAAAATAAATCCCATTCAACTTTCAAAAAAGGTGTGGAAATGATTATAATTCCAGATGAACACCTTTTTTGTTGGACTTGGCCAGATTCAGCCAAAGGTCAGATTTGTGGAGCCCCCACAAGAAGCAATATGCAAAACTTGCTTACCCCTCTTCTGTAGCAAGTGCTGTACAATTCATAATTATTGATCAAAAGAGTCAACAGAAAACAAATACTGCTGTAGCCTTCTGATCATTCCAGGTTCTCTATATGACATTACTGAAATCAACTGATCCATTCAATATATTAGTGACCATTATTCAGTTGCAATTTTCAGGAGAAATAGATTTTAAAAAAAAATATTTTCTTACAGATTATAAACCTGGTAAGATACAGTGTCACGTCTCTTAAGAGACAACTTCCACAGGAGTAAGACAGCCGGTGACAAAGTCCCAGTTTCTATTGCATGCATCAACTAAGTGATCTCAAGACTGGTCAAGACCAGGACTTCATACAGGTTTTTCATAACCACCTCCTTGGCAAGATGCAAGTTCATTGAAAGGATACCTTGATCATAATTACAGAGCTTAGAGTGTATTCAATTAGCTGCTGGCTGCACAGGGAAATTTTTCCTATTGAACAGTTTTTCACACTCTTTGCTCATACCAGGGATCGAACACGAGATCTATGTGTGAGGAAGATGTGCTAATCATTACACTATCCAATCGGACTTATACACTTGATGAAAGCTGGAAAGTGGATCGGCTGAAATGTTGGAGAAACATCAAAAACACAAAGAGGCTTAATTATCTGGACAAAAGCTCGGATGTTGATAACTCTTCTCTAAGTCAAAGACAGAATATTTCATAACGTGCACTCCATACAATAAGACATTTCATAGAAGACACGCAAATTCTCACTAGAGCAGAGAGTATTTTATAACAGGGGGGGGGGGGGCTTTTGCCATTTTTTTTGTTAGAAAATCTGTGAAAATACCTTCGTTTTTTCCTTTCGTTTCTTCCGCTTATCCTTCAGTTTGTCCAAAAATTCATTCCAAGGAGAAGAGTTCTTTTTCTTCTCTTTCTTCTTCAGAACTTCTTCCGTTTTCTCCTTCAGACCTGAAATTGAAGGAAAAAATTCAATGAGAGACAATAGAATAATGAAAATGAATGACAAAAACTATTTCTTAATAAATTGAAACTTCATAAGCAAAACCTTTTTTTTTCTCCCCACCTCTGCCAACAAAGTTGGAAGAGGTACAGTATTTCTGCCGGATGGGTTGTGCCATACCCGAATGTGCACAGAGGAAAAAAATCTATACATCACTAAAATAAATTTCATTTAATGACCGAGACACACACATACATACATATATATTATATATATATATATATATATACACACACACACAAATTTGGAACATCGAAGTGGGAAAACACGTGGGACTACTAAACTGCAGTGTCAAATGAAAAACCAGTGTTATACAAAAGGCTACAATTTTATACCTACTTTCCACCATATCAATCACTCATATTATACAAGAAACGTGTTATATAACGGTACATGTATTCATTTGTGTTGGCCTGTTCGACCACACAATTTCTCCAAAAGTTCTCAATGAATTTCAAGGAAATTCTCAAAGGGAAGGCCATAGGTTATGGAAGAAATGATTGATTTTTGTGAGAAGTTCAACTTATCATAAACATTTATCTTGTATTTTAGTCAACCTAACTGTAGCAGATGGCAAAGATTAACAGATATCCATCGCAAGCTAAAAGCTCCGACTCACAGATAGTACTGGGTTATCCTCAATTACGATGAAACAGAATTTTTATCAAGATAGCCATACAACTGCTATGATGGAAATTCCCTTTATTTGCCGTTAATTGGTTAGTAAACACCAAAAGCTGCAGAAGACATTAGTAAAATACTCCGTTGCTTTGTTAATGGTATTCCAAAGGGTGGAAATCTAAAGCACTGACATATCCAGAAAAACTCATGGGAGTTGCCTGAAGTGACCATCTCCAACACTTGACCAAATCTTCCACTCAAGTACACCCAAAAGTGGGATCAATTCCACTTCATTTTATTTCTCTTGCATGTTTCTCTTCTTTGTGGCCGAGTTCAGCCGTTTTTCTATAGTAATTATGTTCATGTTTCACCTACCATTTTGCTTACCTCTGCCCTGCTTCTCTCTCTGTTGTCTTTTCCCTCAGATTCAATTCACAGAGCTTCTCCCTTATCCCAACCCATTTTAAATTGAAAACTGCTATTTTAAAAGTGTGACAGACAGACAAACACACAGCTTATTATATAGTAGTGATGTACCAAAGTATCAAACTGGTTGGATATCTGGCACCAGATTAACAAGGACAAAAAATTTTTTTAAAAAAATTCATTTTTGTTGTAAATCCATCACCTGATATCCAACAAGATTAATAGTCTAGTACAGCACTCTTACATAGTATAAAAGGATTGAAACTTGATTGGCAAAAGAGGAGTCTTTCTTAAGATTAATTTTGACAAAATGGTTAATCCCATCAGAATAGCATTTCAAAATGATGTCTTTCCAAACTGGAAACGCTGCCTCATCACTTTCTCAATTGCTTTGACCAAGACCCAAATTCAGTTGAAATGCAATGTATACTTACTTTACTAAGTACTATAAAATGTTTGACATTTTGAATTTTCAAGCAGAATTCAATATTTTATCATGTCTATTGCCATTTTAGTAAAAGGTTGTGTATGGCGTATGAGAGGAGAGAAATAGAAAAAAAAATTCTTACCAATGTCCCAAGTGACTTCCAATTGTCTTTCTTCCTTCTTTCTTTCTGTCTCTTCAATTCCTTCAAGTAGTTTTTTATATTTGTTGATGCGAGACTTGCTGTCACCATTTTCACTATCTGAATCGTTTTCATCATTGTCAGAGTTGGAAATCAAAGCAGCGTCAGATTCTGGAGACAAAAAAAAAGTTATTCTTTACGGATTGCCATAAATCAATTGCCAGTCTTTAACCGAAATAATCCAATTTTAAAGACTATCAACTCATGATATGAAGGGTGATAAGTTCATAACCAAAGGTACAAGGATACAAGTAACAAGGCTCTTACTAAATTCACTTTCAGTTCTACTCTTCAAATGATAACACAAAATATTTGAAGTTGATAACAATTTTATTTTTTCTGTTCCAAACATTTCAGTAATGGAAGCTATTCATACGTTGGGTGACTATTGAGCGTGCAACAACTGAGCGGGGGACGATTGAGCACGAGACAATTGAGGTTTCATATTTATTCATATCAATCTGTGTTTTAAAAGAAATAATTGAATATCTAAATTATCAAAAGATTTGAAGAATCTGTGTATTTATTTTGTGAAAATCAAATATGTTTTTACTTTTTTTAAATCATCAGTTTCTTTTTGCATTTTTTGTGAGCAGATTAAAAAACACTTAATACCAGGAATGCAGTTTTAACAAAAAAAAAAAAAAAAGAAAAAAAAAAGAAGAAAGATATCTAAACCAAGGAATCGGAGAGGTGTATACGGGTGTGTCTATTTCATACAAGCACAAAGGGGTACCATCCATACTTGAGGCTACTGTTATAGAGGAATGTCTATTTCAACCAATCACAAAGGAATGACCCTAACTACTGAGCAGCAACACCAGTTCCTTGGAAACAAGTAACGAAAAAATTACGTAGCACTCCTATTATCAATTAATTGGAGGAAATTAGACAAAATGCACTATCTTATACGTTTTTTATTTTTGACTTTATCATTGTGTGATTAAGAATGTCTTCTGCTCAAACGTCTCCTACTTGATTGTTGCCAAACATAATTCAGAATTTATATAAAATTTTGATGTCATTCTTCGATTTAGTATAATACACATACATGCTAGTTTTGTAGGCTACTGCAAGGAATTTCATTTGCGGCTTAATAAATATATGTACATATTTTTATAACTGAATTTGATATTCACGACGGATTTAATATTCATGTGGGTGAACATCAATAGAAATGACCTGAAAAGCAGGTCATGTTTGTTGTTATACTGGCTGGTCCCTCATCGTTAAAAACTTTTTTTAGGGTAACCAACGTAAGTAAGCCTTGTTTCAAAAAATAAACATGTAGTATAAAATAATATCAATATACAATACACATAAAACCTTACATAAGATAACAAACTACATATATGGCAAAAACTATATAATGAAGGGAGGAGGTGTTTGATCAAGACTGATGGGGGGTGCCATGTTGATATAACTATTTTGTTTTTAAAATCCCCGAAACAGTTACAAGATTAAATAACTGATGATCCCAACAAGAGACATTTTATACATTGTACAATAATAACAAAGTATGGGGAAAACAAAGGAAAATAAAATTTAAAAAAAACTTTTGAAAATTACATAAATTGCATCGACAGATGAAAATGGGTGACTGAAGTGACACAAAAAAATCACATATTATATATACATATGTGGTATAATATATTATATTATATACATATGTATAAATATTGAATAATATATTATATCATATAATTACAAAACAAGCACTTACCAACCATTAAACAAAGATAAGGAAAAAAAGAAAAGATATATAAATAGAATAAGAAGATCCTACACCCTAGAATAATAGACTCCTCCCAAATGTCCTGAATAGGGATCTAAAATAAACTGAATAATTCGCCAAAAAGGGCAAAATTTACTGAATAATACTTAATGTTGAGAGTATTGAGCACTTTATGAAATAAACCCATCACATATCAGATATTGAATTACACATTGTATTCCCGATTCATATTTTATATATATATTACATACAATACAAATCAGGAATATAGTATAATATAATACGATATCTGATGTGTGATGGGTTTATTTCATAAGAGCTCGATATATTCAACATTAAGTTGATCTAGAGTAGAGCCTTTTTTAGTTGGGAGAGGGGTCTATTTTTCTAGGTGGTAGGATCTTCCTTTACTCCTATTTCTACATTTTTTTTCTAGTTGTCAGTAATTGCAAATGTTTTCCCGTTTTTTTTCCAGTTGGGATGCTGTGCTTGGTAGTTATAAATTATAAATTAAGAGGTTATGGTGTAGGCATTTTCGTTATCAATATGTACTTAATCTTTCTTGATATTCTTGATTGGGGAACAATACCGTCCGTCTACAGTGATTGTTAATTTCTATACCTATGTTGTCGATGTTAGAAAGATTCTTGCAAATCCCATTGGATGTAGAAGAGTAGAAGTCCATGATGTCGAATAGCAGGCGGGTGGACGGACAGGTGAATAGATAGAAAGCTTACATATAGTACCATAATAACAAAGTATACATAAAACAGGGGAAAAACACTAATTGTTAATCAAATGGAGTAGAATTCATGAGAACAACTGGTAGAAAAATAACACTTAATATTTACATTATTGTCTCGACAGCTGGAAAAAAAAAAGACAAATTTATGGGACACCCTGTATATATACACAAATACACAAGATTATATAGTGGAAGTATACAAACCTTCTACATCTTCCTCTTCAGAACTTAAAGCTAGATAATCTTTGAAATCTTCCAACTTAATCTCATTTTTCTTATTGTAGTTTTTGGTGGTTGTTTCCAATCGCTTCTTGTCAGTCTCATCCCAAGTAAGAGCTACCTACAAAACAAGAAAAAAACTGAAGTTCATAGCTGATAACAATAAGAATTTTTTAAAATGTACATAGTTTTTCCCTTCAAAGTGCTTTAAAGTAATTAATAGAAATCCATTAGTACTTACCTAAAGAATTGAATGTTTCTTTTTTGGTCAAAAATATTCAATATTGAAAGTAACATAAAATCTTTTAAAATCTTAATTAAGCAATCAAAAAATATATAACAATAAAGGATAGAAAACCTCAATATGAATTAATCTTGGTTATCAACAAAAAGTGGAAATGTAAATTTCAAATCACAATTTCCTACTTAATAATAACCAATGTGACCATTTGTCTGTCACATTTCCCCTCTACCTGTCCACCGGTCACACTTTGAATATAAAACCTTTATTTAAGAAAAAAAAGGGGGGGGGGTAGAGGAAAGATTCACAGAATGGGATGGCAACACAAAGATGGTGAAGAGGGAAAGGAGCAGAACAGGGGTACACAAAAAAGTTGGAGGAGAAACAAAGATATTTGCTAAAGGAGAACAGATGGACTCGGTCGTCGAGAAAATAAACTTTAGAGAGTAAAACGAGGTGGAATTGAACCCTCTTTTGAGGGTCTGTGAGCAGAAGATTCTAGTAAAAGTTTTGAGAATGGACACCTCAGGCAACTCCCATGAGTTTTTTTTCTGATATTGCAGTGCTTCAGATTTCCACCCCAGACGTACCATTAGCAAAGCAATGGGTATTTTACTAGTAAACATTAATATTAGAATTTACTTCTATTTCTCCTTATTTCGTAATAATCGTACCATAATTTATCAAATGTCTGTCTCCTATCGCATGACACAAGGATGGTTAGAGCTATAGCCACCAAGTTTTCTGAGGTTATAAATGGGACCCAGGGAATGTTTTTAACAAGTTTCTAGTAAGGGTTTTGATTAACCATGTAAATATAATGCCTATGTGGACCCTTACTTTGTATCTATCAGGTAAGCTGAACTGAATTCTTATCTTAATGTTCAATTGCTTAAAGTAGATATCTTGTAGGAATCTGACTCCTCCTTATTGAAATTCTTCCTAGTTTGATACTCTGATCAAAATCCTAGCTGCTAAAATGCAAGACAAGATTTTTTTACCTCAGCTTCACTCATTGCCGTATTGAGAAATTGGTTTGGTTGATAGAGATCTTTGCTGGGCAATTCTGTACAACTGTCTTTGACGTCTTCATTAAATTCCATGTCATCAGGGATAAATCTGAAGAGAAAGAAAACAAGAACAAAATTATAGAAGATTATCTTATTATTCTTGACAAGAAAAGAGAAGTTGAACAACCATAGCCATCAGAAATGGTGAAAGGTTCTATCCTTTTCTATATTAGTGTGTCTATGCGTTTCACTGCTCCTGGCCAAACAGTTTTGTCTACAGAATTGAAAAATTGGCATCAATACTCTATTAGACTCTTCAAAAATTTAAAAAGAAAAAAAAAAACAAAAAAAAAAAGATAATAATGTTTGGATTTTCCGGAATCTAGATCGTTCTTTAATCAATTTTTTTATGTTTCTCATAGGCAAACACTAGTGATGCCATAAATAGAATTTATTCTGACTATATCTATTTGTCCGTAGAATCTTTTTTTTCATGACTTCAAATTTTGACACTGGGGTTGTTCAATTATTGACTGTGATGGCAAGTTTTCACTCAGGTTATTATATTTTCTTCAATCTTAAAAGAGAAATGGGGTTGATTGTACTTTATTTTGTACGGACATTTTGCTGAGATGCTTACAAATTGTTGTTCATTAAGAGAACTATCAACAATTATAAATAAAAAAAATAGTCTGTCCAAAAGAAAATTTCTTAGAAAACTTATAAACATTAAGTTGACAAAATTCAAAATAATTAATGTTTTTGAGAGTATCTAGTTTACAGCTATTACCTTTAAGTCCAATAATTTCCTCTTTACTTCCAGTCCATATATGGGCAACCCAAAGCCTGCAGCAACATTTTTTCTGGCCCATAGCCAATCTGAGCATTCATTTAAAATCTCAAATAATTTCCCCCAGAAAGCCAATTTTATGATTCATATAGTAAATTTACTATTGCCTTGGCTTCATGAATCAATAATATAATGATTGTAATTCATGTTTGTCTAAAATAGAAATTAAGTACACTTTCTGTAAAATAATCAACATTTTTTTTTATTGGATGTGGTGGTCCGAATGAAGATGAAAACTATCTTATGTGCCCCACAAGATCAAAAAGGTTGGCCATGACTGTTCTACTCCATAGAAATCTCTAGTGTCTTCCTTCTATTACGTTAGTTTTTTGTATCTTATATCAATATTTTCACACTGTAGTTTCATATCTTATATAATAATACCTATACACAAATCATGAGAAAGATGTTCAACTATCTTATCATAAATACTGACATTTCAGAAAATTCTCCAACAAATGATCTGAAAATATCTAATAAATTCAAAAAAGAGATTTCCATTCAGTTCTTCATAATTTCAAAGTACTTAATACAGTGTTTCTCAGACTTTATTGGATGAAGGCATACTATAAGATATATTTTTGACTTACACAGCACACCAATTATAAAAATGAAATGTATTGGACAGAAACATTTCTGTAGTCAATGAATGAAACTTTTATATCAGCAAATTGATTTATATATATTCATCACACCTTTTTCCTTCCATCTAAAAAGATTCAGATCTCACAAAATATAGGGATAAAATCACATAATTGGCAACTCATTATTTTTAATTCTTATCACTATGCTTTTCACCCTGAATATTCATTAGTTGCTTTTTATAGCAAATTTTACTGATTACCTTCTGGCAGTGAGTAAATAGTGTTGATTGGAAAATGAGTGTAAGCCATCTGTAGGATTTGAACCCACATCATTTATGTTGGCTTGCTCTACCAATTGAGCTACCAAGATTTGACCAGAAGGCAGAAATCCAATTAAGACCCTCAAACTCATCCTGATCCAGCAGCCATATTTGTTTACATTCAGGTAGTTTCAATATTTTAATACATTTTTCATAATTCTTCATTAGATGAAGTATTATGCTTGAAAGATAATAGCAGCAAACTATTGTGCCATGGCACGCAGTTTGAGAACCACCGCCTCAACTCCTACACCTATATTCACATTTGGGATTCCTGAGAAAGTTTTTAAAAAATAATGAGAGCTAATAAACATGATCTATGGAGTAGAGCCCCCCTGCTTCTCTGTACAAAGTACAATTAAATTCGTATTAAATATCTAAAGAAATTTTGTAAATAAGAACCCCCCCCAATCATAAATATCAAAAACAAAAATGTATTATATGCGTTGCCTAAATAGACAGATTGAGTAAAAAAATTTTTAGAAAAAAAAAAAAAAAAAAAAAAAAAAAATGGATCCCCTTTCGTCAAAATCCTGGATCCACCCCAGAAATAACATGTCCATTTGAATATATATATAAAAAAAAGAAAAACCCCAAACTCACCGTAAATCAAAGCAGGTTTTACTACTTTCGTACTCAGCTCCGTCAAGTTCATTGTATATATGATTGGACGTTTCAATCGAGTCACATTCTATCACAGCATAATAATATTTCATACGATTCAGTTGGTATTCTCGCAATTTCTCATTGTGAAAGCTGTTGCCTAAACAAAGAAGGAAAAGATTATTATGAAACAAATCATTTCAAGTAAATAACACAGAATCAATAATCAATAATGTAAAGTTTTTAATGCAATCAGTGTTATTTGTTCATAAGTCAACGATCAGTCAGTAAATTCAGGGGCAAACACAGGATTACCCAGCTTAGTGCAGATACACTTTAGCTCTCTTTTACCAATATTTTTTGTAATGAATTTACAAAGATGTTGAATTTTCAAATAAAAACAATGGTAAAGAAAAAGCATCACGGACAGTCTTGAAATGACTGTATAACATCTAGAGTGCAAGTTGAGGTATTACTATATATTAAAGAAGAGTTTTAGAGTTGAATTTTGAGATAAGTGGTCAAAATACTCATTTACCCTAACTAAAGAATAAAAACAAAAATGAATATATACAAATTACAATATTTCAAATTTTTTTTTTCCAAATTTATTCTTGGATGAAGTATTGCAACAATAAATTTGAAAATTTTTTTTCATCAAAATATCATCATATTAATAACTAGGTCTCAATTGTGAGCATTAACAAGTGTTGTAAAGAGTTAGGTTTAAGGTATAAAATCAGCTTCCGTTTATCTATAAAGTCCTGCGTGACTGAATGATTAAAAGTGGCCAGGCGTATACTGGACCTCACTTGGCTTGAGGGTGTGAGTTTGATTCTCACCGTAGGATCGCTCTTTAATTTCCGATTGTGCTGTTTAATAGCTACAATAGGATTACAGTACAATTCGAAGTTGTAATAAAAAGCAACTAAAAATTAATATGAAGGTAAAAAATAGTCATAATTAATAATGGGTGCTCGAATTGAAACTGTGATGAGACTTAGAAATTGCAGTAGCAGGCACATGGATATTATTTCAAATCTTAGATTAAGATTTACTTTTTATTTTAGCAATATGAGTCTATGATAGGATTCTTCCAGAACTTTTTCTTTACATTTGAAGGAAAGGAAACTAAATGCTTGTACATCAAAGCTGTTAGATCATTGCCAAAGAATAATGATCTGACTCAAAATTGTGATAAAGAGCAACTGAAAGTTAGGATGAAGATAAAAACCAGACAAAATTAATAATATTATACAAATTAATCCACCACAAAAAAGTGTTTGTTTAATCAAGATTAATCCACAAATCTAAATCTGAAGATAATACAACCATTCCACAAAAATTAAAATCATAACAAAGAGTAGCAGATGGTCAAACTGCTGTGAAGACCACCAGATTCAAAACTAACTAGTTTGAAAAATAGTCCGTTCCTGATGATTGCAGTCTTTTAAATGCCAGATAAATGATCCAATCCACCAGTACTCTGCAAGGCTATACAAAAGTACAAGAATTTGTTGATGCATGGATTCAGCAGAACATTAAAAAAAAGTCAGATAATCTCATAATGGAAAACTGTATCTATTCAACTGAATCATAACAAATAGATTTACTTCTCTATAACATCAAAATTGGATATAGAACAGTGCTACACAAAAAAGGCTACATATGTGAAACAGGAAGACACTAAAAAAAGTTATTAAAAAAAAAAAAAAAGCTGGAAAAGTAATTTTTAAAAATAGCAATAAGTCTTGAAATCTTAATAACTCATAATATTCCAAACAAAAACTCAAATGACTGAATGAACAGATTTGAATCAAAAAGGGGATTTCTCAGATCTATTGGTGTTAATACTGAGTAATCAAAACTAACAAACAAGAAAGCACTCTGAGAGTCATACCTCTGCCAATTGTCAATTGATTTTAAAAAAAAAAAAAAAATCCTTAGATCTGCCCCCAAATTCAATCAATAGTTCCTTGACCCCTGGCCCAACTTCCCACAAAATATCATTGAAATTCATTCAAAACTTTTGGAGGTGTCATGCATACAAACAAACACGGGTGAATACATGACCCCCATCCAACTTCATTGGCGCGGATAAAAATGCACAGAAACAACAAGTCAAACTTTGATTTACCTTCATCATTTTCATTATCATTCGTTTCATCTTCACTACAGTTGGCATCGGGAGCGATTTCTGCCAACTCGGCAGGTCCTTTTATAGCCTCCTCTTCCAATCTTTGTTTACCAAAATCGGAGAGATAAATCTAAAATGAAAAAGAAACTTTCATCAGTGAATTTTTCTCCGACGAAACCCCTCATTGTTGTAGTTTATAATCAGAAAGTTTCAACCAGTGCATTTCCCAGGGATTGAGACATCAGCGTAATATAAACAAGACTGGCTGCTTCAAGGTCAAACTCCACTCTGACCACATTAGTACAGACTGTACACATACAGAGATAGAAAAATGCAACTATTTCAGCCATCAAGCCAAAATTTTCAGAAAATAAGAAAAAAAAATTCACTTGTTAGAGGGAGTGTGAATTTGAAATTTCAAGTTTCTACTATAGATCGTTTGGGCTGTACATATGACACATACAAAGAAAGAAAAGTGCAACTATTTCAGCCACTGAGCTAAATTTAAAAAAAAAAAAAAAAAAAAAAAAAAACACACCCAAGAAGAGGATAGAAGAACGAGAAAGTATTGAATTCAAATTGAAAAAAACCTGGTTAGTGACATCAGATGATTCAATCTAGCATCTAGAGCTTTCCATTCTTCTCTTCCTCCGATTGATGTTGTAGGAATAAAATAGAATCTGACCCTCTCTCTCTATATATATTCATCATTTAAATTTCATAACCTTTTCAGTTTTGGTCTGGGATTTTGAGGTCTTAATTTTTTTTTTTTTGCCTGAACCCGACACCATTGTTGTTAGATAGGAAAATAAAGTCAACTCCAATAGTAGGAGTTTGACAATAGTTCAAAGAGGCAGTTGGCTGCCAAGTTATGACATTGAATTATCAATATACGTGAAAGAATGATCTTAGATGATTCAAATTTGCTCCAATAAAAATAAATTAAAGAAATTCAATATTCTCAACTGCTATTTAAAAAAAAATCTGATTAATTTACAGAATTGGAGAAAAAAAAAAAAAAAAAAAAAAAAAAAAAATCAAACTGAGGCTTTTCCCATAATGTCTAATTCATCTGATGAAAATTAGAAAACTGAAAAATAATTTTTAAAAATGATGGTGATAATAGTTGTAAAATCTTAATAATAACTCATCTCAATATTTTAGGCAAAAAGTCAAATGATGGACTGAATGGACTTGAATTAAAGGGGAATTTCGCAGACCTTTTAGTGTAGATAATGAGTCATCAAAATTTATAAACAAGAAAGCACATACCTCTGCTAATTGTCACTAAAAATTTTTTTTTTTTAAATCCCTGGATCTGCCCAATAATTTACACAATTATTCCTTGATCAATGGCCCTCCTTTTCACAAAATACCATTGAAATTCTACATCAAAGCAGTGTTTGTTAAACGGTGGAATAAGTACCCTGAGGGGTACTTTGTTATACTGCAGGGGAGTAGGTGAAATTTGAAAAAAAAAAAATAATTTCACTCATGCATAATTACTAAAACAATTGGACTATCCTGAGTTCAATAAACCAGATTTCAAATTCAATATTTCTATTTTTAATGCAGTTGTTATCCGCTATCAACAAATGCCATCACCTTGACTGTGAGCAGGAAGCCAGTTTCAATATTGAATGACAGACAAAAATCAATTTTATTGATTTGTGGTTGGAACACAACAGCAAGCCAGCTGAAAACACACAGAAAAAGTAGTGAATTGTACCTCTTTACATCGGTACTTTTCCAACCAAAAATGTTTTGCATAGGTCAGGGGTTACTTGACTCGGAAAATATTCCAGACGTGATTCATTATTCAAAAAGGTTCTGAGAACTACTGTATAAAAGATCAAAAAAGTCTATTTGCAAAATGAGACCAGATTTTTAAAAAAAACAACAACAAAAAAAAAAACATTAAGGCGGACTGACCTTGACAGAAAGAACTGTGCCTTCAGGAGGTTTGAAGGAATTTAAGGCAACGAAAAGATCAGTGGCGGTAATGTTGTCCCAATCCATGTTACACACAGCCAGGCGTCGACTCAGATCTGACGTTAAAGCCACATCCTTGTCAAATTCTCCCCAATCGTGAACAATCTCTTCAGTGGCTGTGGAAGGAACAGCTTCATCTACAAATCACAGGAAACAAAAGAAAAATATGGCAATGAAATCATTTTATTATCTACTTTTCATTACATGATGAAGTACAGTAACACGTTAATTTGGGGGGGCTCCAGTCCACGTTCATCTTAATTTTTCAGTTGCGTTTTATCAAAACTTTCCTTGTGCTCTTTATTTGCGACAGCAAGTAAACAGTGTGGATTGGAAATAAATAATAAGCCCTTGTAGCTAAATTGGTAGGAGCAGCAGGGTGTTAATTTGGCTTCTGTCTGGAAAATAGGGACATGAGTTTCTGTTTTCACAGAGAATTTGTTCTTTATTTCTGATTTGCACCGTTTACTCACTGTCATAGATTGATGGCCTGATTAAAGTTGCGATAGAAAGCAACTGAGAAATTAAAATGAAGGTAAATAGTAGTGAAAAATTCACAATAATGAAAAACATGTCAATGCAGTAGTGTGTGAAAAAAAAGGGGGAGAGGTTCATCAAGTGAAACAAAAAAAACAAAAACAAAAGCAAATGTATGTATCAATTCATGTATTAATGAACTTGTTTGTATGGACTGTGAAAAATATTCCCTACATTTTGAAGAAAAACATAAAAAAGCCCCCCAAAAACATTGATATTGTTCCAACTCACCTTATTGCTCACAGATCTATTAATGATTTGTGTGGGAAAAAAATCTGTCACTGAATGAAGAGTCAAGGCTAAACTATGAACAAGGTTGGGAAATACTAGCCAAAGAGGGTGCTTAGCTAAGGATGTTACCTCCACCCTATTCAAATGGCTTACAGTGTAATCAATTATCAATGGGGTGTCCTCATGCAGAGTTATCCACATTCTTTGCTCATACCTGGGCTCAAACCCAAGACCTTCTCTGTGTGAGACAGACGTTCTAATCATTACACTATCTGAGCCGATATACATGCTCGTACATATGGTAGCATATAAACAAATTCACATTTAAGCAAAGGTGTACAGCTGGATTTCTACAAGGGCTGCTAGTAGAAAATATTTAAAATATTCATCATATCTAAATTAACCATACTTAATAAAATCAAAAGTGCAATTATGGGAGACAAAATTTCAATCTTCTCCTAAGATTTGATAGAATCTGTTACATCAACCCAATACCAGTCATCTTAATGATTGTCTTGTTACTGACATACCACAATGGGAGAAAAATGATTCATTTGGATCGTAAGCAGGACTCACCTTCCTCAGAGTCAGAGTCTGAATCATCACTTGAACTCTCTTCATTTCCAATCCCTCGAGCAAGATCAGGGCCGCTACCCAAACCTATACAAGAAAAAAAAAAAAGAAAAAAGAATTAAATTCATATTCATACATAAACAAAAAAACCCTCAAACATCATTACAGCAGAAATTTTTTTTTTCTTTACCACACATTTATAGAATCAATTTTGAAGACCCTGTCAAATTCAACATGCTCATTGAATAAGTAGGAAAAAAAAAGACATTGAATAAAGGGTTTGACTTGAAATTTCCAAGAGTTAACCAACTACGAGAAACACCTGATGAAGGCCAGACAGTACAAAGGCCGAAACATTGTGACTATATCAACCAAGATGAGGTAACACATCCGAGTATATCGGAGAGTAATAAACACTAATTTGTTGCATTCTTTCCCCAGACTCATCAGAAGCCGTGTTAGATTCATTATATGAAGTTAATCAAATGTAACAGTCATCTCCTATATTCCAATAAATAATAAAGAGAAGATCTCCACAAACAGCAAGCCAACTACAAACTATTTCATTGCTCATGACAGGGTCACACTTTTTATGCACGCTAATTCTGTGGGAAGCATTTTGATCAGAAAAATATATCACTTTTGATTTACTATGTGTTTTGAATAAACATCATGTTCATTTTGTCTGGGGATTTTTCCAAAAAATCAACCTAGTTTCCAGGGATGGGTTTGATTTACTATGTAAATACAATGCTAAACTAGACCCTTACTTTGTGTCCATCAGGTTAGTTAAACCAAATCATTACTTTTTTTTTTGGCCGTATAAAATTGGCATTTGAAAATCAATATTTTTATTCAAAATTATCTGTTAAAATAGGAGGTCACCAAATGGATTGCAACTCGGAGACTGAATTAAGTGCACCAAGTTCAAATCCAGGCTGTGATGGTGTTAACTTCACAGCAATGCCTTTTGGAAAGGCATGAACCCTTGTCCTTCCCCACTTATGAGTAAATTAGCGCAGGGAGAAAAGAGTGACGCCACTTTGGGTGCGTGTTGCTTCTAAGTCTATTTTTACCAACCACAATTAGGCAGAGTGAGTAGTAGAGTGATACATGGAGCCTAAGCAGAGATAGCTGAGGCAGTAGCCAGCAAAAGGGCACTAGTTCTTTTCTTCCTTTTAAAATGAACTTTCTATATATGTCCAACTTACTGTAAGGTGACAAAAGGAAAAAAAAAAGAAAAAAAGAAAAAAAGTGTCTGTTTAGTCACATGATAGAAAATGTCATGTAACCAGCATGGTTTGGCAGCATGCCATGTTGGAGATGATCAATTGAAAAATTGGAAAAAGGGGCGATCAATGAATAACTCATTTCTCTTGCTTTCTGTTGAGCTGTGATCACTAAAGAAAAAAAAACTGTGGGCACAAAATGTGGGATCAATTTAGCATAAACTTACAGTACAAATTGACCCCCAAGAAAATCAGGTTTTTTTGAGACAGAAGGAATATGTGTTCAAAATTTTAATTCTCTAGCTCTGTTAGTGCATACAGAATTACAGTTTTGTTCTAACAATTTTATTTAGTTTGTACGGCAACTTCAATGAAAATGACTTGTACTTGAGATATTTTCGACTCATTTTTAAATTTCTAGGTACACATTACACATACATTGCGAGCAAGACCAACTTGAAAACCAAATATCCTTAACACTGGAACTACGCTCTGCCACCAGTGTTAAGGATATTCAATATTGCAGTCATACAACACAAACACCTTCTGTGTAATTTTGTTATACACATTCCAACCAAATGAAGAGTCTATATATCAAGGGGAGTAACTCAATGCTGACCATCCTACAAACACCTAAACTGATATGTAAAATACATGCATTGACCTGATGGTAGTTTTTATTGACGGTTTCTAAAAGAAAAAATTCATGAAAGAACTTCCTACCAGATTCTGAGTCTTCAGATTCTTCACTATCAGAAACATCCTCTTCTTCATTCTCAGTGTCCTCATCAGCTAAAAGAAAAAAAAACAGAATGACTTTTCATCATTTCAAAAAATTTCAAAAATCTTTTTTCAGTAAGCAATTTTTTGGTGTATATTGCTGATACTTAGAATACCCTTTTAACTGTAATGAAAGTTGCCAGTTTTTAGAACAAGGAAAATCTCATGTTAAGACCAATTTTCAAATCAGTTAACAGTATTTGTATAGAATCAAGTGACTCAAAGTTAGAAAGCTATGATATAGGGAGAGGGTAAAGAAGGAAGAATATTTTTCCTTTTTGTCACACTACGTCATATTATTTCCTTTTTAGAACAATTCTTAATCAAAAAAATAGAAAGTACAAGAAAGAAAAAAGGCAGACTATACAGTGTTTATAAGTAATGTATACATTCCATTCATTTAAAACGTTTTCATTTGCCAATGAATTATATTGCATTTTTGATGATATTTTTCATTTTATTTTTGATGTAATCATTATATTTGTTTCAGACATTTCAACTAGGAGTAGCTTGAAAACTCAATTGGAAACAGATAGTTTTATTACAGATACAAATGTAGACAGATGCTGTCAAAAAATATATACATGTCACAGTTTTCAAATGGAATCTACTCTTTTTCTTTGACAGAATTGTTGCATGTACAATTACAGTTTTGTTCTATTTTATTCAATTTGTTAGGCAACTTTAAAGAAAATGACTCATACTTGAGATATCTTGGCAACCTCAGATTTGTTAGAATATGTGTTACTCATTCTAAAATTTCCACCATTGATTTTCATTGTCAGATATAGTGGCATCAATACAGCCTTTTCAAACACTAATATCTCCAGTTTTATATCTGAATATAAACAAATAATTTCAAAATTCATATTTGTCTAAAATTTTTTTTCTAACACCACAAAGATCATGAAAACTGAATTTATTTCTATATATATAACAGAGTTTTTGTGTGGCCGTTATCTGCCATTTTCATTACTTAACAGGTACACTGTTTGCTACAATGCTAAACATGCATAAGCTAAATATTTAGACCAATAATACATACAATTGTTTTCCTTCAGAACTTCTTCCTCCTCCTCCTCCTCCTGATCTTCTTCTTGCTCAACCTCTTTTCGAGACTTCTTCTTTGCTTTCTTCTCACTCTTCAACTCAGCATCCTGGAGAGACAACTTTCTCTTTTTGAGCAAATCAGTCTTAATGGCAATCTCTGCCTTTTCTGATGTTTTTGCCTTCTTGCTTTTTATTGAAGAATCAGCAGCAGCACTCTTCATCTTGGAGTCTAATATGACTCCTTCATCAGGATTGGTACGGCTCACACCATTACTAACCACGTTCTCCTCTTTTTCTGATTTCTTTTTCTCTTTTTTCTTTTTCAGTTTTTCCTTCTTTTTTTCCGCTTTCGCCTTTTTCTTCTTCTCTTCTTCGCTCGAAGATTCAGTTCCACTGATTTCTTCTTCCTCTTCTTCATCATCATCATCATCTGAAAGTTTGTAGTATTTCTGAAGGTTCTCGCTAGTGCTGCTCTTAATTGGGCGGCCCCTTTTATCGACTGTGTATTTGAGGCTGAAGCGTTTCTCATTGAACATTCCTTTGAATCTTTTGTCGATTTTTAATTTCCGCTCCTTAATCGGGACCCGCTGGAAACGCGGGTCCTTGAAAACGTGGGAAAATCGATCATCCATGTCTATTGTTATTTCACCTCAACAATCTGAAAAAAAAAAAAAAAAAAAAAAAAAAAGTTTAAAAAGCAAAAGATTGAGGAAAACAAAAAGGCTTCTAAGTATGAAATAAATCAGGCATGGGTAACCTTTTTGATGTAGCAGGCAACATAAGACATTTTCCATCTTCATTTGAGCAACACATTCACTTAAAAAATGTTGATTGTATTACAGAAAGCACACTTAATTTTTCTTCCAGACAAACATTTATTACAATTATATCACTGATTTCATGAAGCCAAAAACAATAATAATTTTACAATATAAACTATAAAATTGAACTTATGAGATAAATTATCCAAGATTTTAAATAAATGCCAAGATTGGCTGCAAAAGACTAAAGAATTATAGAAGAATTTATAATAATATTTTTCTTCAGGGAAAAAGATAAGCTAGAGAAATGACAGGTGTAGCTTTTGTAGCCAAGGACCCACAGAGTTGCACTTCTGAATAAAAGAATCCATTTCATTCCTGGATCTAATTGTCAACAGATTACAGGTAAGAAAGTCATATTTGAAAAATTGGTGATCTTTCCTTTTATGTCACCCACGATGGGGAAACCAATATAAAAAAAAAAAAAAAATACTTATGGATGGATGGAAAATCATAAATTATTCCACTGTGCATACGAACACCATTGGTCCAGCATTAAAACTGAGTACTGAAACATGCATGGTGCATAGAATGGCCTTCCCATTCCAGATGCTGTTTCTGGTAACAGGTCAAGTTGGTTCACCTTATATTTGACAAGTGAACCCATCTTTGATGACCAAAATTGGCCACCTTATTCTTATTTAACAAAAATCATCTGCAGATTCATTTTTATTGTAAATAAACTTGTTTAATCATGTTTATTTGTTTTCCCAAGGTTTTCTAAATAACTTTATTAGGGAAATGGAATTTTTGTAGCATAGCAAAGAAAACTGCAACTTTTGTTGTCATATTTTTGTTGCTTATTTCTCTGTATCAAATGCTTCCTACATAATTTTTATTCAAAAAGCGAGAAACCAAACATGATAAATTTTTATAGCAAATAAACATATAATCAGCAGATAATTTTCTTGACTGTCTTGTAAAAACTATATGTATATAGTTTGAAATAAACAGAAACGAACTAAAAAATATGACAGCAAAACTTGTAATTTCAAACTTTCTATTTTACAATAAAGTTATTTAGAAAACCATTGGAAAACAAACATGATTATACATATTTATTTGTAATAAAACCTAATCGACAGAAAACTATTTTTTATTTTTCTAATAGGAATAGGACGGCTGAGTTGTGGACCGAGTGGACCATATATGAGGGCCGACCTGACTCGAAACTCAGCTTCTCAGCCTTTGGCTAAGAGCAAAGTGTAATATCTGTTTTTACCAACTTAATATCTATATATCCGATGTTTGACGTCTTTGCATTAAGCTCGGGTGTTAGGCAGTACAAAGAGTGCATCTGCTCAAAGCATCAAGATTTTAAGCACCTCACCGTATTAACAGAATACCATGGGGCAAATTAGGTCCACAAGTGTTTTTCAAGAATGAGCATCGAGTCAGTGTTATTAATCACAACCAAGTTAGCATTTGAAAAAGTAAGGAAGTTTAACGTTCCCATTTGACATATTCATTCGTTATGTTACCTCAGTCTTCCTTCTTAGAATGCCAGTGAAAAAAAAAGACTTTAACGGGGTTCTGTAAATAAAGTCTCATTTTTTCTGTGTCTGTGGATTTTTTTTTTATTACGTGCTATAGCATGCTCTATATAAGATCGGAAAATCATGAAACAATCCTAGATCCAAACATACAGTCAATATCTGTCCGCAGATTATTTTTTAATGCTTTCAGATGAAACTTTCAATGTAAACGTGTTTTAATTTGTTTGAGCAGCTCTTATGTTACATCGAGATATAGTATTGATCCATAAAGGACTTTATTTCAAATTGAACAGATATAATTCTATGAATATTTCATTTTTGTTTTGATTTGTTTTCAAATAGTAAAAAGGAGGGTTCCAAAATGTTATGCGATGGGTCCCATCAATACTATTCAGCCCTGAATTTAGGCAGTTTCTTGTGTTTAATGACCGTCTTAATTCCAATGGTAAGACACAGGTAATGAATATTTCAGACAATCAATTGATATTCAAAGAAAAACAAAACAAGAAAAGTTATTTCTTACCTCGAAGTTCCCACGTGTGTTCTACAGAAGAGTGCAATACGAAACTGAGGAAGGAAGTAGAACATTATAAAATGTTTTCCCCCTCGATATTTCCAATATATTCTGTTCAATGGCATCTTGAAAATTTATTTTAATTTTTCTAAATAAAAGAAATTCGAATTATTCCATTTTTTTCTATTCTACGGCAATGCTGTTTTTTTTTTCTGTAATAATGCTACTTTTATTTTCGTATTCGGGTGTCACTGATAATAATTATTTGACTTGTTTAGACAAATAGAAATCATTCAATATTTCAATTATGATTTTGTTGAACTATTAAAAAAATGTCGAAGAAATAGTAAGTCCCGATGAAAACTCCGAGGGGGTTAAAAGTTGATTGTCGGATGGTAGTCTTAATTTGGTTTAGGAAAACAAGTCATTGTAGGGAAACATTCCAAATAAAACAAGTAATATTTCAATCTATTTAATTGATAGTCATAAAATAAATGACATTTTTTATGAAATGAGTTGTAATCTATAGTAATAAAATAATATTTCTATAAAGAGACAATATTTTAATAAATATCATCAAATTTCATTCCACGAGTTAAAACTCAACGGAAGTTTACGAGAGCGAACTGAATTCATATTACACCGCTTCCTTCAACAACCACGTGTGTTTTCAGTTGCACAGAATATATATATATATTTCCCTTAAAAGTAAGTGGATTTCATTTTCCTTACATTATTATTTAAATTCTTCTTGTTATATATGATCGGAAGGTTACTCAATCTAATTTAATACTATAACTCGAATATCTTGATCTTTATTTGCCATGATGAAACGTGAAACAATCAGACCCGAACTTGTTGACTTGAATCAATTACATTTGAAATTACATGCTGCATTAAGAAGTCCGTTGAAGTTTTAAAAGAAAGATTATCCCACTAATTACCAATATCCGACATATGCTTTAATCTTATTCTCAATATGCTTATTATGTAGAATGAATAGTGACTCCTAGTTTACCTTTTCGTTAATGTCTCTGTAAAGACGGGAACTATTGCTTTTTCTGTAAATGTGATGGAGATCTTTTTGTCTGGAAAATCAAGAAGTCCTTTTACGTCATAAATATTCATTTTGTGGGTGTTCACTTACTCCTGCCCTATTCAGAAAATTAATCTTCGTCTATTCAATTGTTCGTGTCGCCCTTTCTCACCGATAGAAGAGAGAGGATGAAAATAAATGATTTGAGGTTATGTTTCATTGTTCCACGTATTTTTCAATCTGGTGTTTTCAGCTTGGTTGTTCCTATCAGTATTATAACCTGCCTGCCAACGCGTTCCAAGACCTTATGCACGACTACGAGATGGGGTCTTCAATATGCTACATTGAATAATCCGATGATATTTGATTTAGAGGAAAAAATGTTAGAAGCAGCTATTTCTGAGAACCGCCAGGTACAACACTCAACTGAGGAAGGCTGAAGGAGATATTGGCTGAAACGTTGATCAGAACAACACTAACGCAAAGATACTAGTTAGAAAATTTGTGGGGAAATAAAAATGCTTTTTGTCAAGGCATCTGTGAATTAATGTTGTTTAGTTTCACCCTTCAAAATTGCCCTGTTAAGCTCATGAACAATATACACCCAGCTTAGCTTAGTCTGGGACAGGGCCACAAATATGTGCACTCCGTGAGGAATGAACTCACATCCGTAGCAATGTTTTGTAGGACAAGCTTATTAACCACAACTCCTCTGTGAGATTCCCATTTTTTGCCAAATCAATGAAAATTGAACTAAATTAAAAGCCCCCAACACTAATTGACCTCTACCCTAACTGTGATGGGCTTACTCTAACCCTAACCATTATCTCAATAATAACAGTCAAGTTGCCAAAATGTCCTTAACTTTTTAAATTTGCATTCTGGTAGCAAATGAAAATAAAGTGATCTGTAGTGTGGTGAGACCAGTGACGTAGCAAAGGTCCTAAGATCCTGGGGGTTGCGCTGTGTCCAAGGGAAGCCATGATTATTAACTATTATATGCCAGGGGAAATTTTGTAGCCATACACACTAGCACCAGGTGACGATTGCCCATTCTTGCCACACCTTTGAGTAAGTGCCCTGTTCAGCCGTAGACTTCTATGATTGAATTAGTTTTGGTGTTATCCATGAAAGAAGAACTCCTGAGTTTTGTCATGCAAGTTCAAGTCTTGTCAAAAGTTACTTTTCTGTTCTCATTTCCCACTACTGTAATGGTCAGAGAGTATTCATTCGACTTACAAAGCTGTGAAAAAAGCAAAATGCTGAAGAAAATACTAACTATATCTTCTTTTTCTCCCAATTATATTTCAGTCAAGATGGTCATAAAAAACCTGGTTGAAAAGAAAACGAAAGCAGAAATTGAAGAAGAGAATGAGTCGGAATCTGAATCAGGTAATTTCAAATACGTTTTTGTTATCATCAAACAGACTTTTTGAAAACTGAACAGAAATGGTTCTAGATGTATAACATTGTGAACCAACTCTTCCATGTCTGATTGTTAGACGCTGGGACTACTCGGTGCCTGATAAATGAGCATATCTCCATGCGAAAAGGACCAACAAAAACTGTGGAATCAAAACAATTCATTGAGCTACATAAATTAAAAGATTTTTGAGTCGAATTATCTTAGTGAATAAATTTATATCTGTCGTTCAATTCAGTAACTTTTAGATTGCAGGAAGAAAAAATGAGATCTAAGGGACATGTATATCTCAGCTGTCATAGAAACCTGGATATATATATATATATATATATATGTATGTTTATATATATATATATATATATATATATATGAATATATGACCCATGAATCACAAAAAGGTCAAATGACAAATCTGAATGAAATGATGGTGTCTTCTGTTATGTCGAATAGCTGAGAGCCAATTCAGCAATGTTATTTTTATTTCTTTAAACCACTATTGATGATTTTCTTTCTTTTTTTTTCTTTTTTCAGAAATTGAATTTGATTACAATGATGATGAAGATGATGATGATGATGATGAAAGCAGTGAAGAAGAAGATGACAGTGATGATTCCGAGACAGAAGACTTGGAAAATGAGAAACCAGACGCAACGCAGACCCCCGGGAGGAAAAAAGGAAAAAATTCAAAGCTGAAGAGGGCCGCCGAATCCAAGGACGATGATGCCAATGACGCAAGCAATGAAGATGAAGAAAAAATCGATGCCAGCACAACAGAACGGCCCAAAAAGAAGAAACGGAAGATGTCAAAACTTGAGAAATCGACAGACGACTCGGAGGATGATGAAACGAGTGAAGAAGAAGCTACTGAAGATGATGGCGAGAGCGGAGAAGCTGACGGTGATGATGAGAGTGAAGGAGAAGAGGAGGAGGAAGAAGACGAAGAGGCCAAAGCGCACACGGGATTCGCCAACGTCCTTTCAATGATTTTAAGCAAGAAGACCGTGTCGACAAAAAAAGTTATTCTTGCTCAGGGAAAGACGGACAGAGAAATCAAGAAACTTAAAGAAAGCAAACTCCCGCCTGAAGAACAGGAATCAAAAGAAGAACTTCTGACCCCCCAAGAATTGGAGGAAAAGAAATTAAAGGTATATCATTCTATTCTATTATCAAATCACTTTGGCCCCTCAAATGGTCCAACCAGCCAAGTGGGCTACAGATTCTCCTCACTTTGAGTCTCTATGTCTCCAGGTGCCCTGGGTCCCATTTTGGGGTCTACAACCTTGTAAATTTGCCTGAGTACATCGCTAAACACCAACTAAAAACATTTTTTGTTTTTTCAAAAGAGTGTTTTTAATGGTCTGTATAGTTATTTTACACCAACAATACTCAAATCTTTTGCTGGTAGTTTTTTTTAGATGATTTTAGATAAAAGATTAAAAATAATCAGTTCTAGTACACAAGCAGGCTACAGTGATTCATTTATGCAATGTGTGGATATAAATGTTATTTATCTATTGGTTAATCCCTGTGTATAAATTTGGATGTATTAGAATGTCTAGTTCCAGGGTGCTATCTTCCCAGAAAGCACCTTCCCATTGCACCATAACGGCTTGAAACAGGTACATTGCCTCATGTCAGAGACATCCTAGAAAAGGGGAGTGCCAAGGGAACTGGACAAAATCTGGATCCAACAACCCACACATCAACGTGAAGTTCTCCAATCTAAACTCGACCCTGTTTCACGTTCTATCTCCATGGGGAAGTGAATGTATAATGACTCATGTTAGTGGATAGTTCATTGTTTTAAATGTTGGGAAGAATATATTTTTATCAATAAAATTTGTAGGAAGGATCCATTGTTACCTACAGAGAAACCGAAAAAATCACACTGTTCATTTCATAAGTAGATTTTGAGTGTGAGGGATATGAACAGTTTGTAGAATGTTGAGAAAGCCATTCCTGCAAAAAAAAAATGTTTTTCATCTTTATATGTTAGAGGATCATGCATACAATAGCTCTAATAATAATGACAATGCTTCATCTGAGAAATTCAGACAACCTTAAACTATAACATCTACTACTACTAGATTGTAAACAAACAATATCCAGTGCCATCGGATGTGGCTATCTAACAAGATGCACTGTATCTGACTTTGAAAAAACCCTTCTTTTTTTTTTCCCCACAAAAATGGATAAAAATAAATGTAGCCTTTGTTGTCCAAACCCACATTAGTCTGAACTTTGGGGAGGGGGGGGTAGAAAAAAATTGGTTGAAAAATGAGACAAATTTAGAGAAATGCATTCTTTTTTTTTTTTTTTAAATAAGAGTTTTTTGGAATAAGAGTGGTCTTATATGGTATCAAATACAATATCTGGTTGGTTTCCATGACCAAATCGGTCAGATGTTGTCAATGTTGGACAGGTTTACTAGGGTACAGGATGTGAATTCAAATCTTATTAAAGGCAACTTCTTTATTTCTGATCTATGCTGCTGACTTAACAGTCATGGAATGTAGAACAACCTGAGCCTGGTGATAAAAGAGCAACAATGATAAAATGAAAAATAAACTTGTTGAAAATGAATTGTCTTGGTTTTGTATTGAACACCAGTGAAGGATAAACATGATTTTACCCGGAGATCTTTTTGTGATTGTTTCAGTGGAGTTTAATTTTCTCCTTTTTTTTCTAGAGAAAACTGTGGCTAGAAATGGGTAAAGTGAAACCTAATCCCTTGGAAAGGAACCGCGAAAAAGATTTGAAAATGATTGCCACTAGGTGAGTCAAGTTTTCATTTTATTTGTGTGGACTCTTTGTGGAGTATAGAGCTGCAACCACCCCACTCTAGCAGACAATAGCTGGAGGGATGCTGGTGTGGTTTCTGTAGCAAGAAATTTTGCTAGCCCCACGCCCAACCTTCCTTCTATACTAAGGCACCAGTTGGAAGGCCTTTCAGGGCTGAAAGGCTCCGACTGCCCTGCTATTTACTCATAGCTGAAGGGGGAAGTGGATTCATGCCTTTCCCTTACAGCCAGAAATATTTAGTTTGTTAGTGCAGAAAATGAATAAAGTAATGCAGGGGTATAGTGGAGAAGAGGTAAAGTCAATGGGCAATAAGAAAAACTGGAACCTTTCCTATATAAACCGGTTCAAATGCAGTCAGTGTTGAAAAACCATGATCATTGTTAAAAACCAACAACCAAAAGTGTCAACATAGATTTTTTTCAGTCTTCAAGTTGGTCTGGCTGGCTATGTATGTATATATGGTGTATACAGGCCACACCAATGGAGCTAGAGTTAAAATTTCATACATTTACTCCTTATTTGGTGTAGAAAACTTTTTTCTTTTTTTTTTTTTTAACACCCCCCCCCCTCGCCTAGTTTTGGGTGGGAGGTTCTATTTGCAATATAAAGTTATACTAAATTGTTTCCTAGTTTGTGTCCAGCAGCATTCATGCATGCTTTTTAAAAGTTCAGACTGTTTTAGTGAACACTACCAAACAAGTGGCAGGAGAAGTACATATTTATTGATCACCCCCAACACAGCTTGCTGTCAAAAGACATAAGTCGTGTGATTGGTTCTATTGAGTGACTAATCTGACCAGTTTTTGTCTTTTGCTCCTACCACCACAAGGTCAGTCCAAAAAGTATCCAGCCATTTAATATTAATGGAAAAAATATTCCTAGTCCACTTCAAAATACTCTCCCCTTGGGACCTCATTCACTAATCCCTGCTTTCCTTCAACTTTTCTGAACTTTCTGCAGAGTCTACGTTTGGGATTGCCATCAGTTGCCTCATTGCATTCTCCTTAATTTGTTCATGGTATGAGATCTCTTTTCAAAAAGTCAGGTGTCACAGGAAGTCAAATCTTGCTTGTAGCGGGAGCTTAATAGATCTGAGTGCTGCAATGTTTTGTGAAAAAGCCAAGCAGAATATCTGGTGAATGTGTGCTGTGAATGTAACGGTCACACTTACACAAGCTCATTCAATAGCAACTGATTGCCAACAGAGTAAAACCTACAGAAGACTGTCAGCTCATGTATGCACAGTAAGGTTCCCTTTGATTGGTTACCAAGTTTCATTAGGATCACGTTACTGGTTCTCTTGTTCTTCAAAATGGTTGGTTCTTTCATGTACAGACTGCATATATATGTCGTCAACTGAAACACTAAAAATATTTTTTATTTTTTTATTTTGTAGAGGTGTTGTTCAACTTTTCAACGCTGTGAAAAAGCAACAAAAAATGGTTAATGAGAATCTCTCTGACGCTCATTCTGAACGTAAAAAGGACATGGTTATTGAAAGCATGAACAAGAAATCATTCATTAATCTTCTTCAAAACACAAAAGTAGACGTTTCAATGGGAACGGCAGAGAAAGAAACTCCAGTGGTGAGTATCAATTGTATGATTGCTTCCAAACACAAATTGAAGGGTCAGTTTTAAGGATTTAGGGCAAGGATTCATAATTGGCATTAACCCTCTCTCCACAAAATGTTGCAAACTTTCTCGACTCTCATACTGCTTTTTGTGACTTCAATAGAATGTCTCCATAGTCTTACCAGGGGGTAGTCTGCTCAGATAGTATAATGGTTCGTACATCTGCCTCAGACACAGAAGATCCTGTGTTCATTTCCCAGTATAAGTGAAGAGTGTGGAAAACCCTTTAGGACTAATTTCCTCGTGAAGTTAATTGAGAACACTCTAAGCTGTCTCATTAGGGTGGAGGTATTCCTTCGTAGACTTCCATCCTGCCAAAGGGGTGATTCTAAAAATTTGTAGGTATAAAGTCCTGGTCTCGACCAGACTTGAGACTTGCGATCATCAGTAAGTTGACTCATGCAATAGAAACTAGGACTTTGTCAATGGCTGTCATATTCCATTGGGGTTGTCTCTAAAGAGAAACTTTTTTTCTCCATGGACCCCTTAATCTTTTCAAAAAAAGTGCAGACCTCTGAAGAGCTTTTTTCATGTTGATTAGGGTAGAAAAATAGGCCATCACAAGTTTTCCAAAACTGAAAAATATATGCTTTCTAAAATGGAAGGAAATCAAAGAAAGCTCAATGAGATAGATGTCACCATTTCATTTTATTTACGAATCTCTTTGAAGTCTTGATTTAATGGTAGACAGCATTCAATCTATTACGGTGATGAATTTTTATTGTTGTGTATTCAGAAAATTCTGCTTCACAAGTAGTTGAAAAGGAGTGAAGCTTTCTGATAGCAGTGGATATTTTTTTTTTTTTTTTGTCCAAGTTATTTTTTTCAAAATGATATTCGTTTTGCAGCACCCTTATATGTGTACCACGGACCACACTTTCAAAACCACTGAACTTACATAAACAAGGAATAACTGACTTAAAAAAAATGGAAGTTGTTAATTCGCGCTGTCCGGGAGGTGAAAATATAATCGGAGTTAATTCCCTTGACAGTCTCCAGAGTTACTTCCCCTGATAATTATTGGTCCAAGTTTAATACCTTTGATAAGTGATTCATATCCAGATTGTGCCCCTCTAATCTGACGCATAGTGGTCCGCCATGTTTGATTTGCTGCTATAAGTTTGTAGATCTTTTTTGATTTGGTTTCCCCACTTGTTAAACCAAATTTGTAAAAACCTAAGCGTGTTTTGAAACTGGATCAAAGAACTCAAAATCCGATAATCTCCGATATTTATCATAAAATTAAACGTGTTTGTTAATTTTTTCTCAATTTTATAAATTATCTTAAATATAACCTATTGTAATGCATAAACAAACCCCCCAAAATTCTATTCATCATAATATGTTTGATATTATGTAAATTATATGAAAAAAAATATTGTTCTATTCTCCACACTATTAGAACAATTGTTAAAAATTGATAAGCTGTGAAAATTTATGTAATTGTATAATAAAACAATTCTATTGTCAATTTCTATTTCCTGGCATTTTCTGTGGTCCTTCAGACGCCAGGTCCCAAGGTTTCTTGGATTAAAGTGGTACTCATGTATTCTACTCTAATTCACTAAATACCTGTCCATCTGTGATAGTGTAACTTAGAAACCACTCTACATATCCCCATGAAAATATTTTGGTGTAATAATGGGATCCCTAGGCATGTTTTAGTAAGTTAATTGAGAATTCCAAAGTAGAATAATAGTGTAGGGTATGCATTCACACTTACCTAAATGATTATGATCTGATTTCCATCTATTTCTTTATATAATTGTAAAAGTCTGATTCTGTTAATCTGTCTGTAACTTCTAAGTAGCTGAAATGTTTGTTTTGTTTTTTTTTTGGTAGCTAGAGGTATTGAATTAAAGTACCTGGCTCCATTAAGGCTTCGTACAATCTTTTTCTTTTTCTTTCAAATTTGGTGGCCGAGATATCTGAGTATTCATTTTTTCTTTTCTTTTTTCTCTAATTCCAGGCTAAGGAACCTGAACGGAAAATCTGGAGTGTACTTAAGGATGATTTTGTTATTGGAACAGGAAAGATGAAAGATTGGGACAAGCAAGATGATATAGATGTTTTATGAAAATTTGATTTTTATCCATCATTCATCTAACTCTGCCAAGTCGGGGTGACTCAAATCAGTTTTGAAAAACCATTTTAAATTTTAAAAAAATCAATAAAAGTAAAAAACATGCACACACACCAAAGGGAGTATTTCCATTGGTTCTTGCTTATATGTCTTCTAGGATTAGTTGTAAGGTTTTAATACAATATAATTTCCTTCAGTGTAATTTTTCTCAAAGTTCAAAATCATCAACTGATAAGATAAGGCTTCTAGATATAAATGAGTCCTGCACTCTGATCTTCCCTTCTTGTTTAGCAAGATTTTACCCTTTTTTTTTTTTTTTTTTTTTTTTTCATAAATTCCATAAAAATAGCAATTTTTACATTGATTTCCCGATACAAATGAAGCCATTCATTATAATCACAGATATGTCATCAAACCATTATTGATATCAAAATCAGTAGGTCCCAACCACCTCATTTCAAATGAATTGATAATTATTATAAATTCCATAATTTTATATGATTCAAATTTATGATAATGACTGTAAATAGTTCCAACTTTTATATCCTTTACTCAATGTTACCAGCGAGTCATTGTTATCTAACTGACCCTGTCCCAAAGTGATCTCAATAAGTGGCTTCATCTGTATGTGCTAATATAATCAAAGGAACACAAGTTAGAAATAGTGATCTGATCCCCCTTTGAACCATCTCGCTTGGTGATGAAGAGAAACAAAGACTGAATTTTTCTTGAAAGAGATTCTGGTTTTATCCGTGGTAACTTGGCCCAGGAGAAAAGAGGAAACACTGTACATTACTGGAAACATATTTTCATGTGTATAAAATCTCATATTAAATGGTTTTTGGATTCGTGGAATATTTTTGGTTTAATTCATTAAAAAATGTCTCATTAGGTGTTATTTTCTGGCTAATGTTGTTGAGCCTTCAGATGACAGATGCTGACATCTAGTGTTTAAATAAAGTAATTACAATTTCAATACAGATGAGAATTCCTTTTAGTTTCAATGACCACTGGCCCAAGTGAGCTACTGCTTCTAAGTAATGAGGAAGAGGCAATTCCATTCTACAGAATAGATTAATACACTGCACCAAAGGTAAGTATAACCTTTTGTACCGCATACAGGCCACACGAATAGAGCTAGAGGGATGAAAATTTCAACATTTACTCATTATTATGTCTATTAAGTCTTTTTTAAAGCTATATAGAATTTTAGTGGGGGGGGGGTCAATTTGTCATGTAAATTTGTTAAATTTTGTCCAGCAGCATTCACACTCGTTTTTGGAAAATTCAGACTTTTTTATTGATCACTGCTCAACAAGAGGAAAAAGAAGTAACCTATTGATTAATCATTTCTTCTTCTAATTGGTCATACCCAAAACACCATGCTGCCAAAAGATGTTGGTCAAATGATGGTCTCTTCTGGGTGACTAACCAGACCTGTTTTAAAAAGATTTCTAAGCCAAAAACATTGAATAATAGCTTAGAGCAATAATATGTATAAGTCAAACCTATTGATGATGATTTTACTATAGAAATGCATTGAAAACCAGGAAGAAAGGGATTGTCCATGGTCAGGAATTGATGGAAAGATTATAGACAATAGGACTATTATATGTATAATCTAACTTGCAGTGTTAATGATTTTACTATAGAAATGCATTGCTACCAGTTTTAATACAGAGATACATTAAAATTAGAAGGGGAAGGATTAGAAGTGGTCAGAAATTGATGCAAGTCCAACTGACAGAATAGGGTTATTATTTATACAACTAAGATATACCAGTCCAAAATGATGGGGGTATTTATGTAAGGATTGGCACTAAGGAGCCTATAGCTACTTTATAAGGTAATTTATTCTTAATGATTTAAGTATCCTGATTTTAAGTTTTTCCAGAGTCTCAACTCATCTCCAGCTGTTTCAATGTGTGATGATTAGACCTGGAGTTTAAAGAGTTTCTATGATGTAATGTCTATTGTTATATCTTAATAGGAAAGTAAATCAACCAATGAAATGATTCCGTTTGAGCGCAAATAGACAAACAGAAATATGAACACAGAGAGAGGAATTTGTATACAAGGTCATTATATGGTTTGATGTAATTGCTTCGCTAATGATTTTATTCTAAGAATACAATTGGAATTAGGGGAAAAAAAATAGCAAGTGGTCACAAGCATTATGTACTTGAATAGTACCCGTCAAAAATGGGGGGATTGTTTATACATGGATGAATTGTACGTATATATCTTAGTATAAATGTATTTATTGCGAACAAAAAAAAAATGCATAACTTGAACAAAATTTATTTTTCTGTCAATTTTCTACAACTCTTCATATTTTCTGTTTTTTAAAATTGTAACAATGAGTCAACAGAATAGGGTAAAAAACGAAATTTTAACAACAGCAGTAGTGGTAGCAATGTTACTACCTGCAGTTGCCTGCCTACTTCCAGCAGACACATAAACACAGTAGAGCCTTGCTTTACCACCACCAGCAGCGGCCCATTTTGTCTCTGTGTTTGTTCCCTGTATCCCCTTCCTCTCTCTTTGCTTTAGCATGACTGAAACCAACAAACAAACAGACAAAGAAAGTGACAAGGCCTTTCAAATTATCAGATAGTTTTTCAGGATGACGTAAAGCATTGAAACATTAAGAAAATCTGCCACGTTTGTATAATAATTGAATACTTATCTCCGAGCCTGTGTTTTGGGAATAAATTTTGTTGAACTAGTACTAACCCATAGAGATTCCGTGGTCTGAAAAATATCAAACTTGATTTAATAAAAAAAAAAAATTTGATTATTAAATCAAGTTTGTTTTTTGTTTTTTTGTTTTTTTTCAACTCTTTTAACTGTCTTATCTTCAAAATTACGGAATTAAAAAAAATTCTTTCCTTTCCCCACTTACTGTTTCCACACATGGTTTATCATTCATAGCTAAAATTGTCTGTATAAATAGCTAAAATCAGCTATGTTTTTCCATTTCTGGCTAACTTATGAGAGAAAATAATTCTATACTAAGACTTTGGAACAAATAAATAATGAAAATTGTATTCATCAGCTTTAATCAGCATTGTAGATTTTTCATTGGCTAAATTGGGAAAAATTGGCCGGATCTAGCGATAGAATGGCTAATTTGGTAACTGTGACATCACACTTTCCTTCCTCCATCCCTTCGTATATACTCTGCTGGCAGCTTTCTTCCCTATTCCCACTCCTTCATTAAAGTATCTACTCAGTCTGGCACATATATCAGTTTTTTTGCTCCCTCTCTTATTAAAATACCTTATAGATGTGGCATCATTTTATTTGAGGATAACGGTTATGCAATTCAATTATTGTGGTATTATCTAAAATTATCTCTTGCTTTAAGCTGTAGTTTAAGATAATTTTGTCAAATTTAAAAAAAGGTTTTTCTGAAAATACAAGACCAGTCAAAAATAGTATTTCCTACAATCTAAATTATAAAAAAAAACTAGCTTATTCCCAAGAAAAAAAACAGGTACTTAAATTTCTTTGAAATTATTTTATTTTTTTTTAGATGAGAACCTTCTGAAATTGTCCATGGTTTCAAATGTGGGGTAGGAGATATTTTATAGTTTTATCATCAAAATTGTTACCTTTAAGTGTAATAGATTCTTGTTATGGACAGAGAAACGGATAAAATCACACTGTTCATTATATAAGAAGATAAATCCCAGTCCAAATCTTCCCATGATATGCCAACATTTTGATGCTGTCAAAAGTTTTGAAAAGTACATTTTGAAAATATGAGGCTGGTGTAAGATGTAAGTAGTATTAAGATTTTTGTAATTTTATTGCAGGCTTTTTTCCATAGCTTCCCCGATCAATAATGCTGTCAAAAGTTTCAAAAAACAATAGAAATATAAGATGTATTACATTAATCATTGTATTGTTTTCTATCATGGTGGGTTGGGCTCTGACTATCCTTGATGAAAGACAGTTCAGAATGAAATGCCTGAGGTGTTGGGGATTGGTCAGTAAAAGATGATGACATTTTAAAGCTGATTCATCTGAAGGGTGTTAGTCATAAGTGCTGTGAGACAACTTCAAATGTTATTTTTAAGCTGAGATATTATTTATACAAAACCACAATTGTTCATCCATTATTTTTGAGTCAAATTTTCTTTCATCTTAATTTTAGTCTCTTTTCATACTACAGCTGTCAGTCAATGACAGTTGTCTGCATAGATTGGAAATAAAAGAAAAAGCTCAGGGGTGAGACTCTAACTAGCATCCTTTTACCCTGGGGAAACACACATACGTATGTATGGCAACTGCACTACTGGTTGAGTTACCAGAATTGTTTCGGTTTACAGAAGATCAAAAATAATCTTTTGAACTTTTCTTTCATTTCTTTAGATAACCCGACACCGCCTTCTATAAACCATAAAAGCTCTCATAACTCAATCAATAGAAAAGTTGCCATACATTGACTTTTTATTTCTTTTGTTTAACTCAAGTCTAAACTTGGTTTGCCTGGTTTTCCTACCATAACAAGAAAGAGAAGAACAATCTTCATCAAAATGAAGGTAGTAAAAATCACTCACCCCCACTGTGATTAGAAATCACAACCAACTGATTTTAGTTATGTTTCTCACCGACTGAACTGAATCGAATGAATGAATACATCTGTAAAATTAACTTTTTTCCTACTGTTTGAAATTATGACGAATTGATTGGTAGTCATGTCTCTCATCGAGTGAGCTAAATCGACAAATCTTACATATCTACCAAGTTCATCTTACAGATACACAAGGGCTCATTTCATTCTAATAAATAAATACACTTGTACTTAAAATATATATATATTTATGATCTATTATTTATTATATATACAATACTTGAGTTGCTGTAATCGTCATCAGTCAGAAGTAGGAGTGGAGTTTGACCCTGAAGCAAACAGGCTTGTTCTTTTTATTGTACTTCCTTCTCCCATTTTTACTTTCCTGCTTTTTCTCTGTTCTTGTTTAACATTCCTCTCTCTCCTTCCTTTTCTAAATTTTCTCTCCTTTCTCTCTCCGTCTCTCTCCTATGTCTTCTTTTCTCTCTCCCTCTTTCTCTCATCTTCTATATTTTCTTCTGTCTCCTCTCTCTGTTATTTTTCTTCAATTTTCTCTTCTTTTCTTTTTCATCTATCTATCTATCGATCCATTTATCTACCTATCTATCTATCTGCCTACTTTTCGTTTTTCTTCTCCTTCTCCTCTCTCTCCTCGTTGGTAACTCCTTCCTCATTTCTCTTTCTCTTTTCTTCTCTCCTCTTCCCTTCACTTCCTTTCTCCCTCCGTCCCTTTTATCGGTTTCTCTCTCTCTTCCTTTCTTTCCTCTTTATTTCCTACCCGGTCTTCCTTTCTTTTCCCCTTCCCTTTCTCTCTCTCCCTCCTTGTCTATTCCCTACCTCCACCCTTCACTCTTCTCTCCTCCTTTCTCTTTCTTCTGTTTCTGCCGAACGCCAGGAATGATGATGTCTATACCATGTTGTTGGTTACTATGACGACGAAACAATAAACAAGACCCTCCCTTCTCCCTTAAAAAAAAAAAAATCAAGCACAACGAAAAATCAAAAAAAGAAAAAAAAAGGGGTAGTCACTCGATAGAAACCGTCTCACGACCAACCTCTTTTGACAGCGTGCCGTGTTGGGGGTGATCAATTAAAAATGGTATAAAGAGGTGATCAGTGAATGAGTTACTTCTCTCGCCTTCTGTTGGTTTGTGATTACAATAAGAAATCTGAATTTCTCCAAACCAAGCGTGAACTGTGCCGGACACAAACTGAGGGATCATTTTAGCTTAAACTTACATCGCAGATTGAAACCCCTACTAAAAAAAAAACATTCAGTAGAGGTTCATTTGAAAATTAGAAAAAAAACGTTTTTCTTCACTTGATATTAAGGAGTATGTAGATTCAAATTTTCAGCCCTCTAGCTCCCATGGGTACAACCTGTACACGTGATATACACGTATGTAGCCAGACAGAGGGAGCAAATGAAAAATTGAAGGAAACTATGATGACAGTATTAATTGACGGTTTCTAACAGCATACAACAAACAAGAAGATGATTGTATGTAAAGAGAGTTTCTTGGGGTTGTTCGTTGGTAAGATGGGGGTGCCCTTCAAGGTACTCTTAACAGCAGCAGCAGCAGCTGCTACTAGTAGTCACTAAATTTACAGTAGCAAAATAGTGACTAAATGTTAAAAATAAAGTATCTTTCTATGTATCTATCCTTCGTTATCCATGTAAGTTTTTTTGACCTAGCTCTTCCTTCTTGTGCACTTTTCCCCTCCCCCTGATATGCACCTTTGTTACAACCCCCCCCCACCTTCGTTGCTCGTTGGTCGGATCCCCCTCCCCCCTAAACAAATAGTTGTACTAGCAAGGAGAAACATAAAAGTAACCCAGTACCCTTTTCTCCTCTTTCAGGATAAATCCTTTCTATACTTCATCGTATTAAAAGGGGCACCTTATCGTGTAGCAATGGTGTACGAGCTAGTCTGGAGACTGTAGCGAGTTCGATCCTCATTTACTCTTGTGATGGTATTCATATATCACGTTAAGCTAACCTGAGTAAATTTAATTCATTTTATATCACAATCACTTACACACTTGGTCTTATATTCTAAGATATATAATGAAAGTCTGCTATGTCACTCTATAGAAACCGTCTTATGACCAACGTCTCTTGGCAGCATGCCGTGTTGGAGGTGATCAATTAAAACATTGGGAAAAGGGGTGATCAATGAATAAGTTACTTTGCTCGCCTTTTGTTGGGCAGAGATCTCTAAAAAGTCTGAATTTTCCAAAAAGCAATCGAACCCAAACTATAGACCAATTAAGCATAAACTTACATTGCAAACTACCCCCCTAAAATCCCACTTAGCGGCTGGGAATTAAAAAAATAAAACGCTTTTTGTTGATATAAGGAGTAATAGTTCCATCGGTGTGAACTGTACAACTAATACATACATAGCCAGTCGAACTAACTTGAAAACTGAGAGAAACCTATGTTGACCCTTTTGGTAATAGTTTTGGTTAACGGTTCTTTAATAAGCATGGGAAAACAGAAGAATGTTTTGGTATCATGAAAAAGGGTGAAAAGCGAAAATAGTGGTCAGCGTTTGATTTGCTGGGAGTCGTTATAGAGGTAGTGCATACCTTCTTCTTCTGTCTTCTGCATCTCAGTCTCCTGTACCTCAAACCATCCCAAACTTCGATGAATCAGTATAACATATAATCACCATTTTGAGGGTATGGGAACATTCAAATGAAATTTTCATTTAAATTAATGGTCATTGGTTCTTCATTTTACGCTATTTCGGCCTACGAAAGGGTTTTTATTGAAACGCTTTTCTTTCGAAACCTATACGTTTTTTTCTCTGCTCAAAGCTCTGATTGGCAAGTGTGATGTTTTTTTAGGGTCCAGTTAAAGTAATAAAGCACTTTTGTGGTCATCACATAATAAAGACCTTTTAGTGTAGATCAGTGATTTCAATATAAAGGAAATATTTTGACAGTCTTCAATTTTTTAGCACTCGAGTTTTTACATTGTATTCAATGAACTATAAAATAGATGACATTTATTTGAATTGTTATAAAAGGAACAGACCTTTGTACAATGATCATGGTCTTCGGTAGGTTTGCGATGGACGATGTTGTTTCTCTGCCACGAGATTCGATATGTCAGGTTTAGAGGGAACGTTGCTGCCAATTATTGAGCACTATTTTTCAGACCCCAAAGGTATATGGACCTCAGTTTTGAAACTGTGGAGAGTTCGCTTCCAGAACAGTTGAAGAAACGCCCCTGAACGTCTCTCCACGACCATGTTTCTTTCCCTTGCATTCAACATATATATATATATATATATGTATAATTTTCATTATGTCATCCACAGACAGCTCTTTCGTTGTATTACAACTATCCATTATCCCATCCAGTACCACGAGGCAGGATCGAAACCTTAGCTTCAGACCTGGAGACTGGTATCCTCCCTCTACTCCATGTGCAGTGAAGTTGAATTTAAGTGATATATTTATTTATGATTTACATTCCACATCCACCAGAATGCTCCATTCCATGTCGGAAGAGCATTGCATAAACTTACAATGAACGAGTTACCTCACTTGCAGAGTGTTCAACCTTGAATAAGGGAACCTTAATTAAATATATATATATATATATATATATATATATATATATATATATATGCTCCGTATACGCTAAAAAACATACAAAGGCTCCAGAAAGAAACCTAGGAAGGAGAAATCAGGAAAGACATTCTTCGGGGCATATGCGTCATGACTGATGACTGGACAGCTCAACAAGCAATTGAAAATGTTAAAAACGACGTACTCCAGCATGATGTCATCATTCATGAACGGAATTTTTTGGATCCTGTTGAGGATGTAATTCACACCCAGGGTATAAAGAATCAGTGGTCTCGCTTAAAAAAAATTGAAACTGCAATTTGATACGTCGAATGGACCTGTTCCGTCTTATCCTGACAAATTTGTAGCGCAGAGACTAGTGAAAATTGTATAATTTCTTTAATTTCCTCATAGTTATCATATCAAATGATTTCGTTGCTATATAGATCTAAGATAGTTGGTCGTTCATACTTCGAAGTCCTTAATAAGCCCCCCAGACATCCGTTTCTGGACACCTACGACAACGTATTTATCTGAAGGATTGAAATAAAATACAGTTTTTAAAAAAACAAAGACGAATCAATGGTTTGTATTTCCATTTCTGGGTTAATATCTGATCAATACGCTGTTCCGAGCTATAGTTCTAATTTACCGCCGTCATCACGATAGATAAGCTCGGAGAAAAAAAACGACTTCCACCTGCTACGATTGGAAACTATTCATTTTTTTGAAACTATTCACTTTTTTAGCTTGAGATCAGCAGCAGCTGTCGCAGTCGACTATTTGAATTCTCGCACGGACTAAAAAGTCATAATACTATAATGAGTCTTTATATAACATTTTTAGCTATATATTTTTTTCCTTTTGTGTCGAACGCGCTGTTTGTTTTTTTTTTATCTTTCGTTGTAATACTTAGACATTGTTTGTCAACGCTGTTATCTAACTGATGTTTGGATGACAATGATGTCATTAAACAAATAGATTATTATATGTTCGCTGCTAAGAAGAAATGCTTATTTATTACTATCAATATCACTAAAATGACATTTTTAGTTCTGGAGTTACCTGTGAATGTAATCTAGCCGCTTGTATTGATTCAGAATGGCCATTCTCATTAAATCTAGCGATTTATAGCGATTCAAAATATTTATTCTCTTTGAATCTATCCATTTTTAACGATTCAAAATGGCCATTCTCCTTAAATGTAGCCACTTTTAGCGATTCAAACTGGCAATTCTCTTTAAATCCAGCACCTTTTAGCAATTAAGAATGACAATCTCATTGAATCCAGCTACTTTTAGCGATTCAAAATAGCAATTCTCTTTAAATCCAGCACCTTTTAGCAATTAAGAATGACAATCTCATTGAATCCAGCTACTTTTAGCGATACAAAATCGCAAATCTCTTTATCTACCAACCCTTTGAGATTAAAAATAGCAATCTTCTTACATCTAGCCACTTTTAGCGATATATAATGGTCGTTCAAGAAATCCAAGAAAATATGTCATTACGAAGATTGTCGGGCGATGGAAACAGCTTGTTTTTTTTCTAATTACTTTTATGTTTTTCTCATTATATGAGTATATACCCACATAAATTTCCGTGTTCTATCAATCAAGGCAAAATATTATTTAAATGTGGTTCAAATTTTGCGTATATTTATAGGACAACAGGAATGCGTTGTATTAACACATTCAAAATCATAAAACATTGATTCTTTTACGGCCTCAGCAAAAATGAGTTTTATAGAATTTTATTGTTAACTAAACAAAAGATAAACAAGGAGAACAATGAATCATTTAATGTATGTCATATATTCAATGATGTCGGCGGGTCGGATGAAATGAGGCCGCTGACCGAATTCGGCCCGCGGGCCGTAGTTCGCCGACCCCCGTGATGTTCGATGTCTGATCCAGCCATTTTGAATATCCCGAGAACCACTTGCGGGGTCTAGATGTTACCTGACAACCGACATTGAGGGGAACTCACTTGGCATGCTTGAACAGACACTCACCCGTGGGGGTCTTCTGTCGACGTCATTGAGTAAGCATGTGTACTTTGTGACCATCCAGTGACCGGTGCTGTTGACCCGTCTGCCCATTCTTCATGGCTTGCACAGTTCGTTTTTGTAAACATCATACCACCCAGGTCTATCAGCTCACCTTACAACCCGGATTTGGCTCCTGGTTTTCCCCAAAGATAAAATTCCAACTGAAAGGGGGAGAGATTTTATCTTATTCGTCAAAAACTAACGTCTTGGTGCATAGCATAGCAAATTAACTAGACATTAGATTTCATCTAAAAGAAACAAAACAAAAAAACAAACATTGACTTACTTAGTTTATATTCGTTTTTGAAAAGCCACGAGGAAGTGAAACTTTTCTTTTGAGAAAAAGGTTTATATACACTTTTTAAAAATCAATTGGAATTAGAGCTTTACTTTGAATACTGCTATTTCGATCACTGCATGTTTTGATGTAGTATGATTAAGGTATTATTATACAACTTTATGTAAGTATAAGCTGAAGAAAAACATGAAACTGTAATAAAAACCTTGAACAGTGCGGTTTTGAACAGTGTGTAACATTTTGGAACGAATTAACCTCGCTAGTCAAGGCATATCAGTACAATATGATAGAAGAGTATGTCAATATTTGGGGAAAGATACAATATTGGATTTTTTAAAAAGTTTAAATTGATGAAGTAAAAAAAAAAAAAAAGGAGAAAAAGGCCTGAGTACGATTTTATCGAACAAGATGTTGGAAGGGCGCAATCCCTCTACTGCCAGACATGGGTTTTTTTCTGCTACATTTCTGCCCTCCATCGAAGCGTTAGTAAACCTGATCAGCCACACCCAATCAACCACGTTGATGCCAGGCTTTGTATGGACGGCATAGGGCAACGTACAACAGAACCCCCAAAACCCAAACGGGGCATGCTACCAATTAGCTGGATTACAGAAGCACGCCATTGCCACCCGGTCTTGAACTTCGTTTCATTACGTCGCTCACTTGTCTGTTTTTGGATAACCCTGCTCTTGTTTTAATGTTAGTCACTTTACGTATAATAAATTTATTATAGTTTTCGCAAAATGATAGTGAATTTTTCCGATGGGTAGAACGTAACGAGACAGCTGATGGTGATTTCGAAAGAAAACTTTGCAGACAATTTTGAGAAGTTGAATGGACGCTGGAATAAGTGTAGATGAATAGGACCAAGATACCGTGCCTCAAAGTTGTTTTTTTTTCGTTAATCTTAAATGGTTGGATACTTTACGGAAACAGCTCGTATTTATACTAACTATAGCAAAGGTAAATTAAATTGAAATATCTCTTATAATTATCATAATTGATTACCTTTTCCATCTGTCTACATCTCTGTGATTTGTTACTTAACTAAATTTTCAAGTTTCGTAGACTAGTCGAAGCGGATCTATGAAGGAATAACAGTTGTAATAAAGTTTGAGTCCCTTCTACTCCAATTCAAGAATGAGTGATCTCTTCCATTTTTACCCCTTGTTCATTACATTGCAAGGATGTGTGGAGAGGGAGAAAAGAAAGGAACCGGTACGAGGGGTGGGTAAAAGGGTTAGTATGCAAGGACGTGGCTCCCACTGACAAGCGTAGCGGTCGCATAATCCAGCAAACAGGATTATAGCCGTGTTCTATCAGTAACACTCGCCTTAATCCCTAACCAGTGCTAATCCCTCTCTTCATTATTTCAATGCAAGGGAAGTGATGGAGTGGAGGCAAAGTCAGTGGGCATCGATCGGGAGAACCGGAACCTTGCGTATGTATACTGGGTTCAAATGCAGTGGGTACCAAAATACAATCACAATCATCCCCTCCCTACCACCACCACCGGAGTCATTACGATAAACATTAGAAGGAAAAAAGTTTTGACGTATTTGTTTAATTGATATAGACTTACCTTTGACCAAGGCTGAATTTATACGGAGCAAAAGGGGCGTTTGTCTGTGCCCCACTCTTTACAAAAATATGATTATCAAAAAATTAGTTTCTTTCATAAGAAATACATTGAATAAATTAGTACTTGGAATTCATTTCGGATATCATTTCATTATGAAGCCTTGAATTGTTCCAAATAAATATTTAAAATTACTGCTTGTAATTCTGTTCTACAGGTTACGGAAATAAATTTGTTTTATCTAGAAATCTTTTTGGAGTTTTGTTGGCAAGTATTTACAGGTATACATATATTCACTTCAGATGTATAACTCATTTAACCTTTCTATATATCTATAACTCATCAGTATTAATTTCATGCAATAAACGGACTTAGATGTATAGATTTTGTTATTTGCCGTATGTTTAAATCTATGTGTAAGAGGGGACTACCGAACCTGAAGTGCCCCGAGCCCCCAAGGTCTAAATGCCTTTGATACCACGGGTTACCTAAATAGCTAGTTGCAGAGTCCCAATAGTTTGGTACCCAGGGAAGATCGGACTTACTTCTCTGGTGAATGAGACACCGATCTATAGCAGGCGTCCTGTGTTTAATTGTATGTAAGGATTTCTCGGAGGACAAGTGCGTATTGCGACGTATATAAGAAGGATGGGTGAGTTCTGTCATCATTATTCAAACTACTACGTATTGTCTGAGTTATATTTTGAGAACGATTGACCGCCATTTCAAGACTGACCTTGTCGGAAGAAGGTGAAAAAATGATTGAGCTTCTACCTCGTTGGTAACTTCAAAAAAGAACAGGAAGAGAAACTTTTGTTGAAAAGAAGACAATAAAATACGTAACGCAGAGAGAAGAAAAATAAAACGCAAAAGTCCATCACGTAGACATTAAAATAATCCTTCATGAAGAGACTCAAAGATGAAAACTTGAACCGCCTACAGCAACAGCCAACCCATTGTTATTTCAAGTTCTTTCTTTCTTCTATTCTTTGTTTTTTTCTCTGCTTTCTCTGATTTTAATCCTTATTTCTCTATTTTTAGACCGTCCTTCCCTTACTGTCTTTCTCTTAGGTACTCGCAATACTACAGTGACGTCATCTCTTACCACTTCTTATTTGGTGAAGTGTCAAGTGTGTAAATAGAGGAGTACAGTCGAGAAGTCGATGATCCTTGAGTTTTAAGTCTCATCTTGAGCTTAAAGACTCGCTTTGTGTGAAGTCGGACCTTTGAGGAGAGCCTCGTTGATGAAGGAGAGGTCAAAGCTGTTGTTAACAGGAGAGACACGGTGACACTTTGTGAACTGGAGTTACGGTTCAAGTAACCCGAAGTTCTTTGTTACTTTGAGTGACCAGCAAACAACAAGGACGCACAATTATGTAACAATCGGCCAACCAGGATTTCACCGATATAATACAGTCGACAATGCAGACGGCAGATATAACAATTTTTTAATTTCGCTCCTCTTTTTCTTCTCTCTTATTTTCCTTGACTTCCTTCACTCCCATTTTTCTACTTTTTTCTTTTTATTTTATTTTCACATTGTCTTTCTAGCTTAATTTTCTGTTCCTACCATATATTTTCAGTTCATCTTAATCCTTTTATAGAGTTTATCTCCCCCAACGAGTTTGGAGAGGTATACGTATACCTGTATCCATCTCCCTGCCTTTCCGTCAGTCTGACTGTCCACCCAATGTCTCCAAAAGTTCTCAATGGATTTCAATGAAATTTTGTTGAAGGGCAGGCAATAGGATAAAAAAAAGAGTTGCTTAAATTTTGAGCTGGATCCAAGAATTCATTTTTGATAGATATTTTTCCGTTTTTCTTTCTTTTTTTCCCATATATCTGTGTATACGCCCATGACTGTCCATACGATATATCCAAAAGTTCCTGATAAATTTCAATCATATTTTGTGAAAGAGTAGACAATAGGCTATGAAAGAAGTGATTTAATTTTGGGACGGATCCATACACAATTACTCCCCCTGACAATGGCATTTGCAGAGGTATGTGCTCAATGAGGGCTTGCTGGTTTGTTCTGGTTTGACCCCAGAAGTGCGTCTATTCAATAAAGAATGAAAGACAAAACTTAATTTTCGACATCAACTTTATCCCAGCCTCACAGAACCTTTGATCTTATTCAACAAAGAACTGCTCCGAGGACTTTTGTAGTCTTCAAGTGAATTGAAATAGATTCATAAAGAGAATTCTTCAAAGACCGGAATAAATTCTAATCTGAAAGTGCAATATCTAATGAAGATAGTGGATAAGTGAAAATGCAACAATTTTTTTGCCTTGTCATCAAAGAAACATCCACACTACCATTATCCTGATGAAATATAACGCCCTTTCTAAGCCCGGACGCTTTTCATTGATCTGACATTTTCAATCGTTTCGAGGGCAGTGCTTGTTCGAATCAATCCTTGGCTTCCCCGAAAGGTGCTCACGGCAAAGGACTCTTTTACAAATCCCACCATACACACAACATCATCGTCTTGACCAACCTTTGACCCGAGAAATTCTTCATGTGATATCTGGCCAAACACGACAGGATAAAGTCCCCCCTCTCTCTCCTCTCTCTCTCCCCCTCTCTCTTTCTCTCTATTTATCTATCTCGTGACTTTCATTGTTCTATATTTCATCTCGTGTTTATCGGTCAGCACTTACGTCATATAAAATAAGCCGTCATTGTGTACAGAAATTGATACACAATCTCAAATGAGCTAACATCCGTGATGGCGAATAACGAGACATCCTTGCATACGTGCGAGGACAAATCTCGACGTACGTGCACAGAGATGTTGAGCGATCATTTTCAACAAATGCTGACCAAACTTGAAAGACCGATCCATTTCAATAACTGCATCCATGTCAAATTTCGATCATCAGCCAGGAGCGGATCCAGGATTTTGAACAGCGGGCGAGGGGATGGGTGTCCAATGTTTAATTAATCTAATCAGACAATGGATATTTTCAATGTTCATTTATGGTCATTTTGGATTATCTGTTCGTTTTCGGTTTTTTTTTCATTGAGAGACTTCTTTATTAAAAAAAAAAGATGTCAATTGTGCTTTGCCAGAACGGGTATGGGGTGTAAACTATATTGATGCCCACGATTTGCACCTGGGGTTGAAGCTGTTAAATCATCAATCACAATCAGTAATATCATGAATCCATCATTGACCAGCGACTCAATTTTAAATATGATCTACTTCGATTTTAGCCGGTTTTTCTCGGAATAATTTCGATATTTGGTATTGAACAACCATAGCCACGAAAGGTGGCAAAGGTTTTTTTTTTAAAAATCCTTTTTTTTATAGGTGTATTCATTTTTTTTTTGTGCATTTGTTTGTGTGTGCGTTTATTTTTGTATCTGCATGTTTGTTTGTTAAAATACTCCTGACCACAACGTTTTGTCTACAGACTTGAAAATTGGCGTCACTACTACACCAGGAAAAAATATTGGAGTCTCAAGAAAAAAAACTTAAAAAAAAAAAACCTTTTTGAGGTCTTATTTTGACGGGTTCATTAAGATAACAACTGGTCTCTCCAGAATCTAGATATCTCTAGATGTTTACATCGCACTATTTTAGAAGTTTTTTTCCCCACAGGAAAACGTCAGTGACGTCATAAATAGAAAATTATTCTGACTATTTTTATTCTTTGATAGAATTTTGACACTACGGTTGTTCAATAATTGACTTTGATTCTCTCATATTTTTCATGATTTTTCAATTTATCCGTATAAAACTAGAGATTTAAGGTTGGCATGGGTAGACCCCCCCTCCTCAATCAGGTTTTCTCATTTAGGATGGGGGAGCCTGAAAGTTAGAATCTTATAGTAGAAAGATAATGGTACTGAACAATTGTTTTATGGGAATTTTTTTTTGGAGCATTCCCAGGCGACAAAATGGTGAGGATGGTATGTAAAGCTGGATCATCAGAAGTTGTAGGGTTGGAGTTATAAGAGACTAGAGTATGTGCTGACTCTACAATGGCTCAGTATTGAACAAACATAACTACCACAGGTGGCGAAGGGTTCCATCCTTTTCTTTATTATATATGTGCGTGTGTTGGTTTGTTTATATGTCGGTGTGTTGCAGCACTCCTGACCACACTGTTTTATCTACAGACTTGAAAATTGGCATCAGTATTCAACTAGAGCTTTTTCCATTTTTTTTTTTTTTCAATTTTTGGAAAGAAAGCTTTTTGACCTTTCTGTGGGCTTATTTTGGCTGGTTTACTAACAACATCTATATCCTCCAGAATCTGGATGTTCTTTTATTTTATCTTAAATATTTTCTGTGAGAAACGCCCGCGATATCAGAAATAGAGTCTACTCTGACCCTATTCGTTCTTTGATGGGATTTTATTACGTGACTTCGAATTTAGTCGCAAAGGTTGTTCAGTTATTGACTGTTAGTTAAAATTAACGTTTATACGAGTTTAGAGATTTTTTTTTTTCGTCAGGTGTCGATTTCTTGTCGACATTTGCGTAGTCATTACTAGTACTTAAGCAGTAAATGTATCGTATGAGATTCAAACATGTTCAATTTCTTACTAATCCTTCAACATCTAATTTGAAGATAGTTAAACAAATTTATATAAATATACGAATTATTTCCAAGAATATATTTATTTGAGGTATTAGAAAAAAAATTTATAAACAATTTCAAAATATAACCCCAGAAACACAGATGCCAACCCTGGTATCAGTAACAACAAAGAAATAATCTTGTAAAGGATTGATTGGCATTTTTCAATTATTTGAAATCCCCAATTTCCGGAAACTCTCCCTTCATCGTCAACGTTGTTCAATCGATCAATAATGACTAGATCTTTATCGCTTACATAGATAGAACTAACTGATTCAATCTAATTTATTTTCACTTTTACGATTGTTTCCGTATCTTCAGAACTCATAGTAACTGGGAAATCAAGGGTGTCGAAATCTAGACTTTCATTGTCTACATGAACAACTGAAACAAAGTCGTTTGCGATCCATTAGCCTTTTGCATTTCAGGTCCAAATAATTTTTCATCTGCCAATCTGTTTTCTGATTCAAATATTGCAGTTTTTTTTATGATCAAGAATTTAATTTCGAGATGGAAAAATATATAAAAATTCGAATACTAATAGCCATTGAAAGTCTGGTCATAGTGTAAACATCCGCTCATGTCTTGTCTTTGGTAGCCAAAGGGTATCCTATGCACAACGAATTTTCGAACGATCCAAGTTTTCAACACAGAGAGAATTTTTCTCAGGATTTAACATCATCATCAAACCCGCGCATTTCCAGTTCGGTGGCAATTTTTTTTTCAGACCTTTATCCGAAATGCCCGGGACCAGAAGAGTTTCGGATTCGCGAATATAGGAGAGATCGGGGCACAATGAGAAAATAAAAATTGTAACCCTTCTGAATCAGTAGAGGATAGAATAGTTTATTCCTTAATGATGTCATAGAATATGGTATTCTATTCGTCTTGTATTTATCTATGAATGGTTACGATGCTAAACCTGGTAGAACTGGGGGCAATTTTAAAGCAGTGGTAGGATGTCTTAATGTGCCCCTTGCTTTGGGATACTTTGACAGCAGAGGGGGCACATTGAGATATCACACGTGCCACATGGGAAGACCATAAACCAAGCATAGATTCTATCTTCGGTATTGTTGGAATCACAAACTCTTTCTTCGTCTTGTGGCGAGGCTGTAGAAAGTAGATCTCATAATCCCCTGATGAATCTTTGCTCCTCACCAGCTCCCCAATGTAGTAAATTTTCTTATATTTTTTCTCGGTCTTAAACTCAATCTCAGGGGCAACCCCAAGAAATTGATGTGTAGAATTGAAGACCTGGAATTCTTCTTTGGGCCCACCGTTACTGCTATCAAGGACAGGCTCCTCCTGACCGTTAGAATCTGATGATGATGAATCATCAAAGTCTTTTTTTGCTTGGGAATTCGTTCCTCGGACCTTGAACTCATTTTTCTCTGGATTTTCTTGTGTATTCAGCCTTCCTTGACAGGAGTGCTTCTCTTGCAGGAGTGTCACAGACGATGTTGCTTTCCCCATTTTCACGACGCTGTTTGCCTGAAACACTCTCCTTTCTTATTGAGGATTTAAGGTATCCCCTGGATTCTTCTGGAGTACAAAATGTAGCTGATGAACATAACTCTTGAAATTGATTTGAAAGTCCAGTTGTTCCTTCCATGATTAGAGTGGTCTCCTTGTTGGTTGATGGGACCGGCCAATCTGTAATGGCAGAGCTAAGAAAATCTACTTAGGAAACATCTTCTCATCCATAAAATTCCGGGTTTTTTTCTGAACGCAAAGGGAATGCCGGAAAGAGTAATTGCTTTGTCATGGGCTATACCGACAGGCTGGGCTATATCATATATTGTGGTGGTCTTTCCAGGATTATGAAGCATCTAGGTATCCTTGGCCTGGTTGTAATATGTCTTGAAGGGTTCAAAAATTGACACACCAAGAGGTTGCATCTTGTTACTGTTTCAAAGTAGCAAGGTCAAACGTCGTTTTTCTTGGCTGTATCAATAACATCAATTGAAACGTATCCTTTATGGACGTCAAGATTGAGCGACGACGGATTCTTTTTTGAGTTGTGGGTGTGATGAATGAAATGGTTCATGACCTTGATAAATCAGATCCGAATTCAATCACCCTGTCTAATTTTGCCGCAAAATATCTTTATACAAACGTCATTGTTACATACCTTAATGCATGCCGACAGCAGTAATATCTTACGTCTTGGCACAGTAGCCTCCAGTCCTGAATTACAAATCAAAGCTTTCTACCTAGATCCTGTGAATAACTGTACGTGGGGTTTAGCACTTAGAAAGGATTTTTTTTTTACTTTGGAGTAATCAGATGGCTAAGAATATTAGCCCAGATAAATCCCCAGAATAGATCTATGGAGATAAATTCTAGAAATAATGTGTTCACACATTAAAAGCAAAAACAAGGCCAGTACACAGTTAGTTTGATTGGTAACAAGAGCAGAAAAAAAGGACAAACGAAAAAGTTAACAATAATATTTGGGTTTTAATTCTTGGATGAATTAAAGAAAAGTGGGAGTTGACTTTAGACACAAGGTTGTTTGGTGAGATCTACCACAGTAGATAATGAGATTAGGTGAAGAATGTACGAAAAGGAATTCTCTTGAAGGATGCAAGATCGAGTTTTAGGATGTCCGTCAGGTTTGGTCATATACACTGCAGCCTCATCAATGCTTTCTTTACGCATGTGATCTCTAGGGACCAATGTCGTGAGTCGTGATGTCCATCGGTTGTCTGCCATTTCTGCATCATGGCCAGCCAATTGCAATTAGAGATTTTTAATGGATTCTATGATATCCCTGACCCCTGTCTTCTCCCGAATGTATTGTGCTGTCTTGTGGTCTCTCTGTGTGAGGTTGAGCATAATTCTTTCATGTGCATGTTGCATGGTTCTCAATTTGCGGGTCTGGTTTTGTTCTATGTTTCAGCTCCATAATTGTGTTCTTTGAGATGAAGAGAGAAAGTTCTTTAGAGAAAAAGAAGAATTACTTTGTGTATGTAAAGGTATGCACGCAAAAACTAGGTGTGAGTAAAAACTAACCAACCAAAGAAGCCGTTACAGAGTGAAATAAATGACCAAACTATGGTATACTCACCTCTTATCCCATCAGCTTTTCAGTCACATTTGTGAAAGAAATGCTCTTTAATGGTAAATAACCACATAAAATGGAAGCACTTTCCAGCCAACAGTTGTCTCAGTGTGCCTCGGTCTTCCTTACTTACATCTTTGTTCCAATATTTCCAATAGTATGACTTTCTACGGTGTAGATAAGCATAAACGCTTTCTCTTTTCATATCACTGCTACTCATAAGTTTATCTGCAGTGTCATGACATTTTTAACAATATATTTACACAGATGAGAGAATAAGCAAAAATACAGCGATTAAGTGTTACTTAACCTGTACAACTAGCTCTGTAGGATGGACTGCATTTCTTTTAGGGGACTGCACAGCTGAACTTGAACCCAGAGAAAAGGAATTAAAATTATTTGTAACATTGAAGACAAGCAGCAGGTGAAATAAAATCAACTATTCCACAAGGGAAACGTGTAATGAAAATTAAATATGAAATACTTCTATGTTTATTTTAGTATTTAATAGCGAAACGAAGATCTACTCCCAGAACCCATTTGAAAAGTGGGGTTTGTACCATTGTCAATTTCTTCCAACGAAGTTGCCTTATAGATCGTCGGGTTGAGCTGAAATTTGGTACTGGACACTTTGGGATCAAGGTGCAACTTATGTATGCATCGAACTATAAAACGTTTCTGCCTGGAAAACTTACCCTTCAACATTTCAAGAGCAGAGATCCTAAAATAGTTTAAAGTGGCTCTGAGTATGCTAAAATATCTGAATAAAAAAAGATAATTGAAAATTATCCCCTTTAGAATTTATTATAGGTATTTGAATTCTAAAGGAAATTTTTAAAAAAATACTCATTGGAGTGGAAGAGTCCATTGTTTAGAATGCTGATTGGAGATAATTTTATCAACCAACTTGTTACCTTTAAGTGGAAAAGTCCTTGGTGACAGAAAACCAAGAAAATCACACTGTTCATTGTTATCAGAGCACAGCGAAGATCGACTCTACTGAAATTTGGTACTGGAAACTATGGGATCAAGGCACAACTTTTATGTTTATCGAACAATTGAAAACCCTTACGCTGGCTATGGTTTCTGCCATTCCTGCTGAGAAAGCTGATACCCACAATTCTAAGTTCAGACACTCTAAAACAATATAAACCGGCTCTACGTACGCTAATATATTTGAATGTATAGAAATAATAAAAAAAATATTCCCTCTAAAATTTATCATAGTTGAAAGAAATGAAATTTATGCCGATCAGTTGACGCCACTTCTTCAATATAAATGGAACTGTTACTATATATTGCAATGTTTGGTCAAGCTAGGAAATGGTGTCGTGAACAAAATCTAAGGTGATGGCTTACTTGCTGGGTAAGAGCAGTTGCAACACTACTACAAGAAGGTGTAGTCGAAGTTATAGTTATGGGTGTCTAATATGGAAAATGAATTAATGAATAAAATGTTCGAAATATTATCGACTTTAAATTTTCAATATCAGATCTCTACTTTATACGGCTAAATGAAAACGCGAACTGGTGGGTTGGCGTTCATATAGACGAAAATTTTTCATTTCTTTCCGTCAGTCTTCACTTGCTTTCTTTATTCTTTCAAGGCATTTATGAGGAGGTAACTCTCAGTTCTTCATTTTTTGCTGTTCTGAATGAAGGGGGAAATAATAACCCACGGACTTGATGAATAACTAATTACATTGAATTCAGATAGTTTGCAAACAGTTTTGATATCATCAAACCTTGATCCATCTTTCAAATTGTTATTATTTCATTTTGGATTTATTTTCAGGGGTGGTTTGACTTCTTGCTCGGTGAATCTGTTACATGAATTTTTACACCAGGAATATCTGGTAAATTCCACTATAGATCAAGTGGCAGCAAGCTTCGGTTTTAATATCAGTGGTGGGTTGACTTCTTGCTCTGCATGTTTGCACCAGATGTCTAGTGGTCATCGGTGAAAACTGAGTGAGAGCAAGTATCCTCAAATCAGCTGCCCCCTTCTCAGTATCCTCGTCTGCCCAGCAACGCTGATCTCGGCCCAGTCTCAATCCCCTCTCGAATTTCTAACTCATCCAAACCCGATTCTGGTGTTTTTGGCACAGTTCCAAGTGCACATTTTATTATGGAATCCGTCCTAACTTTCAAATTCCACACTTTTCCCAACTCCTGGGCGAGGTCCTGGTACTTTTCCAATTCGTACTCTCCCTCACACTAAGCCTGTGGTCCATTGGCACAGCCACGTCAAGTCCACTTATATTTTTGGAGAAAAAATGGAAAATAGAGTAAATAGAAACTGTCAATATAGTCAACAGTAGTTTCTACAGTCTTTTAGTGATTCTGCCAACATGGCTGACTGGCTATGTATGTATGCCAGGAGTACTAACAGCACGAGAGGGCTGAACAGTTAAAAAATTACTCTTTATTATGAGAAGAAAAGAAACGGTATTTTTGTTTTTTTTCACCCCAATAAATATTTCGTGTTCAATTGACTATATAAGTTTATGCTAAATTGGCCCAATAGTTTGTGTCCGGTAACATTCGTGCTTGTTTCATGAAAATTCGCATCTTTTAGTGATCCAACAAAAAGCAAGAGAGGTAACTTTGATCACCCCTTTTCCAATTATTTAATTGATCACCTCAAACACGTCATGCTATCAAAAGATGTTGGTCATCTGACAGTTTCTTTTAAGAGACTAGTGACCCGTTATCATTTCAAATTACTAAGGAAATTTCTGAATAAATGTGATAACAGGTCTGGCTAGTCACTCAATAGAAATCGTCACGTGACCAACGTCTTTTGGCAGCCAGCATGCTATTTTGAGGGTGATCAATCAAAAAATAGGAACAAAAAGGGTGCTCAATGAATGAGTTTCTTTGCTCGTCCTTAGTTGGGTAACGTCCACAGGAAAAGTCCGTATTTTCTGGAAACAAGCGTTGATTCTATCGGATACAAATTAAAGGATCAATTAAGAATTCATTTGGTAGGGAACTCAGTAAATAACAACAACAAAAAACGACAACGTCTTTTCTAGATATGATAAGGAGTATATGCTTCAATTTTCAGCCCTACTTACTCCATAGGTGCGGTCTGTACACGTAACAAATTCATACATAGCCAGCTAGTCAGACTGACTAATTAGAAAACTGAAAAGAAACCTTTGTTTTGTTTCGCGGTTTCTAACTATAACTGTACCTTGCATCAGATGTATATTGGATCTAAAACAGTACAAGTTATATACAATTCAATAATTTGAATTTAAAGTACGTTATATTTGCCACACGGGAAAAGTAGAATGTTTCCATGAAAGTTGATTTTTCAAATATATCGTCTGCAACCCGGCATTGTAGTGTTCAACTTTTAGATCAAAATGAGCGGTAAACTAACCTAACCTGTTTTACTCACCCGAAGCAGCAGAAGTCACTAACCGCTTGAGGAACAAATAACCATAGGTCTGGTTAGTCAATCAATAGAAAACGTCTAATGTCTCTTCACGGCATGGTCTATTGGGGTTGATCCGTACAAAAAAAAAAAAAACAGAAAAAGGGGTGATCAATGAATAAACTTCTTCTCTAGCCTTTGGTTGGACTGTGATCACTAAAAAAGTACGAATCTTTAAAAAACAAGCGTGAACGCTGTTGAACACGAACTAAGGGCCAATTTAGCATAAACATACATTGTAAATTGGACCCCTAAATAAAAACTATTTTTGAGGGTATTTAAATTTATCTAGACCTAATAAAAAGTAAATGTTAAAATTTTCAGCCTTCTTGGTTCACTGATGCGACCAGTAAGTGCGATGCATATATATATATATATATATATATATATATATATATATATAAGTTCGATAGAAAGCCTGTCTGCTGCAAGGTCAAACTCCACTCCTTCTATCCCAACTGACGATGATTACTGCAACTTTTGTATTATATATATGATAAAATTATATAAAAATACATTTTCAGTTCAAATGATTTAGAATGAAATAAGATCTTACGTATCAGTGAGGTAAATTTCGTTGACATGAGAGACTTTTCAGTTTGGCTCAGTTGGTAAGAGGACCAGCTACAGATCACTTGACAGGGAAATGTTCATTTTATACATGGGTTTGTTTTAGCGTGACAGGGCAGACAAACAGTGAGGAATTTACTCTCTTAAACTAGGTGAAGATTGTTCTTGCTCATGTTGTTGGGGGGATAAGGTCGAGTCCAACCTCTGGCTTGAATTGGAGTTTGGCAAAAATTACAAATTTGGTTCGGACGATTGAATCTCTTCTTCGCACCCTTCATGCAGCCAAAACAAGATTTCGGTCGATCTATTTCTCAGCCTGCGTCAGCATATAATCTGTGCCGGTCGATATATTCATGTCCACAATTTTTGTCGCCATAATTGGATCGGGAAAAAAGGTTTGCCACTGTTCTCGGATTTTACGTGTGGAGAGGGCTGAAGAATAGGTTGGTCGAGAAATCGTTTTGACAATATTAAGGACATGAAGAAGAACAAATATTATTTATGCTGATGGAAGTTAGTTATTCAAACCTGGGAATAGCGGGTAACCTTGCTTAGAAATTTATTCGTCATTTCACAACTATCATTTTCTGACTTTTTCTTTCAGTTGTCTCCCCTTTGTTTTTCATTTTCTTCATCTTTATTTCTTCCACTTTTATTTATTTCTTTCTTTTTCCTTTCTTGCTTTCTTTTTTCCCTTATTTTTCCTCCTCCCTTCCATTCCCTCTTCCTTCTTTTCTTTCTTACCTTCCATTCTCCTTTCTTTCTTTCTTTCTTTCTTTCTTTCTTTCTTTCTTTCTTTCTTTCTTTCTTTTCTCCCTCATTTCTTTTCCTTTCCTACATTCTTTCGTTCCTTACCTTTCTGCCCCTCTTTCCTTCTTTTTCTACCTTCTTTTTCTCTCGTTCCTTCCATCCTCTTTTTCATTCGTTTGTTCCCCCCTTCCTTCCTCCCTTCCTTCCCTCTCTTCTGTCCGTCCATCCTTCTTTCTTTCTTTCTTTCTTTCTTTCTTTCTTTCTTTCTTTCTTTATCTTTTCTTCCTTCTTTCCTTCCTTCCTTCCTTCCTTTATCTGCTATCTAAATAATTGGTGCAAATAAAAAATAGTGCTGTCTTTTTCAAAACTTGGTCAGGTCTTCGTGAAAAGTTCAGTGCAGCTGTAACTTCCTAAAAAGTTTCAAGTACGATCTCCCTCCCTCTCTCTCCCTCTCTCTTATATATATATATATATATATATATATATATATATATATATATATATATATATATACACGCACACGCACGCACACACACACACACACACACACACACACACACACACACACACATATATATATATATATATATATATATATATATATATATATATATATATATATATGACAATACAACCATGCATTGTCTTGTATTCAGTTACGTTCTGGTCGTATGAGCGTGCGTTGATCATTTTAGAGTGAAGAGAAATATACGCACCTCTCCACATAAGATACCATGACACATATATATATATATTCCTAAACCCCAATATCGTTCATACTTCGTCTTCGCCTTTCTGAATGGAAACGAACAAATGCCATTCATTACGTTTCTTTCAGTTCAATCCAGCAAGGTGACTGCTCATTCAGGTTCTCCCTCTCGCCAATCCCTGTCTGAAGAACTTGAAGCAAACATGATGCATACGTTGTGTTCTCTGTTGCATGCTAATAATAGCTCGACGGAAAGAATTGTCATTCGCAGCTGAGTCATAGAACTGCAATGGCTGAAATTCCCGTCATCAGCGTTTAATTGGTTTTTAAGCTCTTATGGGGATGTATCTGCGATCGGAAGCAATTCAGTTTCGGCGTAAGTCGACGCACGACTATATAACGTTTCCATTCTTATTCATTCCTTTCTTTCATTTCTGTAAATCAGCAACATTTGCCTCTATGGTGAAAAACGGGTTAAAAAAAAAGAAAAAGTCTCGTACTCCATGACACCAAAGCATTCTGCAAACAAACGCTCGTTTTTTTTTTTCAAAAAAAAAAGATTACTCATTCTTTTCTTTTAGACTATTTTATCAAAACAAAAGCATTGACGTTGGTTCTAACATTCTAACGCCCTACCGCCACTTTTTTTTACATAGTTTCTTATTTGTTTTATTTCTAATTACCTCTGCCAACCAAGTCGTAGAGGTATATGTATTTGGCCGCGTCTTTCTGTCTTTCCGTCTGTTTGTCCGTCCTCAATATACAGGGGTTTGGCAAGAATAATAGAAACACCGTTTTAACTACCAATTTTTAACTTGTTTTTATTTAATACGGAGTTGGCCCTCCTTTAGCACCAATAACAGCTTCAACGCATCGAGGAATTGATTCATACAGCTTCTGGACTGTATGTAGAGGAATTTTGAGCCATTCCCCAAGTAAAACATGCTCCAAGTTCTTCAGTGACGCCGGTGGAGGGAATCACTTCCTTAGCTGCCGTCCCAATCGACATCACAAATTCTATCAAGATTCGGTGATTGCAGAGGCTGATCCAATTGTCTATTTATTCACTCTCCCATCAGAGCAAAATGCGACACAAGTTCGAGGCTTTACGTGGGGAAAAAAGGGAGACACCCATCAAAAATAGCTCCATAGACGCGACTTTGGTTGCTAAGCAACCGTGGTTGCTGAAGCAACCGCAGTCACGAAAGCGTCAGGAGGAGCTCGACCTGTCCCTTTAAGTGCAATGGGACAGTGCTGCCCTGGGACAAACTGCTCTCACGTAGCTGGGCCAAGTACTAGAAAGAGAACGCAAAGGTTCCCAATGCACGTAGCAATGTGCAGCCTCAGTATAACCTCATTGGCTAACGCATTAAACCGGTGCACTCAGTCTTTGATGCTCACCACGACAAACTCTCTGGCCATTCGGCAGTGTCAGTACTGGTGCCTCGGGCTCTGCTGTGGAACAGATACTACACTTTAATCCATGCCGAAAATTCTAGAAAAATGTGTGTTGGAAGGCCAATCCAACTGATGGAGTTCATGTAATTCAAACAACTTTTAAAATTTAAAGCCGTGTGAATGTTTTCATTATCGCCTGGAAAGACGGCGTCGCCATCGGGAAAGAGTGCTTGCTCCATAGGATTGCAGTGCTATATGCAGTGCTAGTGCTGATCCAAGAGAATTCCAAGATATTGTCGTCTAAATCTCCACAGGTACACCTCCATGCTTGGCTGTTGGGGTGAGGCAGTCAGGATCATAAGCTTCTTTAGGCTCCCTCCAGACGTAAACTGGGCCAGAGCATGGAAATGGTGCACAGGAAGATTAGTTATCACATTCTTCCATTGGTTCATCGGCCAATTCTTATGGTCATTGCATCACTTTTCACGGAGTTTCATGTTGATTTATGAGTGCAAAGGTTTGCCTCTTGTAGCTCTTCTGTAGAATCGAACTCCATGAAGCTCAATAAACCAACATGAGGGTTGTGGAAAAACATGATAGGTAATAATCTGCCACACGTTCAAAGAGGTTTTTTAACCCTTCTAAGTTCTATATAATATTAATATAGACTAGAAATATAACAAGTGAAACCAGCAATGTTTCCATTATTTTGTCCCGTTCCTGTATCCCCGAAAGTACTCAATGGATTTTGATGGTATTTATGGATGGGCAATGGTATAAAAGATTAGTGGTTTTAATTTTGGGGTGGATCCAGGAATTATCCGTCGACTGAGGGATATTTTTTCCGTTTTTTCCCCATGTACTTATGTATACGCTCATGTCTGTCCACACGATATCTCCAAAAGCTCTCAATGAATTTCAAAGAAATTCTGTGGGAGGGTGGATAGTGGATTACAGAAGAAGTGATTACATTCAGGGGTGGATCCATACACAATTACTTCCCGTGAAAGTGGTGTTGGCAGATTTATGTGCTCTCTGAGTGCTTTCTAGTTTGTTTTTTTGTTTGTTTGTTTTTTTGCTGTTTCCTTTCCCTCTTCCATCGGGAGAAGTGCTTCGCCGTGGAGCATAGGTTAGAAAGCTAGAGTCATTTTCACTATAATGAGTTTGATACACATCAAGTGTCCGGTCCAGGTTTCGTAATGTAGCCACAAAGGAAAGTATATAACATCCAATCATGGGAATTCAAACCCTGCAGTAGCACCTCTCCGTTGCACTAGAAGATGAGGATCAGAAAGACATTTCTGATGTTAGCATGACACAGGTCGCAGAGACTGATAATTTGTATCATTTGTTACACGTACGCGTGAAGGCCCGTACGCCTGATCAGCCTTATGTCAAATTTGCCCCCCACTGCGGTGATGAGGCAAATAAATCTCTCGTTAAAGGTGGACACGCATTGCTATCACGTCACGTGAACTCATGCAAGCTCACCATGTCTCAAAATCGTGGAAATCAGCAGCAGGATTCGCTTTCATGTCACATCTCCTCACCTCACGCGATGTGTCACGTGATCACCAAATATCACGTCTAGATTAGCGAAAATGCACCCTCACCCTATCACGCACTCTGCAAACGAATGCAGAAACAGAGTGTACGTTACTTGCACGCTTCTGAAGCACACGTGAACTCACGTTATAGTTCACATGACGTGATAGCAACGTGTTCCTGTTTTGAATGTTTCTCTTTTACAGCTCCGTGAAAAAATGGGATAGAATTAGTAGATATTTAAGATTATCTTGCAGTGGCATAGTGGCATAGCGGTTAGCGGTTCAGTTTTGCAGAATCTTTATCGCCGCAGTGAGTTCGATAATCATTGGGAGTCACACTCTTGAAGCTTTGGGACCAGAGAAAGACAAGCTCAGTAAATACCTAACTGCAGCTAGTCTGATTCCTCGTTGAGTGCCCCACTCAAGTACCTTTGAGTCATACTAAATTTGTGGCTTTGTGCGAGACTGAGGTTAGTAAATTCAGCACAATAACGCTTTGGTGGACCCAAATTTGAACCATCCGAAAGTTTACCTCTTTCTTCCAGTGATTTATTTGACTACACAATCCTAGTTTATACACTATCACTGTTTTGATTAAAGTTTTCTAAATATATTTCTTCACAATATTCTTTTTATGTAGTTAAAGGGGGTTCAGTTCTGCATTTGTTACGAGTGTCCCATATTTTTGGCTTTGTGCCAGACTAACCTTCGTTAATTCCTACTGCTGTAATGACTTTGATCTTCACAGAGTGTCCCACACCAGACATAGCCCACTAAACTACTATTGTTGTAGTGAGTTTGATCCTCTCGGAGAGTCCGGTGATTAGGAACCAAAAGTCTCACCAGTTTTCAAGTTGTATTGGCTCGCCATGTGTGTAAGTATCACGCGTACAGGCCGCGCCAACAGAGCTGGGGGTCTAGAAATTTAAACATTTGCTCCCAACTATGCCAAGAAAAAACGTCTTCATGACCCCCTCAAATAGGTCTTTAGAAGGGTGAGGTTCAATTTACAATTTGAGTTTGTGCTAAATTGATCCCTCACTTTGTGTTCAGCAGCATTCATGCATTTAAAAAAAAATCAGACTTAATAAGATAAGTAATTCATGCCTTGATCACTCCTTTTTCCAATTTCTCAACTGATCATCCCCAACGCAACATACTACCAAAAGACGTTGCTCACGTCACTAACCAGATCTGTCATGGTTTATTGAACGTCCTCTAAATGCTTATAGGGCACAATCGTGATTCTGTGGTACCGTTTAAAATACAGCTTCTCGGCTCTTTGGCCTTATTTGTATTCACATACTTTCTTTGTATCTTATATTTCTCATTGTGAATCTACTTTTGTAATTCTGTGAAATAAACTGTAAATTTTGGGATAGAAAAAAGCTTGGCTTTTTAGCTAAGAGTAAAATGTAGTACCTGTTATTATCAACTTAATATCTGATACGTCCCCGATGTTTAATGATTTGATTTATTTTTATGTTTCTGACTCTCGTTAGTCATTTTAATTCTCTTGTTGCCTTTTTATTCTCTTTTAGTCTTGATTCTAAACATGTCATGTTTTAGTGTTTTTTAACCTCTACAATTTCAACATCAACAAACTCTTCCAACATGTTTTTACTGGTCTTAATTCTGTGGCAAAAATAACTTCATTCTGACTCATCCATCGATGTGAACGGTGGCTGAAAAGCCTTGTTTAAGGTGGCCAATAGCAAAAGAGAAAAAGAAAAAGAATTTATTCCAAAGCATAGTAGAAGCAACGGGATTCGATTTGAGGATAAAAACTTTTACCTTCAGTCATCATCATCATCGGTCTTTTATCGTCCTTCGTTGGACAAACACCTTCCACAGGATTCGCCACATTTATCTATCATGGGCATCGCGGAGCCAGTATTTTCTGAATTTGTCTAGTTCATCTCTCCATCTTGTAATCTGTCAGTCTCGGTTTCGCATGTGATCTCTAGGGATCCATATCGTGAGTTGTGATGTCCATCAGTTGTCTTTCATTCTTGCAACATGCCCTGCCCATTGCCATTTAAGTTTTTTCGCAGTCAAGGAGATACTGATTCATTAATACATTTCTAACCCGACAACAACAGTCAGGGAATCGGATTAGAGTTAGAGAGTCTAAGTCTATCATACTTGTGCCAATCAGTTTAATTTCGAAGCCCCCCGCCCCCACATCGAGCAAGTATCAGATATTAAACTGATGATAACAGGTGTTACACTTTTCTCCTTGCCTAATGGCCGAGAAGTTGCATTTCGAACGGGACCACAGAATTACGACTGTGCCGCTTATTGCTGAGATGCTTGTTACGGGCGCTAACCTTCCTCTCCTTTCCCTCTCAGAAGTGCAGAGCCGAGTCAAAAAATGAAACCAAGTGTCAGTTCCCCAGTTTCATTTACAAGTTGTGTTTGTTCGTCTTTGGTCTCTTCTTTCTGCCCTCTCCCACCTTCTCTCTTTATTCTTACCCACGATGACGTCAGCAGGCGGAATAGTCAGAGCAGCAGATTGACTAGTAAGTAATAAAAACAACCCAAAAAATAAAATAAAATAAAATAAAATGCAAATTGTCTGCCGGACAGCCATTCACTGTATATACAAATTGAAAATATACAAACCAGTCATAATAAACTGTTTTAATAAAAATAAATAAAGAAACGGGTCTGGTTAGTCGCTCAATAGAAACCGCCACAAGACCAACATCCTTAGGCAACATGCTGTGTTAGGGGTGATCAATTAAAAAAATGGAAAAACGGGGAGATCAATGAATAAATTACTGCTCTTGCATTTTGTTGGGCGCTGATCACTAAAAAGTCTGAATTTTCAAAAAAAAGGCATGAATGATACTGGACACGAACTAATGATCAATTTAGCATAAACTTACTTTGCAAATTGAACCACCATCCCCTCCCCCCAAAAAAAACTATAGTGGGAAATTTCAAAAGTATAAACAAAAAAAAAACACGTCTTTTCTAAATATAACACGGAGAAAATGTTTAAATTTTCAGCCTTTTAACTCCATTGGTGATACATACATAGCCAACGAGTCAGCTAGTTAGAGCAACTTGAAAATTTGAAGAAGCCTGTGTTTGAAAGTTTAGGTGACAGTTTTGGCTGACGGTTTCCCATAAAAATTCCGCCAATATTCAACTGTGGGCTCTCTTCAAGAAATACAGTTATATTTTTTTCCTCTCTCTCTGAGTCATAGTCGGTTACTTGGTTTACCAAAGTTAATCTTCATCGTGAAGGAGCCGCTAAATTATAGGTCGAAAATTTCTTGCTAGCAGAGGACTTTTCATAAAGCGTTGTTGAATATCCTTTGTTCGGGGCACATGGCACGGTGAGCGTTGTCTGGTGCATTTTGAATGGAGGGGGGGTGATACTTGCTTAGAAATTGCCGAGTTTCATCTCCCTTGATGGCTAAAAATGGCCATATTTTTCTATTCTATTTTTTCCTTTTTTCAGCTATTTATAGCTAAAAATGTCAAGTAGATATGAAAATTTATACAAAGGCCCCGAAAATCGAAAACTCGAAACTTCATACAAAGACTCCAAAAAGTAATATTATACAACGTATTGATTGTATATTAACCCAGTAATGAAAATAAAAGCCATTCATTTGTGTTTTACTTTCAATTTCCAAATAACGTATTGATCAGATAATCAAGGATATTATGATACTAAATGCTACGTATCTATTTTTCGATATGACATTTCTAAACACGGTATCTAAGAGCGAGAACAGCAACACTAGCTATAAAGTTAGCTAGAAAATTTGAAATCTAGGCATTTTTAGCCATGAAGCGGAATAATTGCCGACGATCTTCATCGGCGATTTTAGTACTGAATAAGCAAGGGTTATCGGGTGAAGACATGCGTGTTAGATTTTGAATGACAGGAATGTTGAGACAGGTGACGAAAAGGTTAAAATTGTTTAACGAATCTGCTACCAGAGCATTTGCCAATGCACTTGTCGGAGGTCAGAGTCCAGTTTACGCGTGAGACATAATGACACAATTTCGATCGTTGGTTGAAGCGCGTCTCCTGTATCGAAATCACGAATTACTTCAATATTGAGTCTAGAGGAACCATGTAATTTCCGTTGAAAGAATCGTTCGTGTTCTTATGTATCCTCCAGGCTAATAATCCCGTAAGACAGAGTCAACATATTTCGACAATTTCTGCTAAATAAGTTGCTCTTAATATTGAGAATATTTTACGAATCAGTCGGCAACTTTCATAGTTTTCTTTTGTTTATCTTAATTTCCTGTCATTTTTCACAAGACTGCACTAAAAGAAAACATTTTTGCGATGGACAGATCGTCATCTTGATATCTCTCCTCGATTTGTATGTCCTTATCATGACACTCAAGTGAAAAAAAAAATATTTGGTCACTTCCTGCAATTCCTCATATAAAGAAACGCATTTGTCAGCTAGTTTGTCTTACTCTGTGTATCCACAAATTAAATACGATTCTTGGATTTCTCTGACATCCTTTACTGGCTAAAAGAAAAAGTAAGTATTGTCCCTATTAAACCCCAAACGCTATTTGGATATCCGTTGCACACATCCTACAACTGGACCCGGATTTTCTGTAAAACCTTAGTAAAATAAACTGTGACTAAACGATTTTACTTGTTTTAAATCTGCCTTCTCGCTATTTACTTCCTTGGGCCAAACTAAACATTAGACACATACGACGGGATGATGCGATCTAACACAACGGTGCAATAACTATCGAATCACCGAACCATCACAAATAATTCGACCAACCAGCCAAGTGAGCTACACATTCTTCTCTCTTTGAGAGTCTTGGTCCATATGGACGTCTATGCGTCTATTTCCATGATGAGATATCTAAAAAATAAACAATAGTCAACAATTGCACAGGAACAACTATAACATACTTGTTTTCTTGGCAATAGAAAACGATGCTCTCAAAATCTTACAGTACGTGTGTGTATGTGTCCAGGCTCCCCTGGTTTCATTTTTGGGTTACAGCCTTGGAAATTTACATGAATGCACCACTGAGCACTGTCTAAAAGTATTCCTTTTTTTGCCCTTCTAAAAAAGAGCTCTAAGGTCATTTTGGACCAACGATGTCCAAATCTTGTGCTGATACTTGTTTTAGATAATTTTAGATAAAAGATCTATTTGTTGTAGATATTATTTTACACGGTTCTTACACATGTGCAGGTTATTGTGATTCATTTCATCATATTTAGTATCATTGCCACCAGACACAGCAACGTATCATACTTGGTTTGTATTCAAAATATTATATTAACTATTAGCATTGAATACCGTGCCTTGTTATACTATTATGTATGGTATCATTATGAACCAATACAACGATTTATCATACAAGGTACGTACACATCGTACTATATCAACAATTAGCGCTGAACAACGTTATAATTGATTCACACTTACATTAATAAGCAATAAGCATTCATCTGTCATAAGGGGCGCAACTGACGCTGTAAAATATTTTTTATGTTCTGCTGACGTAATAAAAACGTTGAATTGAAAAATCAATTAAAAAAGTGATAAGAACATAAGCAAAAAATCGTAACCATCTGTGGTCAATAAAACTCTATTCCTCAAGTTCATTACAATGCAAATTTTATCATATATGTATATAAAATGCAATATGTATATCCATATATTGAATATATGTTGTCATTTTCGACAACATGGGTGTACCATAACATTTGGTACCATTCTGACTCGACACAATGGCACATATTTCTGGGTACGTACGTATCATCGTACTATATGAACTATCGACCTTGGACAGCTTTCTATTTGATACTATCAGATTTACTGTCATTGCAAATCATCACATTTGATACTTTCATCGGTACGCATCGGATTAAGGTGTGGGCTTTAGTGGCCATAGCCGAAAGGGCCTTCGATAAACGAAGGGTTCCCAGAGATTAAGAGAAAATTTCGTGAATGCCGAATCAAAGTATAACTACTCGAGATTATTTATTCGAAAAGTGATCAATTAATATAAAGCGTCGGCATTTTGTAGTAAACGTACTAAGGCAAAAACACTGTACTATATACTATACTAGTATAGGATAGTAATTTCCATGATGAGATATCTAAAGAGTGAACATTGGTCGACAATTGCACAAGAACAACTATAACAGACTTGTTCTCTTGGCAAAAGAAAACGATGTTCTCAAAATCTTACAATACGTTTGAATCTTAATCGTTGTTAACCTTGTGAAAACAAATTTGATTTTTTTTTTATCCGGCACTGTCGATAGGCCTCAAATAGGGAATGGGTTCTTGTATTTATCCCAAACATCTTCTTGGCTCCGTTTTTCCGAATTGGGCAATAATATTTCTTATAAGAAGGAACAGTCGCAGTAAAAGGAGATCTTAGTTTTACAAACGATGGATAAAGATTGAAGTGTCGTTGTTTGGAGTGTTTCCAAATCAGGATCCGATAAATGACGGCCAAGAGTCGATTCAGCAGTTGGGAATTCTGATACTGTACTTGCGACTTGACTGATCGATCATTATTCCGAATCAAAAAAAAAAAAAGAAAAAAAGATAAATGATAAAATAAAATGCTCAGCTGTACAAGGATCAAACTCTCTTACTTCATTAAAGTCTAAAAGTCAAAAAAAAAAGGATTAATATATCCGTACAACATTATTTCCAAACTACATGCGCCATTTCAATTCCTTCATTAGTAGTCTCTGTCAATGGGATTTACAAATCTCAGCAAAAATAGCCGAACTGAGCTGGGGTTTAGCAGTGGGAGTGAATTCAATATCAGGTTTGGTGTATGTCATCGTATCACTGTTATTAGTGCATGACGCCCGTGTTTGTTTTTTTTGGGTCTGGTCATTGTCATCCGTCATTGTTGTTACATACGAAAATGAAGTCAAAACTCAAAAGTGTGCAACTTTCTGTCACCCAATGTTATTCAGAGCAATTCACTACTGCTGAGCGAGCTCTAACCTCACTGGATATCCTGTTAAGCCAGTGCTATCAGAAAATACCTGGAGAACTCTGTGACCACATTTTCTGGCTAATGAAGGTGTTGCAGTGAAACCGCTCAGTAATACAATGACCTTTTTTTTTGCGTACGTGCATGCGTGTGTTTGTGAGTGGAATTAAGAAAGTGCAGTTTTCAAAGATCCCCAGATCACAGTGTTATCTCTCCATTTCCTTCTATTGAGAATTAGGGAGGGTTGCGCAGGCCCCACGCCAAGCCCTCCCCATTTCTCAATCAGGACCAATCATGGTGACTGCAAAACTCTAGGTTTATTTTCTGTCCGAGTAACCTTTTAATCGATGGGCTTCCTTAATGGGTTGAAGAATTCAAACTGTCCTGCTATTTATCGATAGATGGAGAGGGAAGTGGATTCGTGCTTTTCTTAAGGGTATTAATGTTAAGTGAACGTAAGCAGTCCCGGCCGAAACTCGAACTTGGTTCGCCCGTTTCGTTTTCCGCGACGGTAATCGTTTCGCCACTCCGCAGCTTTCCATGAATCTAACCTTGAGTCAAAGTTGGCCCAGTCCAATAAGAATCGACTGCGCATGCACACTTCTTTGGCAACAAAAGAGTAATTTGAAAAATCTTTTGTGTTTTTGTAGGTTTTTTTTTTTGGTGTTGTTGTGTCTGCTCGACTGGTTATATGATCACGCACGTGCATTCAGCGTGTGATATTGCTGTAAAATATTAGCTGGTTCAAGAAATAATGGCCAATTCTAGATAACAACTTTTAAATGAGGCCTACAAAATTTCTATATTGTACCTATATATATATATATATATATATATATATATATATATATATATATATATATATATATATATATATGTGTGTGTGTGTGTGTGTATATATACATATATATGTATAATTAACGCTCCTTTATTCTGGGTTGCGCACTCTCTAAGTGAGATAACCCGTTCATTGTAAGCTTATGCAACGTTCTTCCAACATGGAATGGAGCACTCTGGTGGATGAGGAATATATACGATAAATAAATATATAGCTTAAATTCAACTTCACTAACCGTCCAGTTCCGTGGAGTAGAGGGAGGATACGAGTCTGAAGCTAAAGTTTCGATCCTGCCTCGTGGTACTGGATGGGATAATGGATAGTCTATAGCCACACTGAAGAGCTGTAATACAACGAAACAGCTGTTTGTGGATGACACAATAATTTTATATATATATATATATATATATATATATATAGCTCGTCTTAATGATAAGCAATTTTTCGCCGTTTATTTTCAAAGTTATCTTTAGATGTGTAAACCCCAAAACCCGAAAGTGGAAAAAGGGGTTGCATATAACCCTGTTGCTCGAGTATAAACTTGATCTCTGCGTATCTCAAACAGCTTTCAATAATAACCTCGGATGGGGTGAGAGAACCACGGCGGATCGTACAGTGCGGCGTTGGTTTAAAAAATTCCGTAGCAGAGATTTAAATCTCGAATATCAAGAGGGCAGAGGACGTCCGCAATTGAAAATGAACAACTCGAAGCGTTGGGTGGAGCAAAACGCATACGTAACCGTCAGATAAATGCCACAGATATTAAGTATTGGCATTGTGACAATATCGGACCATCTGAGGCAGATTTGTTAAGTGGAGAAGCTCGATAGATGAGTTCCACACGAACTTAGCGAAAACCAGAGATTTGTCGATTTGAAGGGTGTTCTATGCTACATCTGCATAAGAGAAACAATCCATTTTTGATCGAATCATTACTTGTAATGGAAGATGGATCCTATACGACAATCGCAAATGATCAGTGCAATGGCGTAAGAGCGATGAGGCACTCGAGCATTTCCCCACAAAAATCGAAGTTGCACCAACGGAATATTACGGTGACAGTATGGTGGTCCGTAATCGATGTTATCCATCACAGCTTCCCCGGCTCTGGTAAAGAGCATCAATGCAGAGATTTATAGCTAAAATTTTAATGAAATTCACGTATTCAGTTGAGCAGAATGCGACCAGTATTCGTCAGTCGATGGAGTCAAATTTTGCTTCACGGCAATGCTCAGCCACACAGTGCACAGATGACTCTGCAGAAGTTCACTGACTTGGGTTTCGGAACTTTGCCTCATCCACCATACCCATCTGATATATCGCCCGCTGATTCCCATTTTTTCAAGCACCCAGACAACTTTTTAAGACAAGAGAGAATCAATAGCAGGGTAGTTATAGAGAATACATTCAAGCGATTTCTGGGGTCCAAATCTCCAGGGTTCTATCACGTAGGCATAAATAGGTTTTGTCCTCGATGGTAGGAATGTGTCGATGCACGCGGTTCATATTTTCACCGATTAAAACATTTGAACGTTACACTACTTTATTGATAATTATGGGATTTAGAATCGGCCATTATTTTCTTAATAGTCTAATATTATTTAGTGATTCAATAGGTACCATTATTTGATGGCACATAAGACACCCTTTTCTCCCCACAAAAATAATTCAAAAAGTAAACGTAATTCTCGTTGTACAGCCCCACAGTGGTCAAGACTTGAAAAGAAGGAGGTTAAAAAAAAAATGGGTGATGAATGAGAGAGATTCAAGCGTTTTTTTTTTCTTTCTCAATATAGTCTGTTTAAAAAAAGGAGTCATATATGCCAGGGGTGGTCAGACTGCGGCCCCTGAGTCACATGCTGCTCTTTGACATTCAATGTAGGGCTCGTGGAAATGTGCTGACCGAGCTCCTTTTCTCATACAGTTAAACTAAAAAGTAAAAAAGAAGTCAAGCCATATGATTATTTATTGGTTACAAACTGCGACCCGTGTGCATTAAAAAGTGATGTTTATGGTTAGAAAAAATATTCAAATTGACTGAATCCTAATACAGGATTTATTAAGTTAAAATAAACATCAGTCAAGATTTTGAAATTGGTAGACGTATATATTTACATAGTAATTACTGTAACTAAAACTAAAAACTAACAGTTTAAAAACTACATACTTGCATGAATAAATATTTTTTCCAAGGTGTGTTTGTTAATATTTAAATATATAAAATGTTTATAACAAAATGTGTATCTAGTAATAAAAAGGTGTGAAAAATTTTGTTAATGTCTTGTGGCTCTCAAACGTCTGAAGTTTATTTCATGTGTTTCGCTTATCCGGCCAGTAATTACTTCTCGATGGAGAACTGAGACCGACTGATGTTCTCCAGTAAGAGAATCTCCAGGCATAGGGTCGGTTTGGTTCACCTCCTCAGCTTTTTCTGTAGTCTCCGCTTGAACAGAGCAACTGTTTCAGCTTATACTATGGACTCCGATAGCCTAATCCAGTCTTGGATAACTCTGATAGGAAAGAAATTACCGCAAACTTCTGTGTCTCGGTGAACTTACAGTTTGTAACTATGCCCCTGAGTTAGTTGGAGCATTTAGGACGCTTGCAATCAGTGTCGATCTGTTGTTGGTTTAAGATTATTGCACGTGGCTTTTATATTAAGCTAATTCGGCTATCCCGGTTATATGCCACAAAATACGGTACTTTAATCTAATCAGCGTACGTCATTTATTCATTACTAACTCTTCCAGTCACCAAAATTACACATGTGCAGTAGGATGTATTACATTTGGATGCTCACTGAATCAACTCAAAAAATTCACCCATACTAACAAAGGTGCATGCTGTAGAGCAATGATTAAACAAGTCTCGCGAGTCATGGCTACAGTTGTGAATTTGATCATCACTTGCGGCACCCCAAGTTGGTCCTGTCCCAGCTCAATAAATCCAAATACGTAAAATTCATTTTGTATGTATGTATAATACGCAATGTTGAATAACAAACTACATAAGCTATATATCAAAATCATAGTTGAAAGGGGGTGTTTGATCAACATTGTTAGAAAGCCATGTTAATGTAACTGTTTTGTTTTTAAATCCCCGAAACGGTTACATGGTAAACAACTGATGATACCAACAAGAAAAATTCACTCATTGTACCAAAATATCAAGGTACGCGTAAAAAAAACTCAATAAAATTACATTGACAGACATTGGGAAATGATTGACTGACACGACATAAATCTTTGGAGGAGAAGTTTTTTTTCATATATTTAGTGTTTAAAGCTGTATAGTTTTTTAAAATGGCAATGGGCAGGCCATGTTGCTAGAATGAAAGACAACCGATGGACATCACGACTCACAGCATGGATCCCCGGAGATCACATAAGAAACCGAGGACGACAGAATACAAGATGGAGAGATGAACTAGACAAATTCGGGAAATACTGGCTCCACAACGCCCATTATAGAGAATTGTGGCGAATCCTGGGGAAGGTCTATGTCCAACGACGGATGTTAAAAGACTGATGATGATGATGATGATGAGTTTTCTAGACCACACTTACATGTTTACTTTTTCTGTGTATAGCACATTTTAATAAATGTACTGATACTATACTGATTTTAGGCAGAGTGCACAGATACTCTGTACCTAAGCAGACGTACTAATCCATACGTAAATAATCCTACCATTTTTTATGGGCACTATGCTAGTATCTACCCAAGGTATTTAAAGTAGAATGGAGGTGTGCAAGTTAATCTCTCGAGCCATAGATTATCGTATGATTTCGATCTTTGCTAGATTCCATCTCACCACTAAATGGTACCAGTAATGAAGTGCAAGAAGTGCAACCCATTGGTAGTGAGTTTCATCTTCACCTGGTGCACAGGTACTGTCTCTCTGTGTCTGTCTAAGCTAACCTTAATAAAAATCTATATGAATTTTCACAAAATTGTTGGTCTTCATAAAGTCATGAATTGTAACTAAAAGTATTAGAAACCAGCAACCAAAACTGTCAACAGAGGTTTCTTCAGTTTTTAAGTCGGTCTGATCTGAGGGCTGAAAATTACAACATTTACTCCTTATTATGTAAAAAAAATTTTTTTGCTTTTTTTTCAACCCCCCTTCTAAATATGCTTTCAATGTTGGGTTCAAATTGCAACGTAAGTTTTTTGCCAAATTGATCCCTTAGTTTGTGTCCAGCAGCATTCACGTTTGTTTATTGAAAATTCTAACCTTTATAGTGATCACTACCCAACAAAAGGCAAGAGAAGTAAGTTATCCATTGATCACTCCTTTTTCCAATTTTCTAGTTGATCATCCCCAACACGGTATACTACCAAACGATATTGGTCGAGTAGCGGTTTCTATTGAGTGACTGACTAGCCCTCTCTGTTTTTTTGCTTTTTTAAAAATTCCATTTGTATTTGATATATCGTGGGAATGTGAAAATGCCAGTCGCATTATTTCGTCCCTCTGTTTTTTAAATTCTCTATTATTTCACTTGTACATTTTATCATAATCCACTTCCGGCTTGCTAGGACCGTTGAAGCTTCACCAGAGACCCTTTAGTCATAACATTTCGTGAACACATCAGTCCGTCGTCGCCTGTCATAACGTTGGACGAGAGGTTAGACTTTATTCTCCTATGGTTGCTAACCAGTCTGCCTCGCTATTTAAAGCCCATAGCTTCGGGGAGAAGAGATGGATTTATGCCTTTCCCGAAGTCTTAGTGTTTATTAATTTATTTTGTTCTCAAAATATTCGTTCGCTGGACTGAACTAGGGGATCTACCTTGAATTTATGGTGGCTCTTCGAGCCCATCATTGTTAATGATGTTCGAGTCCGGACAAATATACTGCGTCGTAAGGAGTCTGTTGGATAGACTATGCCAACAAACCACAGGGTAAAAAAGGAAGAAGACGAAAAACAGAAAAATACCAGGATCTCGCCCGAGAACTAAAAAAACTGTGGTACTTGAGTGCTATAGTTGCGTCCATAATTGGCGCACTTGTAACAGTCCTTAGAGTAAAGTTGAAGGAATTGGAGATCTGAGAAAGGTTTGAGACCATACAGACTATGAGAGTATTGGTATCTGCAATAATATAGACGCTAAATACAATAATAAAAAGATACTGGAGATCTGGGGAGGCTTATCACTCAATTTGCAGCGACGACCCACCGAAACCTGGCATGAACATACGAATGCATAATAGAAGTAATTGCTTAGAAGAAATACCTCTGTATATATGATTGGGTAGGAAAGGTTAGTTACTGGAAATTGTGCTAATGGTGAGAATTTGATCATGAAAACCAATGATATTTGCGCCAGCTAGAAGCTGCCCTTGACAATAGAAATAAAATAAGATTCTTTTGGACTTTGATAAGTCTAAACGAATCACGCAATACAGGCCAGAAGACCAGATTTAGTTATCGTAAACAAGAAGAGGAAAAATCTCAGGTAGGGGTTGTCGCTCTTCCAACAGAGTGAAATTAAAAGAAAGTGAAAAGTTGAAACAATACCAAGACCTTGTTGGGGAATTGAAATAGTTGTTGAACATGAAGGTGAAAGTTGTACCCATCATTAGTGGCGCGCTTGGAACAATTCCAAAAAATCTTGCAAAATATTGGAAGAATTAGAAATCCACGGAAGAATTAAAGCCATCCAAACATCAGTACTCCATTAGACCCCTTCTGCTAATATTCTTTTCTTTTTTTCTTTTTATTTTTGGAAAAAAAAGCTTAATGGGGCCTTATTTTGACACGTTTATTAATAACATTTAGATTCCCCTGAATCCAGATGTTTTTAGATGTTTTACACCCCCTTATTCTAGATGTTTTCCAGTGGAAAACTCCAGTGATGTCATAAAGAGAATTTATTCTTACCATATTTATTCTTCCATGGATTTTTTAATTTTTTTTACATGACTTCAAATTTTGACGCAACGGTTGTCCAATTATTGACTGTGATGGCGTGTAATTACCATTTCTGCATTTTAGGAGTATCTCGATTCAATATAGCTACAATGCACCATTCCGACTAATCTGAAGGTACAAACAAACAGATAGAAGGAGAAATTTAGTGATACATAAATAAAGAGGCAACAGCATTCCGCTTCCCAAATAAAACAAGGGGACGCCGTTACCATGCGTTCCCACTACGCTACATCACAGATATAACTGTTACATTTCATCTTTCACAAGATGATAGATTTGATCCGCACGTCACTAACGGGTTCACTGGATAAAAAAGGCTTTCTTTCTGGTAGGAGGTAATTCAATACCGCTAGCCAGTAGCCAGTGAATAGGATTTGAATCGGTATCATTACTGGCCCAGCAGCATTCCTTATCCATATTAGTTGAAAAAAGAAGTTGAAAAGTTTTGTCGCTTCATGTTCTAAAACTGCTGTTTCCAGGTTCGAACCGGTGCAATCTGCTTTTGACGTTTTACTTTTCAGAAGGACAACGGTATTAATAACTTTACAGTTAATTAATCTACAACTGATTTGATTGTCTATAATGTAATTATAAATGTGGAATACAAGCAACTTTTCAAAAACGCTAAGAAAGTCCGTTCCTTATTCTCAAACTCTAGTCGACTGGTAAACGTCTTTACGAGACGAGCCACTGGACTTACGACTCACACACCGATGGTAATAACAGTCCTACTGTAAACAATTCATCGTGTATACATAGAATTGAGTGTTAACTTAGTCTGACACAAGGCCCATGGCGTGGTAGGGATTCTCGGTGCCCGGAAGCAAAAAGAGCGCTCATGTGCAAAGGCAGCGTACAGGGAGGGCATGTCAATTAAAAGGCATTATAGAACAGAGATTTTGCACCCCTCCATTCTTGCACCTGGGAACGATTGCCCCCTAGCCCCATTTTTGCTACGCCTCTGACAAGGCTACAAGTGTAGGAGTACCGGTGGAGATCACTGCTAGTACGCACAAGCAATATGGTGTACAGGGAAGCTTGCTATGCTAACCATCGCCCCAAGGTGCTCGATTAAGACATCCCCAGCTGAGTGTAGCACGTAGCCTTAGTTGGGCACCCGGTAAGGATCGAAAGTTAAAATTTGAACAGTCAGCTCCAAGACAGGCAAACTAACCATCGTTCTCCAGTCGGCGTCCTGAAGAGAGGGCTCTGCAACTTGGTGTTGCACAAGGCAACAATAAAATTACGCTTAGAGAGGATCGAACTCAATCTCGGGAGTTATGATGAACTTGACTCTTTGTGAGACTAACTTTTACAAATTTTTGTTCAAATAGTCTTTCAGACGATTGAGATCGTTCTTGCTTGTTCGAGTTGATAAGATGACGTTTAGGCCGATCCATTCTACAGTTTTCTTCAGGTGTGCTATCCGAATATGATGGCAATAACATTTTTCCTATGGTAGCAACGCTACAACGATTGATTTAGGTAAAGTCTTTTTTTTTCTTTCCTTGTTAGGCCTGGGTTTCCATACCTTGTCCTCTGTTGATTGGTGGAAGCCACATTGTGTTGAACTGTGTAATTGTCTGACATCCAACCAGTCGGCACATTTGATGTGTGCCGTCTCTTTGATTTTCCTCTGTTTCCAACAGCATTCCCTGTCTATGATACGAACTTCCTCCACAATCGCCCGAAAAACTCTTTGAATGTTAATGACCCTTCTCAAAACTATGGACAGTAGCTTGTTCTTGATTGACTTAGAGTGACACATGGCCACAAGAGAGAGCACCAAGTGAGGCTTAAACTTGCACTACTACAAGAATAATAAGTTTGCTACCTATAGATCCAAAGTAGGTACCCGGGAGAAATTTACCCAGTCTAGTGCATGGACACGTGCGGGACTCTTAGTGCGAGCTAATATCCTGTGGCAAACCTTTTGAAACATCGCTTCATCATAGGACCTCCTTTGAAATAAAGATAATGGTAGTGGCTAGAGAGGGAAGTTGTGTAGAAGAGGTGGCCGGGTGAATTCAAGGTTTTGGGCCGTGGCCCGAAGCCAATTACAACGATTTGAAGACATCAGCCCTATATTGCCCTGTGGAAGGGGGTGGTGGTTGAGGAACATCCCGATGTCTGCAGTTTCGACAGAGGGAAATGAATTGGATGACCGACCATTAATGTGACTTTGAGTCGTAAGCCGTCTCGAGAGAGAATGCGACCCTCCACACCTTCAACACTAAGAACTTCGATGTGGAACATTGCCTTCATTGGAGGGGGGGTGATCAAGAGAGTAATTGTGCCCTAGTGTCCTTACGCTGGCCATGGACTCAACCATCCTTGCTTGGCTCGGGATCTTCATCACATATCAAATTAACTACTTACTCAGCACCCGTGTTGGCATCACTCGCCTCACTTTGCAATAAATAAATAACAGTTGGTTAAGGAAAGTTAATGCTTTTTTACGAGCTGAGCTATAAACGTAAGCCCTGAGCTAGTGGTAGTAGTAAGAGAAGTAATAACAAGAAGAGTTGCATTAGTGTCGACCATTGCACCAAGGAGAACAGATACAGGGCACATCCTGATGTCTCCAGCAATGGCTGAGGAAACTGTGCAATTTTTTAACTGGACTGGACAGGATAGCCTACCATAAAAATGCGACTCCGAGGCGAGGTCCTATCGCGTATGCACACACACACACACACACACACACACACACATATATCTATCTATATATATATGAACTGTCCCATCCCCCAGAAAACACTAACTCTGCGTCATATTTTTGTCCTTGTCGGAATGGTGGTAAATAAATATTCATAGATAACCATTGGTTCAAGGAAGTGAATTTTTTTTCCAGCTGAGCAATGACCTTTAGTAGTAGTAGTAGTAGTAGTAAGAGTGGCAATTGCAAGGGGAATTGCAGTTGTGTCGATATTAAGTATCAGCAGGAGCAACAACAGTAGTAGTGTGAGCAGCACATCCTGATGTCCGCGGAACGGTTTAGGGAACCGGGTTGATAACTTAGAGTCGTGAACTGTGTGGGTATAAGCGAACTGACCCTCCACAAACACCGTTGACCATGGATCACATTTTGCCTTTGTCGGGATGGTGGCAAAAAAGATAAATGGAAAAAAAAAGATTTGGTTCAAGGGAGTGATATTTTTTTACCAGCTGAGCAATGACCTTATCCCTCAGTTAATAGTAGTAAGAGCAGTAATTGCAACGGGAGTTGCAGTAATTCCGACCCTAAAGTATCAGCAGGAGCAACAGAGTAACAGTAGTAGTAATATTGAGAGTGGCACATCCTGATGACTGCAGCAATGACTGACTGAGGAAACCGGGCAGATTGACTTACTGATATGAGTCGTGAACCGTCTCAATTGGGTGTACACGAAAGGACCCCCCTTAAATCAGTGACCACGGGTTGTATTTTAACTTTGTTGAGGTGGTGGAAAATAAATAAATTGATGAATTATCGTCGGTTCAGGGAAGTGGTTTTTTGGGGGGCTGCTGAGCTATGACCTTAGACCCTGGAGTAGTAGCAGAAGTAGATGAAGTAGAAGTAATAGTGGTAGTAATAGTAATTACAAATGGGGTCGTAGTAGTCCAGGTCCTAAAGTAAACAGCAGTTGCAGCAATATACCCTCAGTAGAGGAAGTAGTAGTCGTAGAAGTAGAAGTAGTAGTAGTTGTAATGATAAGGGCACATCCTGACGTCTGCAGCAACGATGGGGGTGGGGTGGGGTGGTGTGGGGTGCGGTAGACTGACCTACCATGAAATGTGACTCTTTGGGTCGTGAACTGTATCGAGTGGATATAAAATCTGACCCCTCGATAAACAAACAACAACAACAACAAAACCCCATTGACCATGTGTCATTTTTTCAGGGTGGAGGCGAAATAATAAAAAAAAAGAAGATAAATACCCGTTGGTTCAGGGAAGTGAAATTTATTGAATGCTAGCCGAGCTATGACCTTAGCCCTGAAATTGTTGTAGTAGTAGTAAGAGTAGTGAATACAAGAGTAGTTGCAGTACTCCCGGCCCTAGAGTAATCAGCTGCATGAGCAACAGAGTCACAGTAGTAGTAGTAATAGTAGTGGTAGTATTAGTAGTGACACATAAAAGGGGCACATCCTGATGTCTGCGGCAACGGCTGATGGAACATGGCAGATTGACTTACCATAAAAATGTGATTTAACCGTCTCAAGTGGGTGTAGCGACTGACCCCCCCCCACACACACACCAAAAAGAAAAAAAAAACAAAACAAAAAAACACTGATCATGTCAGGGTGGCGGCAAAACAAATAGATAGATAGATAGATAGATAGATAGATAGATAGATAATCGTTGGTTCAGGGAAGTGTATTTTTTATTTACCGGCTGAGCTATGACCTTAGCCCTAGGGGTTGTAATAGTAGTAGTATCAGTACTTGTCGTAATAGTAAGAGTAGTAATTGCAACAGGAGTTGCAATAGTCCCGACCCTAAAGTTATCAGCAGCAGGAGCAACAGAGCCATAGTAGTAGTAGTAGTGATAGTAGTAGTAGTGAGAGTGGCACGCAGGCGCACCCAACGTCCGGACAGCAGTAAAATGGCGGACTGTGAGTTTAACGTCGACAATTTGATCAAGAGACTGCTGGAAGGTGGGCAAAAACACTAACAAATATAAAATGAAAATAGAAAAATAATGGATAAATAGATATTCGGTGGAATTTAGAGGTTTTTAAAAAATACTGTTGTCTTTCTTTCGGGTCCCTTTCTTAAAAAAGAAGAAGAAGAGTACGTAACTGAAACTAACATTAACAACATTGGAAAATAATATGTCTTTAGATTTGTCCCCTCAAATTTTTCCTTTTTTTTTATTTTGACGTTTTTTTTTTCTGTATTGAAATGTGTTGAATATATGTATTATATTTATGTACATACACACATGTATGTGAATGTATATGTACACACGTGTGTATATATTATATACATATGTATGTGTGTGTGTGTTTTATGGCATGGTTCTTTCAAACTTAGCTTGAACACTTGAGTCTTCAACAATTTTATATATTTTTTATGTCATATCTATATGTATATATCTGTGTGTATATAATATATATATATAATATATATATATATATATTGTTTTTGTATACGTATGTTTTAATTTCGGCATGGAATTCTTTCAAACTTGTATTGAACAGTCTTAACGATGTTATATATTTTATATCACAGAATCTGTCTGTCTATCTATCTATGTCTACATGTGTGTGTATAGTGTGCGTGTGTGTTTTTACTTGTAGCATGGGATTCTTTCAAACTTTACCTTAACTGTCTTTATAATTCTATTCATTTTTTTAATGAATATTTCTTCTATATCTATCTGTCGGTCTATCTATCAATCTATCTCTGTGAGTGAGGGTGTGTGTGTGATGTTCTTGATGGCATGGGATTCTCTCAAACTTCAAGCTTAGATATAGATGAACACTAGTTCGTACTAACAGTCTGTGTTTTATTCCTATATATACTTTTGAATTTAGAGTCGATTGTTTGGGTCCTGGTTTCATAATTTTTATTTGTTTTTTAAGAAAAAAAATTGATCTTTTGAAAACAAAAGAAACAACTCTTATTTAAAATTATTTTTATTTCCTCAACTTCTGGTCGAGTTGGTCAGTGCCTGCTTTTTTCCCCCCTCCATTCTTTTAAAGTTATTTTCTGCTTGATCAACCTGTTAGTCTTAAATTCTTTTTGCACGAAAATATCTTCTATGTAAATAACTCTCAGATTTATTTTCGTTACGTAAATAAAAAAAATACTTCTTGAAAGTCTGAATAGAACAAACAAAACACTCAAAACATTTATTATTCTTTAAGGTATAACCCAATCATGTATCTAAATTTGACTTGAATTCGAAGTTTGGAGGTAATGAGCACCTAAAAATATGAAGGTTAAAAAGTTGTCGAAAATTGTATCAGATATCGAGAGAAATAATCTAAATAGTTGAATATCTCTCAATGTTTTCTCGTGATGATGAACCCGGACTCCCCTTTTCATTAGTATTAGTAAATGAAGTACTTTACTTACTACTGTAAAAATACTTTTTTTTTTTTTTTTTTTACTCACTGGATTTTGTTCTTCAGGTCGAAGTTGTTCACTCATCATTTCAGATTTTGATCTAAAAAAAAAAATTATTTAACTGTTTAAGAAAAATTATTACTCCTTTCCGTTCAACTCCAAAACGTCTGGAGAAAAATGTCCAGTTGAAAAAAAATTTGTTTATATTTAAAGTCATTTAAACCGTCTGTTTCAACTACTTGTCATACATTAGTCGTCTATGGTTTAATGTTAGTCATATGTGCATGTTATATATATATATATAACCCCATTTATTTTGTATATAATTCAATAATCTTGTATACATACCTTCAACTTAGGTCAAGTTACCTTGTTTCAAGTTTTAACAATGTGTTGATTTAACCGAGAGAAATCCAGTAAATACTCTAAATTTCTCAGACTATTTTCTCCTTTTTAAAAAAAATATTGTACCTTTTAGATTTAAGACTCTCAATTTACTATGATCAGTAATTCGTTATATACCAGTTTCTATTCGTTTTTTTATAGTCCGAGTCTATATTCATGACCCTGTTTTATAAAAATCCCTCGAAACCCTACCTTTTTGGCTTGTATATTTAATAATCCATGTGATATACAAGTATCTTGATGTTTTAGTATGTATGTGTTTATAGTCAAACAATTATTCTGTATCTAATTATAAATGTTTATTACTTGGAACCGTGCCAGCGGGCACTTAGTCTAAATTACTTGTCATGGAAATACCGATTTATTTTTATTACTTATTCAAGTATGTATAAAAACGTACAGAGTTTTATTTAATGAAAAAACAACAACAAAAAAAAAATAACCAAACAACAATAAGAAGATAACTATTATTCTGTTCCTGACAAACACAGCTGATTGAATGATAAGGGTCTAATTTATTTTAGCTAGATACAATTATTGGGTTATCACGCATGCTTTTTATAGAGCTGACTTCGGTGAATAATTTTCTTATTTTTTTTCCCCAAATAATGAACCCCCGCTGGCTTAAGATGTAAAACGATATTATTTTGTTAGGCTCGAACCAGAGTCAGAAAGTCTAAAGAACTATCGTATTTGATGGCATTACAAGATCCCCCCCCCCCCGATTTCAGCTGGGACTAAGAAAAAATGCATTTCCCTGAATTCCTCTCGTATCACCCTTATAAAAAAGAAACTATTCAAGTTCTGGCCAGTGTTGGACTAGACAAGTAAGGTTACGTTTTCCTTTTGTGCTCTATTTTAGGGGTAAAAGGGGTCTTCTATGCCGTCAAATACGGTAATTAATCTTTCTACGAGATGAGCCATGGCATTCGCTTCTAACCGGGCAGTATCAAGTTACTTACTAATGATGATACAAGTTTACTTACTCACTGAACAGTTCTCCTTGCAGACCCTGACTGACATGGCTTTTTCCACTACGAATCATTAATTAAATTTAAGAATTGCGAATTCGTCGAGGGTTTTTCGAACTATAAAAATGCTTCTAGCTCAACTTAGCGAAGGTGGTCCCGATTATAATTTCGAGTGTGAAAATTTCACATCGCGCACTCTCAATGTTGAGAAATAGCGGTTAAATTGAAAAACATGAGAATCCATTAAGGAAAACAGAAATAGATAAATTATATAATTGTTTTGGATAGATAGTTGAAATTGTTTTGGCCTGCTTAATACATTTTCTCCAGATCGCATATCTGCGTGACGTCAGCTGAATTCCAGTCGGGACCACCTTCGTTAAGTTATACTGAGAATCGAAGTCTGGGTTGGTCGAACTATAAAAATGCCTCTTTGTATATTAAATCCCTGTATGTAATATATTTCTAGAGGAAATAGATTATGTACGATACAAGTAGGTTTGAAAATGGCACAATTAATTGAAATATATTGACATGTGTTGGTTGGTAACTAAAAAAAAAAAAAAAGAGAATGAGGTCAGTTGTATCTTTGAAAAAAAAACACATTTTCCATGACAACTAATGATTTACGCAATACCACTACTGGATATCCTGTTTTGTGTGTCCTTTTTTGCCTCAAGGCTGTTTTTTTCCCTTATTTATTACTGGGGATATTTAAGTGTGAAAAAAAAAAAAAGAAGCAACTCGTACACACTAGGCATAGCTGTTATATGTAGTAGTAGAGAGTACTTGTTAGTTGCTACACAGTACTTCTCCTCGAATACCTACTTTAAAAAAAGAGGGGAGAACCTGTAGAACTATATCGATAGCAGATTTTCTAAGCGTACCAGTAGACTGACAACAGTTACGTATTTGGGAATATGGAAGGCATTTCTAAGGCAGGGTTCGATCCCGTGTTAACTATATTACCTGGATGATTAGACAGATGTAACGTGTTTACTAGTTGAGCAATATCGCTTACCACTTTCGTCTTCAAATATCCATGTATATAAAAAAAAAGAAAGTACGACCGGTTTTCCCGGTCAAATAGTGTTTATTTATATTTATGCCGATTTTATTAGACATTTATTTGAAATATTAGTCTGGTTTTATATCTTTTCTTCCTTAATCAACAAAGCTATGTATGGCACAAGGAAGGAAGGTGGTCTTAATCGTAAAGTTTCACACCCTCGATGTTGGAAATAGCGAACTAATAAAAACAATGAAAAATTAATCTATTCTAAGCAATACTGTTATAATTAATTGATGTTTTACGTCTGTTCTCTTTCATGAATTCTCTTATTTCTTCAGGTGCACCGTTTATAACATTGAGTATGCGAAACCACCCCTAGCTATATTGTGCCCTTGTTTTAATTAATTCCTTTAATGAAATCTTTTCTAAATTAAACTGCTAAATCTAATGATTTTATTTCGACTAAATTAGCATTTTTATACATTATCCACTACTTCGTTTTGACAATCTCCCCCTCCTCGCCATTTGTGGCACCCTATTTGAAAGCTTAGGACAAATATTTCCAAATAAATCCACCATATGCATACCAGAAATAACTTAGATCATTTTTTCCTTCCAATAAATATTTTTTTACATATGAATATATATATATTCATGATTTATTTCGTTACAGTTCGAGGATGCCGGCCGGGAAAGATAGTGCAGATGACAGAGTCGGAAGTCCGCGGACTCTGTTTAAAATCCAGAGAGATATTTCTAAGTCAACCCATCCTACTGGAATTAGAAGCTCCTCTGAAAATATGTGGTGAGTTTTTTTTCTTTAATCCCAAGGGCACCGCCTGTTTTCGTATCTTATTGTTATATATGTCACGTACGATGCTCTCACACACGCACACATACACACACCGAGTACCTGTGGTCAGTCACGACTGACTAACCATAAAATTTACTATGAGTGCGTGTAACGTGTATGACACATTTTTACTTGTCAGCTTAGATTTTTGAACTTGGATAATTTTGATCCTGAAATTTTTCAGGAATATATTGGAAATAATTATTAAGTTTGACCTAATGACCGTTGGAACTTGATGTATTCCGATCGGTATATATTCCGTTCCTCGTAAGGTGACTACGGAGTTATGTATACGATGAAACATATTTCATTGTGTAACGGTTAGGGGAGGGGAGGTTTATTACTGTTTGAAAAAAAAAAATTTTCTCAGGGAAAAAAAATCCTTATTTATCTCATGTGAAAGTGTTGGTTTCTTGTCTAATGTTCCTTTTTATGTGTTACACGACTGATATAAATTGACTGGAAGAATTGCCCCCCCCCTCTTCTAGAGTAGTACTACTTCTGTCCCATAATAGTTGTTACATGTAATGTATGAAATGTAAATGTAGCAACTGTTTTGGGACAGTAGTAGTGTAATTACTGATATTTCAACTTGTTAGTGGACATGTTGCTATTTCAATTAGATGTTTTTAAATGTGTGCATGTGTAAAATCAGGTCAGTTATATAGAAAAATGTATATAATAACAGTTTACATTTTTTTTTTTTGACAGTGATAAACTATAACTCCAAAATGTGTGTCTAGTAAATATGGACCATATGCTGTTGTCAACTTAGATAGCTATCTTGTAGTATGGGCCAGCAGTTGTAGCTCTAGAAATAGAATTTGAAGACATAAGTAAAGCCTTGTTTATTTTAGTCTCCATTGCTATTTTTAGATTTCCATCAGCAAAACTAAAAAGTTTTTATCCTTAAAATAGATTCATATTTGTTCTCACTCATCTTTCTCTCTCCCTTTTTTTCGAAAAATTCTTCAGAAAGATTGTTGAAGTTGTAATAGGTTAGGGGGGCTTTGCATCTCTGAATTTGGGATATGAAAATAGTTTAGGATTAAGACTTCGAGGAGTAGTTTTTAAGGCCTGAACATGAGGAATTCACATCCTCTTATGGAAATGGATCCCACTGAATGTAAAAATATACTGACTTCGTTGAAAATGTTTCTTTTACTGCCTCTGTCCCATAATAGTTACACTGCATATATAGATGTATATATAAATGTTACTGCTATTATGGGACAAGTGTTTTTTTTTGTTTTTTTCTTCAAATTTTCATGAACATAAATTAAAACATTTTAAAATCCTAGGTAGGTACTTCAGACTCTATCTGAGAGGTTTGGGGGATTCTCTCTAGAAATACTTACTTTCAAATTTAGTTTTTTCTTTTTCTCCACAAATTAGTTGAGCTGGATCCTTTTGGTTCATGATAAACCTTTGTCTTCGGATGTCTGTCACAGTGATCTTGTGAAACCTAGTGATCTTCTAAAATCCCTGAAAATTTCAATTTCCTGATATCCTTAATTTCACAGAGTAGTAATATTAGGTTAACAAGCTTCTGATGCTAACCATTACAACTCTAATGAGCTCATCCTCATTTGGTGACCTATTACTGTGTTCTCGAGTCAAACTAAGTTAAACTTGGTAAAAAAGTATATTTTGCTTCAGTGTTTAGTGTGTGTATATATATATATATATTACAGTTTTAGCTGAGTTTGACACAAGTCCACTCTTATTCTTTCTGACAACATGCCATATTTTCTCATTTTTCTCAACACTCTTAGTTTTCTGTGAATCGCATTAAAGGTTCACTATATATCTGGAAATCAATTTTTTTCCCTTCCGCCATATAACTTTCTTTACATAAATTTCTCCTCCAGCTTGGTTTTCATTGCCTAAATCCTGTTTAAGTTTCTTTTTTTTTTTTGTATGCCGACTGACAATTGTGGTTCAGTAGGAATTAACTTCAGTTAATCCAATTACTCTTTTAGTCTGGCAATCTCTTTTAAAGAACAAAGATGAAAAAAAAAATTGTTTTTTAGGGTCATAGTGAACTGATATGAGTTTTACTATTTTGGTGATAGCCACTGGTTTCTCTTGTCTTAGGCCATGTCTCAGAATGGTAGACCTTTGAAAGATTCAAGCAAAAGTAATCAATAAAAGCAACAAATCAACTTTACCAATCAAATGATACCAAGTTGACATAACCGGTTTTAAAGATAAAAAAGCCTTTAAATCAGCATAGGTCAGTAGCCATTCCTCTTGATGTTATGCAAAAATGTTGAAGTATGTGTATAAATTTTCAATGTAGTAGTGATTCATACATTGTCTATAGCTTTGAGAAGTCATTAACATTACAAATTTTTTGGACAATTGAATCTCTCTGTGTCCTTGATGTTGTCAACATAATGTTTCAGCCAATCCATTCTTCAAGGGTACTCTCTGTATTGAAAAGGGACCCTCAATTCCCATATACACTTGAATAAGGCTGTGGAATGGATCGGCCAAAATATTGTGTTGACAACATCAAGGACACAAAAAAAATTTGGTTACGATCGGTACATTAGATATACCAAACATTATTTTTAACTGTGGAATTTAGACCTTTGATCAGACTATAGCTTTGTGATCAAATGCTAATCGTGATGAGTGACTCCATTTCTTGTTTATATAGTCTGATAAAAAACAATACGAGTAATGAATCTTAGTCCAAATTAAATTGGGTATAAATCACGAGTATTAGCCCTGATCAAAACGGCACAATAAGAGAGCGAACCGTTGTCAGATATATTGTAGAAACTATTGACAAACTTACATGGCAATGGGCTGGCCATATTGCGAGAATATCTAAAAACTGGTGGACATTACAACTCTCAACATGCATCCTTCGAGATGATGCGTGAAATAATGGCTGGCAACCCCACCCCAAAATTCACATACACATGATTATTATGCCTCTAGCTGGATCTGCAGAAATTCCATGGGTGTTGACAATTAAAATATCATTACACTCAAATATACCATATATGTCTGTGTATAAGTCGATACCGAAACTAAGGTAATTCAAGTTTAATCACATATTTGTTGATGAATCAACTCTCCAACATGATGCAGTGTTGTGTCCATCAGAGTGTCAAGTTCATGGGTCTAAACAGATTAATATGATCCATTAGGGAAAGTACTTGATGCTTCAAAAGTCGACTTATACACCAGCATATACGGTACATTTCTGCCATTAAAGAATGTTTTTGTTGAAGTAATTAATTGTCTATGGAATATATCTGTATTAATATTAATAACCTGCAAAGGCAAATGAAACTATTTTGGCTCAACTATTTTAATTAATACGCAAATAAGAAAAAGTTACTAAACAATGGGCACTTTGATTTCACTAGAACAAAATGCACAAAAGTCTATCAGAAATAATGATGGCATTGTTAAATCTTATTTCAGTAAGATAATATACTTCAGTTTCTGTGGATAGCAATTAACATCAAAAAAGGAATGGAGCAATAAACTCTTGGAACTAATTAATCAACAAAGTTTATTAGTGTGAGAAGTCACTAAAAAAATGGATGAATTATTCAGAAAATGTATCGGTCGTACATACAAACTAGAATAATCATGAAGTAGATCAAGATTTGTCAACCTTTTTCATGCCTACTTTTTTCTAAATTTTTCCGCCGCCCACCTGTATAGTATATATTCAAAAAGATGCCAAAACATTTTCAACTCTTACAAAAAAACCCGAATAGCTTTCACGTTAGAAGATTCTTTAATGAAAGTAATGTTAAGTAGTAACCTCAAATGTTTGGCACACACATACCGTCTTAAGATATCATCAATGCAATCCATGTGTCAGGTGTCTGGTTATCTTTCATGAGGGTTACATGTATCTATGTATCTCATACCTATCTAAAGAGAGTGTAGTACAGACTTATGCACACCTACACAAACATTTACACATTTCTCAATGTACCTACATAATGCATGATATCAAAGTGCTGCTTGGTAAATTAATTATAGAAAATGTTGCTGTTGACTCTTTTTTTTATTGTCAATAACTGACTTTAATACTTGAAATGCTATGCTGCTCATCATTTATTGCAAAGTTGCTAACTGCCCATCCAAAAGTTAAAAATGCCCATCGATGGGTGATATTGCCCATGTTGAGAAACCCTGGCATAGATTTTTCTTTTGGGTTTGTATCCTTATGCTAGTTATTTTTATGACAAAGCTTTGATCATGGTATTCTCAAACCTTTCGCAAGTATCTGTTGTATCTGGAGAGGATGAAAACACAAGTGCCATTTTAAAAAAGAAAATGTTTGAATAAAAGAAATTGAAACTTTTTATCTCATTACCTTACAGACTCTGTGTGTGTGTGTATATATATATATATATATATATATATATATATATATATATATATATATAGGTTATAATAAGATTAAAGAATTGAAGGTCAGAATTTGATTTTTTTTCTCATTCAAACACTTAGGGGAGAAAAAAATTTGGTGCTTATCGCATTTTGGAACCAAGCTCTTCATCTAATTACCTTCATCAACCAATTAACTGCTAATGACTGAAATTTCAGTCATTGCATCAATAGTAAAAAGCATTGGCTTCATTTCAATATATATATCTTACCATTCTAAAATATAAAAAATTCCAGGTGCTAAACCAAGGATTTTAGATAAAATTGTAAAATCAGATTTTTCCAAGTCTGTTGAAAATCCATTCCAGGACTCATTTGTCTGTTTCCCTTTCTATATGAGTCAATAATCATTGCATTATTTTATTGCTGACTGCATTTTAATCTGGTATACATGGGCAAGGTTTTGGCTTATTACTGCTCACCTAGCTTTATTCATTTTCTCTATTGAGTAAGCACTATCATTGTTATAGATTTGTGCTACTATTTACCTTCATCTTAACTGTTGATGCTTTTTATTGCATCAGAACTCAGGCTGGGTACTCTTCAGCAGTGAGTAGATAATCAACAGTACAGATTGGAAATTAAAAAAAAAGATCCGGTTGATAATCAAACTCATGACCCTATATACTGGAGGTTGGCTCGTTGACGCGCGACCGTTCTTATCCCTAAACCACTGGAACTTAGTGGCAAGCGTCAGTCCAAATCAAATCCTCAAACTTACTCCCTATCCACAATCTCCTCTGTGCAGTGTTTATTTACTGGTATTTCAGTTAAATCAAATCATTGCTGTAGGGAATCCAACCTGAGTCTAGTTGCAATGAAAAGCAAGAACAATTAAGATTAAGGTAAATAATTGGAAAAATTAATAAGTATGATTCATAATACTTGATCTATTAAAATAACTTAATAACAGTTTGCCTATTTGTATGATAAAATGATTGCAGTTGTAGTATTCAAATAATTTTGCAATTGCACTGTACTTGTTGCTCTGTATTTTCTGGTTTTGTTTATATTCAATGTTCCCCCCCACACCACTCAAAAAGGATGACTGCATTATTAGTATTTCATAATTATCTCCCTTGGTGAATATTACAGACAAAAAATATACATATCATGCAACTACATGCACTTTGTAAGTGGGCAATACAAATTGCTTCTGAGGATGGAATGAATGGATTTGGAAATATTGGTAAATTTTTTACTCTTTCTTTTTTGAAATTCAAATATCCATTACCTGCAATTATTTATATCGTATATATTCTGATTCCTTTTCAAACTTGGTTGAACAACTGTTGCCACAAAAGATGGTGAAAGGTTCTATCCTCCTTAATGTGTGTGTGTCTGTGTTCCAATGTCTCTGGCCAAGGGTTCTATCTTTTTTTTTTTCTTTGTTTTTATTCATGTATATATATATATATATATATATATATATATATATATATATATATATATATATATATATATATGTGTGTGTGTGTGTGTATGTTTGTTTCTCTGTTCCAGCGTTCGTGGTCATACCGTTTAGTGTATATACTTATAAAATGGCATCAGTACTCCTCTAGACCCCTATGAAAAATGCTTTTTCTTATTTTTAGAAAAAAAAGCCTTTGGGAATTGGGGGGGGGTATTTTGATAGGTTTATTGATAACATTTACATTCTCTAAAATCTGGGGTTTTTTTTGTTTTTTTTTTTACTCTATTTTAGATACTTTCTGGGGAAAAACATCGATGATTTCATAAATAGAATTAATTTTTCTGAGATTTTTCTTACATGACTCAATTATTGACTGATGATGAGTCTATATTTTACAATGAAGAGTTTAACAGGTATATTATCTGTAATAGATATAACTAGGTTCTAAGTTTCATTTTTGTATACTGGTACATTCTGTGGTATATCTAGTGGTCAAGACAGCCATATTAGCATAGGTGGACACAAATTGAAGCCCCAGTTTAGCAGATATTTACATTGTTAATTTGACATCGGGTATCAGAAAGACAAAGGGTCCAGTTTTGTGTTATATGTTCATTGTAAACTGATCACCCATTCTAGAGTCAGTTTCCCCTATAAAAGTTATTTCAAAAAAATGAAAAATTCCTGTAAGAAACAAAGGTCAGATACAATGAAAGTAGTTTAGACTACATCTATAGTAATAGAAAAATTCAATTCCTATTTCTATCAAAAACTGTTGACATAGGTTTCTTCAGTTTTTAAATGATTCTGCCCGACACAAATGGAGTCTAGCTGGCTGGAAATGTATACAGTCACTCCTTTTTATCTCTAGAAAAAAAAACATTTAAAAAAAAATCATCTCCATTGGTAAGTTTTTTTTTGGGGGGGGGGTTGAATTAACAATGTAAGTTTTTGCTGAATTTGTCCCTAGTTAGTGTCGGCAGTGTTCATGCTTGTTTTTTTCTGTTTTCTTTTGATTCAGACTTTTCAGTGATTCAACAAAAAGCGAGAGAAGTAACTTATTCATTGATCATCCGATTTTCCAATTTTTTTAATTGATCACCATTTCAACAAATTGTGCTGCCAAAAAGCATTGGTCATATGATGGTGTCTGTTGAAAGACTAATCAGACCTGTCTTCTTTATAATTTCTTACTTAGGTTTTCTTAACTGAATCTTAACCTATCAAGTAAAGATATTTGGCACCTGTGCAATTTTTGAACTCAAATACCTTTAGCCGACCTCTACTCATTCCATGATAAATTCCTTAGTCTACATTAACCACTGAATAAATACCTGTATGCTAGATTAACTTCACATGTTTGGCATTGATGTCCTCCCGAGGCTGCATATCTAATAATCCACCAGTTTAGATATCAAATAGATTTATAAACCTATAATGTATGATGATATCCATGTTTATCATGTATGTGCAGTGTTAGATAAAAAAGATCTGGTATACTTGCATAATCTTGGCATAAGTTGAATAAGAATAATTGCAAAAGAACCTTGTAGTGTTAGCTCTTTGCCTGTCTTTTATTTTAAAGCGAAAGTCTTTTTTGATTGACTCTCTAGAAATGGAATTTTGCAATTGAAATTGTATTTTCAACCCATCGACTGGAGATGACTGGCTCGACTGCGAATGATTTCAAATCTCCATCAGTTTTACATATACCGGGTGACGCAAAATAAGCCAAACAGTTTTTGTCTATAAACGATGGAGCCTCCCACTTGGAGTTACGGACAGAGAAACATAGAAACAAGCAGAAAAAGTTGTCTAACTTGAAGTGAGAGGGTCCATGATTTACTGAGGAAACAAACTGTTCAGCTTATACTGTGCGATCTTGTATAATCTACGTTACCGCCGCATTTCAAACACGGGGGGGGGGAATGAGCTGCTCCTGCTGCAGTTAATGGGTTAAATATGCAACTTGTGTGATCCGTTTATGTAGTACAGATAAGTGCATATAAGTTATATGCTGGTATGCCAGACTGACATTTAATTTAAAAAAAAAACACAAACTAACATGCAACTATGACTCTGTGCTGGTATTATGACAAGGGTGCTGTCTACCAAAGCTCTATATAGACAGTTATGGGGCTCAGATGAGTTAGTCTTATCCCCCCTCCCCCAATACTTTCGTAAATATGGTACAGATATACTTTGATTATAATTAGTATGGTTAATTTGTTCCACAATGCAGCACTGTTCAAAACTATAGTATTCATTATTATAATTTAATTTTCTTTTCTTTTTAAATTTCTTGAATTGAAATTTATTTTTGTTAAAGTTATACTTCATTACATTATTTTGTACAACAGTTCCCTTACAGTACTAAATCAAAACTAGCACTAATCAAGGTATTACTGTTTATAAAATTGAACTAAGTTTAAAGTTTTTGAGAAAGAGACCATACAAATTGTGTGTATGTGTGCATATACATATATATATCCTTGTAATTCTTCTATATATTAATAGATCTATTAAAAAAAAATATATATATATATATATATATATATATATATATATATATATACACACATATATTACTTATGGCTCTGTTTTGCACTCAACTTCGTAAATATTTGTATATTGTGCACACAGAAGGAGCTTTATTGGTCCTTATTTATCTCTTAGGCACAAATTGGTACGGTTGATAACCACCCAGAAAAACTAGAACTGGTAAATAATGTTAAAATTTAGGTTAGATCTGCTGATATCAGACTAGGGTTGCCAAATCTAGCCATTTTGTGACTAGATCTTGCTGAATTTTAGCCAATAAAAATCTACGATAGCAGATTAAATAGTTTAACTCTTGAATTTGAGTGAGAAAAAAAAAATTAAGGGAATCACTTTGGATAATTTTTTTTTTTACCCCCTTGTAAAATAGAATTTTATAATAAAAAAAAAATTCATTTCATAAAAGTGTGCTGTTAAAGAAGAAAGAAAAATCTATTCATTGAAGAGTTCCACTGTTTCTGGTTGGCAAGAAGCAGTTCATGAATTTAAAAAGTCAATGTACAGTTTTTATTTGTTCTTTAGTCTTAGTACATAGTTATTTCATTTGATAAGTGGTAAATAATGATGATTATAGAAAATCATTCTTATCTATAAAATTGGCTGGGAATGGAAAAATGCAGCCAATTTTAGCCATTCTGAAAGACAGTTTTTGCCATGAATAAGACATACCTAGTGACACTGTATCAGATTCACTCACCAAGTGTTGAAGAAGGCACAAAACTAATCCTCCCTGTTTTCTTGGTACTTCTCTTGACAAGTGTTGTCACTGGTAGATGACAAGTGTTGCCAGGAAACCAGAAGGGCCTTGGAAATATATCAACAAAGTAACTAATTCATCTGTTGTTAGTGTAGACAGATGGAGACCAGTGTCACATATTTCCTACTTTGATGAGTGAGATAGTTGTGCATTGCCCACTAGGTTGGAATGCTGATTTTCAAGACCGGCTGACTGGTTGTCCCACTTGGAAGATTGGTGCTTCACAATATTCATCAATGGTGAATATAGCTTGGCAGATCCGCTGGAAGCTGGCCGTTTGCAAATTTCTCAATGAAACATTCCCTAACTTGAGTATCTGAAAGGATGGACCAATTCCTTTACTACATGGGTCACTTAATGTAACTCCTATGGATTTTTGTAGGGCTATGTTGATGACATTGTCAATTACACGAACATCGAAATGTTCTGACATACATATTTTGAAATTGAATGTTGTCTAGATGTGACCAATGGCGCTCATGTAGAAGTGTACTAATGTTGGGGAAAAAAAAACCTAATTTTTTTACTTTGTCTTTCTGCAACAAATCCTTAACAATTATCTTGTATGATTTTTTGAATTGTGTTAAGTTTTACAGAAATTTTATGGACTCTGTGAGGGTGTTAGCTAGAAATTTGATTGACCCACCATTTTCATAAGACTGGGAAGTCTTTTTTCAAATATTAGGAAGTTCGCATTTTTGTATTTGAAGAAAAAAAAATGCTAAAAATGGGCCCCAATATGGCAAAAAACCCCCTCTAAAAATGGTTGAAAACACGCCAAAGATTGCAAAAATGATCAAAACATATCTCAGTTTAATTGGGAAATTGGAATAAGGTTTCTATTGGGAATTAGCTGTTAAATAGTTAGTGAGAAAGCTGGTTAACACCCTGCATGTATGTATAGGGAAAGATCCAAATTCTGATGATGCATTCTCTTAGTGTAATGATTCCGTCTGCCAATGCCTCCTGCAACGGTGCCAAGAATCAAAGATGATACTGCACTAGAGGAACATTTCTCCATGTTTGGCAAATACCTATTGACTACTTTATAATCATTATTATCATTATTCACACACATTGTTTTGTTATGAAGAGAGAAGTGTCCTTTAAAACAAACAACAAAAAAGTTATTCATTCTCTTGTAGAACATGTGTAAACTAGCTAGTATGTAAGCTTGTTTGTGTATTGATATATAGATGTAAATCCTTTTTATATATATATATATATATATATATATCATACGCACACACATTCCCCCATCAAAATTGTGGTTAGAAAACCACAATTGAATCAATGTTGAGTGAAACCGATTTTACCATAGATATAGATAAAAAGCAGAAGTGATATTCAATTTATTGTATTTTAGGAATTTTGTGACTAACTCATGTTGAATTGGAAAAATCACTCGATTTGCAAACCCACATATGGTATTTTATATTATCTTATATTTGTATATTTTTTTCTCAACAATCTCATAACGAAACAATATAGTATTAAACAATATTAATGGGGGATTTGGTGTGTACATCTACACATATAATAGACGTATATATACAAATTAGTTCGCTTATTCATCTGTGGTATTCATGTTTCTGATATAACTTAAGTCCATAGTGGACTTGCCATAATCTGATACATTAATGTCTTAGAGATAATATGGAAGAGGGGAGAATATAACCTTCCTATCATGGCCTAACAATGAAGATTAAGTGATAGAAACTCTTGAGACCTTGTCTGATCACACAGTCGAGTTGAAACTAAGAAAAAAAATTAAGATTAGGATTCTTAAATTATTAAAGATAGATTACCGAATAAAATAGCTAAAGGCTTCTTAGTGCCAATCCATGCATAAATTAGTTGCTTTTTATTGGTATGTGCTAGTATTATATATAAAAGTACATTACATATTCTCTCTCTGTCACATCACCATTACAAGCATTGTTGAGTTGAATTTACTTTTGAAATCTGATTGTATTTGTTGTCGGTTAAATGCCATACAGCTTATGGAACAGAATGCTGTGTTTAGGTCACCATCATTCATGGGAACTTCACTGACACACACAGTCTGGTGTAACACATGATAGCTTTTTTGTGTCAATAACTTTTGCTCTAATTCCCGACCATTGACTATCCCTTTCTTATTGATTTATAATTCACAACATACAGATCAACTGCTGAAATTAGTTCAAAAGTTTTGTGTCAACGATTGTGAAATTTTGTAGTTTAAATCCTCAAATGTTTTGTTTCAGTTTTTTCACTTCACCCTGTTATTTTACTGGTAGCTTGGGAGGGGATGGATTCATGCTTTTCTTAAGGGCTTCAGAGCAGAGTGAACAGAAACTGCTTAACCTACCCACAGAAAATGTTTCTGATCTTCCATTTTAAAAAAAATTTTATTATCAATCTTGAAATTGGCGATATAACTTAATGTTTGTAGAGGTTGCTTCTAGCTTGGAGCCAATGTTAGACCCATCTTGTTAATCTTGTGGGCATTGCTCTCAAAAAGCTAAGCTTGTTAGTATTTTGATGACATGGAAAGGTCATTGCCTATGTAGTGTTTGAATTCTCCCACTATTGTAGCATTGATTATGTTCGTGTAGGTGCATCCAGATGTTGGTACCTCTTGTTGTCATGAATTTGTGGAGGATGACTTGAATTGTGTGAATTATTTGTTGGATTGCCACAAGAACCTATGATTTGGTAGGACACTGACATATATATATTTTTTTTTTCTGTTGAAAATTGGATTTGAAGGTTTTACTTTTTGGATAAGTTACAAGTTGTGAACCTATAATCAACTAGAGAAAAATTTAGTTCCCGATTTGGTCAAGATGTTTGGCACTAAGGCAAATTTAACAAGTTTTCCACTAAAGAGTTATTTTGTGGTTGTAGGCGTGGTATTTTTAGTTACTGTGTATGCATTTTCAATGGTAAATAATGGCTAACCTGAGAAACTTATTTTCATTAAATCTTCTGAAAGTTAATATTTATGATTTAAAAAAAAATATCCATGTGAACGATATGGTGGGAATAATTACGTCCCTGTTGAAAGTTAATTTCCTATCCATGCTGTGTGCTTAAGTCATAGAATGTAAAAATGACCTCAGCACTGATGAAATGCAGAAAAAATAAGATGAAAAGAAAAAATGGTCCAAAATTTTTTAAGGAATCTTAAATCTGAACAAAGAAATTTGAAATACTTTGTTTTTCCCAGTGATTATTCCATAATTAATACCACTAGTTGAAAACTCTCCCTATGGTATGATTTTCAGCCACTCCCCCGTCATAAAGACTAAATGGGACCATTGGCATTAAGAAGAGATCAAACAGTTCTTAGGGTTACTTTAATTCTAAGAACTGTTTTGATCTCTCCTTAGGGGTACTTCAATTCTATACTTCTGACTGCATTGCTCTGTTTTGGCTACTTGTAAGGTGTCACATACAGATAAACAGAATTAGGCTTTTAGTATTCATAGATAGAGATGTACATGGAAATCGAATCATCATTATTGAAAGTGCAAATACTGACTCTACATTGTTAATTTTTTTTTTTTTTTTTTTTTTTACTTGAAAAAAAACCAGAAAAACAATCTCTGGGTTTCTTTTTGTAACCACAGAATTTGGTAGGCATAGCTTGAACTGTCCTTGAATTATACTAACTCTTATTCATCAGCACTCGTTGAGAATATGCTATAAAGGGGTTATGGGTCGTCAGTGGTCTGGTATTATTGCAAGAGTTTCTGACAGAATAGGGGCTCTTATATGTATACAGCCATGTGTCTAAGTTATGGACTTGTGTGTACATCAACCATTACAGCGTGAAGTGAAATATATGCACTGCATATAACAGGATATCATAACATACATATTTACCTAAACCTGTATATTGTATATATGTCTCCTTCACTTTTTCTAAAGAGAAAGGAACCAATGGTATTCATTAGGTTACTCTTACTAAATCATTTGTTTGACCCAGCAAGATGTCTACTATATTACTGGCTCCTTCTCACCTCACCTCTTCGAAGAACTTGAAACAAACATAACACACTCTGCATTTTCTTTAGGAAGCTAATAATATGACGAAAATATTCGTCATTTACAGTTAAATCATAGAGCTCAAATGAGCTGCTGTGAATGGGTTTTAAGCTCTTATGGGGGATGTATCTATGATCGATCGGATGCAAGTTGATGCATAACTGAATTCTGTATAATCCTATGGACATTTAAGAAGCAGATTCGTTTGTTCTTTAGTTTTACAAAGTTGAATATCTACTCTTTCATTGGGTTTGTGTTGGGACAGATAAGAATTTTTTTTGTCTTCTTCTCTCTGGAAATAGTAGCTGGCATTGGTTTACAGATAACGCTTGATAAGAAGGCCTTAAAATATTACCCTTTCTGTGTGGTGAGTATCAGTCTATATGTACCAATATCTTCCTTCAGTTTTAATTATGAGGATGTAGAGTGATATAAAGTTTACGTAATCCTGTTCATAGTTTTGTTTTATTATATATTTGCATCTTCAAAACCAACCTCCTCTTTCACTTCATGTACTTGTCTTCACTGCAGACCTTGTGTGCATTTTCTTCATACTTTAATATTCTCTTTTTGTCTGTCCTAGTGGTGTCATAGTTTGTACATTTTCTTAATTTACCACAGCACTTTCACTTAATTGTCATAAATTCCCTTATCACCCACTGATCCAATAATGATTCTGCCATTCAATTGTTATAAGTAATGATCAAGCATAATTTCTTCTGTGAGAAGATTAGAATACCATGAACAATATTTAGAAAATATAAACTCTGCTTTTTCTGGATCTGGGGCACGGAAAAAATGTGAGATACATCCTTTAGTACCTATGTATCTAAATTCTTGTTACATCTACAATTCCTCATGCTAAGCTCCGGTTAAATGAGGATGTAATAAAAAATATTTGATTGGAAACTGTCAAAATAGTCAACATGGATTTTTAAATGATTTTAGTTAAACCAACCTTCAGTTTTTAAATGATTCTGACCTGAACTAACCATTCAGCTTTTCTAAATTTTCAATTGATCACCCACGACATGGCATGCTGCCAAGAGATGTCAGTCATGTGATGATTTCCATTGCATGACTAACCAGGCCTGTTCAATTTCATTTAAAATTTTATTTTTAGTTGATATCTCTTTGTAAGCACTTTGTAGGTGGTTACCTTGTGGTTTCATTTAGATCCAATACAATCCTCTGATATATTGTAATAAGTTAAAAATAGTTTGTTGATATCTGGGTCATGTGTTAGTTGATTTCTTTGTTTCACTCTTCCCATCCTATCCTGTAAATGACATTTGCATAGGATGGACAAAAGATGATCTTCCTCTTTCACCGATCGGGTTGAATAAACCAGTTATTGTTGCATTTTCAGAACTGTTAGTATTATTCAACATTTGAAGGAAAAAAAAAAGCTCTTTATTGTATCTTAAGAAGACTACCTGGAATAATTTATTCCTTTAGGAAGGGTTTATTTAATGTCTTTAGATAGTTTAGTAATTTTTCATGTCTTGCACTCTGGGTGTATATATATATATATATATATATATATATATATATATATATATATATATATATATATATATATATATATATATATATATATCTACTACATGACTGCTGAATACGGGAGGGGCCCATACTTGCCACTCCCTAATTCTAAGCACTTTCTCTACACTGACCATAATCCACACATAACAGATTTTTTACAGAACCCATCTAACTCTCCATTCAACTTGGAAACTCCTCTCTCTTTATTATTCTCATAGAAACCCTTTAGAGAAATCTTTCGGACACAACCTTTTTACCTAATATCCAAGTTATTAAATATGAAATAATCCATGACCAATATGGCTTTTCCCTACTTCTTATATCTTATATATTTATTTATTTCTGCAAAGCATGCAGCCCTAAGAAGTGGCATTGATACTATGGAAATACAAAATCACTTACTTGGTCTCTGCATCCATCCACCATGTGTAAGCCACCCCAGTCATCCAAATTTCTTTTCGTCCTTTTCCCTGCTTTATAAAAATCCTTTTGTTCATGCATATATCTGTACAACCATGTGTTTGGAGTTGTTCGTCCAAAATTTGAAAAAAACTGAACAAACCTTTTCCAAGAAAAATTATTTCATAAAAATTGACTGATTACTATTTCAAAGACTGTTAGAGAAATTAGAAGTGAGTTCTTTCTGGAGAGGATAATCAGCTTTTTACCATGTTGCGGCCTCAGGGGATGAAAATAATGGGAGCGTTGTTTCATTATGGCTCCCCCCCCCCACAGCAGTATCGATCAAATTCCACCTCTCTAGTTCTGTTGTTAACTTTAAGTAAACCCCAGAACTTCAATGAGAGTAAAATGACAGTATCAGAAAGCTTTATAAGACAGATGATTCTTTATTTTGACGTTTTACTCATACAGAACTTGGTCAAGAAAATAAGGTGTTACAAGAAGTGTTTTATATATTTGGTCTGTGAATTGTGGAATTAACTGGGTGTTTTATATCCACAGCTTACCACTCATGTGGTCTATCAACATACTACCACTCTTACCATAATTCTCTAACCAACTGTAAAACACCAGGTTTCTTGTAACACCTTATGACATAGCTATTTATATATTATGATATATAAAATCATGATATGAATTAAATGATGATTATATACATTGAAATGAATTATAAATTGTTATATTATATAAAAACTTCTGAAATGATTTCCTGTTGTTATACCATTCAATTTGGACAATGTAAATAGTATAAACAAAGAAAATAGGACTGCTGCAGGAATTGAACCTGCCACTGATAGGTAGCCGCTTCAATGTAAATAAGTGCATCGCTACGTTGAAGCAATTACCTTATTAGCGACCGGTTTGATTCCTGCTGCAGTCCCATTTTCTTTGTTTCTATTTGCTTAGTCTAAATAGAATGATATAATAACTGTGTAATGATTGATCATTTCAAATAAGATCCTATATAATATTATGCAATTTATAATCCATTCTGTCGAACCAAATATCCGTTTCTTGAATATATACATTAAAATATATAAAAATAACATTTTTAAACAACGGCTTCAATAGAAGAAAAATTTTATCTAACATACTATTAACACCATAAATAAAATGACCCCATCAGTCCACTTGATAGAGCCGATTGCTTGCAACGTGAAAAGAACAATAACGAAGCATAAATATTCAAAATTTCACAAGATTGAAATGCTGTTATTGAAACAATATTCAATTAGTAGGAGATTAGAGTTGACTATAAGGAAAAATAATCATATTAAAATCATTCTACCAACATGTTTCAGCTTTATCGAAGTGGCAATTTCTAATGAAACAATATTGAAATATTCGTTTATTTCAAGTAACACCAACTCATGATATCATAACAAGTGACCGACAAATGCCAATTATTCAAAAATTACCAAAAAAACGCAATTCTCAGATGGATAAAAATTCGAGAGCCTGGACAAAGGATAGAATATTTTCAGGGTTATGTTTTTGTGCTATTAAATGGTCAGTTACTGTTACCAAAGGGCTTGAAAATACAGCCAAAGCAGGTCAGTTGATGAATGACAAAGGGTTTATAAATACTGCTAAAGTTCGTGTATTTTTCAGACTCTAGATTTCCGCTTTTAATATAGGTCACAGTCTCTTTATGTACAGGTTAGCAGCTGTGAACAGGTCTGTGATTCACTAGTAAAGACAGACTACTATCTACGGTTATAATGACCTTTGAACTTGTGAAAACTATTGCGGAATTATAATTCTGGTGACTGCTTTAAGAAAAATCTTGTGGGGGACTCTAAAGGTTATTCTCAAAAAACAAATTCCTAATAGCTGAAACTATTCCAAAGATTGTTGAGTTAGTTTCTGATTTGCAAGGAAAGGCAGTCAATCTGCACATTATTCCGATTCTTTCACCCCTTCTTCACTTGGCTCTATTATCTTTTTTTTGTCTTCACTTCTCAATATAGGTATTCCCTTGCATTTCAGAAGGTTGATTTACTCCATTTTCCTCTCTCCTGCTTTCTCCAATACTTTCCACCGTCCGAAGCTCAACTAACTCTGCCTAACATTTTTGAGTCTGGGGATCGCTCAAATATTTTCTCCCGTATGAATTAATCGTGATTGCTACTTTGTTTTATCCTATTGCATTTCTTTATTGGTTTGAGTCGTTGTGATTAAAGGTAGCTAAGATTAAATCTCCCATTGTAGGGGAAACCTGTGTTCCTTAATTTTTTTTTTTTTTTTTGATCTCCGTTCAAATTGTTTTATCTGGGTCTTGTTTTGTCTCAATTCTCCTCTTATCTCTTCAAATCCCTACCCGGTCAGCTTCCCACATGGGAATCCTCTGCCACTTATCCGAGGTGGGGGTGACAAAAAGGATATTTTTTGTGGGGTGGGGAAGTGAAAACTTATCTGGATGTTGGTTTTCAGGCGGCAGACTAGGAAGTGACCAAGCTGTAACATGTCTAAAGCTGACATTGTCCATGGTGACCTGTTGATCCCCATCCTCTTGAAGGTTCCAACTATCAAAACCTCCTTACCTTTAGTGAGAAGATCTGATCTGGTGAAGGAAAAGTGACCAGCAGTCAACCATGGCTTCCTAGTTTATTTTTATTTGGACACATCTCCGAATTTATATTTCTTTTTAATAATTCACACTTTGTATCTCCTTTTTCTATCTATTTTTGTTTTAATCTATGTATATCTCTGTTCTCTCTTGCATTAGTACAAGCTAGTAATGTGTACTATGCACTTTGTAACATTGTAGTATGCATGAGTGTTTGTGTGGATTAATTTATTTTTAACTTGTCATACTTTTCCGCTGTGGGAAAAGAGCACTATTGATAAATCTGGATGGACTTGGAGTCCTGTGATTAAATATAACAAAACAGTTTAGTCAGTTTTCATAGAACAAGTGGAAATCAAAACGAATAGAAGGCTATGAAAGAAACATTTTTTTGAGGATTAGCATAGTACCTATAAAAAATGACCGGATTATCTATGTATGGATCTGCACTTCTGCTTTGGTTTAGAGCATCTGTGTACTCTGCATAGGATCAGTGTGGTATCTGTGTTCAGGAAAAGTGTTACACACACACACACACATATACATATATATATATATATATATATATATCATTAGACTCTTCAAGTTTCCCTAAATTTCCAAACAAACGAGATGATGTTCTGAGAAAGGCACTTGTCTGCCATGAAATTCTCTTCAGAATGAATGCTGTGTTTGAATAACTGAATATCTCTGGATATAGAGCTATAGCATGTTAATTCTTGTTTTGGAATCAAAGTGCTCTCTCATTACAAACTCTCAAATATTATGTTAAGCGAAAAAAAAAATCATTAGTTATGCAAAAACTGCCTCCAGCTAGACAATGGTTCTCAACCTTCACCGCCTCCTAGTAGTAAAACTTTGATTCCATCCCCACCATCTTCAACCAAATGATAAACTAGAAATGAATACTGCCAAGTGGAAATGATTTTTTCAAATGTATTGTATTCATCACAATATTATACAAACACTTGTTGAGAGAATTCCCAAACTAATCAGATTCTCACTTCTTTCCTTTGGGCTTGTATCAAGCTCTTGAAATTACTAGTGAATCTCCCCCTTGGGAGGAAAATTACCATCCCGCTCCTGTTTTAGAATGATTGCCCTGCCCTGCATAATGTGTGACCCCCCCCCCACTTTTTGTGAAAGAAAAAGTTAATGTCCTGAGACTCTGTGCTGGACAATTACTGTTGTCATTGTTACAAGATGTAGTCTATTTTTTCCTCAGTAATCAATATTAATGTTTCAAGCCTGGAAGAGTGAGTTTTTTTGCGGGGGGGGGGGGTTGCTTTTGGAGACCTGTGAAGATGACTGATTTTGGTGTCGTCACTTTGATAGTTCCACCTGTTGTTATATTGTCAATTAAAAGATTAAATCCACCTTGAATAATCTTTGGGGAATCTCATGCAGAGACCTTGGATCATGGAATTGGCAGACAAGGTCCCATGTTGAGGATGTTTTATTTGAATATCAAAAGAAAAGCTCTACCTGCTCTTTCCAGTGAGGCTGCTTATGTTCACTTGATGGTACGAATCCACTTCTCCCCTGTATGGGTTAATGGCAGGGTAGTTGGAGCCCTTTATCCCCGTAAAATAATCCATCTTGAGTTTATAACCTACTTGCTACTGAGAACCCGTGATGCTGCTCCTATGCTCGGGGGGGGGGGTTTATTTCCAGTTTTGGAGTGTCAAGTTAACTATCATGATCACCCACCCTAAGACTTCATTCGTTTATACAAACAGCATCTATCTGTGCTCTACATGAATCTTTTTCTTACTATCATTCTGCTTTAAGTAATAATTGATAAAGAAGACATTCTATTTTAATCTTTGCATTCCAATCATAGTTTCAAAAGACCATCTGGTTTTTGAAGACAGGATGAAGGAACTGAGAGTTTAGGTATGTTAAATGTCTCAAAAAGAGTTTAACGTTATATTTTTGCTCAGGAATGAGTCATCCTTGGGCAAGGTATTGCCTCGAACAATTCTCTTACTAGCATGGAAAAAAGTTGGTTTGAAATTTTAGATATTAAATAAAAAAAACGAGAATATACTATATTTGCCAACAAATAAGAATTGGGGAAACATCTATCATATGTTTGTGACAGTCAAACTTTCCAAATACAAAGGGAAAAATAGATGAATTGAATAAGGAAATTCCCTGATGTGACATCAGATTTTTCAGGAATATCTGACCATTAAATACTTTCTGTTGTGATGAAATTAAGAAACAATTAGCAAATCAAATTCAGAACTGTAACTGAAATGAATTTTTTATTCCTTTATATTTATTTCTCTCTCTGTAAAACATAATCAGGATCGGTTAGTCACTCAAAAGAAACCGTCCTATGTCTTTCGGCAGCATGCCATGTTGGGCATGATCAATGGATAAGTTACTCCTTTCACCTTTTGTTGGATCACTGAAAAATCCGAATGAAAAAAAAAAACTTGAATCCTGCTGGGCACAAACTAAACCGACCCCCCCCCCTTCTCCAAGACAATGAGGAGTCAATGCTTTAATTTTCAGCTCCCAAGTTCCATTGTTGCAGCCAGTATGCATCATTTAAAAACTGAAGAAACCTATGTTGTCAGCTTCTCATAAATAAGGTACCATATTTTAAAGGGTGCTGAATTTCAATTCGCCCGGGGCACCAGGAACCCTAGAGCCAACCCTGCTTACAGCCGAAAGATCATGCGCAAGTTTCACTTCTCACAGCAGGTGAGCTATACAACTAAAAAAAGCTTGGTTGCATATGTTGGCACATATTGAATTCTTATTGATTTAAAGCGAGTGTGTGCTAAGAAATAGATTTTTGCTATATTGTGTAATAGCAACCAAGAAAACCGGTTATTAAAGAAAAATGAATGTCTTAATAGCGTAGCTGGACTTGTTTTGAATATGAAACAACTTTTGCCTATAGTTACTACTGGCTATCACTCACGGCTCTGAATAGATGCTTCTCTCTCTCTACTTTACCAACATTGCAAATCTACTTTCTATTGAATATCCTAATCCTAAATAAAGTTAGCCCAATCCCTTTAGGATAATTTTATATCATCAGAACTGCTTTTAACATAGATGAAGGTTCATATGAATCTCTCTAAATAATGAACTGGCATTTTTTTTCCTGTTCATAAGAATAGAATCTTGCAATCAAATGTAAGTTTTTCTGATACATATCATATGAAAATATAGTCTCTTCCACTTGAATGAGTTCAGTCACTTTTTAATACCTCAGATGAGATTAAAATGTGAGTATTTTACACTATAAACAGCTCTGAAGTAGTGAACTATTTGGTCCTGAAGTAAGGAAAAATGTGAAATAAATATGTATAATATGTATGAGAGGAAAATAAAATATGTAACAAGCATGTACATGTATTAAGTAGATCTTGGTTAAAAAAAAAAAATGCTCAATACCGTCAGTAGAGTGGTTATAAAATGAGTAAAGATCTTTTCGATGATACATTACTGATTGTACATTGAAGGATTTTCAAATTTGATTTTATTTGAAACTCTTAAGTGAAAGATAGTACAATCTGTAATGAAAATTGAAAAAAAATCTATACTCATTTATATATATATATATATATATATCATAGTTCAAATATATTGGGAAATTTTTCCATGGAAATTAACTAGAAGCCAAAGAATACAGACCTGTTTGTGATCTTAATGCTGTAGAAAACCCATTGTGTACGTAACATTGACAAAAGATCTGTGTTTGTGTATTGAACAATTGCCAAAACGAAGTTTGTGCTCAGTTTATTATGTAAAAATTGAATGAATATCAAGGTTTGAATATTTTGGGGGTGAGTTTGTGTTCTGTGCGACCGTTGCATCCACTATGGCCTTGCCTACCCATTCTTTATGTCTTGTGTGGATTTTTTGGCTGAACAGTGCATCACCCAACTTCATCAGCCTCTACCCCAACCCTGGTCAAAATTTTCTGCTCTCTGTCTTGTGGCTCTTTGTTGTTGATAGGGGCGAGACTTCTGACTGGAGACGAGATTAAGGTGAACCTGATAAGGCAGCTGATGGCACTCTCAGAAGAATACTTTTGTAGACTGTTATGAAAAAGTAGATGAGACGCAGAGATAAATGTGTGATGTGTCAAGGGTAGAACTTTGAAGCAGACCAAGACGGCACTGCCTATTGTAAGCTATTTCTGCGTTAATATCAAACGACGGGATAATTTCTGGGCAGACATTGTACTTTTAGTGTATCTATTTATAGCAATTTTCGCAACTAAGTGAGTCTGTAATGCATGAAAATCAAAGTAATTGGTAAACTGCTTCGTCTGCTGTCACTCATAATGGTCGATTGAACTTGCATACATGCACAGTCTGATGCTACTAAAAATAGAAATATCTGGATTGGATGCTTATTTTCATCTCATCTTATTATCTAGCAGATATTAGAGACTGTCAACTAGAATTGTCACCCTAGGTTTCTTCAGTTTTCAAATTGGCTAGCTATTGTGCTTACAGATTGCACCAATGGAGCTAGAGGGCTGAAAATTTGAACATTTACCACTATAGGAAAAACTTTTTTTTTTTCTGAAAATTCCCTGTTAAAATGTGTTTTTAGTGTTGGTTTCTCAATTTACAATTCAAGTTTATGCTGAATTTTTTTAAATTCCAACTTTATAGTGATTTCTGCTCTATACAGAAGGTGAGAGTAACTTCATTCATCACCCCTTTTTCCAATATTTTTATTGATCACCTTCAACACAGCATGCAGCCAAAAGGCATTGGTTATGTGACAGCTTCAATTGAATATCTAACCAAACCTGTTTTTAGTTCCTCATTCAGTATCAGGACAATATTACTAAAAAGATGTGCTATATCAAAAGTAGATGAAGTGCATATGAAATAAGGATGTTTTTTTTAATTTTTGGATGGCTCTTGATAAAAATGATGTGAAATAAACATAATATGTATGAGAGAGGACAATAAAATATGCAACAAGCATGTACATGTATTAAGTAGATCTTGGTTAAAAAAAATAATGATAAAAATGATTTCAACGACGAATGAAACTTTTTTTTCTCTAGTCACAAACATACTAAGATTTAGTTTACTCTTTCATGTGCTGGTATTTCACTAATAATTCTGGTACATGTGTTGGCTCTGGTGATACATTTATGTGCGGTACATTGTTAATGGATGAGTTTTTGAAAGGGTATAAGAAAGCATGTTATTTAATGGTTAAAGAAAACTATTGGAACTCAGCAACCCCATAAATGGCCTTCCCACCCCACCAACCAACCAAGTAGCTACAGATTCTTCTCTCTTCGCTCATGTACGTAATTTTTCTTATCAGATATTGAGGCCCAGACAGTTGAAAAATACTGAATTAGCAGATCACTTTGTCGCCCATCTTTTCTGTCCAGATGAGTAATGTGGACTAATTTCTATGTGGGTTTCTTATTATAATGACATCATTGTGGTTGTAAAAGCTGGGAAAATTTTTAACGACAGATATGTCCCAGAAGACTCTTAAGAGATCTACATGACATATATATCGTGGCAGCCGTAAAAATCTCAGGATATATATGTCCCTGGAATTTGGGAAGGGTTAACATCTTTACTTGGCTCAGGTTTATAATTAGCATAATAAACCAAATTGTAACCAGCTTATCGTGCATTGCTATGGTCAAGATAAGATTCCAGTGCCGTGACCACAATTTTTGATAATTCTAATTGCCGTCTTCATTCCTTTATTTTCTAGATGTATTTATTATAGTTTGAGATTTTTCTTTTGATTATAGATAATTGAAATGTGTGTAGCATCACTAATATTCTGGTTGGGTTATATATCCATTTCTTGATATAATTGTCTGTGTTGAGAAACAATTGTGCAAACATGGACAATGAATGAATGAGAACTTAGGGATAAAGCAGTTATTCAGGCTGTCACCTTTCTGCTGGGCTGTTTAGCTCAATGGTAAGAGAAACGCTTAGTTAAAGCGGCTAGCCATTCTATCAGATTATATATCCATTTCCTGATAATATAATGGCGAGGGTCCATGGTCGAATGGCTTGAGAAGAAGCTATTCGATCATGGATTGTAATGTGCCAATGAAAAGATTATGGTCTAGATGACCATTAACATTCATGTCTTTCCCAAGGGTATGGAAATATCAGTGACTAGATAATTTGATTTGGTAAATTCATCCTCTGTTGGTCACAGACTGAAAGTTACAAAATTTTGATGAAATAAAAAAAAGAAAATTAAAGTCTTCAAGATTGGGGTGCTTCTAGGGGTGGATACTGTAATTGAAATTGTTTTAAATCCTTTTTTTATTCATCTATCTATTTTGAATTCGACACTTATTCCTCGTTTAAAATGATCTTTATTCAATAATTTTAACAATACTAACAACCTGGAATGCCATTTGTTTAAAGGCCATGAGACTGATTTTTTTTTTTTTTTCCTACAGGAATGTCGAAGTAGGCAACAAGCTTAATTTTTATTCATCTTCTATTTTATCACTTTCTATGATTTGTTTTTCTTCTTTCATTGGTTTGAATGTGCACATATACTGTGATATCTGTACCTCGAATAAATGCATTGCTGTAGCCTACGCATGTACTAGAATCTATATCTAAAGAAAACAGATTTTTTATCTAGAATTATCTAAGATCTAAAGAAATAATAGCTAAAGATTTGGGCCTTGTTGGTCCAAAATAACCGTTATCATCAGTTTTTCAATATCTGTCGTTGGACATAGACCTTCCCCAGGATTTGCCTCAATTCTCTATCATGGGCGTCACGGAGCCAGTATTTCCTGAATTTGTCTAGTTCATCTCTCCATCTTGTGTTCTGTCGGCTTCGGTTTTGCATGTGATCTCAGGGGATCCATGTTGTGAGATGTGATGTCCATTGGTTGTCTTTCATTCTTGCAACATGGCCTGCCCATTGCCATTTAAGTTTTTTAATAGTTTTTATGATGTCATAGACTCCTGTTTTCTTCCTTTATATACTGTGCTGTCTTGTGATCTCTCCATGTGAGGTTGAGCATGAATCTCTCATGCGCACGTTGCATACTTCTCAGCTTGTAGGTTTCTTGGATAGGTTCCGTGTTTCAGGTCCATAAGAGACTATCAGGAGAATGCACTGGTTGTATACTCTTCTTTTTAGGATTATTGGGATCATCTTGTTTTGGAAATGACCATAGAGACCCCCAAAAGCACTTTTAAAAAAAGTTCAAACAAATACATTTTCAGATGGTGCTTAGTGCTGTATTCATGCAAATTATTGAAGTTGTAGCTCATGAAATGTGACCTGGCACATTCAGGAGACCTACACTGATGAAAAAATTGACCCCAAATTGATAAGATTGTTATTTAAACTGTAGCCTTTGGAAGGATTTTTGAACTAACTTGATTTCCTCACAAGTCAGACTAATGGTTTACAAAGATAAATAGAGGTCTACTGTTCTCTGTAACTCATCCAAACATCATAACTATCCATATCTAGCTTTTATTGACAGAACCCTAGACATAATATCAGTGCATTTGATGCAATGTAATGTCTCTGTTATGCTGATTTGGGCAAAAATGTTTGATTCAACTTTGATCACATGAACTTCTGACTGGAAAAATTGTTGTTTTATATCTTTGTTTTAAACTTTTGATCCAATTAAGACTACATTTCTATTTATTTTTTTTTTTTTTTTTTTTTTTGTAAAAAAAAAGTTAAAACTTAGCCTGTTAGGAAAATTTGCAGATTTGGCGAATCATTTACAATGTAAAAAAAAAAAAAATTAGATTACCATTCTTATATAATGGTGTATACTGTAAACTTCGTAAGTTTTCTTCTTCATAACCTCGACGTGATAAATTTGGATTGCTTTGTGTCCCCCCAGTAAGCACCTGTTGCTCTGTCCTATTTTCGAGTGGCAGGTTCGTATATAACAATAAACACCTATGTGGATATTTATTTTAACCAAATGTCATTTCAATCAAAAGTCAACCAAACCAATTGACTTTCTCTGTCCTCAGGTGTCTCAATTGACTTCTGTTTACATAGCCTTGGGGGTGGGGCATTATATTTGATATCCTCGTAAGTAAATTCGGCAGTTGATGTAGGGATCAAACAATGCGCCTGGGTGACCCAGAAGGCCTTTAAACTGTACTCAGTACTTCATTGACTGAAGACAGTGAATCTACTGCAAACCTGCTTTCTGCACCGCATGACTTTTTATTGTATTCTACTGACCTTAAATTTTATATTGTTTAAATCACCACATGAAGACTTTTTTTCTGGTGTGTTAATGAGGTACATATTTCTACTTATAGCTCACCTCTGCTCTTAGTTTTCTTTAAAGGTTCTTAGTTTTGTGTTTTCTTGTCATACTTCTATTGTTGATGTTGTTAACTGTTCTCGTTTCCAGTATATTAGAATCATGATCCACCTGGGTGTTCTTATTATTTATAGTTCTTAGTAAGAAGTTTTTTCTTGTAACCTTTCTATAGTACCTTTTTATGTTTTGCTGTTTCTTCTATTTGTGGTAGAAAATCTATCTGCTGGGATATACTTTCTTTTAATTATTTTAAATGTTTCTATGGCATCTCTTATTCTTTTTACTTAAATGTTATTAATTGTAGTCTGTTGTTTTTCTTATGGTAGATTTGCAAGTTCAGGAACTAATTGTTATACTCAACATGAATAAAATTTTCAGACCTAATACTGTCTGTTGATGATGTACATAACATGAAAAAAGCTTTTATCTTGGAAAAATTTTGGGAATAAATTTACAGCAAACAATGTTGTCCTTTTCTCACATGCCGATTGTATTTGGATTTCTAAAATTGAACTTGACATCAAGTGTTTTAAAGATATTCAAAACCAGGGTTGGCAGATGTCTATTGCCGTCAAAGACCAAATTTATATGGTTGTGGGGACCAAATTAAGTAGCTTTAAAAATCCAAATAATCATAATAATCTAATTACTTGAAATCCTCCTCAGAATAAGCTTGCATGAAAAATGGATTGATTTACAATTTCTTTTATCTATTCATGTATATAATCATTAGTGTGCTTTAAAAAAAAAAAAAAAAAATGATCATTTTGTAAATTTTGCTTCAGTACCAAATTTTTATTTTTGGAACCAAATAACTTTGTTCTATACCAGCTTGCTGATCATTCTAATTTGAATTTGGAAGATCATTTCTGACCAGACAGACAAAGATGTGATACCCTTGGCCTTGCTCTCTATAGTCTGGATCAATGGGATCAGGGTTTGTCCTGAGATCAAGTCAAGTGCTCTTATATTCTTGCAGCAATAGCTGCAAGGACTAAAGGGAATTTTTAACAGTCCCACAAGTTCCTGTGTGGGGCTTCCTATATTAAACCCACTTTGTGTCACATCCTGTGTGGCTTAGGGTAAATGGGAGCTTTGTTCTGTACCAAACTTGCTCTATGTTGGTCTAGAGAAATACCAAATTGCAACCCTGTTACTGTTGAAGTTTTTTTTAGTCATTCCTATATCCGTAACTTCAAGTGGAAGGGTCCATTATTTTACAGAGAAAACAAAATGTTCAGCTTATTTTGTTCCACCCTGTATAATCAAAGTTACCGCCACATTTAGAATACGGCAACTGGGCTGCTCCTGCCGCAGTTAATGGGTTAAGAAGCGAGAACTGACTTTATCTTTCTTCAAACAGCTGACAATGCCTTCTCTATCCTTCACACATCAACACTCTTTCTTCTCACCACAGATTATTTGGATTATTGTCTGCACATAATTTACGCACAGACGGCCTTTGATGATTTACTTTTATTTTTCTCTTCTCTTTTCTTTTTTTTCTCTTGCAGACTAAAACTAGCTTTTGTTCCGTTTCACGTCTTGGTTTTTCGGCTTATAGCTAAAGATTTGATGTCTCGTTCCTGGGAGGCCATCCCTTCAGGCTGCACCTCCCCATTACAGTTTAAGGGGTATGGTCAGGTTAAATCCCTGTTGCTTGAGGCGTTCCACTGAGGCAATTTTCCTTGAAACGGGACAATTTCTGGCTGTACACATGTACGTGGGTCTCCACATTTAATTTTACCTTGTTTTACATTCAGCCCTAATGAGGAAGCGAATGAATACTCTTCACTTCAAAAGTGCCAGGTCCCCTTCCCTAGTCTCTGTGTTTCTTTTTCAAACTGGTGAGGTAGTGATTACCTAAGTGCATGGTGGTGCCCCAGGGGCACCATGGGATATTCAAGAATGTTAATTATTCCAGGCAATCATAATCCAATGCACTGATACATGGTCACAATGATTGGAAGTGCGTCAGAAATCACTCTGTCCATATGGTGCTGAGCTTCACCATTTCAACACTGTATGGTATTTGGTTGATGGACAAGGTTTACAATCTAGATTGTTTTAGAACTGTCGAACATTTTCAGTACAAAGTAGTTGTTTGTAAATATTCGCAGAATCTCTGTGGCCTCCTAGAAGATTAAATCAACCGAATGGTAGTGTCGAGTTAGAATTAAATGTTTAGATAAAAATAAGTTTATTTTTTTTTACTTGATGAACAGAAGAAATATACAATTGACACCCTGAAACTGACTGAATTGAAACACATTTTCCCTTTACTCCAGATGATATCATTGAAACGTCAGCAGTCTTAACCACATGAACAAATGTTGTAAGTTAATTGGTATCTGAAAAGAGATAGTTTTGTTTGTTCTTGCAAGATATCAAGTTCAAGTGAAATTATTTATTACAAAGATTAAAATGATCAAGTTTTATAGTTTTACAAACTCATTCAGTGATTAAAATGTAATACAATTACCTGCAAACTAAAAAAAATTATCTTAACTTCAGAAATAAGTAGTTTTATCGTGTTTACAAACTTATCATTCAGTGATACAATTAGTACTGTGAAGTAAAAACATGATTTTAATTCTTCTAATAAATAGTTTTCACTCTATTGTTTCTTCCCGGGAACTTTAAGATATCAAATTGAACTAAAGAAGTAAATTAATTTGAAGTAATTTAAAGCAGAAAAATGACATTATGTAACTTTTGGCAGTAAAATAACATGAATTTATTCATGTGGTTAAGACTGCTGACATTTCTTGAATTAAAGGGAAATTGTGTTTGTTTCAATTTGGTCTGTTTTCAGGGTGCCAATTGTATATTTCATCCTAAGTAACCAAACCAAACGAATGCGATTGTTCAGTATTTTTGAGGTAAACACTTTGAAAAAATCTGTATACCTTGAGGGTGCCATGATTCAAAAAGGGAAAAAAAAAGTCGGAGTTACCACTGGCAAGGTTTTCTATTTTTTTTTTCAATCTTGTTTAATTCAAAGTTGCTTATTAAATTTTAATGTGTGTAGAATGATGAAAAGTTGTTCTTCGACTTTTTTTTTCTTTCCTTCCTAATGCACCCATCATTTATTACTTATTTTTTTTATTTACAGTTGAAACTATGATAGACTTGTTTCGGTTAAAAAATGTCCTCTTTTGTGATGCTTATGCAGTCGAGTGTCTGGGTCTATACATGCAACTTGCATGTAGTATATATTTGCATATATACATAAGTAATCATATAGTATGTGCATAAAGCGAAATGGCCTAATGGATTGCACATCAGAAAACAGGGAACAAAATATATTCCAATGACTCCTGAAGCCATTTTTTTAAAAATTTCTTTTTATTTAAAGGCTTGAACCTTAATATACTTTGACTTTATCTCGTCACCAGTCATTTTGGAACTTTTGATTACTATAACTTACCGAACTAGGAAGCACTTGGAGACTGCTTACCCTTGTCAATGGAAGTGAATGTGCATGGATCCGCCCCCAAATTTAATAGTTTTGTTGTGTTTATGGCCTTTGACTCAAATGAAAAAAAGGCAAATGGGAAGTGGCTATTTATTCTGCTTGTGTACTTTCTGTGAATGTTGGTGAAATGACGTGATTCTTTGAAAATATATAATGATGAGTGCTTTGCATCTTCTGATCCCTTAATCCATGTTGTAAACATTGAACAAGAAATCAAACACTTCGATAAAATCACTAAAAATAATTTTGTGAGAGTCTGGAGTGTTTTCTTACCATAACAAGAACAATCCTCACCAAAATGGAAGAGTGCAAACCGGTATATAAATTCCACATCTCCCAACTGTGATTTGAACTCCCGACCAACTGATTGCCAGTTGGCTGTCTTATTGATGGAACTAAATTGCCGAGTTTTAGATATTAATGAAAATCTATCATACAGATACTGAAAGGCTTATTTCATTCTGGTGAATGTTTATACAGAAAAATATATCATTTGTTTTAATTATTATACATACAACGAACAAAACAAAAGTTGCTGGATTCATCTTCAGCTGGAGTAAGATTGAATTTTGACCCTGCCTTGAATTTAAAAAAAAAACTTTTGCAAAAGTATTATTTAAATGAACGAATCTGAAGAGATCCTATGGGCTATCACTTTGAATTGTAATTGTTTCTATAGTTAACTATGGTAACAACTATTGTGGCTATATTCTTATTATTTAGACAACTCTTGAAAATACTGGTATTTTAAACCCTAGCATGTACCAAATAGAAAAATAATAAGCATATGATATTTATATTGTAAAAAAGCTGGACAGTACATTACTGAAACGTGGAAGAAATAACTAAATAGTCTAAAACTAAACAACACTCTGTTAATCATGTATTCCATCAAATATTCAGACTAATATCTGTATTTTTTTTGTTTTGCCAGGTTTTGACCAGTGTCTTCTGGGGCCTTTTTTTTTTTTTTTTCTCTTTTCTTTGTGTGTGTGTGTACACGTGTGTGGTTTTTCATCGGCACATTTCAGCAATCCCAGTGATAGAGCTGTGTAATAAACTAAAATATTGCGATAAAAATGACAGATGACGATATTTGTCAGAATAATTCATAAAATGATGCCAGTGCTTTATTTTAGGAATTCAAACATTATTTTGGTGGAAGTTGCTGAATACTGGTAAGATTATAGAAGAGGCGGCATGTGGGATCCACAGACCCTGCAACTGGAGGTGGGGGTTCTCTGGGGGAGCAATATATCTGAGTAATCCTGAAGAGCTAAAATAATTATAAAAAAAATAATCGCACTGGCTCCCAGCAGCCTTGCCCAAGCTTGCAAAATTTAATCCTAAGTCATATTATTATTACTCACATAAAGTATTTCTTATGTATCATTTTTTGGCCAAACCTTGTTTGAACTGATACAAAATACTGGCGTCACCACTGATTATAGTAAAAAACAGTTTTTATGCGATTAGTCATATTTTCACTTGAGACCTGTATAAAGGAAGGCTTATCATCAAGGAAAAAAGGTTTTTGTTTGGTAAGAATCAGTGTGCCATTTTTCATGAAATTTTACATGTAAACTTTTTGGAAAATTAGGTCAAGATTGGCACCATCTTTCTTTGCTTGATCTACTCTTGATCAGATTAGGTAGTACTAATCTTTACTAGGTTTGGTTATAATATTCTAAGATCTTGGGAACACTCCTGGGCAGACCTGTGAAGGCAACACCTATTTGAAATTGCATAGAACCTATATTTTAAGAATAAATGGAGTTTGATGAATTATTATAAAAACTTTTTTTTTTTGCTCATCCTAGTCTTTAATTCTTACCCTGACTGGTGCCGATCTTAACTTGGTCTCATCGCGTGGTACTAATCTCTTTTCTCTCTTTTTTTTTTTTTTTTTTTTTTTTCTTATTATATTCAGTGTTACTGATCTTTTTACTTCATCTGAAAAAAAATAATTTTAAATTTTGAAATCTTTTTTTCTAATGTTGAAACTTGCATTTGAAATTGTGGATTCATTGAAAGAAGTGTTTTTTTGAGGGGGAGGTTGCTGGCTGTTAGAAATAAGAGATTAGGAAAAATAATTGTTCTGTTCCGCTGAAGCTCCCTCACATGGTTACATTTCTCTCTTTCAATTACATAGCCGCCTTCTGCAAGCTTTGTTATATGTGAATGAAATAACATTAGCCAACAACTTTTTGTGCCCCAATAGTACTTTTATGTACTAAGTTAGCAAGGTAATTAACAAGCGAAGATCAAGTCAGAACTTTCTAAGCTTTTTGTATTGGTGACACACTTTAAAAAAAAACAAAACAACTTTTTGTGACCCACTAGTTAGCCAAGCCAAATATAAATTGGCATCCCAGCAATTCAACTGACTTGGGAAAGATGTGCAAAATTATACCTAATTTCAAGACACCTAAATAATATCGACTACTCATTAAAGTGTTGTGATACAATTTGGGAAACTTGGTAATCACATTATCTGTCTTGGACCTCTTTTTTAAAATTCGTTTCTTTCCTTTGAATTTATATGAAGATTTTTTGAGTCATTTTCATTTCGATATCAAATCTGTTCAATGATAATCTTGGGAGATATTTTAACCTATTGTTTTATAATCTTGCTAGCGTTTATATATATATATATATATATATATATATATATATATATATAATTGGCAAAATTTTAACATTTACAAAAAAATAAAGGTTTAATTAGACCAGAAGTTCATTCGATCAAAACAAAGATATAAGACTGTTTCAATACAATAAAAAAATTTAGTGAAATTCAACTTTTTTACAAAGAATAAATAGGTACTTCAATTTGATTAATTTTAGGAAACTTGACTGATTTGGTATGACACATTTATTATAATACATCAAGTAGCCATCTCTTTGTCTGTCATTGCATAACTCGAGGATGGCTTGAGCTGTGGCCACCAAATTTTCCAAGGTTATTAATGGGACCCTGAATCATATTTCTGGCATATTAGTTCTTAAAAATTCTGAAACGTTCAAAGTTTTTTAGCCTGATCTGATTCACAAAAATACTGAACTTGACTCTTATTGTGTGTCTGTCAGGTTAGCTAAACCAAATTTTTATCTTTTTGTTTAATTGTATAAAGTAGAAACTAGTAAATAAAAAATAAAAGATGTTTGATTGAAGACTGCTTATTTATTGATTCCCAAAAGAACTGAATTCAGAAATGCATTCTCTTGTGTCCGAACAAGGGAAGATAACTGAGAAAGAACACTACAAACCAAGAAAACATTCCTTCTTCAGAGTCTCTAATCACACTTGAATCAACCCATTAAGTGCGAATGACTGAAATTTCTGTCATGTTTTTTTTTCGTTTTTCTCTCTGCTGGGTGTTGACCAGGAAAACGATTTCCTCACAGTTTTCATGAGATTAGGGAGTTTTCAGAGGCCTGTATTTTTGTACTAGTATTTATTTTTCATTAAAAAAGAAATAAAAGCCAAAAATAGTACTGAAAGACAAAAAATGTTCTAAATACTGCCAAATGTGTCCAAAAATTGGTCAGGAACATGTTCAGCTAAATTGGGAAATTGAAATTAGGTTTGTACTGGGAATTAACTGTTAAACGGCTTGTGAGAGCGCTGGCTAACACTCTGCTTCACAACCTGTGGTAGTTAATGGGTTAATGAAGGACCTCTGCCCAAACAAACAAATGCATGTAATATATATATGTATATATGTGTGTGTGTGTAATGTTATTTTAGCACATTGTAAGGGTTTAATTCATCTGGCCCTGTTTTACCAATGCCAGGTATTTGGATTGTTCTGTAACCAAAATAAACTGTTGACCAAAAACTTTTTTTTTTTTTTCTCTAATTGCTTTAGTAATGACCTTATCCCAATCAGTTGTCTATGCTTTGGCACTCATTCGTATTGTAAGTTGATAGTTTTTTTGTCTAGTGCCAGCATGTATATCCATGCTATAGAATTCAAATTTTTTAGATGAAACATTGTCTATTACTTAATTGGGATTAATATTTCTTTCATCTTAACTTCAGTTTTTTTATTGTAACTCCAGGATTGTCATTTTACAACCATTAGTAAGAAGTCCCTGATGGGAAATGATAAATAGTCCTCTTGGTAGACTTGGGCTTGATTTCCAATCTGTGATTCCAATCAAAATGTGCTGATACATTTTTTCCTTCATCTTTTGATTATCTACTACTAGCGGGAATACTTGGCATTGCTCAGTCTGAAAAGTAGCCATAAATGGTCCAGAATTGTTGGTAATGAAGGCAGATTTGGCATTAATGAAACTCTATTGGATTCCCTGTGAAAAGTTCTTTTTTATATTGGATGGAATTGCTCTCAACTACGTTGATAGTAGTCCAGTATCTCGTGTACTAAGTAAGCACATTATAGGGGTACTTAATGTAATGGGGTACAGTGCTGTGTTTGGGAGGAGATGAAGAACAGAGCTATAAACTTTCTAGATATTTCTGAGAAATGAGGGGTTATAAGAACAACTTTTTTTTTTCCTTTTTAACCATTTTAGTAGATTTATAGTTGTGATCTGACTGTTTATACTGTTAAAGGCCACATTGGACCCTGATGTAATGGTTTTCAGATTTAGAAGACACTTAGACCATACATGTGCGCAATAGACTCATTTCTTTTTGTCTTTGTCATCCTGTTTTTCATGTGTTAATGACTTTCTGAATTTATTAAATAATTTCTCCATCCTTACAATAGAACAAGGAATTAGAACTATCTCAGTATCAGTAGTTTGTGAAATTTACAGTGCAAAAAAAAGATCAAACAAAACTGTTTCTGATACCCAGATATCAAGAGCTGAATTGATGGTTTTCTCTCCTAAATGTGGTTTTAAAGTGAAAAATAAGAAAAAAAAAAAATCCTGTGAAATTCTCTGAAGATGAGAATTTAGAAGAATGGTACAAATACAGATCTTTATTAATATACAATCGTACGGCAAACAACTGAAACTTGGTGCTTTTTATTGACTTGTTTTTTTAATTTTTTTTATTATAATTAAATAAATTTATATTCTTTATTGTATTGAAGCTATTTTTGCATTAAGATATTCAAAAAGGGTAAAAAAAAAACCCAAACCCCTTTCTGTGGTTACATTTGATTCAACAGACTTTTGGCAATAACAGAAAACCGCTGACCCCTATTAGTCTGTTGAATCCAGTGTTAGCTGTATTAGATTACCATTTGCAGGACTATAAAATGTATGGTTTACTAGGTTATTTCGTGGAAGACCGCTCCCTGCACTTCATTCAAGCCCCATAACTGTCCATATTGAGCTTTAGTAGACGGTCCCTTAGTCATAATACCAGCACATTAGATGCAGTGTAATATAAGCATGTTTTTTTTTTTTTCTTTTTTTTTTTCTTAAATTGAATGCTTGTCTCAATACTGGTATATACAGTACATTTTTGTTGCTGTATGCTAACGGTTAACGTGAAGTAGTTACCCCCCCCCTTTTTTTTTTCTTTAGTATACTCTGTGTGAGTAATGAGGGTTTAAAGTGTATCCTGAGTACAATTTTCTATTTTGCTTTAGTGGATTTGTAATTGTGATCTGACTGTATATACTGTAACAGGCCACACCTAATGGTCTTGTTGTGGACAGTGTTGCTAAGTAGGGTTAGCTATTCATTGCTAAAATCGGCTAGATTTATCATTTCCAGCTACTTTTATAGCTAGAAATGTTATGTACCTTCTATATATATTACGTACACTCATTTAAAGCCCGCTTATCAAATAAAACAAGTCTATACTAAGACTCCAGAACAAATTAATCACAATTGTACATTTACTTTTTTTTAGATTTACCAGTTTTTTGGCCAATTGATCTCCATCTTGTTGTTTATGTTCACACAATGTTTCAGTCAATTCATTCTTCAACCTTCCTCGAATATTTTGTATTATATCCATAAGGAGGGGGGTTGGTCTCTCTCACTGGTTGAATTTAAACCTTAACAATGCTAGTGAATTGTCTGCCTTGAAATAATAGGCAGAAACCTTACCAGATTTACCAATAGTGTCAACATAAGTTTCTTTAGTTTTCAAGTTTGGCTGGCTGGATATCTATGTATCATATGTATAGGTTACACCAATAGTTTGAGGTCTGAAAATATAACAATCATTCATTACTAAGTGTATTTTTTTTTTTTTTTTTTTTTTTGATAGTTGAAAATTGCCCCATAAGTTTTCTTTGGTGGTTCCATTTACCATACAATTTTACGCAAAATCGTTTCCTTTTTAATGCTTGTTTTTGATAATTCGGACTTTTTTTAGTAATCACCACCCAACAAAAGATGAGAAGTGATTTATTCTTAGATTTCTCTTTTTTTTTCCCCCCCCAATTATTTGATTGATCACCCTCAATAGAGCATGCTGCTATAAGACATTTGTCATGGGATGGTTCTCATGGAGTGACTAACCTGACCTGTTGTAGATTTTTATCTGCTACCCAGAAAAAAAGCCGTTTTTGAGCTACATCCGGCTAATTTGGCCACCCTTGTTTGTGGAATGCTGTTCTGCTTGAAGTCTATTATTGTTTGCGTTGATGATTCAACTATTGTCATACTGACATAACTTTACTCGTATAATATGACAATTATATAAAAATGCATTGTACTTTGCAATTTTATCAGCAGAATAATTTAACTGACTCTTTCATTGCATATCATGTGAATCTCATCTTTTTTTTTTTAATGAAATAATAGAAATTTACTTATTATGTACGGCTTTTCATTTATTTTCACTGCTATGTTTCTATCTTTTGTCTATACAAAGTGAGGTATTTCTTTTGAGAAAGGTTATATTATCCAAGTGTAATTGAACCTATCACTGCTAATGACTGAAACATCCGTCATTCCTGTTCTATGGCTTGACTGTGAATGACAGAAATTTCAGTCAAACAATTAACTTTTTCTGCTTGTTTCTATGTTTTTCAGTCTAACTTTGAGTGGAAGGGTCCATGGCTTACAGAAAACAAACCGGTCGGCTCATTTTGTGCCACCCTGTACGGTCAAAGTCAACACCGCAACTGAGCTGCTCCTGCGGCAGTTATTGTGTTAAGACTAACTATCCGAAGTTTGGGGGTGAGCTTGGGAAAGGAAATTTACATGCTGACAATTAAAGTCAGGTTTTTGTAGATAGGGAATCTCTTGAAAGCTCAACCGGTAAATTATAGATATAATTTCAATCTAAAAAGTGTCATACTGTATGAGTTGCTTAAAAGTGCTTCACGCTGTGGCTAAGTAGGCCTAACCGTGGGGCCTGGAAGGGAGAGGTCCTGGGAACAAAAGAAAAAAGAGGTTCAGTGTATGAGACAGTTATCCAATTGAGTGTACATAGGATTATCATACATGATATTTCAGTACATAGTACGATATTAATTATCTAACATAATTTCTATTGTTGTGTTGTGCTGGTTTTTCTCCTTCTGTTTGGAATTACAGTATTTTTAATGATTTGGATGGTATTATTCTCGTTGCGGTTGCGTGAGTCTTATTGTGTCGGGAGGGTTGCACATGTCTTCATAGCGTTTTTGCTGAATTTTGTAAAGAGTTCATGACTGATTTTTCCAAATACTGAACACGTATGGAAATCTTTGTTCTAAATGTTGACAAGGGCAAAAGAAGCCGAAATATCTCCATTTTAGATGTATGCTATAGAGAATCATTGATGATTATTCATTAAATTGAATGTTACAAAACTTGAAATCTAACATGACTTAATGTCACTTTTTTTCTATTCACTGAAGGGTAGGATACAAGGGCTACGGAGCCTTACTAAAATTCAGCCCAGGGGCCCGGCTGGTAGATAATCCATCACTGTTTTACAAAAACTAGAAAAGTTGTTTGGGTTACTTGAAAGTGCTCTGCATAAACTAGAAAAGCTTCATCTATAACTGAGCAGAAGAGTCATTAACATTCCAAATTTTTTTGGACAATTGAATTTCTTTTTGGGAAACTTTGCTCTATTTAAGACTAGCATAATTACCTGCCTTTGTCTTCTCACAGGGATCATCAACGATCGTTGTTGGCAGATTTTTGTCTGCCTTTGTGTTTAAATAGGTGACTAAGCACGAGAGAAAGGTAGTCACTTCACTGGTATCGACTCAATTTTTTTCTAACTTAACCAATAAAGTTTATGCTCGTGTATAAGTTTTGATCATGTGTATAGATTGACCCTCAGTTTATGGTCACAAAATCATTAATTTATGGTATGTTTTTTTTTTTTCTCTCCAACCAATTCATGCCTGATTTGGGTATAATTAGAAATGAGTAAATGAAAGTATATTAAGCATGGTAATGCAAATATATTTAAAACAAAAATAATTTTATCATTGTTAGTTAGTCTGTTTGCTCACACAATATCTCGAATAGTTCTGGGAATCTAGAAAATTTGTTACTGATAAAGAGACATTGTTTACAGGTGAAGATGTTGAGAACAAAGTGTTTATGAAAAGATAGATTTAAATTTTAAGGAAAGTAACTCAATTTTTATACATTTAAAGTTCTTTTCCCTGTTTTTCTTTTTCTTAATTTAATTCAGGTTTTCATGTATGACTTTGATAGAGGTATATGCTCTCTGCTTTCTAGTTTTCCCTTTGTGGCTGTTTCAGATCAAAGTGAAGTTTTTTTTTTTTTCCATCTAATGTAATCAAAAGGAAGGTATAAGCATTTAAATTTTATTTTCCATTTTAAATAATGGCAATTTTGGACTCACAAGTTTGGATCATAAATTACCAACTCAAAAGAGTTACAAGTGTTGCCTGTAATGGTGTTTTGATGTTGGGAATATACTTTTGCAACTGTAGGTAATATCAGTTTTTATCATTTTTCAGCATCCATACCCATGAACTGCTCATAGATTTAAGGTTTTCCTCACCTATGGATAAGGAAGTGATAACATAACACTTTCTTGACATTTAAACTGGGTTGATAAGTAACCAACACTCCCAGTGAACAAATGTATTTTTTACAATATAAGTAAAAAGTAATGTTTTTGAAGTTATTTTAGTAATCAATAGATTAACTAGTTTTTGTTGAATCCTATATTCCTATAACAACTTTATTTGGGGAATAATTTTAATTGCATTTTATATCATTCTGTCAGCACACATCAATCAATATGTAATTGATGGTTTTTATGTTAGACTGGTATAATTTAACAATCCTATGTTGCCATATTATATATATCTGTAAAATATGGAAGATTTATCTTGTCTACACCCTTGGACATGAACAAATTTAGAATGACTTGTTTTGTGTATTACAAGGCTGCAGATTATGACTTATAGGTACATATAAAATTCAATTTTATCTTGTGATAGTGTGATACAAGTGTATACTAAACCTACTCACTCTGCAAAATACTGAACGTACAGAATTTACATTGTTTGATAGAACCTATGGTAATGAATGAATTTTGATTAATCATGAATTTTGAATAGTTTTCCTATTCTGAATTAGAACATCATTTATAGAATGACCTGATGCAATTCAGACTTTTCTGCATGAATAGACTCGTATATATTTGCATGTTTATGTACTCTTACATTTACTAGCTGAAAACCTGCTTTATTGAATGGGTTTTAATCAGGGAAATAGGAAATTATTTGCTCAATTATAAAAAAAATCATGAATTCGGTTTCTCTAGTCAGTGAAAAAGAGAAAATGCAATTTAGTCATTTTTTTTTTTTTTTTTTTTAGACTTCTGTACATTTTTAAATGTAAACACTGTTTGGAGTAGGTCATTGTTGCTAGGTTATGCCCAAGTTGATGAAAGAGGTAGATTTACTGAACATGCTGTTATAATTTAAATTTATTCACTTTTTCAAAAAATTCCTATTGGTTTTACTCGGATTTCACTTTGTCCTTCGTCGTTTTTTTGTTGCAAAATGCAAAAAGAATTTATGCTTACTTGGAAGGATTTCTGGGATTGCGGGAACTGTGGCCCACTTTTTTTTCTACCCCTGTAATTGTGTTGGTGAAAAGACTCTTATAAAGTGTTCTTTTGCAACACACTGAAAGTTGAATCCCCAAAACATTTTTTTAAAAATCTGCTTTTTGATAGTACTTGTCCATGACGGTTATCATGAGTGCACAGCAACAGGCTGCGACTGATGCTATAAGATTGACGGACGGGGCAGGAAGGGAGAGGGGAGAAAATGAAGATTTGTAGTTCGATAAAAGGGTAGGAAGGGATGGGGATTGCTACTGATACTATAAGTGACAGCTGATTATATGTATGACTTAATTTTGTGTTTCTGACAATTTTGTGTTTTCTGCCCTCACCTGCTTGCCAAACCCCTCACTGTACCCCCCACTGGATTATTCAGAACTGACCATCCTTAATTCAAAAAGGTCACTTTTTATAGTTGCTCTCCAGACAGAAATAGACTTCTGGACCTGATAAGAACTCCCCTGCTCAACAAGGAACCAGTTACTTCCCTTTTTTTTATTCACATTTCTTTGTAAATGTTTGATAAAGAACAACAAAAATAATGAAAATGAAAGCCTGATTGTTTTATTTCTAATATTATCACAAAAGCCTGAGGCACAAGTTGGGTGTGTGTGTAAAATTCATTCTCTCATACAAATGTAGTTATACGTATATATTTACATGTTTGTCTGTATGAATATACAGTCAGATATAAATACCACATGTATACATTCATATGCAAATGCCATTATAAGTATTGGTTCGTTTGTTTCTCCACAGATAATTGTAGAAATGCATAAATATATGCACTAAAGGTCTGTCGGAAAAGTATCCTGCCAGTTTGAATATCTCTAGAACTAGTTATGCAACTTTGTAACCTTGCACCCCATCAGAAGGGACCTTACTGCATTTGTGAGGATAGACACTCTCCAGTGGGGTTACTCAGTTGGCAGTATAGTTCTATTGAGTGAGTTTGTGTGCTGTGTGACTGTAGCATTCACAATTATAGTCGTTCTTTAGGTCATGGTGTAGGGTTTTCAGGCAAAACAACGCGACATCCAGGTCTGTCAAACCCACTAACAGTTGAGATTTGGCGTCTTTCAACTTTTGGCTTTTCCCCAAAAGATTTGAAACAATGGATGAGATTAAGGAGAATGTGATGGGATAGTTGATAGTGATCCAGAAAGGACTAAGTGAAAAGTTGAAGGGATGCTGAGATAAGATCCCAAGGGGATTGCTCTGAGGGAGGACTAGATAGACCATTTTCCCTGTTAGTATCAAATGACTGGATACTTTCCAGACAGACCTTGTATGTGTGTGTAATATATATATATATATATATATATATACACACCTACCTCCCTCCCTATGCAGAGTCATGTTTATGTAGGCATCTTTATAGAAGCCCTTCTTCCCAATGGTGTTTTTGTTTAAATTATTTGATTTTCTGGCTGGTTTGTTTACTTGCTATCAACTTTTGAGGCCTGTGTGTATGTAAGTGTTTACGTCACACTAAATCTATTGTATCTTTTGTTTCTTGTCTTTGCCCTGATGGGTTGGATCAGACAAGAGACCCAGTATCCAACATGAAAGGAACTAAAGAGATTCCATTGTTTCTTTTACTTTCATGTGCTTTTTTGTCCCTGACAATTGGGATAGAAGCCAGAATCCTGTTATAATGGCCACAGTAAGGCAGGCAGTTGTTTGTTTACATTGTATCATAGCTATATCTGTCCGTAAAGGTTTGACTGTTACATTTCAAAGATGGTGAGAAACTACTGAAATGGCTACTGAGTTTGAGTTTAGGTCAGTTATTGGTTTTATTTTATGCCAATGATTCTCAAATGAGAGACACCTGCCTCCCAGGGGAGGAACATATAATGGAAAGTATATTTGTGGAAACGAAAAACACCAGATACCATTCAAGATTTGGGGGGGAAATTGAGGAAGCCAGGGATCATGAAGGGGAGAAATAGACCTGTGACCCTGAAAAGCACTGTTATACCGAGTCTCTGGAAAAAAAAATGCATGTAGATTTAAAATTTTTATTGCATTGATATTTTGAACTGAAATTTTAACTGTAGAAACAGCAGATGCGCATAAACTTTTCCACAGAATTTGAGTTCTTATGCTTCAGTTATGTGACCACACCAACAATTCGCAAAAGCTTGGTTCCTCCAGAAACCGGAATCCAAGTGGTTGTCTCTTCCGGCTTGTTGACACATTTGAAAGAGAGTAACCCTTCCACCTTTTGGATCCAACATTACTAACAGTAAAAGAATGTGTCATTTGTTTTTTTTTCTTTTTTTCCCTTCTCCATCATGTGGTGATCGGATGTGATGTATGTAAGTCGAATCAGCGTTGCAGGTTGATGTCTGCTCAGTAACTGGCTTTGGTGTCTTTCCAGCAGGGAACAGACTTTTCTAGAATCGTGTGGTCATACAACTGAAGCATAAGTATTTCAAATTTTGTTGAAAAGTTCTAGAGCTCCTGTAGTTTCTAGTTGAAATTTCAGTTCAAGTTTAAAGCTTAAAGCTGTACTTGGCCTGCTGTGAATGTTTGAATTTTTGCTTCCTCAGCATTTGAATGATATCAGAAACTGGCTTCCTGCCTGTTAGATCTGTGAATAAAAAAAAACTTTTTTTTCCCTCTCTTCAAATGTTCACTGAATGTCCAAGATGACTAATTTTGGCTTTGTGATTTTTAATTGTGTTAGCTTCCTGTAAACATGTCCCCTTTTTCTGGTTTGGTTTAAAATCAGTACAGGCATCACTGGAAAAGTACTTGCTACACAGTAATTCTCACACAGGGTTGTCATAAAGTTTCTGCACCAGGTTTTGAATTTCATGACTAAAATTATACAAGTGAAACTACTTGATAGACAGGCCTGGTTGCAGTTTAGTCAAACTTCACTACTACTTCTATTTCTATGCAACATGATTTACATTTGTATTGTATATATATTCCAAAGATTGTGTTCATAAAATAAGTGATCAATGCTTTAATAAAAAACCTAAAAAAAAAACCATGTGTTATTTCTTTTTAGCAAAATGATCACAAAGAAAAAGAGATTGAGTCTTCATTGATATTCTTGTTTAATTTTCAACGGAATGTCATTTTTTGAAATCATTCAGACTATATTTAGATTTTAACTTAAAGTAAGCCTCATTTTTATTTTTCTTGAAATGAAACACCTTTTAACTTAAATCCCCAAACCTTCAATCACCTTATGAAAATAATACACGCTTTTAACCTAGTTTTTTTTTTTTTTCTCCCATTATTTTTGTTTCATTCTCATGACTTAGACCCCACCTCCATTTTTGAACAGAAAAAAAATCATGTTGGCGTCTTATCTTTGTTTGAAATTAAGATGACAAAATCCAACCTAGAACAGTTTTAATCATGTTCTTCTTGAATCTATCTATTTTGTTATCTAGGTATAGAGATGAATTCTTAGTTAATGATCTTTGATTTGTTGACCAGTATCTATGCGAACTCATGAGATATTGTGCCCATCATTGTTTTACGTGTATGACTCCTCATTTTTTGGTGAGGGTAGTTACAGAAGGGAAGTATAGTAAACTCTGGATAGAGTTTGACAAAAATTGTATTAGAGGTCAAATCTTCATGGAGGCAGTAAAATCTACTGATGGCTCCCCATCTTCATTAAAAAAAAAACTGCATGCTCAGTATTATCTTGTGAGAATAAGGATTACTTTGTAAGGATATTTTTCTCTCTCATTCTCTCTTGTTCTCTCTTTCATACACATGCACTCCAGTAGTCTTGAGTTGCTCTCAATATTAAAATGGTATCACTTACAGCATGAAGTTGATGTATGATGGTGGATTGCTAATACAATATTTCCCATTTATAACTGGTGTTACCATCTTGAAAAATATTTTCGTGCTACCTTTAAAAGAAAGAAAAAAAAAAAAAATAGCCAAATCATGCCAGAAAGTTCCTAAAAATGGTCAAACATGCCCCCAAATGGCCAAAATGTTCAAGCACATCTGTGTTTATTTAGCATTTTTTCACTCTAGCAGAACAAGAAATGTTTAATTTGGTGCAAAAAGTGCTAGATTGGCAACACTCTTCATAAGATGGCTATTGGGGTCCTGGGAAGACAAATGAATTGAAACTGTGGGGATAACCAAAAATCAATTATGAGTGCCTAACAAGTTCACCATTTTTGTTTTCATTGCAAAATCAAAAAAAAATATTGTGTGAAACACCGTATGTAATTATGTTAATTGATTCCTAATAGAAGAAATTTAATAATTTGGTCATTTAGTCGTTTGATTAATTTCTATTTCTATTCACGTCTTTCTGGACGAGTGAGCAATAGGCAAAACTTATGGGTTCACCTCCCGATCTGCCTTATAATGTAAACTGGGGCTCCTGCAGTAGCAAAAATGGAAGAAGCCCCTCCCCTTCAGATAATCTAGCAATACAAACGGCATCATGTTTGGACTTGCACTGAACTGGTTGTTTTTCTTGACTTGTGGTTGACTGGATAATTGTCTGTCCCTCTTCTTCCACTCCCCAAGTTGGATTCTACTAATTTTACTACTGTTGCTAGTAACACATTCACCTGTTGATTATCATTGCCGACCTATACCTAAAATTCCCCTTTTCTTGTAATCCTAAATACTTGGTTCTCATCTCTCATTCAAAACTTGTACGTGACTTGCATTTATTTATACAGCTGTTTTAATAAGCTTCTTACAATCTATATTGAAGTCGTATATATGCAGGACTATAAGACATTTGATAGACAAGTGTATTTGGAGGACTACCGCTCACTGCAACTCATCCTAGCTCCATAACTGCCTATGAGCTTCAGTAGAGGGCCCCCTAGTCATAATACAAGGAAATTGAACGCAACGCAGTGTAATGTTTAAATATTAAGAAAAATATCCTGACATAAGTATTTATTTATACAGCTGTTTTAATAGTATAGATAAGCTTTTTACAGTGTATGTTGAAGAAGTATATGCAGGGATTATAAGATGAATGATTTACTTGGATATTTGGAAGATTTCTGATCATTGCAACTCTTCCAAGCCCTATAACTGTCCATATCAAGCTCTGGTAGTCAGCCCCCTGATCATAGTACCGGTGCATTGGATGCAGTGTTAAATTTGCATAGTTAGTAAAAAAAAAAAAACAAAAAAAAAACTATAGTGCATTGAAAAAATGTAAAGTCTGCTATGGTTCCTGCTATCAGGTCTTGGAGTTTATAAACAAACAAAAATAATAAATGTTGTCTCCAGAAATTCAATAGCAAAAGATTAAGGATGCGTTTTTCTTTGAATAAATAAACTGTGTGAAATTGACTTTATTGCATGGAATTTTTTTTTTCTCATCTAATTTTCTCTAATCTTTGACCCTTTGCTGACAGTTATCAAAAGTTTACATCAATAGGCTCAGTTGATGGCTGTTAATGATACTATAAGTGTGACACACAGTATGAAGGGATGGGGTGAAAATAAATTTGAGTTTGATAAGAGGGTACGAAGATGGAGAGAGAAATTTATGCAGTTTAGTGAAAAAAGGGAGAGCTAATGATGGCTGATACTGTAAGTGTGACAGACACATCTTTTATTTGATATGGATGTATATGATCTATAATCTAGACCTCATGCATGTAAACAGCAAAATTTTCTGTGAACCACTGTGAATATTTTCTCTGAAAGAGATGGCTGGCACCCGTCAAAATGCATCGAAACATGCCCACGGAATGATTTAGAAAAAAAAAAAAAAATTCTAGATGTAACACCTGCTTTCTCTCAAGTTTTTCCTTCCCTATTGTCACTTTCATCAATATTGTTGGATCACTTCACACCCGCAATACAAACACGCACTCACATATATATATATATATATACACACACACAGATATAGTCAATGTGGGTGTAATGACTCATTGTTATCACCTGATAAATATATACAGCCTTCTTTACAACCTCCCTCTAATAATTTCCTTTTTTGACTGCAGCGAAATGGCAATTTTTAGATTTTCAAGCTTTAAAATAGAGCAATACAGAAGTGACCACTCCCTAGCAAAATTTTATTACTGTGACCTATTGCTTAAAGGCACCTCACAGTGGGAGGGGGTTATAGGTAGCTAGCTAGTCACCTAAACCATTACTATTGTGCAATGAATTCGATCCATACCGGTTACTTCTTATCCCTGCTGCATTTTAATGGAATATTTTGATGCAAAAGCTATCCTTACCGCTTGATATGCCTAGTTTTCAAACATAAACTTCCTGCCATTGCCTATTGCTTCTTCATGTATGGCAGGGAATCTGTGTATAGCTTAGCTTAGAGATATTTTCTGGAACAGGTTCCATGTTAAATCCTCTTCTCCAAACTCTTGTAATCATTTTCAGTTTTCACATGACTTCCAAATGTCTATTGTGGACTTGTAGTTGTATAGAATCTGTTTATCCCAATATTTATCGAGCATTTTTGGAATGCATTATTTCATTAGAAAAACCATTCCAGACATTGAAACTATATTTACGTATATCCAGCCTGGCTCTTTGTTGGTTCATTTTCTGGTTGTTCTCCCTATTTCCTATGCCTGATACTACCACAGAAGTGGCAGGGATAGTTTTTGCATTGAAATATTTCATTAATGTATTTTGTATTGTCTATAACTTTTGAGAAGTAATTAACATTCCGTCTTTTGTTCAGACATTTTATGTTAACATCAAAGATAGGAAGAAGAGATAGGATTGTTCGTACAAAAGTTGGAATGTATTTTGTATTCATAATTTCCATCTCTGAACTTGTCTAGATATGAATTCTTGTGATGAAATAGAGAAATTCATAAGATGCTAAGTCTGCCGGTCTAAAATTGAAATCTGAATTGGTAAAAATGTCAATTTTTGTATGTGAACTTTAAGGAATCTTAGATGTTAGGGAAACCTCAAAATTTTTCTAATCTTGTTTTGCAAGTTACGTGACTATTATATAAAAATCTGTGACATAACTGTTGTGTGAGAATCGGCGGGGCGACGTTTGCGTGAGAATTGATGTGCCAGATACCAATAACAAATTTATACTCCTGGTTACGGCTGATTTAAGCTTGGTGTGGATGTTGATAATTGTTGCACATACTGCTGGGTAGTCAGTAGTTGTGATTTTGCTTGTTTTTTTTGTTGTTTTTTTCCTAAATTTTCTCTTTTTTTTTCTCATTGCAGGTGACATTCATGGCCAATATTCAGACTTGTTGCGATTGTTTGAATATGGTGGTTACCCTCCGGATGCCAATTATCTATTTTTGGGGGATTATGTAGACAGAGGCAAACAGTCCTTGGAAACAATATGTCTACTCTTAGCTTACAAAATAAAATACCCAGAGAACTTCTTCCTATTACGAGGCAACCATGAATGTGCCAGTATCAACAGGATATATGGATTTTACGATGAGTGTAAGTTTTGCTTTTATTTTGTTTGTGTGTGTGTGCGTGTTCTTGCTCCATCTGGGTGGAAAAGAAAGAAAAATGTCCAGGTTGTAAAGTGTCCTCTTTTAGGGGTTACTGAGTATGTTTCAAATTCTTGTTTTAGTATACTGCAGTTCGATATTTTTATATTTTAAATTTTGATTTGAAAGCAAAACTGGAGCAGTCAGTGTTTCAAGAATATCTGTAGTACCCATAGAATTGACAAGATTATTTATGTATAGATCTGCATTTATGCCTAGGATAAAAGTGTCATTACCTGGCCCTCTGTCTAGGATTTGTGTGTAGTATCTGAACACTCATTGGATTAATTCAATGTTTATCATTTAGATAATGTGTTGTCCGGGCTGCACAATTGTAGATTTGATCTTGACCGTGTTTGCCTCAACCATTGCACTATAGTAAGCACTGTATATTGTCATAAAATCTGGTCAGGATAAAGTCCTGGTCTCGTGTGGACTTGAGACTTGCAAGGATCACTAAGCTGATGCTTGCAAAGGAAACTGGCACTCTGTCACTGGCCATTGTTGCTTTGTTGGGAGTTGTCTTTTAAGAGATGGATGATTTACTTATTTTCGGTTCCTAAAAACCATGACTTTAATTGAAACAATGTTAAGTGAAACAGAATTTATCATAGACACAAATAGGAGTTATTCAATTTATTGTAGTATAGAAATTGTGACTAACTTGTGTCGAACCAGAAAAATCACTTGATTTGCGATTCCACCTACAATAATTTATATTATCAGATATATATATATATATTTTTTTTTTCTTGAAAGTGTAACGAAACTAAGTTGAACGATACAACATAGAGGGAGTTGGTGTATTACCATGAGCCAATACAGGATGTCTCTTCATGAAATAGCCGCCAAGGAGATTTAGAACGACCCCAACAAAAAGGCTATAAGTGGTTTGTCTTGTTCATCAAACAAGATGGTTTAAATTTCTTGAATTGTAACATCTCGTGTTTGTCTAATTTGCATGAGAAAAACTTTTTGGAAAAAATTCCTGCTATTTATTTTTTATTACATTTATTTATTTATTCATTATTTATTCATTTGTTTATTTATTTTTTTAAGAAAATGATGTCATAGTTTACATTTACTGTTGACTATAGTTTCTGCTTGTTTGACACATTTTTTCCAAGTCGGCTGTGGCCGTGTGACAGGTTAAGCTTAGTCTGTCACACAGCCAGTGTAGTGGTTCACCCTATGAGGATCAAGTTAGAGAGAGATCATGTTACATGTGGCGGTGAATGCGTAAGAGCAAGATCTAATAAACACTGAGACTAATACTTGAATTTTTAAAATATCTTTTAAAAGATCATTTGCATAAATTTTATCCAAGGACTTTGTATCTTTGCAATGTAACAATAATGCATTATCAATATTCTGGTATCCTGGTTAAATGTTTTTTTGCTGGTGAAACAAATGAGGCTGATTGCTGAGGAAGTCTAATTTGTTTGGTGCAAGTTTTGATTGGGGGAAGAAACTTTATAAATCCCTAACAAGTTCCTCTAGAACCTGTTTATGAGCCTCAGAACAAAAGGGTATTTAGCAAGAGCATCAATGATCTTGTTAGAACTTTGTTCTTGAGAATTTTTGGTACCCAATTCACTTTTGGTTGTAACTTTTGGTTGTAACTCTTTAACCAATCCATCCAAAAATTTATTTTTAGAAAAAATGTTTCTAGGAGGTGGGGGGACTATTTGCAATGTAACCTTAATCCTAAAATGAGTACTTACTTTCTGCCATCTTCATGGTTGTATGGCTTGCATGAAATATCTTTCCTTTATATTTGTTTATGAATTCTCTTATTTATTTTTCAAACATAAGGCCAGCACCATTTTTAACATGGGACTTGCATAGGTCTGAAATTTTCTTGTCCCTGGACAGATCAGACTCCCGTCCTAAAAACTAGGAAGGAAAAAAAAAAAACAAACCAACAAATTTCTGGATGATTCAAAGGTTTGATAGATTGGAAGCGCCTTATATTAAAAGAAAAAAAAAATCCTTCTTTGAGAACAACGTTGCAACCGAAAACGAATCTTTACCGAATTCATCTTGGCGACGGTACCAAACAAAAACTGCTCAATTTCCTTAGATGAAAAAAATGGTTATTAAGGAGATCACTTGGTCATATAATTACTACCCCTGAAGGGTTTAATATATAAATCTACTGGTAGGTGAAAAAAAAAAAAATACAGGTGTGACCCTTTCATAGAAGGAAGAACAGAGGTTATAAACTGAATGCAGAAAAGTGGAAATAACACCTGGATCTTGTTTCTTGTGCTCTACCCCAGAGGATGTCTGCATTCTCTTATTTAATAAGTAGAGGGAGGGGGTAAGTCTTGCTAAGAATAGAAAGTCGAGATCAAACTTTAACCTACAATCGCTTGGTGGCCCTTTGCCAGATTTGTTTTATATTGGAATAGGATACCACAGGTTGGCGATATGCCCTGGAGGAGATCTTAGTATAATCAGCATAAAATTTTGAAAGTGGAATGGGTCCCTCCAGACAGGGTCCTTCTCTTATCTGTTAATAATATTGAATACATTGGTCCCTCTTCATCAGTGGCTTCATTTTCTACGGTTTCCGTAACCTGCAGTCGACTTGAAGAATAAGCAGTTCAAAAGTTTACTTAATAATGGTCCCAAAGCGCAAAGCAGTAATCTTGCCAATTTATAGATGCCAAAGAGAAGCTGTAAGTTACTTCCTTTAAGTGAAAAGGTGAAAGTTCTCGACTTGAAAAAGAAAGGGAAAAAAAAAAAAATCATATACTGAGGTTGCTAAGATCTATCGTAAAAACAAATCTCTATTTTTATTAAGATATATTATTATAATTGTCCTATATTATTCAAATAATTTTTTTTGCCTAATCTATAAACTTAACCTCTGGGTATGTTGGTATAAGAGGAAATATAGTGTACATGGAGTATGGTACTATCTGCAATCTCAGACATCCACTGGGAATCTAGGAACATATTCCTTGCAAATAAGGGGGGGGGTTACCGTACAGGGTTTAGAGCTTGAAGAGTTACTCACTTCTTGATTTCCTCATGATTAATAGACATTTAAGAGTTTTCCATCTTTTCCCTCCACTTCTTACTGTACTTCAGAGTATCAAGAGGTGGTTGATAAACTATTGCTGGCTTAGACACATCAAAAGTATCAGGTTGCATTATATATCCTAGAAACAGAGATGGAGGCTCTCTGTTAGTGTGTTCGTATAATCCCTTAATAAACAGTCTGTAGCAGAGTGCTTAGAACTCACTGATGTCACTTGATCCAGTACATGAACCGTAGCACTCGGCATCAACTAAAGATATGTAGGACTTACTGGCAAATAAAATACATCTCGTTATAGCCAGGAACATACAGGAAATACAGGGTCTCCATGAATCATCTTCACAATTTTGAAAATCTATTAGAAATACAAATACTGAAATAATTGTACAGGGTTTGTTGCAGAGTAACAAAGTATTAAACTTTTAAAAAAATTTTTTTTTAATTCTTATTTTTTTAATTAAAAAAAAAAAAAGTATTTGTACATTCTCAAATGAGTGCTATCAGTTAAATGAATCGTATCTAGATGATATTCAATTTTCAGCCTGGAACGTTGAAGCATCTCTTCATCAATGGTGATTTTGGTTCAGGAGATTCTTTGCTTTGTCTATAATGTATCTCCACGAAAAAAAGATGGTCCAGAGGTGTGGCATCAGATGACCATCCCTTCTAATCGTTTAAAGCAGGTATCATTAAGATATATGTGCACCTGGCTGGAATTAGGATATTGTCTAGGTGTGCTACAAGTGACTAATAGCACCCATGTAGAAGTGTACCATTGTATGTAAAAAAAAAAATAAAATTAAAAAAAGAATTACATTTTGTAGCAAATGCCATACTGTTCTATTATATATTATATATGGTATATACCATCTACCAAAACTTAACATGGGTGTCTTCAGTTTCTAAGTTAGCCTGGCTAGCTTTGTATGTACTAGCATACAGGCTGCAAATCTAAACATTTACTCATTCCTAGACATGAGTAAATTTTCAAAAAAGAAATTCCCTCTCCAAATAGGTTTTTATTGGGGGTTCAATTAGCAATGTAAGTTTATGCTTAATTAGTCCCTCAGTTTGTGTCCAGTAGTATTCATGCTTATTTTTTTGAAAATTTGGACTCTCTTGCCCAGCAAAATGTGAGAGAAGTACCTTATTCTTTGATAAAGCCCTTTTCTAATCTAACACAGACTGGTACCAGAAGGCATTGATCACACCCTATTGAGTAACCAAGTGGATGTGTATTAAATAGATCTTCTGAGTTGTTATATAACTTTCAGATCCCTATACTTTATTTATTCTTATGAACTCCTTGTGGAGATAGGGCCACAACCACTCTATGGTTAGCAAGTAGGATTTACTGGGTGGAGTTGCAATCCCAGTGGCCTATCTTCATCCTTTGCCCTGGGTGGGGATCAGCTGTTGTGGCTGCCAAGCTGTAGGTTTTTTCTGTCAGTACCCTTCTCCTAATAGGACTGCCCAACAGGGCTCAAAGGTGCCAACTCTACCGCTACTTACCCATTACCTATAGCTGGGGGGAAGAGTGGATACATGCCTTTCCAAAGGTATAAATCCACTTCTCCCCACCAAAAGATAATGTAAACACCGTCGGCTGAAACTGGAGCTTAACCCTCCAATTCCGTTTTCAGGGGTGTAGTAGAGACGTAGATTGATACCTTTCCGAGGGCTATTTTGTGCAAAGCGAACATAAGCAGGCTTAGACTGAACTTGAACTCTGTTCACTGACTCTATTTTCTGAGCTGGTAACTGTTTTTACACTCAGCACCTCCTTTACAGTTTAATACAAATTCAATGATACATCTCTGCACCACCCTTCTCTCATTGCTCTGTTATGTTCAGTATTCCAGTCCAAACCTAAAGTTGACTTTCTTTTTTCTACCCTAACAAGAACAATCCTCACCAAATATAGGGAAATGAAAATTAACATTCGCTCTCTGTGATTTGAAATCATGACCAACTGATTGGTAGTTGTTCTGCTTACCGACTGGACTAAATTGGCAAGTCTTATACTCGTGTACCAAAATTTTTGTTATGAATATGAAAGGGCTTATTTCATTCTAATAAATATATTTATACAAAAGAAAAAATGTTTTTATTACAAAAGTTGTAGTAGCCATAAGTCGGAATAGGAGTCAAGGGTTTGACCCTGCTGCAGACAGGCTTGTTTCTACCATCTACAGTAACATTTCTAGTGCTTGTTTGCTTATTGAAGTTATTGTTTACATAAAATTTGTTATATCACATTTTTAATATTAAATTACAATCCAAATACCAAACATGCCATGTTACTTATGCACAAAGGCATTAGTCCAGTTTTTTTTTTTTTCCTCTCAACCTTTTCTTGGATTGGTATTAACTGGTATATATACTAAATATCACCATTGGCAACTTACATTTAGTCGTTGCAAAGGTTAAATGTAAGTAAAATAAGCTAAAAGATTTCACAGAATTCATGGTCCCCATGTTAATTAGTCTGGCTGTTGGGGAAATTTTAACCCATTAACTGCCGATGACTGATAATTCAGTCAATGTAGTTCAATGGCTCAACTACGAATGATGGAAATTTCCATAAGTAGCACAATGGACCCCTCCACTCGAGGTTATGGACAATACTATCTACATGTTTCTAGATCCCTCTGTGTAACTTTAAGTGGAAGGATCTATTGTTTATTAAGGAAATGCACTGAGTGGCTAATTTCGTGCTACCCTGTATAATCTGCCTCTGACCTGCTTCTGTCACAGTTAAGAGGTCAAGTGTCAAGTTATGGGTAAATAATGATCATTATATTTTGATTACTTTTTCTGTTGGCTCCTAATTGGCTGGTTTGTTCTGATAAAAAAAAGAGATACCCCTACTCCTTCTTTGCATGGAACTCACACCTGAAGGCGGCTATAGCATGGGCTGGTCATAACATATCAAAAGCATCCCTTCCTCCCTTCCCCATGAAAAAAAAAAGGAATCCAGACTGCTATTGGGAATCTCTAGTTATGGAGTTTGCCTATCAGTGGGTCATGGGTATAGAGATTTTGAAGCATCCCTATCTCCCCAATGTGATTACATATTTTCACCTAAAGATCGAGTCTTACCTTGGGTAGTTTTGTACTCTTTTTTTTTTTTTTTTTTTTCTTGACTCAATAATTTACCCAAGGTTTTGTAATCTAAATTAATTCAGTGAAAACACCTATGCTTTTTATAGCAGGCCATATTGCTGCTCTCTAGGAGTTGCAAATTAGTCTAAGGCTAACTCAACTTCAGAATAATATAGGGTAGAGGGGGAGCTGACCTTCAAGTACTTTACAGGTCAACTTAGGATTAACTCCCCTCTCCCCAATCTTATGACATCTCTATAAAACAAGAATAGCTGCTGCTAAGGTACACTCTGAATGCAACTATTTTAGCCACAAAGCCAAATTAAAAAAAACAAAATGCTCCCTATATTCATTGAGTGGAGTGTGTGGGTAAAATATCAAGTTTTTACTGTGGATGGTTAGGGTGAGAAGAGAAAGAAAAAGAATTATAGCATCTATAAAATCATATCAAAGAAATTTGACACAGCCATTTTGTTGTTTGACATCGAGTAACTAAGCAAACTCATCATGAGTTTTTGTATACGTCATCATTTTAAGTGTATGACATCAGTTTTTGATGAGGTAATCTTATGGAACTCTATGTGGCACTTGACAATATCATTTGCTTTCTTGTGTTAAATTTGCAGTTTTTTCCTTTCCTAGTCAACGCTGTGTACCCCAGCTCTAGTTAAATATAAATGCTGTTGAAAATTATATAATAAATTCTTGGAAGACGGATGATCCTGTCTTAGAGTAAAGTTCTTTAAAAGTCTTTCTATGGATGAAAATGTATTTATTATATACAAGGCCATATTTTGCTTCAATAGTCCTGTGTTGTATACAAATATACTGCAGAAAAATCTTCCTATAGATTTTGAAAACTTCTGATTCCTGCCATAGTGAAATGGTTATCAATTTCAACTTCTGGATCAATTTGATTGTGTCCTGAGTTCATTCTTATGGATACATTACTATGAAAGCCTTGTGCCAGATTAACCAGGGCACTTTGTTCTAGTGTTTATTCCTGTAGACTCTTTGTGGCACAGAGGACCGCAACTGCTTGGGTGAGGTTACAGTGGCAAGTTTTTGTGTGGTTAAGTTGCTAGGCCAATGCCCGATTCTCCTCATTCATCCTGGTTTGTGACCAGCTAAGGAAACTGTCAAGCTGAAGAGTTTTTCTGTCAGAATAACCTTCTTGAATGAACTGCCTTTTAGGGCTAAAGTGCTCCATCTGTCCTGCTATCTATCCTAAATGTGTGTGTGTTTGGGAATTTATGCCTTTTCCAAGGGCATGGTTGAGAAGTAAACATAAACAGCCTTTGTCGAAACTTTAACTCTGTCTGCTGGTTTTGTTTTCAGTGCTGGTAACCATTAGGTCACTCTGCACTTCCAACTAGATCACCATGCTCCAGGGTAGCAAATTAGTTGAGTGTGGGAATGCCGGACCCATGCATTTATTTATAAATATATGTATATTTTACATAAATTACATTGACAGATATTGGAAAAATAAGTGACATGAAAAACTTTTTGAAAGTTTTTTAATGTTTAGTGTTGAAAGCTTTGTAGCATTACCAGCCAATGTTCAGCTCAATGGTGAGAGCATCACCATGTTGAAGCGGCCTCTCTATTGGTCGCAGGTTCGATTCCTGCAACAGCTCCATTTTCTTTAACTGTTTATTCTATGTTGTCTTGGGCGAGTGATACATAAACCATGTAAAGATGAGAGATCATTTCAAATAAGTTTCTGTATAATATAATGCTAATTATAATCATTTTGTCGTATCATATATATCCATTTCTTGATGTATAACTGTTGCATTGAAAGAAGTGAATAGGTGGGAAATAAATGAGAAGAAAATTTTATATGAAAGCAGTTATTTGGGCCTTGTTTAGCTCAATGGTCAGAACATCACTACATTGAAGTGGCTACCATATATATATATATATATATATATAAAATGAGAGCGCTCATTTGGTATTGACCAAGAATATTAAAGTCTTTGCAACAATCACAATTTTTCTGTTTAAAAATGTTTCTTCATTAATCGAAAATGATAATGAGTCTCTGGGTTGTTCATAACTGATTTGTGCATTGATAAGCTATTATTTACAGTAGACTTTCTAACCAGCATACTAATCCACTGTACTGTAAGTAATATAATATATACTTGATCAATTTTCTGGTTGTCTCTTGCATATTGATAGGGTATAAACGTTTTATCTACTTCCATTTATTCACACAGCTGTGTGTAGATTTGAATTTTAAAATCTTTTTTCTCTCCTCAGTTGACCACTGTCACCTCCCAACCTTGCCTTTTGTTACGAGCATTAAATTTGGATTAATGTTCCCGAAGGAAGAGGCAGGGAGCGATATGGATGAATTTCATCTGTTGAGCTGTTGTGGTCTTGGCCCTTGCTTCATGTTTTGTTTTGTTTACCCCTGTCAACAAAATTGGAAGAGGAGTATGTAATCACTCGTGTCTATCCACACAATATACCCCAAAAGTTCTCAATGAATTTCAATGGAATTTAGTGGAAAGGTGGGCTACGGGATAAGGAAGACTAGATCAAATCCAGGATTCGGTTTTTGATCAAGATTTAAGCAAACTATTGTCTGAAATAAGTAGTTTATCTGATAGTTGAACAACTGTAGCCATCAAAGATGGTGAAAAGTTCTATCTTTTTAAAAATATTTGCATGTTCCTGTTCAAGTGCTTCTGGACTAAGCGTTTTATCTGCAAACTTGAAAATTGGCAACAGTACTCTACTATACTCCAAGAATGATTCATTTTCTTTAGATTTTTGGTTAAAAAAAAGCCTTTGATTTTTAAAAAAAAAATTTTTTTTTATTTTTTAAAAATACTTCATTTTGACAGGTTTGTTTTAACATCTAGGTTCTCCAAAATCTAGATGTTTCTTTGACTATATTTTAGATGTTTTCCTGTAGGAAATGCCAATGATGTCATAAATAGAATTTATTCTGACCATATTTGAATGAAAATGACAGATGCTGGTCTTTTTAGGTGGATAAAAATTCTGCTGCTTCTGTTGTCAAATGTCAAGCATTTAACAAAGAATCGAAACAAGTCTGGTTATTCACTCAGAACAGCATTGCTAATTGAATCACCAACTAAAAACCATTTAATGAGAAAGGATTTCCAAAAAACTGAACATTTTTCTAGGTATGAGGAGTGAATTTTTTAGTTCTTGACCCTCTAGCTCTTTAGGTCATACATAAATAGCCAGCAAGATCCACTTGAAACCTGAAGAAACCTTTGACAGCTCTGGTGACATGCTAATAATGTTAGTGGCATCTTGTCAGTATCTCGTGTGTATAATGACATATGTCTAAAGCTCTTTTAAATTTCATATCTGTACTTCTGAACAAGATTAATTCTTTCCCAAGGGCTCCTTGTACTGTCTGCTTCAAGATCTATCATCTAAAGACTTGTTTATAACTTGTGGCACTTGCATTTTGATCAGACCAAGCTGTGGGATTATTTTAACTGCGTCACATGCAATTCTTTATAATATGACCTATATAAATGTCTGTGTACAAAAAAAAAATCATGTTCAATACTGTTACGCTAGAAGAAAAAATTGGTTTCAGTTTTTTCATGACCAACTAAATTGAAAACATTTGCTAGTTAAATAACTGTTAACCTACATTAAAAAAAACAACAAACTTTAGAACAGGGAGATTAAATGTTTCTGGTAATCTGCCTGTTAAAGTCTTTGTAGCCGATTATGTATAGTAAATTATCTAACTGAATAGAATAAAACTTGATCCTTTTATAGTCAATATATATAAGACTAGTATTCCAAGGGAAATAATGAATCATTACAACCTGTATATGCTGCTTCCTTTCTTGTAAATTGAGTGTTGGTCATGGTAAAATTGAGTTATCTTGATGAAAATACTTCCAGTATGGTTTGAATCATAAATTTATGATTTGAACAAAAAAAAACATGTCTGATTGACACTCGATCGGGTGATCAATTGGAAAATGGGCTGATCAGTGGATAAGTTACTTTTCTAAAAAGTAAATTTTCCAAAAAAAATGAGCCTGTATGCTGCTGGACACAAACTAAAGGACCAATTTGGCATGAAATGTCATTGTAAATTGGATCCCATAATAAGAATCTATTCAGGGTATGAATTTAAAAAAAAGATGAAACTATTTCCATATCTTATTGAGAGGTATGCGTTTGTGCAAAATTTTAAGTTTCTTCAAGTCTGGATGGATGGATGGATGCATATGAATGTCAACACGGGAATAACCTGAACCCAGCCACAGTGTTCAAACTGGTCTGTTGTGGGTGGGAGTGATCAGTGAACTTGATCGTTCATGATAAAAGGTGTACAGCATATCTTAGTAATTATACTGTCATTCAGTTATGTTAATCTTCCAGTACTATTGTAAAACTAGTGATTTTGTGGAATCCCCGAACATTCCATTTATTTCATGAAATCTGTAGTTCCAGTATCTGTGTTGTAATTATGATGCTGACTGTTACTACTGTAATGAATTAGAGCCTCACTGGGTGCCCAACTACCTTCGTGTCAAACTAAGCTTTAAAGACTTAAGCAGAATATACTTATTTATTAAGGTTACCTTAGTTTGACACAAGGCCACAGTAGTGTGGCATCTAGTGAGGATCGCTCATATAAATGGTCACCACCACAAACTTGTTAACTGTTACCATACTGATTTTGTCCTTAAGAACTTCATGAAATCATTTTTCACAATCTTACCATAACATTTATACATCAACTTCATTATTGTTAACAGTACAGGGATGGAATCGGCAAAATAGGTTCAAAATCTGGCTGTTTCAGTAAATGTTCACTTCTTGCTGATGCGTATGAGGAAGGCATGAATCCACTTCTCCCACCAGTTATGGATAGGTAGAAGGGCAGTGGGGAAACCTTTTACCTCTGCCAAGCTGTGTGTCGGGCTTGAACCACAGCCCCATAAAAATTTGCAACTATGAGCAATGATTGGGTCTCTGTGGACCATAGGAGAAATGGAGACAAAATCATTGCCCCACATATCGTGTGATACAAGAAGCAGCTTTGTTTCAAGTTATGGGATTTCCAGTTTTTAATGACGGTGAGTCAGTGTTTTTTGAACTTGTTTGTGAAAGAATCATCTGAAAATTCCTAGATTTTAAAAAATTTTTACATTTTATGTGTAAAACTTCATTCACGTGTCATTACACTTGTCAGCCATCACAAGCCCTCCGCTGGACCATGGCCTTTCCCAGCTCCTTCCATGTTGACCGTGACTGTGCCAACCTCTACCATGACTTACTGGCAAACATCTATCTCATCTCTGGTCTTGTCCTACTGCATTCGCTATCTTAAGGGCACCAAATTATCAGTGTTGAACATTTACACCATCTCTTATATTCAATTCTTACTCGGTGTCCAGTCCATCTCCATTTTTGTCTCTTTATTACATGATAGCTTTTACTTTTTACCAATTTTGATCTTTTCAATCTTTTTAGTGTTATTCCTATAATTGCTCTTCACATGGCTCTCAGTTATTCTGAATTGGTTTTCGAGTTAGTTTCCACATTTCACACCCGCACATCAGCGCTGGAGTTACACATTCAACGTAAACTATATGTTTTAAGCACGTTGGCATGGTGCTTTTCAATATATCTCTATATTTACTGAATTCTTTCCCACAAATCATTAAACTTCATTATTTTTTATTTTCATGATCTTTCTAAAACATTACCGATGAAAACTCAAAAAATTAGCGTCAAAACTATTCTCACTAAAAATTAAAAAAAAAAAAAAAAAAATCTGCCCCTCCAATTTAATCAATTGGTTTTAACTCATTGTCAGCCCTTCAACAAAATGTTACTGTAATTCATTTTCTCTCTGTTGGAGATATTTTGTGGACAAACAGACTAACTGATTACTATATAATCTCTGTCTAACTTCGTTGGCAAAGGTGAAAAAAAAAAAAAAAAAAGCATCGAGAAACCTAACCTGTCTTTTCTTATGAAACAAAAAATATGAGCCTGTTGATTATATATTGATTTATTCAGACAAGTATGTTCTTGCGAGATATTTCTATGTCATCCATCATTATTTACACCAGCTCTTTATGTAATTCGGAATATACTGGGTAGCACTTACTGAACAAATAGCTCAATATTCATCCACCCAAATAATTGCATATATATATATATATATATATATATATATATGCAGCAAATTCTATGTTGGGGAGGATAAGATATTTGTGGTTGTTTTAGTGCTGACTGCATTTGAACCAAGAATACATGAGCAAGGTTTTTCTCCTTTTGCTGCCCACTGATCTTACCTCTACTCCATCACTCCCTTACTTAGCTTCAGTCTTTTTAAAAAAAATGTTCCAGTATCATTAGAAACTGGAGCTAAAGGACTTAAAATTTCAATTTTTATGTCTTATGGCTTGAACCCCCCGCCTTTTTTTTGTATTTTTAAAAAATTCACTCCCATGAAGAGCTTTTAGTTTTTGGGTTGAATTAACAATGTAAGTTTATGCTAAATTGATCCCTTAGCTTGTATCCAGTAGCATTCATGCCGGTGTTTGTTTTTTTTAATGAAAATTCAGACTTTTTTTGTGATCACTACCAAACAAATTGCCAGGAAAGCAACTTATTTATTGAAAACCCCTTTTTCCAATTTTTGATTGATCAGCCCCAACATGATATTGTTTTTATCGCATGACTAACCAGACCTGTTATAAGTATAATGAGTTATTGTTGTAAATGCGCATCACATTCAGTTTTTGCGTCTCTGTTTTCTGGAATGTTACCTCCTGAACTTTGCATTGACCCTGTGACCTCCCCGACAAAAACTGAACACTTATTATTCTCTTAAATATCTCCCATCCCCAGGAATTACTTTTTTTTTTTTCTAATGCTTTGAGGGCACTTTTTCAGTTCTATTTTAGTAGCTTTTTGCCACAAGGCAGCACCTTCCAATTGCACTAAAAGGGGATGGTTGTAGGTCATCCTGACACCTTCATGACATGGTTCACGAGGGAGTGGGTAATTTTTGCACTTACCCAAATGTATGCATGTGGGTCACCCTTGTGTCATACTTTACCCACGTGGGGAGGCGAATACCTATGTACCTAACTTCATTATCTATCTATATGTATATATATATGTATGTATGTGTGTGTGTATATATATATATATATATATATATATATATATATATATATATATATATATATATATATACACTCACACACACAGTTGAAATAATGATTTGAATTTTAATGATTTCCTCTCATGATTTTGTTAGAATTTGAATATATATGTGTTGTGTAAGAATCCAATGCTTGTGTGTTTTGTTGAGGTCAGTAGGAAACTGCCAATCTTGTTAAATAGACTTTTGATAGTAATTTCTTAGGAAGTGTAGCTTTCAAAATTAGAATGTTCATACACTGAATTGGTCTTAACTTTCTTTTATTGTTACTGAGGAAGAGATTCTTGTGACAAATAAAACTTTTTCCTTTCTTTGCAATTGCATCAATTGTTTTAGTGTCTTGTAATAGGTTACATTTTATTTGGTCTCGTTGATTTTTTTTTTTTTCCTTCCATGGAGAGGCTCAATTTTGGGAAAGAAGAAAACATCTGGCTTAACCCATTAGTCACGTCATACAAGTTATTACCACAATTGTGTTTACAGTGGCATGGACTTGGTTCTTTTTATAAGCACTGTGTGGAGTAATATACATGTGTGTGTATGTATATATATATATATATATACATGCACAAACACACTTATGCGCACACACACACACATATATATATATATATATATATATATATATATATATATATACCCACTGATGCATGTGTTGATGAAAGTGACAATTGAAAGGTGAAGAGAAAAGCAGGTGCCAAATCTTTATCATACAGGCATGTTTCAAAGCATTTTGCTGGTTGCCAGCCATCTTTATCAGAGAAACACTTGCAGCATTGCAGAGAAAACAACACACATATATATATATATATATATATATATATATATGTAAAAACCTATATAATCTCAATAAATTACAAAATAGTTTGTTGAGTTGCCTGTATGCATTCACTTTTGCATCTTTCACTTCAATACATATAATATGTATGTATTTACAAATGTGTGTTTACTATGACGTTTAAGTATCACACCTTTACCTCCTCTTGAAAACTGTTTCATACCTACCCCACTCTCAAATACTTATGTCTCATCTGACAAATTTGTTGCTTGCTATAGGTTCTTGTTTTCAAGGCTGAACAATTTAAGTCCTTATTTCTATCCAGACTGAAAGATAAAAACGGTTTTATTATTCATTTTGATCATGTGACATTGATGAATATATTTATACAACGAAACAGCTAATACAGTCACATACACAGTATTTATTCTATTTTGAATTGCCGTGTTAAAATTCCATCCATATTTCCAATTTCAATTGGAGATGATTACTGCAACTTATGTAAAATATAAGACTTGTCAGTTTGTCTCAGTTGGTAATGGAGCTGCCTAGCAATCGCTTGGATGTGATTTCAAATCACGGTAGGGAAATGTTAGATTTTATATATCTGCTTGATTTAACGTGACATGATGTACAAACAGTGAAGAATTTTCTCTCCTAATTCCGGTGAGGATTGTTCTTGATTGGGATTGAATTAAGCGAAATTCAGGAAATAAACTTGAGCATTACCATCAAAATAAGGCTATAATTTGTATAATTTTTTTTACTGCTAGAAATAGAAGTCTGGAAAAGATACAAAGTTTACAGGGTGATAATTGCAGGGTCTGTCTCACTTTTATGCTTTTATTTCACTGTTCAGCCAGTTTGATATCGTTCGGTGTAAATGTTTAGTATTAAAACTTTAGATGGATTTTCCTGGTAACAATCATTATCTGTTGATCAACAAGGAATTCAGTGTCTATTTAGTTAGTAGGTAGGTTCATAGAAGTATCAGACCATTGCTTGTGTGGAGAGTTTGATCTCAACTCTGTGTCCCACTGTTCTTATCTTGAGTCTGAATAGGCTTAGATTTGTAAGTCTTCGCTCATCTGATTGGTCTCATGTGGTTTGCACATTGATCATCCTGAGCCTTTTGCATCTGTTTCTAGTCATATTCAACCACTTCCTTTTGTTGCATCTTATCCGTTGATTCCGCTTTATCCAGGGTCTTCTCTTCAGTTTCTGTTCTCTTCCTTCTCAAACTGCTATTTGTGATGTCCATCTATTGTCTGACGTTTGTATTACTCATCATTTTGAAGTTGACTTCTGAGAACGTCTTTGAATTTGGTGGCAATTCTTATGCGGTCGTTCGGTGTATGCTTACAGAATGATATATCAAGTAAGCTTTGTACCATCTTCACTCCTCAACCAATATCGCCACTCAAACATAACCCAAATTGTAACTCCCCCCAATATTGTCTACTTAGTTGACACTAGAAATTGATATTTTTATTGCTAAAAGTTAACTGGAAGTAGCCAATTTATAATTAACTGTATTATCTATATATTGAACCTTTCAAACCAAGGAATACCATCTTATATATTTATGATATATCATTGACATGCTTGTGTCCCACCTCATCACTCATGGAAATCTTCTTGGAAGGTCCAATAAAATACCTGCCTTATGTGTTGTGGCACAATAGCGGCATCTGTTGGTACCTTTCGACCCAAACTCCAACTCACCCCATCTTGGATTTTGATCCTCAAACAACCTGGATGGAAGCGATCCATTGGCCTGATTTTGTTGCCCAAGATGCCTGTATATACGGAGTCTCCTTGGTGCAGACTGAACGTCTTTCATTGGCTATGTTGGAATTGAAGGCACCTGTGAACATGGTTGGCTCTATGTAACATGATGTGCCTCATGATCAATAGTAGTAGTATATTAAATAACTGTCTGTAAGTTTATTCCTCCTTTCCACAATCGTGTTTTGTCTTGACACTTATCTGGCTTATATTACACACACACACAGTATTTCACTTTCTGATATCAGGCAGCTGATAATCTAAGAATAAATAAATAAAATGCTTAAGCTACAGTGAAATATATTCAGTGCTTTTCACCACCTGCAAAGTAATTATCATATCTTGTGTACTATTTAACCCTTTCCAGACTCCTGAGACGTGGAGGTTTTTATGACTGCGTGGTATATATATCCTGTTCTTTTTTAAGTGGTCTACCAATTCTAATTCAGGCATTGAGTGTCTGGATAGGTTAGTCTTGAAAGGGTTAAATAGGTAAACCAGATATGGGGAAACAACCTTCTATTTCAATTCCCAATAGATGTTGGTACTCCCTTCAAGAAAAATATTGATACTCATTGGAGAATAATAACTTCTAACCTGGGAAATCAAATGACAATTGATGAATAGAATTTCTTGGTCAGTCTAGCTTGAATAGGTTCTTTCAACCCTTACAAGAATCCATGGACATATATATCCTAAGGTTTCTATGACTGCTGGGATATGTCTCAAAGATCTTTTTAAAGTCTACTGTATAAAGATTTTGCTAGATTTACAACCTCAGTCATGGAACCCATGCAGAAATTAGTTTACATTACATGACAGAACTATGAAGATTTGTTGGTGAAGTGATCTGCTTATTCTAATGTTTTTCATTCATAAATGTCTCATGAGACAAATGGATGCAATCTGGGTTTTGGTTCTTCAAAAGATGGAAAATTTTTGATTTAATGAAAGAACAGTTCTCTTGTATGTACGTGTGTGTGTGTGCGCATATATATATATATATATATATATATATATATATATCATCGACAGACGGCTGTTTTGTTGTATTACAACTCTTCAGTGAGGCTATAGACTATCCATTATCCCATCCAGTATCACGAAGCAGGATCGAAACCTTAGCTTCAGACCTGGAGGCTGGTATCCTCCCTCTACTCCATGGAACTGGACGGTCAGTGAGGTTGAATTCAAGCAATGTATTTATTCACTGTATATATTACTCATCCACCAGAGTGCTCAATACCATGTTGGAAGAGCATGTATGTTTTCTGACAGCATTTGTCTACATTTATTTCTGTAATAAAACTATTGGGGAGAAAAAAAAAGTGTTGAATGCATGGCTTGAAAATGAAGTAGTTTCCGATATGAGATTTGAACTTACATCCTGTATCCTTGGAGTTCATCTGACATGCACAGCGCCTTCATTAATTTGATCTGAGAGACGAATCGGCTGAGTGGAGTAAATTGTTTAGTCCTATTGCTACATCTTCTTCCTCTGATTGGCCGTATCATATTGTTTGTTTAGTTAGTAGTCAAAATTTAATTATGAAAAACTTCATCTCAGAAATTCGGACGACCTGAAAACATTACTAATAATGTTCTTTGTTGTTTTGTATTGAAGTAGACTTTAAAACCCTGGAAAAGTTTTTACATTCAGACAACAATTTCCCTATTTAATTTCATGACTATTTGAAAAAACAAAACAAAACAAAACACTTAGTTGTTATTACAATAGATCAGAAGGACTAAATAGAACTTTGAAACAGTTTTTTTTTTTTTTTTTTTGAATGAATAACTTAAAATTTAAATGTTGCAGTGAAATAAATCCGTCTGCTTTATTCTCTCGACGAAAAAAAAAAAAAAAAAATTGACCGGATTTCGAAAGGGAAAGGTCATTTTTGTTTGCATTCAAATGATTGTTCAACTCGTTCTATCTGTTAATGCTTTCTTTTGTACTAAAAACTCTTTTCAATATAAGGGACGTCGATAGATCATCATGACCAATAATATAACGCAGTAGATGTTGGTAAATAGTTCATCCCACCAGGGAAACTATTTGAACATGATAGCATTCTTTAAAGATTAAAACATTTATTTATTTAAATTTCAATAAGCGGCTTTCGCCTGCCCTGTAGCTGTGGTAGTTACCTATTTCCCCGACTAGTGCCAGTAATTAGTGTTCAAATGTAGGTAAAAAAAAAGCCAGGATTTTGAATGTGAATTTTCAAGGTTGGCAGATTCTTTCCTCCAGAGATTGGTGTAAAGCAGTCTTCCTACCCCAATTCTGCTTTGTGCTGGGCTGAGTTAACTTTAAAATTCATGCATCCCTTGAAACCACTCCTTAACTGGGACTATTTAATGAATAGAATAGGGGAGGGGGGAAAAGAAATCTTTTGTTGAATTTTAAAAAAGTATTTACCAAATAGTGCAAGAGGTAAATCCAATCAGATTATTCCCCTTGAAATCAAGATTTGAATTTTCTGTTATGAATTTAAGAATTTAGCTCGAGTGATGTTGGGCACTCAGTAACCAAGGAAATGATTCAACCAATCGAATTAGCTGGAGGATTAAGGAAAAGATAATGATGTTGTTTACTTCTTGCCTTGGAGTTTTATTTTTATTTTTGATTGTTGGGGCTCTGCGAGTTGAACTCTGTGAATAATCTCTTGGATAATAGTTTGAAACCAGTCAGAATCTGTGACACTAAGGGACGTTTCTTTGCAGAATTGTTTTCAGAGTGATCTCCTTTTGTTATTTCTATCATAAATGATTTGGTAATTATTTAGCTGGTGATGTGTTAAATCATTTTAAATGATATATTCTTATTCTATTAGACGTGGCTTTGTTGTCTCTTAAACTTGCCTAGAGTAATGTCAAAATTGTTGTGCACCTTTTTCAAAATCTACTCATTTCATTTTTGAACCCTCTCTAAACTACGAAGATATAAACTGTAATACATGTTCTTTTGCATTTGGATTTGGCATCCATTCTAGTATTCTGTACAATGAGAAGTTGAATCTTTGTTGACCTTGTGAACTAGCATTGTTGTTCAACACTGCTTCCATTTGGATTCCTCTCCTTGGGCTCAAATCTTTACCAGATCCCAGGATGACAATATTGGGCAAGCACTTATAGTAATCTCAACTAGGAGAGTAACATTTTCGAGACGTATCATAATAAACAAGGTTGAATGGGCACTTGATAGGAAACAGTCTTGAATGGGCATACTAGTTCACCTGAGACCAGCCACCATCTTAGGGTAGGAAGAGGTCAAACTGAGGTTAACAATTGTTTAAATTCTCCTTGTATGGAATACTAGAATGAATGCGGAATCCAAAAGATGTGTGAATATGTATTACTGTTCATGTCTTTGTAGTTCGAATAGGCTTTAAAGATGAGTTGAGTACAATTTTGAAAATTGTTTAATAATCTTGACAGCAGTGTAGGTATGCCATAAGCTAAGTATTTTACTAAATGAAACATATTTGATTTGATGAATCTTCTGGTAAAAATGCTTGGATTTCTGAATTAATTTATAAAAGTATTTTATTCAAAAGAATTATTGGGAATAATTTTTTTAATGTAAATATCCCCCCAACCCAATTTAATTTTATGACAAGTCAAACAATTGACTCAGTTTGTGTGTAATAAAAGAAAATAATTTTTATATCAGATTTTTCTCCATTTGAGATTATGACCCAAACCCACTTCATACAATCTATTGACAATAAAGCCCAAGGCCAACCGGTGTACGGCTAAGCTTTTTAGTTGTTTCTAGTTTGATAAAAAATGATAGAAAATTTTAGTTAACAATACCTTGCATTAACCTTTTTAAATTACTGTGTAAACATACTGACATAGAAAATAGCTTGGTATACCATTAGCAGAGTAACAGGTAGTAACTAGTAATAATAATGATCATAACAGGTCTGGTTAGTCTCTCAATAGAAAACGTCACATGACCAGCATCTCTTTGCAACATGCTGTGTTGGGGGTGATCAATTAAAAAAAATTTGAAAAATGGGTTGATCAGTGAACAAGTTACTGCTTTTGCTTTTAGCTGATGAGTATGAAAACCCAGCATGACCAAAAGGGGGGATCAATTCAAGATAAACTTTCATTCAAAATTGAACCCTCCCTTTTTAAAAACTTATTTAGAGAGGGTATTTAAAAAAACAAAAAAAACCCCAGGTTTTTTGTAGACATGAGGAGTTGAAATTTAGCCATTTATCTCTGATGGTGCTGTTTGTACAGATGATACATAGTCAGCTACACCAGCTAAAAAACTGAAGGAAACTATGTTGACAGTTTTGGTTGACGGTTTTTAATAATCAGCATAATCTTCGAAGTGCAAGGTAAAGCCCTCCCCTCTGCCTTTAGTTGACGTCATCAGTCCTATAGTGGTATGTTAATCCATACCTATCATTTTGATACAGGTCAGAGGTTGTAGTGCTAGAACAAAGTACCTTACTGTAGTGTTGAATATGGAATATTTACTTTTCAATTTTATTCAGGGGGAAAAATAAATTCTTGAGAATCGCCTAATTGGTGAACAAGTATTTTTGATAGAAAAAAATTAGTCTCGTTTTGAGTCTTTTGGGTGAGTGCTTTCAGTCTGCTTTTTTTCACCTCTGTTCAGGCGTATTCATTGTATAGAATATAGATTTTTTTTTTTCTTTTTTTGACTGTTCTCATCTTGATTTGTCTTTTGAACTTGGTTTCAGATGTTGCACCAAACCTTCCCCACCTGAAGAAGGCTGTTGGGTACAACGGCTGAAACATAGTGTTCAAAAGATGAAGTGAAATGAGGACAAAGTCTGAAAAAATCAAAACCTCATCGTTTATATTTAAATTTTTGGTTTTGTTAGCCTTTTAGAATTTTAGAAATTGAATTTTGAGACCTTGACATGCACTTTGATCTTTATATGTACAATGGCTTGTGAGTTTTCTAGCCTGTCTCCTTGTTTTACTAAGTCTTCAATTTCTAATTACTTTTCTTGTTCTAATCAAACAGGTAATTAACAACTCATGTAGATTTGAATATCAGAATTCCAACTTTTTTCTAACATTAAGGTAGAAAAAATAAGCATCTCGTACAGATTTAAACATATGTATCCTGCTTGCTTCAATGCTTCTCTTGCTTTTATTTATTCATTTATTTATTTATTTTTCGAAAGGAGAATACTCTACGACTGACTGTGTAGTAATATTTTTATTTTGGCTGAAAATGAAACTTCAAAAATACCTATAATAAAAATATTTTTAGTCCTTCAACCCCATGTGTAAACTCTTTTGAGAAGTCCACTTGAAAGTCCAAATTAAAAATGTATCTTCATGTCTGGCTTGGTAGTGTCTGGCTTTTTCAACCCGCCATCTCCTCCCCACAAACTTACCAGCGCCACCCCTCCATCCTACCCCTGCCGTTTCTCCCCTTTCAGTATTACTGTGGAAGCTTTCTCAGGGTTGTTAAAGTTATTCTATATTTAGATCTTGTTCTGGAAAAAAAATCTCTTCTTCTTGGCTAGAGAGTAAGAAGAGAGATAGACATATAGAAACCATAACAAATTACACACTACTGGAATCTTCCGAAGTTAATGAGGAAGGGGTTGAGGTTGGTCGACAGTAAGTAAAAGAAAAAAAAAAAAAGGAAGAAAAGTATACATTTCTTGCCTTGGTGTAGGTATAATAAACCAGTAGATCTTGGCTGTCAGAATTATGTTAGTGAGAATTATATTATCCCTGGTTATGTTTCTTTTTAGAAATGAGAACTATGTACGCACACGATAGGGGCTAGATTTGCTGCTGCTGCTGTTAGTAGAGGTGGTAAGGTTAATAGCACACCCGCCAACCATCTTTTCATCAAGTCGCCCCCCCCCATTTTTTTTCTTTTTTTTTTTTCTGTCGGATGCTTGTACTTGTAAAAGTTCAGATACCCATGGCTGATATACCATCTTATACTTCTAACCTCATCTTTCACCTTTCAATTGCTTTGTTAGACTAAGTTTTGTACTAGATTGAAAAGTAAAGAAAAGTAATGTAGCTGAGAAAAAACTCTGAATTTACTGAAAAATATTACACCATTAAAAACCACTTTCTAAATCACTAGAAACTTTTGATTTGGGTGAGTTGAGTCTACATGATAATTCTTCACAAAAATCAGTCTTTGATACGTTAGTTTCAACCAATAATATTGATATTCAGCATTACCAGTAGTTAACAGCCCCATGTAGAAGTTGGCTAGAAATAAAGCAATACTATTGAGTACAGATTAACCTTCCACAGCAAGACTGTCTTTACGAATACATGACATACAGTAAATTTATCCCGGACCTTGATTCACTAGATCTCTCAGCTCACACAAACTTTGTTGATTGAAACTTGGCTATCATACAATGCTGATTGAAAAAGGTTGTTGGATTTGCATTATAAGAGGACAAAGGCTCAGTAATGAATGAAACATGTTAGATGAAAACCATTTCATATAGTTCGAAAATTGAAAGACCAGAATTGAGGATACCAAAACCATCTTTGGACAATCTGTCGTCATACTTAGCCATTTATATTTGTTGATATCTATCTCTTAGACTTGCATTGCATAAAGACTATTATAGATATGCTTGTATGTAATATATGTATATATATACATATATATATATATATATATATATATATATATAATGTGTACTTTAGAGAGTGAGACAGACTCGGGAGTGAAGTTTTTGGTGGTAAGGTTTATTAATCCTTATATGTCAATAGTCCATACATGTTTCGGGATTCTTCCCATCATCAGTGGTGTGTGTTTTGTGAGTGTGAATTAAAATGTACCATGTGGAACCAGAGTCCAATATATATTAATTGGTTTGAGTGTATAGGGAAGAAAAGAAGAAATCAAATGATGTTGCTATTTGAATTTGAAATTTATGGACAAATATTTTCATATTGAAATTTCATTGAGATAAGAATTTGCCTTGAGTGGTTGAAACTATTTCTATCTCTGAAAATTGCGTTTTATTCCAAGAAAACCAGCTTAATACATTTCATTGGGGCAGGTTTTTTATTGTTTCTAAACTTGAATCTAACAACAAACCATGGACATTCTTTGGTCCAGTCCAAAATAATATCCATAATTTCAAAGTATGGAAGCCATGAAAGTTGTAACTAAATTGTGTCTCATTGGCTGACGTAGCCTTAATTTAACAACACCCAACTTTTCTGTGTTTACATTTATCATTGGAAGAAATTACAGGGAAAGTAGGAAGCCTTAAAAAAAATTAAGGTTTATTTTCTTGCTGACTAAAGACTCAATATGTGGTATTTTTTTTGAATAAATGCATTGATACTAAAAAAGATAAATTTCACTGTTTGAGTAAATAAGTGTTGGTAGCAAAGGACATCAAAATCTTTATCAAACTGACTTGTAGGTATCAGTCACTGTTGAGGAGTGGATGTTGATTTTAATGAAAAAATTCAAAGTGTATTATGAAATCTTTTATATACAAATCCAATTTACATACAAAGTAAAGTTTTAGTAAAAAAGTCCTTTTGAAGTGGATAGATTATGTTACATCACTTTTCTTCAGTTAAAGTTATTGTTCTGTTGAAAAAAGAATGTTCTTGAAATGTTTTTGGTAGAGTGTTGGAAAGGATGTGGATCATTATTTCACTTGAGATTTTAGAGATGTAGACCCCATCTGGCTGGGGAAACCCACCTGGAGGGGGGGTATTTACAGCTGGAAATTAACCCACTTAGTTGAATGTTTAACAATTAACATTCAATTTTCAAAATAATTAAAACAAACAAGGTAAAATAGTTCTTTCCAAATACAATGGAATAGATTGATAATGGTCTTTTCTGTCAATTCTTTTTCTTGATTTGCATGCGTTTTTATAGTGAAATCTTTTACGATGCATTTCTGTCGTGAATATGAATAATAGCCCTTTCCTGTCAGCAATGTTTGCATTAATTCCTGACCCTTGACCATCACCTTTTTTCTGATTTTGAATGAATTGGTATGATAAAATCATTTACAATGCATTTACATAATAGTTAGCCCTATTCTATATTGATTCCTGATCACTGACAATCCCTTTCATACTGATTTTCACTGCATTTCCCATAGTAATAACTTTCAAAAAGCTTTTAATAGCCTTATTCTGTCGGTAACATTTGAATAATCATTGACCACAATTTTCTTTTTCTTTTTCTTTTTTTTTTTTTTTTTTTTTTAAATGAATTTTCTCACCATTTTATGTTTAGAAATATTTGGTGTCGATGTGTGTACAAGTTTTCAATGATGTACCCTAAGAATAGGTTGTAGGGTCTGTGTATATCTGTATAAATCTTTGGTCATTATTGATAATTTGACACCTGACCCGTGGCCACAGGTAGATTCTTTCTCAGTGTTATCAGATGTCTTTTGCTACACAAGACACAATTTGTATGGTCTTTGGATGAAATCAGGTAGCTTCAATTCCAAAATAGTCCAATAACTTGAAATATATCATCAGACTAAGCTTGCAAGAAAATGAATAATAATATATATTTTTTATCTATTGTTCATGTATATTTATATTGTATCAAATCATTGGTGTAGAATAGATTGTTTTCCCTATGTCCTGTTCCCAACTTAATAATTCAAATAGCCTATTTTAGTGTTCATAAGAACAGTGAAGTCACTGGAAATTATCCTGGAAATTAATTAATAGCAAAAAAGTAGTTCACCTAGGGTAATGGTACCTTGGTCCCCTTTTGAAGTACTCCCCTTGGGAACTCAAGTGTCTCTTCTGCCTTGCAAAAAGTCTGCAAAGTCCTTTTTCGAGATCACTATCAGTATCTTTGCTGCATTTCCCAAGTTTTTTCCAGTCTGAAATTTCCGTTTCTATGGTCACTGGGAGCCTAATCTGGACTATGTGTGTGTGTAAGTGGGGAAGACCTGAATAATCTGTTTTTTCCATGAAAAAACCCTGCATGAAACTTAATGAACACCTTTGATCATTGTGAATGTGACACACAGTCCACAAGATCACTCAATGGTGTTGTACTGCTAATTGCATGGGACAGTATTTGTTCATGCATGCATTATAAGGTTCCCGTGAGAGTTTTTGCTCAGATAAAATCAAGGCTGTGCAATCAGTTCTCGAGATATTCAAAATGGTTGGATTCTTTTTATATGGATTTTGTATTCAATATTTCATGGGTGTATTGTCGAATAGTTGAAATTATCTGCCAAAAAAAAGCAAAAAAAAACTCACTATAATTACATAAACTTTTGATAGTAAGAAAATTGAAAGAAATGGTTTTATATCGTTTTTATTAAATAACCCTTTGATCAAATTAGGACTGTTTTTTTTGTAGAAGAAAATTAAAACTATGCCTTATTGCAATTTCACTTATCCTCTCAGTCAAAAATTAGACTAACATGAGGGTAAGTATATTGTGGAGGTGGAAGGAGGATACAATTTTGCTGAAGAAAGAATAAGTAGTTTGTATTGTAAGATTCTTACTAGTTTGATCTCAACAGATTTTTGGAATGAATGTCTAAATGTGATGAGATTTTGAGATTATGCTAGCATTTTAAATTTTGGTAAATGGAGGTGCTGCATAGGTTTTGTTTTATTTTTTAGTCTACTCTATAAATGAAGTGTCTAGGCTTTTTGGTGAACCATCTGAATTGGTCATCGAAGAGCTATCTGAGAATGAGATGATGTGAATATGCAGGCTTGTGTTATTGGAAGCCATTTGCCCAACTTGAATGGGGTGTTGTAGATTATAATGCCGTTTGAGAATAATGACAAGCTTAATCTTACCTAAATTTTCTGCAAAGGTATTCTTCTGGTGGGTGTGTCTTTTCTCTCAAATCTTCTGGGATTCAGGTTGGATTGCCTGCTATGCTGTTTCGTGGGGAGCAGCAAAATGCTGAGCAGGTATGTGGAATGTTACATGAATTATTAGACGTTTACCTTTCAGGGATTCGGGCTATCATTGGGGAAAGATGAAACATTGACCTTTTGGTGGCATGCAAAATGGTTATTTGAGTGGTACTCTTAACTTTATTGTACAATGGTAAACCAAGAAATATATTTGACCCTTTACTTTAAAATAAGAATATGTATTGGTGTTCATTAGGCCAGACTTTAATGTTGTAACGGAGGAGTGAACTATTTACGTACTGTAAAAATTAAATAGATAAAAATATTTCAGTGGTCGTGAATAAAACTTCAATATACATACTCATCACTCTTTTTTACTTACATCTGTTACCAAAAAGATTTAAATCTCACAAAATCTAGAAATAAACCCCCCTAGATTGGCAACTTGGTGGAGGAAGCAAGAGAGCCATAATACCTGAAGTAGACATGTTCAAGGTTCAAAATACGTTTGTCTATTTGGAATAAAATTAATGCAACAAACTTGGGAGATAGTTATGGCACACTATTGTACTGTGGCACACAGTTTGAGAACCACTATTGTTGAAAAAAAAAAAAAAAAAAAAATGATGAAAATCTAGGAATCAACCTGCAAGTTTCATTTAGTACTACAGAAATATCATGGAACAGTTTTTGTACCATAGAACCAAGCTCATACATTTCAAGTCTATGAAAAAAAAACAAAAACAAAAAAATCAGCCACTCTTTTAGTTCAGAGCTTTTCAGGAATTGGAACTCTAGGTATTCAGCTTTGCAGTTGCTCCTACTTATAGTTTACTTACCTGGTAAGAACACTGTTCTGATTTGTTTGTAGGTAAGGTCAGTAGAGGTGATAGAAGGACTTGTTGCACTTTTAATTAAGAGGAATCCACCTGTAAATTATATCTGAAACTACAGAAATATAGTATAATGGTTCATATACCACTGAACCTAACTCATATTTCATGTCTTCAGGAAAGGATCAGAAAATCGACCGATATTTCAGGTTAAAAAAAAAAAACAAAAAACGGTTACTCTTTAATACAGAACTTTTCAGGAATTATTACTCTCTGTATTTCGCTCCACTATCGTTCTTACCTGATTTATTTGTAGGTAAGGTCATTAGAGGTGTTGACACGGCTTGTTGTATTTACTGTGTACTCATCGAGACAAAAACTTGTGGTCACACTATTCATGTACAAGTCAAGCTCTGAACAGTTAATCATTAATTTTTGGTTGGTAATACAATGATTACAAAAGAGACAGTTTTGAAAATTTATTGAAGTAAAACCGGTTTTGAGATTTTCATGATAGTATGAACTTGGTAAATAAATACGCTTTCTAATCGTGGCTCCTGCTTGTGTTATGTAAGTAACTTTATTGACAAGTTTCACCTTCTTCTAACTCTTCTTTAACTGACTTAATGTTCTCTACTACAATAATTATTTGAAAATCAAGTGGTTTTGTCCAATAAAGACTTCAGTATTGTAGTTCCCAAGAAAGGGCACTTTCTATAAATGTGTATATTATTACTTGAGATATTGACATCTACGATATACAGTTTTGTAGAGAAACACTTGAACTTTATTACTTGATATATGCATTTTTTATTTGCATAATGGGAGTTTTTATTTTTTTTTTTTCATTTTTTAGAAAACTTTTAGAAGATCTTGTGTCAGCATTACCTGGCGTACCATTTGGCCTAGAATCTTGAAAATTTGCACGGGTACTTAACTAGAAATTTTCTAAAAACAAAATTGAGGATTTTTGAAAACTTGAAAGAAAAAGAAAAAAAATTATATTTAAATTTTTCTTCACCTTTTTTAAAAATCTTTTCAGCCCTACCAGACTCTAGATTTGCCCTAATTTGAAAATTTTGCACAAGTACTCCACTAGACATCTAATAACAGTTTTTTTGGTTTTTTGAAAATTTTCACGATTTTTCTTGATGGAATTTGGAGCCCCCCCCCCCCCCAACGCTTTTAATCTTGTTGATGATACCAGATGCTTGTTTTGGTGAAGAACCTTACTGGAAAGTGTTTCTTTACCAAACTATGCATTATAAGGATCAATATCTTTAATAGTTTTGCTTTGATGAATTTTGAAATTTTTAAAAATTTCTTTTGTTATCACCCTGTATTTTCTCTTGCGGAGAATTGAACTTTCTTGTAATATTCTGGATTTGGATCTTCACTGGAGCATCGTAGCAATTACGGCATGGAAAATGGCTTTCGTCAAGGCTGTTCATGTTTGAATTCATACCCTTAGGGGAATGGACAGAGAAGTGTTTACTTCAATAGGTAAACCTAATTGCTATTGGAACTGTATTGTGGCCCTATGCTCCACTAGTAGGTACAGGAAAAAACAAAACAAAAAAAAAAAGAAACTGGTAGCATTTAGTTGTGGCTTACTGAGACTGCTTTGACTTTACGTATGTTAACTTGCAAGGGAAGTTTGGCAACAAGTTCTGCGCGGGTTGGATGACTTGGCATATGATGACAGTGATGACGTATATGCACGCTGACTGTCTGGCAAACGAGTACATATCTCCCGCCTTTGTTGAAAATTTGGCTGGGGGGGGATAGTCTGAAGTGTATTTTAGGATACACAGACGGATGAAAAGACATCTGGTGGGTGGGGGGGGCATTCGTAGTAAGCAATAACTCCTGTTCAACCTGAAAGTACTTGGTGAGCGCATACCTCTGCCAGCGCCATTGTCAGGGGAAGTAATTGGGCATGGATCCACCCCAAAAGTTAATTGTTTCTTCTGTGGCCTATTGCCCACTCTTGAAAACTTCTGCAGATATTGTGAGCTCAGTCATGGTTTTTATATATATATATATATATATATATATATATATATATATATATATATATACACACACACACACACACACACACGATTGGATAGAGGGGTTATATCTGACATGATGGTGAAGATTTTTAGACAATGAAGAAAACAGATTGGGTGAATAGGTATTTAGGCGTTTCGTAGGGAGTGGCCCCACATCATCAGTGAGATTGACTAATTCTCTTCATCTTGCTGATGATACAATGTCACTCCCTATAAAATGTCTGTGAATGAATACCTTCCCCTAATCTGTGTTTTCCTCATTGTCTATGAAAATGTTCACCTGAATGTTTGAGAAAAAAAAAACTGGAATAATATCTCTCCCTGAAAAGGTTTTCCTGGTTCCTCATGCTCCCCAAATTTAATTGCTTTATCATTACCCTATGGCTCACCCTTCCATTTAATTTCTTTAAATTTTATCGAATACCTTTGGAGACAAAGTAAGGACAGACAGACAGACAGGCATGGCTGAATAGATATAGCTCTCCCACTTGGTTAGAAGGGGTAACATGGTTATTTAATTTTTTCTCAAAGAAGTTGAATAGGTGTATTTGGTTGCATCTTTCTGTCTCCGTCCACATGATATCTCTGAAAGTACTGAATGGATACCACCAATTAAATTTTGTGGGAGGGTAGAGAATGGTGCAAGAAAGAGGTGGTTAAATTTGGGGGAGGATGCAGGAATTATTTGATTGAGGGATATTTTTGTTTTTCCCCCCTAAGCATTTATTGATATGCTCATGACTGTCCTTACAATATCTCAAAAAATTCTCAATGAGTTTGAATGACATTTGGTGGAAGGGTGAACAATAAACTATCAAAGAACTGATCTAATTTTTGTGAGCACAATTACTCCCCCTGACAATGGAGTTGGCGAAGGTATATATTCTGTGTGGTTTGAAGTTTGCTATGAACAAATCAAAACTTGATCATTTAATAGAAACCATCAGTAGACCAATTCAGCATTCAGTGTTTTGAACGCGTCGGCAGTTGAACGCGTCGGCAGTTGAATGCGTCGAAAGTTTTCAAAGAATAATTTTTTTTCAAGACACCATTAATCTCAGCCTTTTAGTATCCGTCGTTGGATATAAACCTTCCTCAAGATTTTGCCAGACCTCACTATTATGGATGTTGCAGAGCCAATAATTTCTGAACTTGTCTAGTTGATCTTATCTTTTGCCGGCCACAGTTTCACCCATGATCTGTGGGGATCCACGTCAACTGTGATGAATTTTTGTAATGGATTCTATGATGTCTTCGACTCCAGTTTTTTTTCTTTCGTTTTTCTTTTTTTTCTAATATACTGTGTTTTTGATCACATTGCATAATCAGTTTGAGGGGCAATTTTTTAGTTAGGTTCCATGTTTAAGCTCTATAGGTGACTATTAGGAGGATATATTGCTTGTATACTCTTCTTGTTAGAACTGATAGGACATAATAAGGAGTAAATGCTTGAATTTTCACCCCTCTAGCTTCTTTAGTGTGGCCTGGCAGCAAGACCAAATTGAAAACTGAAGAAATCTGTTGACAGTTTTGGTTGACGGTTTCTAATTGCCTAATTCAATCGCTCTACCCCAGAAATGTTATCCCTCTGGATTCACGGTGAATTCATTGTGGGTAATTACATCATGGTAAATACATCACAGATAATTTCATGGCCTGGTAAATTCATTGCAAGGTAATTACATTGTTAGCCAATACATCCTCTGTAAATACTAGTTCTGCGTACTTTCCCTAACCCTAACCCTGCAGGAGGTATGATGTATAAATAGTACATAAATGTAATGTATTGATTTGAGACATTCTAAATAACTAAGGCATGCCCGTTCAAAAGGTGGATTATGTTTCATGAAAATCTTCAGGAGGTTTAAACATGGAAAATGTAGTGCTGTTGTTGATAGCAACAATCAAAACAGAATTGTTTTTAATCACAATAACAATCAAAATAGAATTGTTTAAAAATGCTCTTACATCTAACTATAAATAAATTTTATCTCATTCTAGAAAAAAAACTGATTTTCTCTCTCTCAATTCTATTCCAAAACTACTTTGAAATCAGATTAGAGACACACATTGTGCCATAAAGACTTGTTCGTTTCTGTATATATTTTTTATTGTATGTTGGGAACCGCTGATCCAAACGACTTCCGACTTGACATTGCAATGTTCTGTGCACGGACTTACATATCTGGCAAATATCAACTTGCATACAATGGCCAGTTAAGAAGTTATCTTGATGCATGAACACACACGCACAACTTCTCAAACTATGGTTAGATTAATGGATTTTTAAATATGGTACCCCATTTTTTAATATCTTTTTGCCCTGGGAATCTATGTAAACATTTAAAACTAAATCTACTGAACAATTATATTTTTGGAAGTTGCCTAGTCACTTCAAAAATAGCACTAGTATAGAGTTTTAAAAATAATTTAAATGAGTTCAGAAATGATGAGAAGAACATGAGCTTATAAGGACATTTTTTTTAATGTATCTGATGAAATTATCAAGAGAATTGAAGCAATCCTAGCATATACCTGTAAAAAATAACAGGGTTATTTGTGTATGGATCTGCACTATGGAGCCTAAAGCTATTTTATTTGGAAATTTATTTCTAATTCAAGTATCTTAATTTCAAGTTTTTTTTCAAGTCTCAATCAAAGCTTAAATCTAATACTGAATGTCATGTAAGAGAAAACCCTACTGATATTGTGGAATATAAACTCATCTTATCAAAAATATAACTTGTTACATTACAAAAAAAACCCTTGCACACTTTGTTCCTTTATTTTGGTTTCGAATAATGAGCATTTCCGTGACCTGCTGTTATTACGATGAAGCCTATCTCATTTCATTACAACCCTTCAATTTTTTTCTAGCTGTGTTAATCTATTCCTCATTGACCGATCCATTATTACTTTTAGATTATGACAGGACATCACAGACAAACCTTTTAATTTACATATGTCTTCTATATGGAGAGATATAGAATTTATTCACATTTAATAGTTATAATGAATTTTATATTTAATTCAAAAATTGATGTATAGATATTGTTTATAATTGAAGATGCCCAAAAAGGCAAAATAAAATGAATAATTCTTGGCAATGTATTCCATTGCAATAATTTAACCAGGAGCTGTAATTACATGTGATGAATTCATGACAATGAATTTACTGGACATGATCCCACTGGGCTTAAAGGTGCTCAGGTACAATGGGTTAATGATGTGATTGCCAGGGGTGGGGGAGGATTGATTGATAATGTTAACCTTTCAACTTCAATACAGAGCAATGAAACATGTTTTCTTGCACTCAGTTATTCTTGATGTACGTCTTTTTCTACATGAATGAAATATAAGTTCCTGGGGAAATAATACACCCACACTGGGTGTTGAACTTTGCAATCGATTGCATCCTTCTTCATAGGCCTTCAGTGTATAGGCATTATCACTTGAGGCTACTTATTCATAGTTTTTTTTCACTGAACTTAGATTTATGTATTTTGACTCTATTTTCACATAATTACAACCAAAGAATATATCATGAACTCTTGATGAAATTTCTCATGAGGGAAAAGGATTTAGGAGTTAATTGTGGAACTTGGTTTTGGATAATTATTTTTGTTTGTATTTTGGAGAAAATGCAAGATATTGAAGTATTCAAACTTGTACTTCATAATGGTCAGCTATGAAGCTTATTTAAAAAAAAAATACCCCTGAACGTTTGTGTATTACATACTCACACATGCATATTACAAAATAATGAAATGATTTTTTTATGTACTTCTACGGAACAGGTGTAATGAAAATTTTTTTGTTTTGAAATTATGTAGAGAATTGAGTGACAATTTTCATTTGGTATAGCTTTGTTAAACGACTCTATCTAGAAGATTAATCAACTCTAAATCCTAGCTGATTTAACTTTTCAGTAATAGTATGTATCTCATGTTCGTAGGTCAGCTATGAAATCAGTTTCAAATACCTTTTGTATTTAAGCATTGTATATGTATAACATGGAGGCCAGACACTTGTTTATTACTGTGCTCAAATAATATCCCCTAGTGGAGGAAATAGCTAATTAAAATTACTAACCATAAACACCCAATTGTTCATAATAGCTGAACCCAGTATAGTTTAATAGCAAATGCAGAATCACTGAATTGGAAATTGATAGCTTGCAAGCATTTAGTGTGGGGCCCTTGAAAATGTGGGGCCTGTAGCATATGCTACTTTTTCAACATTGTTAATCCGGCATTGCTCTAAATATAATCCACCTCACCTGTGTTTTTGACCCCCCTACCCACCAATTTCCTTTTTTTTTTTTTTTTTGTTACTCTGCTTGATCATCTGACCTGGCTCAGGTATTTACTTATGCAAAAACACCCAAATAATTGAGATAAATAGTTTGTTAGGGCTCTATAGTGGATTCAGATGTAAGTAACAGAATGTAGATATTTTTTTTTTTTCCTGGATTCTTTTTTCAAATAATCCCTGGCCTCTAGCGTCGACTTTTAGTATCAGTTATGTTCTTCCACTTTCCTATGTTTCCTTTGTAAATGATTTGGTATGCAAGTATGTGAAATTCCTGAGGGAACTTGAATCTCCATTTACAAGTCATAATTTTAGGTCTTCCTTTGCAAAGGTATTATAATCTGCCAATGTCAGTATCTTAGATGACTACACTTGGATAGTTGCTATCAAGGATTCTTGAAAGTAGGATTTCTCCCGGGTAGATTTGGTAGTTTTGCCACCTACTATTTACCAGTGGATTATTTCATTATGATTCCTGTTTTTTGTTTGGTTCCAGTTTGTAGCTTCTTGAGAGTGTTTAAGAATGAGTAGGTATGTGAAATAGCTCAGTTAGACTCTGCTGCCTTGCACAGTTCTTGGTCACTCTTGGGCAATCTGTTGCATTTGTTCACCTTCAACTGTCATACAAAGGATTTGGGATATCACTTTTTTTTTTTCTTCTTTTTCTTCATATGGAAGAAAAGGTATTTCTTTGTCTGATATACCATATCTCCCAGCATCAAGGATGTGCCCTATTTCAACTGGCAAAATTTTGAAGAAAAAAAGAATAATAAACCTTGGATAGGCCTATGGAAGAACGTAATCTTCAGTCTGTCGAATACAGGGTACATTTTTGGGAATTATCTTGTGGAAAAAAAAAACCAACGTTGTCTCTAACATTGGTAAATGATCTAAAACAGATACGTGAGAAAGTTTTCAAGTATAAATTTATGTGATTGGTCATCGCTAGAAGAAGTTCATTGATTCCAATTGAGGATTTAGGCTCATCATTGGCAGGGCTGAGAAGTAAAGGCATTGTAGATGGTTATGCCTTGATGGTGTTCTTAGTCTAACAACTAACCAGACTTTATTGTATTTACAAATCATATGCAATTATTATGAAATTAGACTTTTTCCATAGCAAAAACAAATATAAATATGATCAGGGACACAAGATTTAAAAAAGAAAGAAAAGAAAAAAGTCCTCTTAAATGACCAAGGTTTTATTCCGTATGAATTTGAACTGAGACTATCTTTTCAACACTATTGTACCATTGTGAACTAAAGTGCAATTGTAGAAAGCAAGTTTGATTCATTGTGCAATTATCTGAATGTGAAGCTCATAATCCTTATGTTTACATAAGTAATTTGTTGGTCAAATTGTTTAGAATGATGTCTTTTTTTATATAGATTCACAATGTTAAACTCTTCCCTCGAAGTCAGCCATATTTTAGCATTTCATGATGATTCAAATGGGAGAACATTTTCATTACCTGAATATTAATGATGTACAGTGGTAAGAGAAAAAAAAAAAAAAGGAGAATTCCACTTAGTGAGAAGGGTCCCAGTTGCCAAGAAAAAAAAATCTCTTGTGGAAGATTTCCAGTCAGCAAGAGAGAAGAAAAAAACCTATAAAATTGTCCAGAATCATCTAGATCTCATTCATAGTAGATATAAATTTAGATAACTATCTACTCATTTCCAGACAGATGTGTGAATGGACATTTAATGAATCATAATAAGATTATTTATTACATTATTTACAGGTTAATTTGTATTTATACATAATTCAGCAAAGTAATTAGCACATTATACATTACTTACAAGTTTCCTATCAAGGTTCTAGGGATCCGATACTTTTATTTGGAACAGATTACTGAAATCCCATTGGCTTAATTATTCACGACAAATTTTCTTCTTACGAGATGTTTTGTGGAATGGATTGTTTGATAAGAGAAGTAGCCCTACACACACTTGCCATTTGTAAAAGAATATGACAGAAAAATGTGTCAAAAATTTGATGTATCTAAAAATTTTGTTTTGGAATATGTTTCATATTCGTTTGTAACCACAAGTAATACAAAGAAATAGTTGTTAACCCTTTTGAGACTCCTGGGACATGCATATTCTGAGGTTGCTATGACTGCTGGCATATATATCTTCCGTAGATCTCATTTAGAAGTTTACTGGGACATACGTGTCACAAAAAATAAATGTGAGTTTCATGGCTTTGATAACCGCAGACAATGACGTCAACATAGTATGAAACCCAGGCAGAAATTAGTTTGCATTACAAGACTGTTGTGTAGATTAAGTGTTTTTTCAACCGTCCCAGGATGGCTAATGGGACAAGTGTTTCCCATCATGATTTTGCTTCTATGAAATTGTTGATTTTGATAAAAGAATACCTATCTTTTTATTAACTATTAAAAGAAAACAGGTTTGGTTAATGTATCAATAGAAACCGTCATGTGACCAGTGTCTTTGGGCAACATGTTATGTTGGGGGTGATCAATTGAAAAATTTGAATAAGTTACCTCAGTCACCTTTAGGGGTGGTGGTGAAGGGACACTGAAAAGTTCAAACTTTCAACAAAAAAAACCAAATGGATCAATTTTTCATAAACTTGAATATTAAATTGAACCTCCTACTTAAATACTGTTTAGCGGAGAATTTTAAAAGAATCTTTTTTTTCTAGACATAATAGAAATTAAATGTTTCAGCCTCCTAGCACCATTGGTGCAGCATGTACGTACATAGCTAGCCAACTATTCAAACTGAAGAAACTTGTTGACAGTTTTGGTTGACTTTCTAATTGGAAAAAAACTCAAAAAATCAACTCCACAGCGAAAACTTTTCTTTTGAATCTAATGATTTTTTGTGAACGTTCATTATTTACACACACTCACGCACGTATGTATATATATATATATATATATATATATATACACACAAAGAAATACTTGATTTTTTTTTTGTTTGAGACTTCAGTGTATTTTGAGGTTTCTATGAATGTTGGTGTGTATATATATATATCCAGTAGATCTTTCAGAAATTTATTGGGATTTACATGTTGCAAAAAAATGAAAGATTTTATTTGGTTTTACAACCAGAGACAATGAAATCAACATCAATAAATTGATGCTGAAATTAGTTTGCATTACATAACTGACGAAGAAAGACATGGCGAAATGATATGTTGATTGCATATTTTTCATCTGTCCTGGGTTGAATTCTTAATGGGACAAATATATCCCAACATGGTTTTAGTTCTTCAATATATATAAAATTGTTAATTTGATAAAAGAAAAGTTTGCTTTAATAACCATTAAATGGAAATGAAAGCTTTCTGTATTTATTAAAGAGTCCCATTGTCAATTCCAAGCTGTTTGTGAATTCAAGAGTTAAGCACGTCAATCGGTTAGTTTTTAAAGGGTTAAGAAACATTGATGTGTCTGTTGTATATATTCATGAATAACTCATGGATATTGTGAAGAGATAGTCATGAGAAGAATCTTTTTCTTTCCTCTTCACTACTTTCTTCTTGATGAATTGTTGGTTGCTAGTTCGGTGCTTGAGTTTTAAATTAGAAACTGTCAACCAAATCTGTCACCATAGGTTTCTTGAGTTATTAGGTGTTCTGGCTATATGTATAGGGTGAACCAATGGAGCTAAAGGACTGAAAATTTATTACATAAAAAAATTCCCCTACTAAATGGGTTTTTCATGGAAAGTTCAAATGACAATGGAGGTGTATTGGTCCCTTGGTTTGTGTCTGGCTACTTTCATGCTTGTTTTTTCAAGATTTGAATGTTTCTAGTGATCACTGTCCTACAAAAGGCAAGAGGAATAACTCTTTAATTGACCACCTTCAACATGGTATGCTGCCAAAAGACATTAGTCTCATGACGGTTTCTATTGAGTGAGTGATCATGCATATTTTACAATATATCTTGTTGTTCAAAGATCTGCGAGAGTATTGTGCATTGTATAAGACATGGTTGGATGACCAATATATTTCTTATTGAAGTTGGATACCAAGGATTTATTGCCAACTGAACCTTGTCATATATGACTTGACGCCTTTTGTCATTAGCAGAAAAAAAGAAATATATTATAATGCTACCAGGTCAGGTATAGACTGCATCTGTATGGATCTGGTGCTCCAAAACTGATAGAAAACACTCAAGCTTCGTTGGTTTTTTATCATGAGGTACTGCAGGGGCGCTCCAAGTCGGTGGCAATGATGCTTAGCCTCCAAAACCTTGCCTGACCTCAAGATCTTCTACTGAAAGCCTTGTTGGAGGCACTGCTGCAGTTTTTGTAGCAATGGTTGTATGGATTTATTTTCATTTTGGATATTTTAATACCTTGACTCTTGAATTCATAGACTGCCTGATACTGTTCCTAATTTACATGTCATTATACAAACACGTTGGAGAGTATAATATTTGCATAGTTTTTTTTTTCCATTAAAAATGAAATAAAAGAGGAGTCCTATGTACTGATGTATACAGTAATTTCATGGTTGAAATAGTTTATCATGAAAGTAAAATGCAAAAACAAAGAATATCTTTTGTCTTGGTTGAAAGCCTAATTTCAGCCATTGTTTTTCAAGACCAAAACTTACAGAATGAGTTGCTTCAGTATTTGTGTGCCTTTTTGTTATGCAGACTTTGTTTGGATTTTATTACACTTATCCCATTTCTGTGGTTGAAATAATAGTTTTAACATGAAAGTAAGAGGTCTGTGGAGTTGGAAGCAATTATAAGGTTACTGGAGTTGGTAAAATTATGCCAACCCTGACTGAAACTTTTTCACCATCGTCATTTTCGACAGTACACTGACACACATTTTTAATCTGTTGTGATTATAAGTGTTCAAAAACAGCCGACTTTATTAAAACTCTTTTTGCCATGGGACAGAAAGGGATATAAAGTCTGTAGATAAGTTTTGAAATTGGCAAAGAACTTTAAATCATTGATCAATGTAAAATAAAATATATCCTGAAAAGAGAAAAAAATAGATTAATCAGATTGGTACCTGTGAAATGAGGAATTTCAATGCATTATATTACAGTTCATTTAGTCAGAGTCGACACACTTTACCAGCTCCAGTGACCAAATTATTGGTTCCAATTCTACGAACCTGAAAGGAAGAGAGAAAATTACTTTTTGTCTTGGTTGTAAGCCTGATTTTAAGCATTGTTTCATGAGAAAACCTGTTTTACAAATTGACTTTGTATTTGAGAGCCTTCTTGTTGTTCTGACCGATTCCACTTGGCTGACCTATTTCTCTCTCTCTCTCTTTTTATAGGTAAACGAAGGTTCAATGTTCGCCTATGGAAGACATTCACAGACTGCTTCAACTGTCTTCCCATTGCTGCTATTATAGATGAAAAGATTTTTTGTTGTCATGGGGGTAAGGTTGCTTTTCCTTTTTCTTTACCATCCCTCAAATCACATGCAAAACGTATTTCCACTTGATCAACTGAATTGGATTCTATATAAATACTAAAAGTCTGATTTTGTTTATATAATACCTTTGTTGCTAAATTGAAGAAAAAATTAAAGCTTGGGTATTCGCAACTAAATGATAATAATGTGGGGTCTGCGTTCGCACTCCTCACCTATATTATAATGACCGATTTCTCAAGAGAGATGAATGTTGAATGCAAAGTATAATTCCATTTATTTGCAAATGCATAAAAGAAATCTGTTTATTCTGGCCTGAAGTAATTGCCCTAATTTTCTGTGAAAAGGTTGTCCGATGAATCGGAGTTCTGGTGAACTTCAGAATTTCTCAGTTATTTTAAAGTTGATTTTCCTAATTAAAGAAAGACTAATATCTTTATCGATAATCATATACTGTCTGAGCTAATGCAAGCCTTATCTCACGAGCTGGTAACCAAATCTGTCAACATAGGTTTCTGCTGTTTTTAAGCTGGGTTGGCTGGCTGGCTGCCTATGTATGTAAATCAGGTGTACAGGTCACACAGACAGATCTAGAGGGCTGAAAACAGAAACATTTACTCCTTATATCTAGGAATTACTTTTTTTTTTTTTTTTTTTTCTTTTAATGAAAATTTTCCTTAATAGATTTTCAGGGGGGTGGGTTAGGGGTCAATTTGAAATCTGATTCTTGCTAAATTGATTACTAGATTGTGCTCAGCAGCAGTCACACTATTTTCATTTATTTTATTTTTGAAAATCCGGACTTTTTTTGCCCAACAAAATGCGAGAGAAACTTATTCATTGACCATCAAATTTTTTAATTGAACACACCCAACACTAAAAAACGTTGGACACGTGACGGTTCCATTTTAGTGACTAAGCAGACCTGTTTATGTATAAAATTTACAAATGTGATTTAAATAATTTTCCTCTTCTGTAAGTATTTTCACACCATCACTTGTCCCAGGCAAGTGAGAAACATTGGGTGTCTCAAGAAAAAACGCACATATGTATTCATTCAAGCATTCGTTGCTCAAAATCTTTCTTTTTTTTTCTTTTTTTTTTTTAAGCTTCTCTTTCAAAGGCTAATAATAGAATTAGGTAACCTACAATTTTGATTATAAGTTTTTACCTGGCCTAAGTTATTTCTGGTTTTGACCTAATTTTTCTGCAAGCCGTACTATAAGATATTGCAGGTAAGTGGTTCCCAAGCCCATTGAAAAAAAAACAAAAAAAAACATACCCAGGTCTGGTTAGTCCCTCAATAGAAACTGTCACATGACCAATGTCTTTTGGCAGCAGGCCGTGTTGGGTGTGATCAATAAAAAAAAAAGTGGTTGGTGATAAATGAATGTTACTTATCTCACCTTTTGGTGGGCAGCGAATAATAAAAAAAAAAAAAAAAAAAAAAAAGCGTGAATATTGCTGGCACAAACTAAATGATCAATTCAGTAAAAATTTACCTAACACATTCACCCCCCCCCTCCCCAAACCTCGGGGAGGGGGTGCTGAATGAGTCATGTAAGTTAAAAATAAACAAAGCACTTTTCTTACTCATAATGAGTAAATCTCCAAATTTTCAGTTCTCTTGCTCAATTGGTGCAGCCTGTTTGTGGTAATACATACATAGCCAGACCATCTTGAAAACTGAAAAAGCCTATGTTGATGGTTTGAATCTTGGAATACAAAGCATCATTGAGACTCTGGAAGAGGAAAATAGTTGCAAATGATGAAGCATTGATGAATATATAACGACTAATGTATTCCAGTTTCTTTCATGTCCAATATTTGTACTTGATTATTAAAGTAACATTCAGTAAAGTATATTGGATAAAAACTCAATGAAGAAACACTGAAATTATGTTTTTGCCCTGAAGATTGCCAGGCTGAAAAAAAAATCTGTGTTTGGGATCATGGCCAAAAGAGTTTGGGGAAACATTGTCGTAAGTGCACAAAAATAAAAGTGGAGTGAAATAAACCTGACCATTCTATTATACAGGTCTTGGTTAGTCACCCAATAGAAACTGTCACGTGACTGTCTTTTGACAGCATGAAGTGGTGGGGGTGATCAATTAAAAAAACTGGGGGGAAAGAAGGGATGATCAATGAATAAGTTACTTCTCTCGCCTTTTGTTTGGCTGTGATCACTAACAAATTCTGAATTTAAAAAAACCAGTACGAATGCTGTTGGCCACAAAGTGATCAATGTAGCATAAACTTACATTTTAAATTGCCCCCTCAAAAAAAAAAAAAAACACTCATCAAAGCTATTAAGGAGATGACTTTTCAGAAAAGTTTTTTGTTGACATAAAGAATAAATGTTGAAATTTTCAGCCTTATAGTGCAGCTTGTGCATGTTACATATTCAATTATTATATATATATATATATCTCCAAGCCAGCCGCACCAACTTAGAGAAACCAATGTTAGCTGTTTGGTTTGACCGTTTTCTTATTAGGCTGAACCAATATAAAGGCATTCCAGAGAGACAGTAGATAAAATCTTCATCCTATTGGTATGAATCCCCACCCCCCAACTTGTTAGTTACAGTCTACTTACTTTTACTTCATAAGAAAAACTCAAACTGAGAAATGTAGCCAGTGTCATGGGAAAATGGATACAATTGGTGATTTCATGAGAAAAGTTTGTTTATTCTGCATAATTATGGATGTCATTCGAGTAGGAAAAAAGAATCAAGGGAGGCTCGGATTTAAAGAGAGACAGTAGATAAAATCTCTTAGCGTTGCCCATAAATGAGTACACCCCACACAACTTTTTAATAGAAAGTCGATTATCTTCTAAACCAAATATGGCAGGATTTTATTATTTCTAGTGAGACATGACACAATCAAAAGTGGATGTTATCAGGTATTATTTATGACCGAACTTTACCGCAATGAAACTCTTGTCACCAAAAGTATGAATATATTGCTGTCCAAAGATGAGTACATACCTACAAAAAAAATATTTTGGGCCAGTTTCAATGCTTTAGTTTTAGTCATGAATAATACCTGATAATATCCACCTTGTGTGATTTTCCATAAGAAATAATAAAATCCTGCTATGGTTGGTTTTGATGGAATTTAACTTTCTATTAAAAAAAAGTGGTATGGAGTGTACTCATTTATGGGCAACATTGTAACTTGCTGAAAAAACAAAAAATGATTTAATCTTATAAAGGAGGCCTATACTTGAATAAGCTGTGTATCTCAGAAATACTGAAAGGGTTTTAGAATTCCAGTCTCAATGATGGGGTTACATTTTTTTGATACTTAATTGGAGCATTTTTTTCAGTAATATACTGGAAGATGGCCATTTTTAATCAGTCATTTTGGATGGCTAAAAGTTTCAAAAAATGGCTAAAATTGGATAGATTTCATTTTGGGTAACTGTATGTGCTCCAAAAACTCAAACAAAGGCTCTAAAAAGTATAAATATACAACATACTAATCAGAAGGTTCAAATAACGTTATTTTTGATCTGAAGATCTATATATTCAAGTAATGTTATTCTCACTCCGAAGGGAACGTTCCTTATAATCAAATTGAAATATTCAATTTATCTTTATTTATTTATATTAATATTAATCGACCAAATTTTAGCCATTAGAACCCCCCCCCCCCCCAAATCTAGCCTTTCAAAATGTCTGATTCAATATGTCTGTTCTCCCCGTGCACTATTACAGTGACTGCCCTCAATCAGGATTTCATAAATTTCATTGAAAAGGGTTAACTAAATAACATTTTAAACTTCTTCCTTGAAAATTTTGCTTGATTGCAGTTGTGGGAGAGCAAATAATTGCAAGACTTGAGAACTTTGTTTAATGAACTTTTTATTTATTCCTGTGGGCCCCAGGGCTGCAACCTCTCAGCTCCAGTTTCTATAGCAATAGGTTTTTACTGGGTGGAGTTCTTTTCCACCCGGAGTAACATTCTCTTAGATGGACTGTCTTATAGGGCTAAAATGCTCCAACTACCTTACAATTTATCCATCGATGGGGTTAGAAGTGGATTCATTCCTTTCCCAAAATGAACATGAATAGTTTCTGCTGAAATTTGGAGATTGTCCGCTGATCCTGATTTTCTTGATGGTATCTACTACATCTCTCTGCAGCTCCATAATGGACTATATAACATATCTCTCTCCCATATATATATATATATATATATGGGAGATCATTTCAAATGTTTCTATGTATCCATTTCTTAATACATGAGTTGCATTGGCAGAAATAAATAGACAGAAAAAACAAAATGAGTTTGGATTGAAAGCAGTTATTTAGGCCTTTGTATCACCGCTGGCTGTTCATTTAAGTGGCTACCCTATTGGTCACAGATCCGATTCCTGCAGCAGCCCTATTTTTTCTCTTATGTAGTCAAGCAAAAATATTTGACCCCCCTCCTTCCCCTATTTTGTTGCAATACAACCTGTAATCTAAATGGATTATTGTATTTAGTGTATGAAATGCACTTACAAATGTAATAATTTTAGGGGACTAAGGTGAAGTACCTCCTCATTGTTATGTCAAAAAAAATCATTTTACAATTTGTATCTTTTTACAGGCCTTTCTCCTGATTTACAGTCCATGGAACAAATCCGTAGAATTATGCGACCAACAGATGTTCCTGATACAGGTAAACAAAAATCTCATTTACTTTTGAACTTCAGCTTGAAAATATCTTTTCCAATCATAAGTATTTATATTCCGAACTGATCAAAAGGTTGGATATTGGTCAATGTTTATTATCAAACTGAACATACCCGTCCAAAACTACTGGGTTATTTATGTATGGGTCAGCAATAAGGAGCCCAAAGCTATTTTATTAGGATATTTATCTTTAATAATTGAACTATCTTACATTATTTTTATTTTTATTTTTTTTGAAAGTTTCAACTTAGCTAGAGCTGTTTTAATGTGATCAAACATGATGTCTTAAGAGTTTATACTATGTAGTAATTTTTACTGTTATGTCATTATAGGAAAGTAAATCAACCAACAAGACAATTCCATTTGAGTGCCAACAAATTGAAATTTTGCATATAAGCTCATCATATTAGATAAGTTATTTATTCATTCAATAAGAATGCCTCTATAGGTATCCCCATATTCAACATTGAAATACACACTAATCCAGGTTATAAAAATGTCCAATTTGACGAAAAAAAATGAAATTTACAAGCTTATTAGAACAGACTAACATTTACTGGGAACTTTTATTCATTTATTTTTCCTGAAGTCTTCTGTATATTTTAGCTTATAATTCCAGAAGTTTCCTTGATAATTTTTCACTTCTGGGTGATCTAAGTTTATCAAAGTTATTCTTAATTATACTTGAAATATCTTTAACATAAGTTGGTAAACATTTCCACTATTTCAAAATCCTTCAGGAGAAAAAAAATCAATTTGTTTTTGTGACTATAGTATTTTATTTTAATTTTCTGGCAATTTTCCCCATAAGAATCTGGTAATTTGAGCATTAGTTCCTGAAGTGGGTGCTACTGCTCCCTTGAGGTGCTGGAAGACTGGGATATATGGAGGCAAAGGGGTGGTAGGGGCTATCAGAAGACAAAGGAGATTGAGGGGACAAAGGTCAAAGAATATAAATAGATGCCTCTTACCGTGCCTGAAAAGCTGATTTTTTTTTTTTTAGTAGAGCTGTTTTAGTTCAAAAATTGGAGAAAATGTTAGCAAAATTCAATTTTCAATGTATCATTTTTGACTGAGTCTACCAGAGAGCTGCTGAAATGTCTGCTGCAAAAGGAGGGCAGTTGTCTGAAAAAGATTTTGAATTATTGCATTATTCAATGGGGCAGAGAAACCATCATATATACACACTAGTATTTTGATATAGATGAAGCCATGGGTATCTGCTGGGAAGGGGTAAATGGGGCATCCCTTCACATTTTCCTGGATCGGGCCTTCTCATGTGGGGTGAGCGTGTTTGTAAATTTGAATCTTATAGTCAGTAAAGGATAATGGTGTTATGTAACCCCAACCTAATGTAACTGTATAAAAATATTATTTTCTGCTGGATCACCGCTCAGATATAATCTGACCTTTTAAAAAAATTTACTTAATTTTTAGTAATGACAGCATTCCATGAAATTTCTTTGTTTAAAAGGTAAAATAAAATGAAAGTACAACAATGTAATAAGATTATTAGATATATTCATATTTCATTTCTTAAATATCCTATTATTACCAATATTTTTCTCGCTCTTTATTCATTCATTAAATCACTGTGAACCTATGACCCTGTCAGTAAGACCATGCAAGCCAGTAATATGTCGGGTCTTGTACCTTAAAGAACTCTGGTTTATATTGATTCTCTTGTAAATATAAAATTTTCCACAACTTTCCACTTCGGATTTTTTTAAAACTATTCTCTTTTCATTCTTTTTTTATTTAGGTCTTTTATGTGACTTGCTTTGGTCAGATCCTGACAAAGAAGTTCAAGGCTGGGGTGAAAATGACCGTGGTGTTTCTTTTACTTTTGGTGCTGATATTGTCAGTAAATTTCTAAACAGACACGATTTAGATCTGATCTGTCGAGCACACCAGGTAAGAAAAAAATTTAAATCATTTCTTGCTTTAACATTATGTAGCTATGTAACTATTCATTTTGTTTGTTCTTGATCGACCAATAGATCTGATTTGCATTCAGCATGTGTGTATGTACACATGCTGCTGTTGCCAAAGTGAAATAATAAAAAGAAAATTCTCTCTATAATCATCTGGCAATCAGGTATGGGTTATTTTCACGAGTCCTTGCTTGTTAGTTTGATCTTAACCAGGTTCCATGGCAGAGTCCAATGGTTCCCAAACTTTTTGGTGGGATTGCCCTATTCCACAATTGCAGTAATGCTCATTAGCTATTGGCCAAATTGAATCTATCTATATAATGTCCATTCAGACTTTTCCAGTTTGTTTCTCAGTCCCTGACAATAGACTCTTCCACTTGAAGGTGATACGTTCATTAGAAAGAATATTCAAGTACAAAAAAGGTCCGTGTGAAATGGAAACAAATGCAAGTAAAAGGTCCTCAAATTACCCCTTTAAGGGTAAAATAACCCCCACTTTGGGAATTGCTGACCTATTCCAACAAATACCCCACCCCTATTCTAACACCTATCCACTCCTTACCAGCCAAGGTTTTGTGAGGAGTGATCAGATCTGCAAATTACATTCCCCTCTGTCATCGTCCGTGATAAAGAGTGGGTTGATTTGTTGTTTTGAATGAGATGCAGATTTCTTTTCAGCAAGTTCTAACTTGTACGAGAGCAGATTCAACTTGTCTTGACAGTTGTAATTCAAAATGAAGGGCATGAAGTGTTTAAGTAAAGATCTCCATAATCCTTTTTCTTGTCTGAGCCACGTGCAATATTGATTTTGAAACTGCTCACTCTGGGGGAATGTGGGTCACAATATGTCTTGTGTATTCATATCCAAGGTGCAGGTGTGTAGTGGCTTAACAGTTACCGGCAATGTTCCCTCTAAGCTGAATGGCCGCACACAATAGAATGTGTCACGTAGTAAGATTTTAATGCTGCACATGATATAGTATTAAATGATAACAAATAAATGATAAAGAAAAATCCTTATCAAATAAATCCTCTCTCCAGTCTTATGTATTTTGTTGAAAAGTAACTGACCATTAATAAATTCAAGAGAAAAAATATCAATCATCTTCTCAAACGTAGAAAATATTTTCTGCTCATTTCACTCTAGTTGCTTCTTGACTTTCTGGTCCTGTGCTGGCCACGGGGAAAATTAGAGGTAACGTTGGCTATTGGTGGAGAGAATGGGATTTATAGAGTTAATTTCATCCGAGGCCGTTTATATTCAATTTTCACCAGTGCTGTTGGAAAGGCATGAATTCAGTTGTTCATCTATGGCATTTCTTTATAAATTATAAAGGTCGGTCTTGAAGAGGGATGGGGGTCTGGATTTGGATCTAGGTATATATTGAAAAGAAAAAAATGGAAAATTTGTGACAATACAGACTCACTTATGACCCAGAGGAACATTATAGACCCCAACCTCTGTGTTGAAACAGGTCTAGTGGTATGTCTGGTGTCATATCTGAGAAAAGGTTACTCTGACAGGGGGGGGATAGCTATAGCTTGGCAGTTGCCATAGCTGGTCCTAACCCTGGGTAAAGGTGGAGTTTGTGGCACTAACTCCACCAACCTTTTTTTTTTTTTTTCTTTTCTTCTTTTTTTTCTCTTTTGTGTCTGTATGGGCCTAGAATTAAACCATAATGTATAGCCCAACCCTATAACTACATATACAAAACACACTATGTATATCTTTTGCCTAGAACAAATTTCAATGATAGCATATATACTTCACTCTGATCCTAAACAGAATTGCTGCGATAACCTCTTTTAATTTTAATTGAGAAATGTTCATATTATTTACTTGCTTCATTGCCTTTGTTTGAGCATTAAAGAATTTGAACATAAAACTAAAGTGGCTACCGAGCCAAAAAATCTGATTTAATTCAGTTTTTCTGACTTTGTGTTGGGTGATTTTGTTGCTTTATTACTTCTGTCAATGAAGTTGTATGGAGATTATATATTTACCCCTGTTGCTCTGCCTGTCTGTTTATCCACTCTATATATCCAGAAGTTATCAATGAATTCCAATGACATTTCGTGGGAGAGTGGGCTGCAGGCCAAGGAACAGGTGATTAAATTTTGGGGCAGATCCAGGAATTTTTTCTTCTCTTATTAACATACTGAGATTAGACAATTTTTCATTTTTTTTCTGATCCAACAACCCAGTGATGTCATCACGGTAATAATGTTTCTGATGATTAATTTTTACGACCTTTTGTCGCAGTATAGTCTAGGATTTATGACCTGATTGTTCAGATTTTAGTGACTCTTATGTGGGTATTGCGCGCTCTCCGAGTGTTTTGTTGTTACTGACTACTTTTAAAGTTTAGAAACTATATTCACTTAGTAGACAATGCCAAAGTGTATTCCCTACACAAAGGTTGGGCCCTGGGCTAAGGGAGAATTGATTAAACCTTGGGGTGGATTCAGGCATTTTTAGAATTTTATTACAATTACCTTCCCTACATCGTTGCTATATATGTCCACACAATATCTCCAAAAGTTCTCAATCATTTTCTGATTGAGGCATATTTTTTCACTTTTTTCTTTTTTTTTTTTTTTTTATTCATCATATATTTATATATTCATTCATGTCAGTTCACACAATATCTCCCAAATAAATTTCAATGACATTTCATCGAAGGATGGGATTATGGAAGATTCGATCAAATTTTGGGGCAGATCCAGGAATCTTTTTTTTTTCCCCACATCGTAGCTACACTTGAACTGATTTCCATTCAGTTTTTTTTTTTTTTTTGTTTTTTTTTTTTTTGTGGCAATGGCATTTGTGGAGGCATGCGCTCTTTGAGTGCTCTCTAATTTCATTGTTTTATTGCTGACTACTTTCGAAGTCCACTCGGTGGACGCTGCCAAAGTATGTTAGTACATAAAGGGAACTTTATTATACACAGGAAGAGAAAAAACAAAAGATTTCTAATTAACCTAATTCTATAGGTACTATACACTGTAATCAGTCAATTTAGTGATCCTCTCCCAACCTTTTCTTTTCATTTTTTTTTCTTTTTTTATTTTACATTTTACAAAAGATTTAAATAAAACCTACTGATCTATTTAGCTTTACAAATAATGTTGGATTGTGAGGAAAAAAAATGCATTTTTTTTTCTCTTCATAGTGACCTTACATTATTTGTGCTTTTATTTTTTTAATTAAAAAATTTTTTTTTCATTCCATTCGTGTGTGAATATACACCAGACATGCCAAAAAATGCATTTTTTTCTTTTCATAGTGAACCCTACATTACTGGTTTTTATTTTCTTTGATTTGAAAAAAAAAAGAAAATTTTTTTTCTTTTGTATTTGTGTGTGAATATACACCAGACATACGACTAGACCTGTTTCATCATAGAGGTTGGGGTCTATAATGTTCCTCTGGGTCATAAATGAGTCTGTATTGTAACAAATTTTCCATTTTTTTCTTTTCAATATATACCTCGATCCAAATCCAGACCCCCATCCCTCGACCTTTATAATTTATAAAGAAATGAAGAGAAAAATGTGGGTAAGGGGTAGGGTAGGGCTTGTCTGGCAGGAAATCAGGAATGAATGTAAATATTTTACAAACTGTGATGTTACCAAAAGTTTATATTTCGACAAAACTTAGATACATATGTAGTGAGTGTCTAGAGTGGGTGTTTGACAATAAATAATCTTTTTAGCAGTAGAACTGTTTTCATCTTATTCATTTTTTTTTTTTTTTTTTTTTCAGTTAGTGTAATCAGAATCTGTTGGGGTCTTTCTATTTTTGTATAGCTATTTTGAGAGTCAAATTTAATGTTTTCAAAATTTGGTCCATGCTCAAATCGTGTCACAAGTAATTCCTCATTATATCAAGCTGCATTATAACAGGTTTACAGTTTTTATTTATAATATAGGTATTTAGGTAGCCATCTTTTATCAATACAAATTTAATTGAAGATGATAGGTGAGGAATATTTTTTTCATTTTTTTAGTTGACTTTTCGTTCACATTCAAGATCTGGATTGATGAAAGTGAATATTGCCCAAACATTTGTGATCATCTGACATTAACCTACTTAATGCTATTTCAACAATTAGATAGTATTCAACCTAGAAAGATGTGATAAAAAGCAAAAATAAGATATTCAAAGTCTGTTATAGCAGTGGAGAAATTTATATAAGTTTGCTCGAAGCATATCATCATTCTGTGAGAGGATTTTCAGAAGGCTACCCAATTTTTATTTGCCACTTAAGCAAAAAAAATGAATTAAAAAGCACTGAAAGTCCGTACACCTGCCGACCCCATTGTCACTAAAAACTGAATGAAAATCAGTTCTCAAATAAGTACGATGCATGGGGGGTGGGTGTTTATAATTCCCTAGATCCACCCTAAATATAACCAATTCTTCTTTAATCCCTGGTCTACCCTCAAACAAAATGTTATTGGAATTAATTGAGAACTTGAGATATTGTATAGACGAATGTATGAGAACAAATGTATGGGAAAGAAAAAAAAGGGAAGTATCTTGAGAAGAAATTCCTGGATCTGCCCCCACCCCAATGAACCAATTCTTCCTGAATATCTCTTTGAAATTCTTTGGGGACTTTTGGAGATAATGTGTGGACATATCGTTACTTTGCAGGGAAGGAAACTGTAAAAACAAATCCTGGATCTACCCCCAAGTTTGACCTCATATCTTTTGTGGCCCAATTTCCCAACCCTCCACAAATCTCATTCAAATTCGTAAACTTTTTGAAATATTGTTTGTTGTGGATGTATAGTTAGGATGAAGGGAGGTAACTGTGCATGAATCTGCCCCAAAGTTTGATCATTTCTTCTGTAGCCCATTGCCCAGCTTTCCATGAGATTTCATTGGAATTCATTGAGAGCCTTGTGAGATATCCTATAGACAAACAGTCAGGCAGACACAATTGAATACATATACCTCTTCCAACTTGATTAGGTGTGATAAATCAGGAGTTACATGATTGCCTCCCTTGACTAGTGTCCCTCTCATTAGTTAATTTTTTTTTTTTTTCTATGATTTAAACTTTTTTTTCCTTTTTGTTAACAAACCTCTGAGATTTTGAGATTGTCAATTTTCATCTCAGATTAGTTCAGAAATATGCTCTCTTTATTCTGTATGTTTAAAGTGTTTTTTTTAATTTCTCTAAACTTTCTGGCTACAGGATTCTAAAATCTGTATAGACAGCTGGCAAAATCTTCATCAATTATGATTATGATTCTCTTTGGTAATTTAGATTCCATTCTTGAATAAACTAATGAATTTTTTGTTTTTTTTTGTTTTCCCTTTTCAGGTTGTTGAGGATGGGTACGAGTTCTTTGCGAAAAGACAATTAGTCACTCTATTTTCAGCTCCCAACTATTGCGGGGAATTCGACAACGCTGGAGGAATGATGTCTGTGGATGAATGTCTTCTTTGTTCGTTTCAGGTAAGCTCTAGCACCATCGTCTTTATACTATCATCATTTCCGCTTGCTTGTATGTAGGACCATTACACTTTCTTCCTGTTTTCCTTCCCCACCTACACTTGCACTGTAATGTCCAAGGGCAAGAATGGAAGAGGGTGGTTATGCTTGGATGGGAGCAGAAGGAAATGAAAATGATACTGATTACTTTTGCTATCTGTCTATATTCCCATAGTCTACTACCACTACAACTTGATTTTTAGGCTCCAGACTTGTGAGGGAGAAGTAATGAATGAATGACAGTTATAGTGAAGGTGGAGTTCCTTTTGCTCCCATTCAAGCATAGGCACCCACTTCCATTTTTACTTTGAAGCAGTTGAGGCTGTAGCGTTCACTCTGTTTGCAATCCATCGGCACATGCGGGAGTTGTGTGTGCAAGAAAACTAAGGTAGCGCTTTGCGTTAAGTAGAGTTCAAAGGAGAATAGAATTGTCTGAGTGTGGGCACGGGCCTGTATATTTGCTCTAAAGCATAATGGTCATACATAGAAATAAGAAAAATGATACATTGGATGTTTAAAATTAAGATTATACCTTGTTTGTTGAGAATTATAAGATGTTTATGATTTGATAATTTTAAATTAAGTTACATTGCCGTGTGAGAGAATTTAAACTCTACCCGAGTTCATTTTTTTTCTGACTTTAAAAATCTTATTTGAAAGTCATTACTTTTAAAACACTCATTTTATCTATTAATAAATATCTGTATCTATCTTTTCAGATTCTAAAGCCATCAGAAAAGAAAGCCAAGTACCAATATGGTGGTTTGAACTCTGGTCGACCGAATACTCCACCAAGGGCTCTACAGCAAAAGAAGAAGGGACAAATTTGATGGACCATTTATTCTGTACATGTGTGCATGCGTGTATATGTATCACGTGTGTATACATACACACATACACATGTATGTATACATACATACATAGACATCCGAACCTGTCAGCACCAGGTAGAGAGTCTTAGGTGTACAGATGATCATGAATACTATTTTTTTCTTTTTTTTTTTTTTTTTTCCAAATCTTCTCTTTCTCTCTCTGTCTCTCTCTCTCAAAAGGTCCACAAGTACATTCTCGATCCGAACGAGCATGTCTAAATTGTGCTAAGTTTTGTCCAGGGAGGGTGGGAGATAGACTGGCTGAAATCAGATGAGGAAATATATATATATATTTGCCGGCCTATGAGGCACATGTTTTAAAAGGGTATTTGGCGGATTATTGCTCACTGCAACTCATTTGAGCCCCATAGATGTCCATTTCGAGCTTTGGTAGTCGGCACCCTTTTCATAATACCAGCACATTGGACATATGGTAATTTTTGCATCAATTTTTCTGATTATTCAAATGTGTGTCTCATATGCTGGCAGATACGTTTTATATATATATATATATATATATATATATATGTATATATATATAGTGGATTTTGTTAGAGTGGAACATTGGGGCCATAAATTTTGGTCATTACAAGCAGTTGTTCCTTTTGAACCAATTTGCATGAAAAAGACAAAATATTGCATGTGTTTGATTTTTGGCGGGGGCAGCATAATCAGACTATTTTCCTCGCTTATGTTGTTTTATTTGCAACGTTTCGGCTGTGAACCCTCCTGCCTTCTTTGGATGTTCTTTGTTCTTGAATGTGGAAATCACTTCCGAAGAACTCCTGTAAGGGTCCCAGTGGGTACCTGGCTGGAATGTTGTACAAAAATACCAGCATTAGACGAGGAAAATAGTCCAATTATACTTCATTCAAAGATTGAAATACCCTGTGTAACACAATTCAGACAAGTATGTTCGATTCTGTTCATGCACAATTTGTCCTCCCATGCGGCTAAGCCTAGTAACTGATATTCCATTTAACTGCAATTCACTAATATATATATATATATATATATATATATATATATATATATACTTGTACATGTTCTCGTGTAATTATAGATATTAATATATTTACACGTGTAATGTAAAATTGCATGCATATATGTATATGCTAGGTGTGTGTATGTTTCTATCTGTTTGTATATGTCAGCTTTTTTCATATTGTCATATACACAAATGCATATAGTTTTTTGCTGAAATACCTACATGTACTATTTATATATATATATATATATATATATATATATATATATATATATATATTTCTTCATCTCGTGGAAAGGAAATATTAAAACTACCCAACAAATTAGTTTTAAAAACAAAAAAAAGGTGCAAAAAATATTTTTTTATTTTTTATTTTATTTTTTTTTTTTAACTTATTTATATATGCATCCTCCCTCCCTCCTCTTTCATATCCTTTTGGAAACTTAAGATATATATATATATATATATATATATATATATATATGTATATATATATATATATATACACACACATATATCTAAGCGAGGAATTAAAATAAATGAAATAAAAAGAAGTGACGATAATAATAATAAGCTTTAAATATTGATTACTATAGTTCATCTGTCCTGCTTTTTTCCTTTTTTTTTTTTTTTTTCCTGTTTTTTTTTTTTTCTCCTTGGTTACCAAGTCATGCGGTGGAGAACAGTGTGCAGGTAGCCCCCGACTTGCGATCAGGTTAGGGACCGCAAATGAAATCGTTAGTCAAAAAAAAGGTTGAATGTGTCTTTAAATGAATATACTTGTGTGTAGGTCGAGTTTTGAAGACCAAATTTTAAAGCTAGATATTAGGGATCGACCTATACACAAGTTATAATTTTATATGGTTGAAGTTCAAAGATAATGGGAAGGAACTAGGAGCAACCCCTGGCTTCAAAAATGGAACACATTTAATGGTTGCTACCAGCAAATAATGAACCCATAGAATATTTACCAATCAGTAAAGAAAAGACGTGCTTTTGAATGTAAAACCGTAACTTCCCATATAATGGTGTTTCAACAGTCAATACAGAAATTATTGACGTAAGCTTATACATAACTCATACCATAAATTAATGATTTTGTGACCATAAATCAAGGGTCGACCTATGAATGAGATTGACTTGTACACAAGTATATGTGGTACTTGTTCCCATTCTTGAATGTTTTGATTTGTAAAATACGGTTAAAGTAAATACTAAATGATCACAATTGTTTATAATAATGGCATAAAGGAACCTCTAAATGCTGTCAAATGAAACATTCATTTCCACAGGGTCATCAACTGACCCCTATCATGTACTATAAAATTGGATGCCACTTGTTGAAGGAGCAGAAGGCATTTTCTGTTGAAAAATATCCCTCGTCTGAACATATGGACCAGTGCTGTTGATTTAGTATCATTTGCTATTTTAAAGGAAAAAAAAAAAATATATATATGATGGTAACTTTGAAATATCATAAGTAGAGCAATTGTAAGTCGGGGACTACCTGTACTTCATGGACAAAGAAGGCATCGGTTAAAATTTGATATGAAAGAAGAAAAAACGAACCGAAAAAAAAAAAAGAAGCAACAACAGAAATCTCTCTCTCCTTCTGTACATATCACTTTCGGATAGGTGAGCATTGATAAAAAAATCTCGTGAAAGGAGGTTGAAAAAAAAAGACAAATTATATAAAACTCCTGTTCCAGCTGCATTTTATATATTAGCAGTAGTCATGCACTGTAAATTTTTTTTTTACTTATCTAAAACTTACTATTAAAGACCCCACTATCTCCTATCATCACCACTATACTATTGCTAAAACAAACTATTATCACTACTACTGCTATAGTCAAAAAAATAAAGGAAACAAATGAAATTAAAGACCGGCTTAATAAGGGAGGCAATTACAGTGAATTTAACGAGTTGCGTCCCTTGATCAGATCGTGATTGGTTCAAAATAAGCCGGCCGGCCAGCCAGACGGACGGGCATACACTGTTGTAGACAACTTTGCATTATGAGGTTAACCTGTAAAAAAAAACCAAACAAACAAAACATACAAACAAAAAAACAAAAAAATTTGGTGCTTAGTTTTATTTTATTTTTTTTATAGTTTTTTTTTTTTTACATAATTTTTTTATTTTTTTAGGTCTCCATCTTTATAACATTCAATTATGGAATCGTCAACATCTGATTTTACCAAACTGCTGCTCTTTTTGGTTCATTCAGCTAAATTCTTTGCAAAGGAAAAAAAAGAATAAAATAAAAATGAAGTAAATGAAAATCATAACAACAATAAATGCAAAAACAAAAGAAAAAAAAAAATAACCCCAAAATGTTAACCAACAATTTTTCAGTTTCCTTTTCTTTTCTTTTCTTTTTTTTTTTTTTAAATTGCAATTTTTTATAGTTTTATACTTTTTTGTACATACGTCATTAAAATTTAAAATATTTACTTTTGATCCTTTTTTTGCTGTTTTCTTTAAGATTTAATGTATCTAATTTATTCTCTTTTTATTTTTCACAGATTTTTTCATAACCTTTTTTTTTTCTTTTTCCTTTTTATTGATAAACTTTTCTCTTCTCTGCTTTTATTGTTACTTAATAGTGTGGGGAAACACTTCATTAGGATAAATTTCCCTGTTGACTCAGTAGCTAACTGAGAACATCCTAAGCTGTGTGATTAGGTTGGAATAATTGATATTCTTGTCGTCTGTTCTATTTATAAAAGAATTGAATAAGAGCTGCTCATCACCATAATTCTATACTTGCAGGTAGAGCTCACCCCTCGTCACATAATAAAGACGTTGTTTAGCTCATGGTTCTATTGGCTAGCAATCATTGGGGCCACGAAGTGGACCTTAAAAAGAGTAAGATGTTCCTGCACTGTGATCTTGGGCCACTTCCAGTGTCCCAGGGTTATTCCCTGTGTTGAAAGAATGTGTTTTACCCTTTCCCCCCATGAATTCAAATGTAAATATTATTGTTGGTAAGATGTCCATGAAGACTTACAACCAAATCACGTTGAATACACCGGTTCACCTGCAATCACCGAAGTTAAGCAACGTCAAGACTGATCAGTACTTAGGTGGATGACTGCTTTGGAATACCTGGTGCCGTGAGCAAGAATGATAAAGTGAGTGACACCACTTTGGGTGCTTTCCGCCTCTAAGTCTATTTTACATATCACAAGCCGTGACGAGAGAAACTTGTGATGTGTTCAGCTTGGGCAGGGGCAGCTGATGCCGTAGCCAGCGTAAGGGTGCTGGCTAGGTAAATGTCCATGATGTCTGGCAAGAAGATGAAGGAGTGTTTACTAAGACTGTAATGAGAATCATGATTCCATACGCAGGGCCAGCCCTAAGAATATTCGAGCCCCGGGCAAACTGAACTTCGGTGCCCTTATGAATATAGTATTATCTTACGTTTTACTGCGAGAAAAATAATTATATAGGAATAAAAAGTTGATTACTATTAGGAAAAAACAAAAACAAATAATCATTTAATATAATGGATTGATTAGTAAAACAAGTATGTCCATTTACTGTCAGACACATGACTGGCATCCTCTAGTACTTGGCGCCCTGGGCGACTGCATGCGTTGCCGGCATCTTGGTCTGGTCCTGTTCGTGTGTGATTAAAATCCAGAGAGGTTTATATTAAACTGAATTTTGATATGGGAATACTCAGCGAAGAGTGAATTACCATATTTGGTAGCATAGAAGACCCTCCCCCCCCCATCTTTTCACCTCCACCCATACATGGCTCAAGTGGTAAATGCAACTTCTGTCCAGAACTCGAGAAGTTAGAAAAGGAAATGAACTGGTTGATAAATGAGGAATTCAGAGAAATTCATTAGTTACCTTTGATATTCCCTGCCGAAATGAGGGGGGGGGGGAGTTATATGCCATCAAATAAGGTATTTTCCTTGGTACTACTATAGTGTGCAGTCTACCAGGATTATCCTGTAGTCCTGGTAGACTGCGACTTCTTGGCATCTTGGCCAAGATCAAAGTGTTGTATCAGTTCTTATTGGCTTTAATATCCGACAAGTTTCTGAAGTGGGGACTCTGATAACCAACTGATTGGCACCATTACGGTAGACTGGTCCCTAACCCTTAGTGTGCTATTGTGTTAGAAATGTATTAATGCATTAATATCTATTTGGGTGCTGGTTATGGTTCTTGACCTCCAAAAATATTAAATTTCATCGTTTCTTCTTCGGCTTATAATAAATTGTTTTTCCATCACACCTGCGACTGAAGTCATCACGCATCGGGGTTGTATTGGGTATTGAGCTAGGAACCGATATTACAATTAGTTGAAGCTGTGGTCTCAAGGGACCACAGAATAGGCCCTATAGACTGCATGCTATAGTAGCACCTTTTTTTTTTTTTTTTTCTCCTCCTTTCTCTTTCTTTCTTGGTGTACGATTTCTGTGTTTTTTGTTATCATTGCAACTTAGTAATATACCCCCCACCCTTCTCTGTATTCAATTGTATATATTTTGATAGGTAAAAATATCCATTATGTATGACAAAAGATGAATGTATTCTGAGCACTTTCTGAGGAAATTGGACTGAAATGGGAATCCTGATTTCATATGTAGGGTTAGTGCCCCAAGCGAGCTGAACTTTAGCGCCCTTTAAAGTATAGTATTATCTTATTAATTTATGTTTTACCATTAGAAAAATAGATGTATAGGAACGAGAAATTTCTTGAAATAATCAGGTTAAAAAAAAACACAGCATTAGTGTTTCAGATCCTCATTTGATGGATACAAGATTCATTATTACCTTGGGTGTGTCCATCTATTCATAGACGCATGTCTGGCACTCCTTGACACTTGGTGCCCTGAGGGACTGCCCGTCCATGTTGCTGACTCTTAGGGCTGGTCCTCTTCATGAGATTAAAATCCAAAGAGGTTCTGATTAAACTGGATTTTAACTTGGTAATATACAGCCAGGAGTGAAATACAGTGAATTACTGTTTTTGACAGCTTGGAATATCTCCTTCTCCACAAGGTTGCCAGATTTGGTCAAAAAGGGAGATAATCCAAAATTTACCCAGTACAGGCATTGGAATAGTGTTGTATTAGGAAATCACCACTATTCCAATGTCAAAGGGCCTAAAAGTCGTGAATGAAATCAACAAAGAAGGCACATGAATTTGGTCACAATTTGAATCGAAGATGTAGAAAATAAGATGTTAAAACTGTAGAAATTAACCACCATGAAGAAAGAAAAATTGTCCAATATAACTTTTATTTCCCCCTCCTCTTTCTCCTGTTCTATTCTTTTTCTTTGTTCCTTCTTTTTCCTCTCTATTTCTCCTTCTTTTTCCTCTCTCATTTTCTCCTTCGGGTAGTATATGCTACAGGTGTCACTCTATATAGTATGGTTCACAATATAAGGTGGAAAGGTCATGGACCCCAACATTTTTGCCTGTATTATCACTGCTTCGTCCAGAAAACCATGAATGAAAACAGTATCCCATCAAACGATGATATGATGGAAAATTAAACTTCAATTCGCGATCAATTGATATATGATTTACTTTTGATTTCTTTGATTTTGTGATGAAAACAGAACCTTTTGTTACCGGTGATCTTCTTTTGGCACTTGTAATTGACTTTTGATTATCTGTGATTCAGTTATAACACGGTTGTCTTTTTTGGACCCCAACACCTGCATTTCAAAGGGTGACTATTGTATCTTCATTGCATAATACTCATATTCATGGATTGCATGTAACTGACAGTGTAACTCTTCAATGAATAGAATTAAAAAAAATAATGGTACTCTTTTATGAATTGAACAGAAATTTTTTTTTTTTTTTTCCCTTCACAATCCACCTAATGTTCAAAGGGAGATAGTTTTGATTGAAAATTATTTCCCTTGATAATGACACTCAATTTAAAAAAAATTTTTTTAATGAATTTAAGAGTTAATATACTCTATCCACAGATAGTGTAATAGTTAGCATGTCTGCCTCATACACACATAATTTTCTAGGTTTGGTTCCCAGTATGAGCGGAGAATGTTGAAAACTTTTCATTGGGACAAATTTCCGTACACTCAGTAGCTAATTGAGTACACACTAAGCTGTATGATTTCGATAGAGGTATCCCTTTGGTGAACTTCCGTCTTGCCTTGGGGGTGGCCGTAAACGCTCATAGGTATGAAGTCCTGTTCTTGACCAGACGTGAGACTTTTAGAGATTACTGACTCATGCAACAGAAACTTGGACTTCGGCTCTGGCTGTCATTCTCCATTTGGAGTTGTCCTGCAAAGACAGACAGGACACTTCACATTTATTCATACTCTACCATTGACAGTTAAAAAAACAAAAAAAACAAACTTGTGTTTATATTTAAGAGAGGTCTGTCCAGAAAGCATTTAGGCATTTAATATTAATATCAATTAATCACAAACTTATCCCTCCACTTTTCAGAGCATTTTGAAAAGTCCTCTTTCAAGATTGCCATTAGCTGCCTCATTGCTTTGTCCTTAATATCATTCTCAGTCCAAAACCTTCCTTTTAACAGCCATTTTTAGCTTTGGGAAGAGACAGGAACCACAGGGAGCTAAATTTGTCCCCTAAGACTAATAGACCTGGGTGATATGATGTTTTGCTGGAAAAAAACAAAAAACATTGTTGAAAATCTATTTGCTTGGTCACTAAGTACGATGGTCATGTAGTACAAAAGCTGACTCACTGGTGTCTCACTGAGTAAACCAACTGGAAAATCTGTTTATGCATATGCAGTAAGGTCCCTCAGATTAGTTGCCAAGTTATCTGTAGGTTGTGCAACTGGTTCTCGAAATATTCAAAATACCTGGGAACTTAATGGACGGGGGTGGAAATAGTGGCTGTATCTGCTATTATTCTTCTAGTTGAAGAAATCTAAATATATTTTTTGCTCTTCGTGTGCACACGTGTGTTATATATATATGTGTGTGTGTGTACTTATTTTACTTGGCACTGATGTCACTTGTTAGCAAATTGAGTTGGCCCCAGATTGTGTAAATAAAGGAATGAGCATTGTGAGCATCTAACGCGTGTCCACCAGGGAGCAGTTTTATATGCAGGCTCTGCTCTTAACAACTGAGCTAACAACACCCCAAGTAACACAAGTTACTACAAAATTGTACAAGTTGTCCATCCACTGATATTTCATACATACACACACACACACACACACATATATATATATATATATAATTTAAATTTCACACATGGCTAAAGCTAAAAAGACATAGTCTACATTATAATAATGAACATGTATATAGACACACACACACACACACAGGGCTGGTGCAAGGGCTTCCTGAGCCCTAGGCCAGACTTGGAATTAGTGTCCCTCAGATGTATTTTATTTTATTTTTTTTTCAGTTTGGCAACTGCCCAGGTTCACCTAATGGATAGGATGGATCCTACACACACTCACACGTATGAAATAATTAAATGTGTCTAATGATTAGGCTGGTACTCTCTTGAAAATTTAACCTTTTACGATCAGTTTACAACATATCCCACTAGATGGAATATTTCGCCAATATGACATCCTATATTGACAGGTCCTGTAACTTCTAGCGTCCCGCGGGGTCCAAGGAAGCCAACCGTGTTATAACCAAGCCACAATCAATGTTGCTATTTTGGGGCTAAATGATATTTTGGATCAACCTCTTGCCTGCATTATTATGTGAACTACGTTATAATGGGGGAGGCCTGTACTTATACTGTACTGAAAATAGTACACTTTAATTTTCCTACCTTGTTCGAACTCCTGTTGTACATATTTTCACAAAGTGGCGATATCTATGCCAGGGGTCGGAATCTAGACAGTTTCTAGTGAACTTTATCTTAGTATTGGAAAATTATGGCAACCATTAAAAAAAATAGTCTTATGCTTATGACATACTTAGATGTCCTGGGTCTTACTCCAGCAGTGAATCGGATAGTGATTCAAAATACAGTCAACTCTTGTTTCAATAGCATGTTTGTTTTTATATTCTTGCAAGATTATTGTTAGGGATTATATCTTTCCCTGAGAAAATGTAAAAAGTAAATAATTTGCTTGCAGTGATTTATAATCCATATAACAGCCCTCCTTGAGGCTACCGTAGTCATCTGAAGAACTTCGTAATGTTTTTTCTAAAGGTCCGGGTCTAAATCTGGCAGTGAATCGTGCCGTTATTCGAGATATTTCTCTCATCACCATTTATTTATGAATTAAAAGCTATGATTGTCTTTGAGTGGCTGACGAGATATTTCCCTGATATATCTAGCATCAACATTTCACCAAGATGGGAACTTTTAGGAGCTGAGGGTTATATTTTTTATTTGTATCCCCCGGGAACCCCCTCAAGCCCACCTGCAGGGTTGGCCCTTAGGTTCCTGGTGCCTGGGACAAGCTGAACTTTGGCTCCCACTAAAGTGCAGTAATATCTTATTTATTTACGTTCTACACTGACATATATCAATATATAAGGAAAAAAAGTTTGACAATAATAATCAGGTAAAAGAAAACATCCGAATTTGCTTCGCTAATTGTTTCTCTTCGAAATACATTCTGTTGTGGGGGGGAAGCTGTCAGATATTCCTGAAAAATCTGAGTTTACATATTAGGAAATTTTCTTGTATTGACTTTTTTCTATTCTGTTCAATTTATTCATTGATTTTTTTTTTCGTTTGTATTTCGAAAATCCTACTATAACCAACACATGACAGCCCCCCTCCAGTATTTGGCTCCCTGGGTGATTGCCTGTGTAGCCGGTACCTTCTGGCAAAATGAGTAACATTTTTAGTCTCAAGTGTTTGTTTAATCAGGAGTTTAAGGGTTTATTGCGTGACCTTTCAGCCGGGTTATTTAAGAAATCAAGCTGTGAATGAAATAAAAACACATTTTATAATAAATATTTTATTAAAAAACAATCTGATTTTTTGACAACTTCTTATTTGAAATCTTTGATCACTATGCATATAATACCATCGAATTATTAGGTTGTTACATATGAACTCTTTTTTTTTTTTTTTTTTTTTTTTTTTTTCCCCCCTTGAGTTGCTTGATGGATGACATAAACAAAAAAGCGAAGATATTCAATCAAAATATGACCCATTTGAAGCAATCTTTTCCCAACAATCCTTGATTAATAATATATCATCTCTATAACATTCTTTAGCTGTAGTGGTTACTAATTCAGTAAATGCATAAATTATGGCTTCTCTATTTTTTCAACTTTTATTACGGATACAAAGTTCAAAACGCTTGAAGAGATGAGAATCTATAGAAGAAATGCCTTGTGAATATGGATTCTGCTGCGAGACTTTATATCGCAATTCTCTCAGCTCAGAAACCGCCAACTGAGAGATGTGAGATCTGACACTGTCCAGGAGCATTTCATTGTTCTTGTGGGTCCCATTTCCCCCCCAATGTTTTAACCTTTCTAATTGCTTTGAGATTACATGATATGATTGTTGAAATTCAAAATTATCTAGAAAGTCCTGTAACTTCTGGCGTCCTTTTGCTCATTGGTGATCCTTGGTATCCCTATTTCCAAAATTGAACTTTATTGAACTTTATTGAGCAGCATTGTGTCCTAATTTGAAAAAGTACTTGAAAATTAATCTGAATTCACAAGTACACATCATTGTGATCAGGGGCTTGAAAACCCCCAATAATGAATTATATCACTACCTTGAATCATTGAAAGAAATGCTATTGTGTTAGTAAATCTTTAACTTTTAAAATCATACTGATCTAAAAACAAAAAAAAAAACATTTCATGTGTGACAACCTAATAGTTCTGAGAGTTAAAAGAAAAAAAAAATGAATTCGTATTCATATTTGTCCATTAGAAATATCTGTTTACAAAATCTTTCCTTTTTTTTTTTATCAACTTCTCCAGTACTTTTTCGTTTGTGTAATTCCATGTTTTTCAATTCTGTTGTTTTTATCACAATATATTGGTTGAGACATCATTTGGCCTTTGATGAGTATATCTTTGAAGATTTTTCCAGATGAAGTAAAGATAAGTACTATCCAATATAACCAAGTAAAGATTGGTATCACTCCAAGCGACCAACACCACCAGGGTAAGGATGACATCCCCCTCCAAAGTTTCACAATCATTTATTAACCTCTGTTCTGTTTTTTTTTTTTTTTTCCAAAAGCATTATAGTGCCTGGAATTGTGCCTAAGGTCTCTCTGAATACAGTTAAAGGTTAACCTAACCAAGCCAAGATGATTTGATTAGATTGAGTGGTACTAAATACCAGTACCCTCCAGATGAATGATGCTAATTTACTTGACACAATCCCTCCACCAGGCAATTTTTGTCAGACTGACTATAAGATTAAGTATACCTGCACAAATCTGTAACTGGGAAAGGTGGAAAAGGTTTATTAGTGGAACTGTATAACTGAAGAAGGCTGAAGAATTAATCAGCTGAAATATTGGGATGAAAATAACAAGGATGAAGATAATCTGAATAATGATGGACTGATCTGAAAGATTTCGGCCCCAGTACATGGCAATCTACGCGTGTGGACTCCTTAATGTTCAGTTCTTATTTAACACATTCAGAATTATTAGAGTGGACATTTACTGCCTTTGATGGCTTTTAAGACCTTCCTTATTCCAGTTGGGAATATTTATTTAAAAAATTAAAAAAAAAAGGATTTCCTTAAATCTTCCTATTCATCATCCAGGTTTTTAACATTAATTTTCCCTTGCATTATGGCCAATGCAGGTCTGGACAGTGAAAGTTACATTCATCTTTTATTTTGACATCTTTTTGGAGTTGAAAAAGTGGGTCTCATAAGCTGTTGAATACAGTATGGGGAGAATTTTTTTTTTTTTTTTTTTCATTGAGTTTTTCATGTGGCAGAAGGCCAAGTGTTAAAAAAAAAAAAAATAAAGAAATGATAACTCCTCAAAATTATAGAAGGATCTCTATACATCTGAAGAAGGCTGTGGAATGGATTGGCTGAAACCGTGGTAATAACATAGAGTCAGTAGTTCAATATATGATCTCCAATATCTTTAAAAATCTTTTGCATCAGGTTGGTTATGTTAGGCGCTTTGATGTGTGGCTTGTTTAGTGGAAGAACTTATTCTACCTTATTTCTGTGAATGATTCTTTGGCTGAACTGAACGAAGATGTTCTGTTTTTGAAACGCAATGTAATGGGTGATGATGAGTGGAATGCAAACATTTGTCGGTCAAGTGAAATTAACCTCTACCAAGCAAACCAAAGACAAGTCTCCAGCCAAAGAAGGTGGTGCTGTGTATATATTGAGATTGGAACAAAGTCCTCCACTATGAGCTTTTTCCAAAGAAATGATTGAATTGAACAAGCACTGTTCCAAATGGTAAATATGTTCAATGAAAAAAACAAAAAAAAAATTATTGTAGTTTTAACAGACTCAAATTTTACCTAAAATTTAACACTGTCATTGTACTTGTCATAAGTCCCGATATTGAATAGGGAAATGAAAAAAAACAACCTTAAACTCAAGATTGGAGAACTATTACTCCACAAAATTGCTAAGATCTAGTTATATTAAAATTCACGTTGAAGACGATATTTTTTGTCTGTATCATTCGTCAAGAAGGATAATTTCTAAATGATGAATGCAGAGTATCCTCTGATTCATTAATATTTTTTTTGCATGTGTAAAAATCAAGTTTTATTCCGGTTGAACATTAACAGGAAAATGTCGAAAAACGATGTTTAAGAAATTCTTTCATGCACAGAACAATTGCAAAAATTATTAAAATACTGCTGGCATTTCCAGACGCCACGGGCAAATTTATATAACTCTTGGTTCTGGAGAGAAATTAATTTCATAACTAAATAAATACGAAAGAATTTTTCATGGCTATTATTTATTCAAGGGAAATAACTCCATCAAAATTTTGTTCGGATAGCCTCCCCTGATTTCTGATTACTTCCCTTGATGATACCGATATTTCCTCGACGTCGCTTGATCTGGCACAAGGCTGAAGATAATGAGTCTAGGGGAAATATTATGTTTTAACAGTTCTAAGAGTTGAAAAAGTGCCAGCTTATTTTGGTAAAAATGCATTTGAAATCCTAATATTTTACGAAGGATCGAACCCTCACTTTTTCTGTCGTTGCAAGAAGCCAGTATTTCTATCAACAAGAGGGGCTGAATATTAGGACTCCAAAATGATATTCATTTTTATGTAAAGGACGGACAAAATAAAAAAAATCAGCAAATAATCAAAATGAAAAAATGCAATAAAAAAAGTAAAGGAGAATGTTAAATTGTTTTAAATGAAAAGATTATATTTTGTATAGTCGTAAATAAAATCTCGTTATCTATAATGTCATTTATCTAATTTAATTTAAGAAAAAAATCAAAATTAAACAAATTCAACTACGAGTTTTTTTTGTTTTTTTTGTCAAAATTTATAATAGTTGACGTAAGCCTTGGTGCAATGGTTGCCAAGAGAAACATCAACTTTCAAGGGGAATAACTTATAATTCATTTTCTCTGTCAAGGGAGGTAATTCATATTGACTTTTAAAAATACTTCATTTTTAAGCAAAAAATATCAAAACGATATTCATGTGATGTCAAATCATATAAAACTTAGAGTTTTATTTACATTATTATTCAATGGTTACATATTAAACATTTTCAGTTTTATTTCATATATTAGGCCACATTAAAAAACAATCTCGTATTTCTTTTTCTTTTAAAATTTTAATGAGCGAGGCGTTTTCGATCATTTGTCATGAACGTCCTATGATTGCATAATTCTATGGAAAACAATAAACTCCCCAAAAGTATTTTCTGGCTCAGAAGATTGAAAACGTCATTTGAATATCATTGCATATCATATTTTAGTACTGTGGACGAATAGCGTGCATCTAGGCTGCAGTCCTTCATTGATATATTTTCGATTAAAAATTCAATTGATATGGCATGTTTACAAAAACAAAAAAACAAAACAAACAAAAAACAAAAACAAAAACGAACAAGCTATCTTTTAGCTAAGATTAATTTATTACATACAGGAGGATGCATGTCCATGTTTAATTAACTAGGGTGTACCTGTTCAAAAGGTGCATGTTTCGAAAGATCAGGACGTTAGTGTGGAGAACAGCCTGCTATGATTATCATGTAAATAATCAGACGTTCATGATGAGGTTGATAGCAACAATTAGATATATCATCGTTAAGTAATAACAATCAAAATCATTTTTTTTTAAATGTGGTTAGGTCATTTGAAATATGATTTAATTTAATATCGTTCTTTAAAAATATTCGGCTGAAAAAAAAACAACAAGAAAAAAACAAACTGATTATTTCTCTCTTTCAGAAATTTAAGAATACCGTTACATTATCTATTTACAAACCTACGCACGTTAACACTGGTGACGTTGTATTCGGGCAAAAAAAAAAAAAAAACTGTATTCATTCCAAGATTTTAATTTATTGTTAATCGAGCACCCACCCACTCTGAAATCGAGAACTGTTGATCCAAAAGACTTCAAATTTTACACTGCATTGTCCGGTGCACAGAAGATCATATCTGGTGAATATCAACTTCTTGCAATGGTCAGTTGCCGAGTTATCTCGGTGTGCGTGCGTGCACACACACACACACACACACACACACACACAGATTTCTCAAATTATATTGAGATATAAATATTGTCCAAACGTTTGGGATCAAGCACTTTTCAGCACGATCAGGAAGATAGAGATGTTATTTGTCTCTTAATTCTTGAATCCTTACCATAACTTGAGAAATGTGTGTGTGTGTGTGCACCAAGGTAACTCGATAGCTGACCGTTGTAAGAAATTGATGATTCACTAGATAGATTGATCTGTTGATCGGACATTGCAGTGTCAAATTCGATGTCGTTTAGGTCTGCAGTTCTCGATATGAGGAGTTGCTCGATATAGAATAAAAATCCGCCTTGAAATTGATATACTTTTTTTGCCTGAATATATACATCACCAGCGTTCACGAGTGTGGTTTGATGGATTTTAAATGTTTGGGAGTGAGAATTGTCAATTGAATTATAGTAAGGATGACATATCAACATTTAAAAAAATATCTCTTGATTATTGCTACAATTAACAATATTTGTTTTCTTTGGAACGATGTCGTTAATAGCAACAAACATACACCTTTTGAAGGGGGAATGACCTAGGACTTTTGAACTTGCCATTGTAGCGTCTGTGTGTTATGATGACGTAACGCACTAGGTAATTTACAAACGAAGACGATTATTACAAAGTTTAAAACGTAAGAGACATAAGATGAGAGAATAATAGTAAAAAAAATTATGGTAATGCTTCATCTATAAATACAAATTAAAACAAATGAATCTGTAGAAATGGCAGTAATTAAGTTGAAATTTCAGGCAGTGGCTATTCATTTGGCTCAACTTTGACCTGGCATAAGGGTTCCATTATGGGGCGTTTAGTGACAAACGAACACACTACCAATGGTTTGCGGTTAGGTCAACTGTCGAGCGTGCAGGGACAATTGAGCGTGGCGAAAATTGAGCGAACAGTTGACAAATCTAAATTTTGTCAATTCCAATAACTCAATGATAATGTTCAACATAAGAAATGTAAAAAATAGTGTTTGTGTTGGAAAAGGTTCCCAAAGTTCAGCTTACCCGGCTCACCAAGAATCCTTTGGCAGACCCTAAGCGTTAATTTCGTCTCCTTGGGATTTGTTCCAAAATTTGTATTGACTCTCATGTATATCAGTGGTGGCGTTAGGTCCGACAGAACCCCCTGTTGAATTGTTAAATTGGCATTCCTCACAAAAGTAAAAGTATTCAATGCTTATTTATTGGCCTGAAAGTTCATTCTGATTGTAACCTTTATTAAAAAAATCTATTGCACTCAAACTTGTGTAGCCTTTTGTAAGTGCTACTGAGGCGTAGCTGAGAGAGCAGAGAGCTATATGAAAACGCCCCCGGATCTCAAATAGAGGTAGGAGCTTAATTTTTTTTTATCGAGGGTAGTTCACCTACTGCATTCCAATTGACAAATATCATTGAATGTTGGAGGGTCTCCTCAAGGAGCCTAGCCACTCGGGCCTCCAAAATCTTGAATTTTTTTAGCTATGCCTCTGAATTGTTCAATTCAGACCATCTGTAAACAGGCGTATTTGTTGAATTATTTACTGAAGTTTAAACGTCAATTATCCGGCAAGATTTCTTGTTGTTCTCAATGCTGAATATTGAAGTAATGATCGTCGACACAGTATGTTTTAGAGTGGCCTAACTGTTTTTGACGTGTTCAAATTCCACTTGAGGTAGTTTGTCTTCACTTCATATTAATGCCCTTGGGAAAGACATGAATACACTTCCTGGTTCCCGGCTTTAGGTAAAATAGCAGAGAGGATGAAGACATTGAATCCTGTAAGAGAGGGCTACTCTGACATAATAGATCCCCTACAGATAGTCACCTTGGTCGTCTCTGCCTGCTTAACTACTGAGAAAGGACATCAAATCCAAAGTGAGTGCGAGCAGAAAAAACCAAAGACGATAGTGAGGAATAAGCCAACAGCAATATTGGCAGGAGAGATCCGGTCTGTTTTTCCTGCTGCTGATGGTAGTCCTCTAAGTGCCAGAGCTACCAAATAGTCTACAACCATAATGTCTACATCATTGCCTCTAAACATGTTCATTGGAGGAATTTTATCTATTTATTGATTTAGTGCAGCCCATCATTTAACAGAGGGTATATGACGTCATTACATGAACTGAAAATATTACAGCAAGAAGCAAATATTACAGAAAGAAGCAAAGAAGTCTCTGCGTTATGGCAATCCAACCATAAATAGATTAACCTGGCGCCGCTAAGTATATATATTTTTTTAAGCTGACACTCCTGTGCCAGGTTTTCTCGTCTGTGGCACTGGATTAATGATTTCGTAATATATGATCAGCGGTCCAAATCTGACTCGCGAAAGGATTTTGACCGACCCGCTGGCCGGGCGGCGTAGGTTGGGAAATTATGGTTACTTTTTATGTTCTGAAGATTCTTTGTGTCGTTTTGATGCCTCGGAGACAAATACTGTCACACCTTTTCTTACTAAACCGCGTGACCCACGTTCGTCATAAATAGATGATGATCTGGGAAAACATTTGGCTGATATCAAAGTCGGTCAAATTACTGCACGGTATTTACCATAGAAATACTGTTACAATGCCTATTCGGTCACGTGATATGGTCAGCGAACGGGGATTCAATATGGAGACAAGTAGGCAGTATAACAAAACGCTAGACGGCCGAAAATAAGGCTTTTTAGTGCGTTATTGTTATCTGACTTATGTGAATAGAATAGAATGGAATATATCATATTTGTATGTCATCAAAATATATGATAACAAGTGTTCTTTCAGGATTCTTTTAAAGCAATTTCTATTTAAATTTAAAAAAATACTAAATTAAAGATATCATTTCAAGCTAGTATAGCTTTATGTTTTACTGGGTTCCATCCATATTTCTTCAGTAATAATTTGTGATATCTAGAAAGTGAATTTTGGTGATTTTTTCCGGTATTTATTGAGCTTTTTTTATGCTTGGGAGTAACACATTTATTAGAAATAAACAGAAGTTTTTGATCTATAAAATCATGTACAAACAATTCTTAAAAAGTTATTTTATCTTCAAGTTTGAGGATTTCCAGGGACTCACAGCAAGGCATCACATGACTCTCCATAAATACATAGTTAGGTACTTTTCCGTTACCTGAAATCATGGTTAGAGCTCGGTCGGGGTAAGCTTCATTATCATCAGTCTTTTAACGTCCATCGTTGGACATAGACCTTCCCCAGGATTCGTCACACTTCTCTATCATGGGTGTCACGGAGCCAGTACTTTCTGAATTTATCTAGTTTGTCTCTCCATCTAATACGCTGCCAGCCTCGGTTGCGCATGTGATCTCTGGGGATCCATGTCATGAGTCGTGATGTCCATCGGTTGTCCACCATTCTTGCAACATGGCCAGCCCACTACCATTTGAGATTTTTAATTGATTCTATGATGTCCCTGACTCTTGTCTTTTCTCAGACGTACTGTGCTGTCTTGTGGTCTCTCCATGAGTGGCCCAGCATTTTCTCAATTTGCAGATCTGTCTCTTAGTTAGGTTCAATGTTTCAGCTCCATAGGTGACCAATCGGGAGGATGCATTGGTTATACACCCTTCTCTTTAGGATTAATGGGATCTAATTATTTTTGAAGGTTGAGCTTGCTCTGCCAAAGGCTTACCATCCTAGGGTGATTCTTCGCATGATTTCTTCTTCTTTTGAGGATCTCATGGAGATTTGTTGTCCTAGGTAGATGTAGTGATCTACTTTCTCCAGTTCTGTATCCTCAATTTCGAAAGCTTAGGACTTTAAAATTCGTTCCGGGATGAACGTGAAGCTGGTGAATCGTTATCAGTTCTAAAAAGCAAAGTTTCCCCAACCTACAACCACTTTTGAGTAACATCCATTGATTCTATCATGTTTATCTTCAATATTTTGTGGTCTTCGCTAATATAAACACACAAGTTAACATAATAATCTCCTCGGATGATATTCATTTCTTGACATCTATTTGACACCATCTTACTTCTTAATGGGTGAGCCATCACAAGCCGGCGGAAACAATATACCACGTGACCGAGTAGACATTATAATCGTCGTATTTCTATGGCATCTACTGACTGGTATAAGGTAGATAAATAATTTGCGACTAAATAATTAATTTGCAGTCTTAGTTGAGCACAGATGATTTTTCTAGCATGCGTCATCCATTGATTTGAAGCAGAACGGAACTATCTAAATGGATAATTTCCATATTTCAAATCTCTTTACGGCATATATCTGAGACACTCATTATTATGCAATTCAGCCTGCAGAGGCAAAATGAGTTATCTTGTCCGTGGTAGCGAGCAAATTTACTGGACCGATTTATACAAAAATTGATCCCCAAAAATTGTGAAAACATTTACTATTAGAGTGAATATGTGGATTTTCTTTCTTTGCACAACGAGATACTGCTTTATTGCGAAAGAATGAGACCCTATCGTAAGGCGATGTGATATTTTGCCAAAAGGAAAAAAATAATCCTTAACGCAAATTTGCTGATCAAGGCGTGCGGCCTTTGTGAAAGTGACGGTCACACGATACACACGCCAATTCACTGACGTATCTATCAAGATTGAGACTGAGTAACCTTACAGGAAATTGCCTGTTTAGACATGCACTATAAGGTTCCTCTGATTGGTTACCAAGTGGCAGCAAGGCAGTGCAACGGGTTCTCGAGATATTCGAAATGGTTGGATACTACCTCATATATATATATGTGTGTGTGTTCACTACTACTACTACTACTACTACTACTACTACTACTACTGATAATGATTAAATAAGATTTGTAAGAATGAAACGCACTGCTTTCTTTGTGAAGCAACAATTTTAGGTTTGAAATGGACAGCAGTTTCAAAAGTTGAAGAACAGTGGAAATAGGTTTCAAAGGGTACTTCCTGTAGTATGTAGATTTGTGAAAACCAGTGAGGAAGTTAGGGTCACTCTTGATTTTTCAGTTCCAACCCTGGTACTAATAGATTCTTTTAAGGGGAAGGACATTTGTTTAGCTGAGGGCTTATTCTGTTTTTTTTTTTGTTTTGTTCCCAAGGTATTACTCTAAACCATCTAAAAAAAGTTCCACGGTCCTTCTGTTGTGGAAAACCATCCCAACAATCTTCGGCCGCAAAGCAAGCCAGTCATTCATTATCTGAGTTCATTCCCTCTGTCTGTTTATCTATCTCAGTCTGTCAGTCTCTCTCCATCTCTGTCTCTCTTTCTCTCTCTCTGAATTCATAATTGAAAATGACATTAATCCTTTAGTAATCTTTTCATGTTTTCGTACAATTGAACGGGTCTTTGGTGTCAATGAATATAGATATTGTCCGAAAGATGAAGCGTTGATATTGAAAATGGCAGATTGTGCAACCGAAAGCGCTCTATCTTTTGGGCAATGTTTATATTCATTGAAACCAAAGACCCGTTCACTTGTCCAGAAACAAAAAATACTACCCGAAGATTAAAAAAATGCCCCTTGTCTATCATTTTCAATGAAAGATGTATAAAAAAAATGCCTGCCAAAGCATACATTATATATATATATATATATATATATATGGATATATGAATATATACATATATGTACACATACACACGCACGCACACACACACACACATATATATATACACATACATACATGCATATATATATATATATATATATATATATGTATACACGAATATATAGATATATACATATATATATACATACACACATATACAGATATATTAATCTGTTCATATCTATTTCGGTCTATTCATATCTGTCTCTTCCATCATCTAACTTATTTCTCTCTATCCATCACAGTCTTCCCAAATTTCCATTTCGTTTCTATTTTTCTTCATTTTCCCTTAATTTGTCTCTTAACATTCTGACGCTCTTCTAAATGTGCCATTATTCCGCTCCTACCCCGAATGCCCCCAATTATTCTGCCCTTCCAGTCTGCCCCTCTTCTCCAGAAAAGCATTAAGCAATTTCCTTGTCCCCCATTTGAGTGCAAACATCGGATGCCCTAAAGACGCAAACCTGTTTCGTATGAAACGGGGAAAGCCGGTAGGGAACCTTCAGCAAAAAATACAAACTCACAGAACTTCAATCGGAGCCTGGGTTGGCCCTTACGGCGAGCGACGGAGTTTTTCAAGCTTTTTCTTTCTCTCGCTTTATTTGTTAATGGTTTTTCATTTCTACACCTGTGATCTGTAAGAAATGCAGGTCTCTTTTCTTTCTTGTCCCTAGCTTTTTTTTTCTTTCTCTCTTTTCTTGGCTTTCTTTCTTTTCTTGGCTTTCTTTTTCTTTCTTTTCATTGCTTTCTTTTTTTCTTACTCTCTTTTCTTCGCTTTCTTTCTTTTCTTCGCTTCCTTTCTTTTCTTGGCTTTCTTTTTTCTTTCTTTTTTTTCTTGGCTTTCTATTTTCTTTCTCTCTTTTCTTGGCTTTCTTCTTTCTTTCTTTCTTTTCTTGGCTTTCTTTGATTTCTTTTTTCTTTTCTTCGCTTTCTTCCTTTCCTTCTCTTTCCTTTTCTTTCTTTTCATTGCCTACTTTTTTCTCTCTTTCTTTTCTTCGCTGTCTTTTTTCTTTTTTCATTTTTTATGCCTTTCTTCCTTTCGTTCTATTTTGTGCACTTCTTTCTTTCTCCTTTTCTTTTCTTTCTCTTTCTTTTTTGCTCGCTTGTTTTCTCCCTTTCATCAATTCATTCCTTATATTCCTTTTGTCTTTCTCTTCACTTTTCTTTTTTTCTTGCTTCCTTTCTTTTCAATTCTTTCTTGCTTTCTTTTCTTTGTTCCCCCTCCTTCTTAATCTCCGCTTTCATTCATTCCTTCAGTCTTTTTCTTTCTTTTTTCTTTTTAAAAAATTTCTCTTCACTTTTATTCCTTTATTTCTGTCTTTTCTCCGCTTTTCTTTCTTTCCTCAGTTGTCTCTCTTTGAGGTCATAGTTTTTCTTCCTTTATTTCGTCTTTCTTTTCTATTATCACTTTTCTTTCTTTTTCCTTTCTTTCTTGTATCTTCGTTCCTTCCCTTCCTTTCTCAGGGGCGTTCGTCTTTCTTTTATCCCATTCCTCTTCCTCGCTGTTTATCTTTCTTTCTTTCTTTCTTTCTTTCTTTCTTTCTTTCTTTCTTTCTTTCGTACCCCTCTCTCATTTCCCTCACTTCTCCCTCTTTACACTCACTCCCTCTTCCCCTCTTCACTCTCACCGTGCTTCTCTTCCCCATTTCCTTCTGAACTCTTCCTTTTTCTCTTCTTTCCCTTTCTTCTAGATCATCACCCATCTACCCCCTTCTCTCTCTCTCTCTCTCTCTCTCTCTCTCTCTCTCTGTCTCTCTCTCCTTGTCATAATAAAAAAGATTAACACATAAAAGCGATTGCCCGGGACCCACACGGGACAAACCTAACCTTAAGACAATATTGAACCAACTTTCATAATATTTCTTTATCCATCTGAACAACCGCCCTAAATCATTTTCTTTTGCCCACATTCTCCTTCACCTTCATTACGACTTTCTCTTTCTTTCCCCAACCCTGCTCTATCCTCTCCGTCACTTTCTTTCTTTCTTTCTTTCTCTCTCTCTCCCTTGTCAGTTTTCACACTCTTTCTTTCTGTTCTAATTTCTTTTTTACCTATTTCTTTCTTTCTTTCTTTCTTTCTTTCTTTTCTGTCTTCACGTTCTTCCTTTCTCCTCTAATTTCCTTTTCACCTATTTCTTTCTTTCTTTCTTTCTTTCATTCTTTCTTTCTTTCTTTCTCCACATTCTTTCTTCCTCTTCCAATTTCCTTTTTACCAATTTCTTTCCTAATTTCTTTCTTTGTTTCTTTGTTTCTTTCTGTCTTTCTTGTCTGTCTTCACGTCCTCTCTTTCTTTTCTAGTTTCTTTTTTCACCTATTTTACCCATTTCTTTCCTAATTTCTTTCAGTTTATCGTCGTTTTTTTCTCTCATTCCATCTTTCTTTCGGGACTGTTTCTCATTTTCTTGCTTTATTTCTTCTTTTCTCTTTTTGGTCTCTAACCTTCTTGACTTCATTTTCTACTTCTTGATTGGTACTTCACAATTATTACAGGGTGCCTCACTACTGTGGCCTTGTTTCAGACTAAGCCAGAATTTATAAATCTAGACCCTTGTCTCCTGTACCCTCCACCATCCCCACCTCCGATAACTCTGCCGAACATATCATCACTACAATTTGGGTGTGTGTTAAAACGATCAAAATTTTTTCCGATATTGGTTAATTATTATAGCTTCTTTGTTTTACGCCATTTCAGCTTGCGAATTTTTTTTCTTTAAATAGGAACACTCAACGTTCGGATAGCGGGGGAGACCGGTGCATTTACATATTTGACGGAATCCTTATACGTATTTCTTCCTTTATGTAGCATTCCCCATCCCCACCTGACCCAATCCCTGCCTCCAACTTTTTGCTCTCCTCCCTTCTTGCTCTCCACTCTGACCGTTCTTGGATTTCGCTTCTGAAAATAAAGACTTTAAAATCACTTTTACTGGACCCATCTGTCGAGCGGTGGGGGTCGAGGGAAGGTGTAGTGTGTCCGTCGTCTTGCTCCCCCCTCCCATACGCTCCTGCAATCATAAGTAAACAAACATCAATGGTTTCGCAAATATTGGCGAAATATCACCAACACTGTCACAGGACTTTCAATAATAAATATTGCAAGTGAGATAGAGAGAGAGGGAAAGAGAGAGAGAGAGAGAGAAGAGGGATAAGAAAGAGACAGAAAGAGAGAGAGAGAGAGAGAGAGAGAGAGGAAGGGGGAAAGGAAGAGAGAGATAGGGAGAGAGGTTTTCACTTTGTTATACAACTTGTCTATTATGTCCGACTTGTATGACATGCAACAGCTTTTAAAAATACTTACGTAAAGGTCGCAGGATGTTGGGCTTACGGCTTAAAGACGCTTGATCTACAATTGTAAGTAACATTATAGCGGCTCCAGTATTTGCTAAGAATAACTCATTGAGTCACAAGAACAAATTGTATATCCGGGTGTGTGTATATGTATGTGTGTGTGCATATGTGCAAGAGGGGTAATGAAGATAGGACGATTGTAAATGGTCTGCCTGCCTCAAAGGACTGCATTCCAAGTCCAAACGCTGGTGTGAAAAGCAAGAAGGCAGCGGCTTCAATTCTCTTTGGGGAAAGCCAGATGTCACACGGAGCCAAATCTGGACTGTTAAAAGGCGCTGACATATCTGGGTGATACAATATTTCACAGAAACATCCCACACGAAACGTGGAGAAAAATTCACATGGTCATTACGACGGTTACACAGTAGGCAAGCTCACTCAATGGTGTCAAACTGCCGACTGAATAACAACAAGGGAGAGCGTATAGTCATGCGCAGTAAATTCTCTTCTGAATGTTTGTTTTACATCGAGGCTGCGAAATCGGTTCTCGAGATATTTAAAATGGATTGATACATCGTGGAGAGATCCCATAACACAGGGTTTTTTATAGTCTGGTTTATGCACACACGGGGTCAAATTAGCGTTATGGGTTGATTGGCATTTGCCCTACTCGTTCAGCTATTGCGTCAGACACCAGGGAGTTGTTTTCTTTCGTATAAATATTATCGTAAATAAAACAAGTTACTGATTTTCGATCTCTCCACCCCAACGTTTTTGAAAGCATGTGTGGGTGGCTGAATCAGTAAAAATCCAAAACAAGTGACCTTGCCAGAAAAGTTTTGGGAGTATTCCAGAAAGAAGGCGACCCCCCCCCCAAAAAAAACAGATTTAAAATAACCGAAGTTTTTCCAAGTCTTTTTTAGTTTTTTCATTATCTACGTCAGCCTTTTAACATCTCTCTACCACAACATACACACACACACACACACACACATATATATATATATATATATATATATATATATATATATATATATATATATATTAGGAAATAGATATGTAATCCGACAGAATTACAATAAATGCGTTATATTACTTTGAAACTTTATTTGAAATGATCTCCCTTTACTACGCAGTGAATGTATCATTTGACCTCGGCAGCGTACATGGAATAAATGAAGAAAGTAGGGCTTCTGCAGAAATCGAAGCTGCAACCGTTGCTATCACTCTTCCGGTGGCTGTTTATCTCAATGGTAAGAGCGACGCTACGTTCAAGCGGCTAGCTTATCGATCGCGGTTTCGATCCCAGCAGCGGCCCTATTTTCTTTAATTGTTTATTCCTTTTACGCAGTCTAGACCAAACGATACATTCGCTGCATAATGACGGGAAATCATTTCAAATAGATTTTCAAAGTAATATAATACATTTATAATTACTTCTGTCGGATTAGGTATCCCTTTGCTGATAATATATGGTACTAGCTGTACGATAGATAATGTTTTTCCGTCGCAAGATTCGCTATGTCAGGTTCAGAGGGAACACTGTTGCAGGCCCCCATTTTGTGACGGATCCGCAGTGGTTCGCTGACCCAAGTTTCGAAACCACTTTCGTATATAGACAAGCTTCCTGTTCTCGACCAGATAATTGAGCAAGCAAAGAAATATGGGTAAAATGTGTTTCTCTCTCGTGAACGATGGCGGGGCAGGAAGAGTCACTGTTTTAGGGCGGTATCTCTAAATCCTGAATCATTAAAACTCCAACGCCAATTGACCGGGATTGTACGTCACAGAAAACACAAAACAAACATCCCTATGAAGTAAAAATATGGATCTATGTCAGAAGCGATATACAAAATTCGGACATGGTACACTTTTTTTTTTTTTACCCCGGAGAAACTTTCTTCCTTGATGAAGGCATCTCCGTGAAAAAAAAGGCGCGGTATTTTCTATCACTGCCGGGGGTCGATGCAGATGTCAGCTGAATTGACAAAAATGCGTGTGAGTCGGGACTCGGAGGCTAACTTCTAAGAGAAACAACCTTCCGGTATATCTGTTACGTGCAATGTATCTTTTCGGTGATAGCTGCATGGTGAAACAGTAGACTGGAATTCACAGGCAGGGTTGCCAGATGCTTTTTGCCGCACGAGACCAAATTTGAATTGTCTTGGGATCAAATTAAGTAGTTTCAGTACAGAAATAATCAATGATTATTCCTCATTAGACTGAGCTTTCAGAAAAATGAATTAAATACATATTCCAAAGAATCTATTGTTCATTTATATTGATGCATAATCATTTCAATCTTGTGTGAGGGATTGTTATCGTTTGCAAATATTCCTCCAGTACCAAATATTCATTTTCGGAACCTAATAGCTTGTTTCAGTACCAGATCTGCCCAATTTTCCTCACGAAAAATACAAAATGGCGACTCTATCACACACATACAAATTATGTCTTTTCCATTTATATCGATTTACACATCCTCTCCAACCCAGGGTTTCCAGATGTCTTTTGCTGCACAAGACCAAATTTGTATGGTCAATGGACCAAATTAAGTAGCTTAATTACCAAAATAATAAAAATAACTTCAAATCTATCTTCAGACCAAATTTGTATGGTCTTTTGACTAAATCAAGTAGGTTCAGTATCCAAATCATCAGATATCTTAAAAATCATCATCAGACCGAATTTATATGGTCTAGGGACCAAATTAGGTAGTTCAGTACCAATATGATCAAATAACTTCAAATCCATCATCAAACCGAAATTGCATGGTCTTTAGACCAAATTAAATAGTTTACTACCAAAATAATCAAATAACTTGAAATCCATCATCAGATTAAGTTTGCTGGAAAATGGAATGAAATACATATTTCTCGATCAGTTCTCCATGTGTACTTATTTCATATAATATTCTTCGAGTTTTGTGATTTGTTATCTTTTGTAAATTTTCTTCCAGTACCAAATCTCTATTTTCGGAACCAAATCGCTTTGCCCAATTTTGTTCTCGAAAAACACCGAACGGCCACTCCTTGATAAATTTCAAAGTCTGCTTCAAATGCGATTTAAGGCCAAATAGGAAATTTCATGTGGTTGTAAGATTGTGTTGCTCCAATCTTCCTGGAAGAAAAGGCTTGTCGTCTTTCCTTGAAAGGCGTATTCGAAGTCCAAGCTTTTAATTGGGCTCGAATACCGACTACACCGATACTAAAAATAAAATGCTGACGAAGAATAATAAACAAAAACTATCAGATGATCTGAAGCAATTAATCATAGACAAAAGTATATTAGGTTTCTACTGAGCTTGATCTTCCAAGATCAACTGTTACACCAACCACTAAAATAACTTATTAATGACTCATTTCAATCGTGTGTCTGAAATACAGCAGTTGTGATCGAAGGCAGGTTATCAATTGTAGTTTGTATGAATTATTTGTTTTCATTATTTTTCATGCACCTCTGGCGAAAGTTGAAATTTGCGCCCCGGTTGTATCTTAACGGCTATTCGTTTCAGTCTGGAGTGGACATTGACCATCTAGGTGATCGCCCAGATTCGCTTCATAGACGGACCTGATCAGCGGATTACAGTTGATACTGGAAGGTTAAGTTCATTATAAAAAGTTCTAGATAAACTCTACCATTCTCATTGATTCTTCATCTTTGACACTCCCACTGAAAGAATTGTGTCAGAGTTAATGTTTATATATATAATGGAAAATATGCAATATGGTTTAACGTAGATAATTAAAAGTATATTGTTGTCTTACTCATACATGGTTTTGCTTTGGGCTTATTTTAGCCTGCAAGATCAAAAAGCATCGCCATCTGGCCCACTTCCAAAAAATCTGCCGACTCTTTCATTGGGCCATGGCGTCTCCATTGATAACTCATGTTACACGTATGGTAATTGTCAACTGTAAATGATATGCAAAATAAAGAATAAAACATTGTTGTGATCATCGAAACGTAGGGGTCACCAATTGTTGAAAAATAAAACCCAAACAAACCAGGAGATGGTGTTGTTATGAAGTTGATGGCGGGTTCACCAACCCAACAAATTGTTCTCGGGCAATGCAAGAGTCTAATCAGGTGAAGGAAAAAGACTCTTGGCTTGTCAGTTGAGTTTAAACACTGCATTCAAATTGTTTGAATAAAAGGCAGAGAAACTTCATGTTTTCTAATAGAATGAGAAGTGTATAAACAGTAAATCACAAGTGGACTAGTATTATTCTTTCGCTTTTGTGTCCCATCGCCAGGGGTCTTGACAAAATGTTTTGTCATTGGCCTGCTACGGTGATTGACAGAGAAGAGACTGGGAGAGTAACCGCTTAAACCACAATCCGTAATAAATTTTCCCTACAGAGACAGGAGCAGGTGCAACGTGCTGCTCCTGTAATGAACCTTGACTGGAGTCAATATATATATATAATATATATATATATATATATATATATATATATATATATGATGGTCTGACTCTGCGAACAGAGATATCCTGGAGGGTTTAACACGTCTTTTCAGATCCTGCCAGTCATTGAGGTCTGTACGTGGAAAACCCAATGGCCTGCACAATGGACTTTTAAGGTGGATTGTACAGTCGACCCACCCTTTAAACCAAAGGTTTACATGCTATGGTCTACCGATGAGGCGCAGATAGTACAAAGGTCTTCAAGTCGTAGGTTTGACAGGAATGACCCCTGTGTGAGTATTCTGTCAATAAGGCCGACACACATACATGCACCTATATATTATGAAAAATGGGATATGGATTAATGGTTATTCTGACAGATATGTGAATAAAATGACAATATTGGAAGACCGTTTAAGACAAATGACATTTTATTCCAATGTTTGCTCGCAACGAGCAACGTCAGGAATGAAGATGCTACAAGAAATAGAGTGTATATACAATTGGACAGTGTATTTTACATGCCACCACTCAGTTTACCGTAAGGTCATGATACACATATCACTAATCTTACCACACGTATGATCTACTGATACAGCACCTCCCTCATTCAGTGGAAATTCACTGTCCAACTATATATACACCCAGTTTCTTGTAGCAACCTAATTCCTGACGAAGCTCGCAATGAGTGGAACGTTGAAATAAAGAGTCATTTGTCTTGAACGGTCTCTCTCACACACTCACAATATACGTTTGTGTGTGTATGTTAGTATGCATGCACTTGCAAGCTTTTTGGCTACGAAGCATATTTCTAATCAGAACCAGCAGTTCAAGTTCGAGACCAGGTGAAAGCAGCATTACAAAATTTTTATCTGCAAGTCAAGGGAGCTTATCTCACTCTATCCATTGGAAGTTCATATTCTTCCTACTTTCTATCTTATTTTTTCCTTGTACTGAACTAAACTTGGACCCCATTAGCCATCTCGATCTATCCATATCTATCTATCCCAGTCTGTTCATATCTATCTATCAATCTATCCCAGTTTATTCATCCCAGTCTATTCATATCTGTCTATCTATCTCAGTCTACTCCTATCTATCTATTTTTCTTTCTTTCTATCTATCTATCTATCCATCTATCTATCTATCTATCTATCTATCTATCTATCTATCTATCTATCGCAGTCTATTCCTATCTATCTATCTATCACTTTCTGGTCCTATCTATCTATCTATCTATCTATCTATCTATCTATCTATCTATCTATCTATCTATCCATCTATCTATCTATCTATCTATCACTGTCTGGTCCTATCTATCTATCTATCTATCTCAGTCTATTCTCATCTATCTATCTATCTATCTATCTATCCCAGTCTGTTCATATCTATCCATCTCATAATCGGTTACCTACCCATGCATTCATACTGAATTCAACCAAAAACGAAAGACCGTACTTCTCCGATCCACCTTCCTCCTCTCCGAAGGGAGTCCTTCCTGCCAGCTATCTACAACGACTCCTCCCCAAAACCTTCACTCACTCACACCTCAGTCTCACCCTGCTCTATCGGGAAAGTTGGCGCGACAGAATCTAAACAATAATAAATATCGTATATCAAGAGTTTGGGGTGCCCCCTATATCAACAGACATCGGCCACTTCGTATACAGATTTACATTTTTTTAAATTCTTTATTTTGCGGGAACCCCAGGCCCTAACTTGTGTTATCTGTGACGTGTGTAGTTACCTCCCCTTTCCTGTCATTAGTCTTCTTCTCTCTCATTTCTCTCTCTCTCTCTCTCTCTCTCTATATATATATATATATATATATTCTCTCTCAATGAATATATCTTCCTCTTGGTTCTTTTTTCTATCTCTCAATATATCTTTTTCTGCTTCTCTCATTTTATTTCTTCTTCTTCTTCTTCTTCTTCTTCTTCTTCTTCTTCTTCTTCTTCTTCTTCTTCTTCTTCTTCTTCTTAGTATTTCCTCTTCTTCGTCATCATTTTTTTGCTAATTTCTTCTTTTTCTTTTGGGCTGGTCGATTGGCCACTTGAAGGAATGTGAAGAGAGAGAGAGAGAGAGAGAGAGAGAGAGAGAGAGAGAGAGAGAGAGAGAGAAGGAAAAGAGAAGAAATATACAGGGGGTTTCAAAAAGGACGCATCCCCTTTTTTGACAATTCTTCAATTGTTTATTCTATTAACGTTGTCTAGGACGAGTGATATATTAACCGTGTAACGATAGGAGATCATCTCAAATGAGTTCCTATGTAATATAACGCAATTTATAATTCATTTTGTCAGACTAAATATGTCCATCTCTCAATACACTATTCTGAATCTAAAAAATATTTTCTAGAACACAAAAGATTTCAATTCCATTCATACTTTACAGTGGAACTTGAAAGTAATTTCCTCCAACCTTGATGATGCAGATTCGCGCCCGTTTCATTACATAAGCATTTCAGCACATTGGTAAACGACATAATTGATACTAGGCAAAGAAATGGTAGCTCGAATGAGACTAGCGCACGACGCAATCATTTCAACTGCTAAATATTGTTATGTCAGAGTATAATCTTGCAACATGACTAGTATCATAAGATAACGAAAGGAAAATAACACAGGAAGAGAGAGAGAGAGAGAGAGAGAGAGAGAGAGAGAGAGAGAGAGAGAGAGAGAGAGAGAATAAACGGAATGGAAAACGGGGAGAGAGAACGAAAAGGAAGAAAAAAGAGAGAGAAAAAGAAAAGAAAGGAAAATATAGAAAAAGTAGAGAGAGATGAATGGAAAAAGAGATAGAGAATGAAATATATATATATATATATATATATATATATATATATATAGAGAGAGAGAGAGAGAGAGAGAGGAATGAAAAAAGTTAAAATTTACTGGTAGAAATATAGATTAGTAGTGATAAGTGTTAGGAAGAGAATATAGGAAGCGTGTGTGTGTGTGAGAGAGATAGAGAAAGAGGGAAAGAGGGTGCAGGGTACTGGTGAACACCATGAAACGAGAAACTAGAGAGAAGAATGAGAGAGGGATGGATGGGGAGAAGGCAGAGGAAGAAGTAGAGAAGAAGATAGTGATAGGAGGGAAGATAATATTAATGGTGAGAAAAGGAAGTGAGGTAGAATAAAAGAGAGAGAGAGAGAGAGAGAGAGAGAGAGAGAGAGAGAGATGTAAGCAGGAAAAAGGAGGAAGAGTTAAAAGAGAGGAGAGTAACCAGCAAAGAGAGAATGGGAGAGAGAAGTGAAGAGAAATTGAGAGAGTAAAGAGAAGGATAGGGAGAAGGAAGATGAGTAAGAGAGGGTTGTTATAGTAGACTGAAATAGAGAGAGACAGAGAGCAAGAAAGCAGATAAAGAATTATTTGACATTCTCTCTCTCTCTCTCCGTATTTCAGTCTATCATATTTCTCATCACCTTCTCTCACCCTGATATTTCCTTTCCCTCTCTTTTTACTTTCAAATCCTTTCTTCTTTTCTCTCTTTACTTATCTCTCTCAACACACACACACACACACACATACGTATAGAGAGAGAGAAAGAGAAAGAGAGAAGGGGGTCAAGGGAAGATCAATGAAAGAGAGGAAGATAATTAGAAGCGTTAGTGACAAGGAAACACCCAGCGATATTTTTAATGAGGTAAAAGACGCGCGTGTGCGTATGCGCACCTACACCCAGGGGCACACTCATACAACCCTTTCATTATTACTGTTGCCAGTTAATATCCTGAAACAAATTCACGAATATATCTAGATTTCTACTACTACTACTGAACTATCATTAACAACTTTTGACTACTACTTTCCTTTATCTCAATATTTTTAAGTCGCAACTTGACCCAGACCGTCGATCTACGGCGACGAGTAAACAGCGTGGATCAGAAATGAAAAAAATAAGCTCTCGGTGAGAGTCGAACTCATGCCCCTTTTGCCACAGGGTAGACTGGTTAAATGAATACTAAAAGGGAAAAATACCGAAGTTTCTCCATTGAAAGAGTTCATGTGAGATTTTCTTTAAGCTAATTACTTGATTCTTAATTTTGATTGGAAGAGTTCATGGTTACAGATAGAACATCAAGAAAATCGTACTTTTAATCATATGAGTATCCCTCGTCACTATTTATTTCACCTTTTCATTGCTGCCTCTTACCACAATACTTTGGGTCGATACATTCTTCGGCCGCTAGTGGAGACGACGCAAAATCGGAATCAAAGAAACAGCTTTCAAAAATATTTCAAAACACAGTATCAGTAGGACGAAAATGAAAATGGTATATAGTCCCAGTTTCCGTGACCGAAGTGGTCATTGTGACGTCCATGAAAAACAGTCTACCGAAGTGTGAGATGCGGGTTCAAGTATCACCACTAGCTATTTCTTCAATTCTGATTTCACGCTTGCACAGAACCACATCGAAAACGCTCCACTAACAACGATCTAGCCAGATAAGGTAACAGACCCTTGCTCTAAAGCAGGCACTTGTCTCAATCTACTTTTAGCTCAAACTTGTGAGTCACTCAGTGAGGGTGGAACTTACTACTTAGTAAAAAAAATGTAGACCTCGGTTTGACGTGGGTCATGCTTGGCGCCAAATGTAAGCCTTGATGTAGGATGACATCCATTGAAAAATGTTCACTTTTTGGAGCACTTTGGTTTCAGAATTTGTAGTACCTGTACTAAGCTTCAATCTGAAACAAGGCTGCACTAGAGGGCAGACAGCGAAGTTCAAACTAACTTCGTTAGCAAAGGTCTTGTTAACCATCACTCAGCCACAGGCGCCTACATAGCTGTATGAAGACATACCTCATGTAGTGTGAGCAGGACTTAGATACTTCCCACTGAATGATCAACATTCTTCTTGCTCTTTTTCTCCGACAGAAGGCGTCCTTTCATAAGCATGACGTACCGGTTTGATGAAGAGTTAATTAGAATCCTTCGAATGGAGCAATTTCTTCGCAGCCTCCTCTCCCAGTTCCCCTAAAGTTGGGGTCTCTTTCATCAGAGAGGAGCATGAAAATTCAATTTCCACCCTCTCTCTCTCCTCCCGATATCGCAACAGCCCAAATTTGAAAACTAACATTGCCCTATATTTACTCACCTTGTTCGTTAGTATAATGGGTTCGATCCCCTTTTAAAGATCTTTTCATTGTTGTCAGATTGTGGTAAACTCGGTAAAGGGTGCATGTGGCAGAGTATTATTTAGCACAATAGTTACGCTAGACAATTGGTTGCGTCGTGAGTTCGATTCTTCCAGTGGATTCCTCAACTCTTACTCTGTACCAAACTTTGTTAAACTTGGTGTAATAAGGGCATCGTTTATAAGTGGTTATTAGCAACCTACTCCTGCTTCAGCATCCAACCAGTGGAGTGAGTTTGAACTATGGACGCTCATATCATCATCATATCTCCAATCGTCCGTCATTGAACATAGACCTTTCCCAGGATTCAATATTTCCTAACCTATCCAGTTCGTCTCGCCATCTCATATTCTGCCGGCATCTGTTATGAATTTAATCTCTGGGGATCCATGCTGTGAATCGTGATGTCGATTCTTGCAACAGCCCAGCCAATTGCAATTTGAGTTTCTTAATGGTTTTTATGATGTCTCGGACTCCTGTTTTCTCCCTAATTCACTGTGCCATCTTGTGGTCTCTCCATTTGACGTTGAGCATGATTCTCTCGTGTGCACCTTGCATGGTTCACGGTCTGCGTGTCAGTCTATTGGTTAGGTTCCATGTTTCAGCCCCATAGGTGAAGATAGGGAAGAACTTACTCTCCTGAAGACTTGCCATCCTAGAGTGATTCTCCACTTGATTTTTTCGTCTTTTGAGGATTTCATGGAGACTCGTTGTCCAAGGTTGATGAAGTGGTCTAATTTCTCCAGCTTTGCGTTTTCGATTTTGATCGTTGTGAGTTTATTTCCGACTTCTTTGTTGTACATGACCTTTGTTTTGCTGAAGTTCATGTGAAGGCCAACTTTCTTGATTTCTTCGTTCAGTTCATCTAGCATAAGTTGGAGGCCTTGGATTCAAATTAAAATGTAGGATTGTCAGAGTTTTAGCCCTGCTCCAATAATAAACCTTTTTAAGGGCATAAAGAATGTTCCAGGTGTATTTCATAAGTATTCGTTTCAAGGCAGAGAGAGGGAATCTTTTCTCTTTGGGAGCTGTGAAAATGCGTACTTTTACCTGACTGACACGTGCGTAGGTAAAAAAATAACAATAACCAATAACTGAAACTAAAAATAACTATCACTTGCCGTCACAGTCAATAATTGAATAACCGAAGCGTCAAATTTGATGTCATCTAAAAAAATTCTATTTAGGAATAAATATGGTGAGAATAAAGACTGTTCATGACATCACTGGCGTTTTCCATCGGACAACATCTAAAGTAGAGTAAAAAACACAAAAACGTCTAGAAACATCTAGATTCTCCAGAATCTAGATGTTATTAATACTTCCGTCAGAATAAAGTTAAGAAAAAATGTTGGAGGGCGTCTAGTGGAGTGACGGCCAAAACAGCGTGGGAACACACGGTCAAACAAACAAACAAACACTCATGCACATATAAACGAGGATAAAACTCTTTGCCATCTTTGATGGCTACCGTTGTTCAATGAAGGGACCGGTTACCGGCAGGGAAAATGGAAGCGACGCAACGAGTTTGAGTTTGAGCCAAGGACACCTACGTTCACTTCACATTAATGCCCTTGGGATACGCATGAATCGAATTCTCACCTGGCAGCCCTGTAGTCCTGCAAGACATTCCATCAAAGCCTACTTGTAACCGAAAACACAGTACAACCTTATGTTCTGTTTGGAGCCAAAAGGAGGAAAAAAAAAAAAAAAAAAGAATATCGACCACTTCTATTTTAGTGGAGAAATTCTTTACGTACAAAATTCTCACTAAGTCAGTGGAAATCACATGTTAGGGGACAGATATTGTACCGGCCGATTCCCATAAAAAACCAGGAAAAAAACTCCTCTGTGGTATATTTTTTCATCTTTAAACACCAAAGGACTTTTTCAAGTGTTAGATAGCGATGCCTACGCTTACCTCATAAAGGTTCGTAATGTTATGTTTATGGCGAATACAAGGCGATCAAGTGTTTCGTGTGTCGGTTATTAAGGGGCTTGAAAATAATAAAAAAAAAAGCGGGGAGAGAAACAAAGCGAAGGGGAGAAGACCGAAAAGAAAAAAAAGATGGAGAACGGAGAATACAAAAATATAGTGATCCGAGGGAGAAGGAAAAAGTTGCGAGAATGAGGACAAGATATACAGAAAGAAATCTGTTTGTAATGTTTGTGCGTATCCGTCTAAGTCTACCTATATCATCTATCTATCTATCTATCTATCTATCTATCTATGTGTCTGTCTGTGTCTATCTATCGATCTACAGATACAAACCTGTTCATATCTATCTATCTATCTATCTATCTATCTATGTGTCTGTCTGTGTCTATCTATCGATCTACAGATACAAACCTGTTCATATCTATCTATCTATCTATCTATCTATCTATCTATCTATCTATCTATGTCAATCTCAGTATCTTCACACCTATCTATCAATCTACCAGTCTCTTCACATCTATCTCTCTGTTTCTTTTGCATTTATCTCTCTATCTAAGTAGTATCTCGGTTTCATCTATCTATCAATCTATCTATCGATCTCAGTCTCCACATCTATGTCTATTTTCATCTATCTATTCCTTTCCATCTTTCAGCGTCTATCTCATTCTGTTCATATCTATCTATCTATCTATTCAACTCTGTTCATATCTATGTATATCTATCTATCTATCTATCTATCTATCTATCTATCTATCTATTCAACTCTGTTCATATCTATGTATATCTATCTATCTATCTATCTATCTATCTATCTATCTATCTATCTATCTATCTATCTATCTATCTATTAGAAACCGTCAACCAAAACTGTCAATGGAAGTTTCTTCAGTTTAAAATTTAGAAGGCTGCCTGTCTACGTATCACGCATAGAGGCAGAACCGTTGGAATTTCAACATTTAACCCTTACTATGTCTTGCATTTTTTTTTTGGGGGGGGGGTGGAATCTCCTTCCCTAAAGGCTTTGAGTAGTTGGGGCGTCCAATTTCCTTTGTAACTTCATGCAAAATCCATCCCTTATTCTGTGCCCGGTAGTGATCACTGCCCAACAAAAATGCGAAAAAAAAGTAACTTATTCATTGATCATTCATTTTAATTGATCTCCCCCGACATGGCATGCTGCCAAAAAAACGTTGGTCATGTGACGGTTTATATCAGAGACGAATTGAACAATTAACTGTAATAAATATTACAGTGCATCGCAAGATTAAAAAGTCTTAGTATGAAATAGATACGATACATTGGGAAAAGACCTGGAAGTACAAAACATATCTTGGCAACAAGAAATTAACTTGTACCATCTAAAGTCTCGAAACATAACAGCTAACGACGTGGATATAACAATGGTTTATACGTGGAATCACAAGAATGTATGCGAAGGAAACGAGTTTATAACAAAACTGTCTTCTTTTGATGATTCAGGGAGCTTATATGCCAGACTATTCGACAAATGGTTCATAAAGATATTCGGAAGAATATCGCCGACTGCAACTCAACCAAACCCCATAACTGTCCATATCGAACTTCGGTGGACAGCCTCCAAGCCATAATACCAGTGCATTGGATGCAATGTAGTACTGGTAAATTTTTTGAATAAAAATACATGTCTATCTTATATACCGGCATATGCGGCCAGATTCCGTTGGACACATCGGTTCTCGTATTAGTTAAGCAGCGTCGAGCTGGTCAGTACCTATATGGATGTCAACCTGGGAATACCAGGTGCCGTAAACAGTAAGGTAATGAACCCTAACAGGGGTTTGTTTGAGAAATGTGGTGTTGCATCATCATCTAGCATCCCCTGCGGCCATGCTGAGGGCTGATTGATCGTCAAGACGGGTCGAGCGCCGCCGGTCGAGCGCCGCCGGTCGAGCGCCGCCGGTCCAACGCCGCCGATACTAATACTTCATTCATTTATAGAACAAAACAAAATTCACTTACGATGAATTTTCTTATCGATTTTTAAAATGATGTTATGCTATAGAAATTAGTTGGGTATTTTTTTATAGCAAAGTTTTAAGACAATATCCTATGTTTTATATTCGAATGAATAAATCAACTTATCTTTAACAATGTTTCTTAAACGCCATTTTTATAGATACGATGATTTAAATAGTTTTTTTTAGATTAATTTTGCTCGAAAAAGTTTTACTATTACTAAGAGTAGTTTGTTATTTTACAGTTGATCTGTGTTTTGCGTTTGTCCTTTTCTACTTAATTTTGAAATATTTTTAATCTTACGGTGATTGAAATGTCAGATTTGTAGCTTACTAAAGAAATTGAATTTTTACAGCTAAGTTTAGGGACAATTTTATGTTTGTTTTTAATATTCAAATGAATAAAAAACATTTTTCTTAATAAATAAAAAGAAAAAATTCTATTGATAGTGTTGCATAAAAAATATTAGTAATGAAAGAATCAGCATTTAGCGCGAATTTCTTACACCACAGTGTATTCGAAGGATGGGCCGGATGCGTCTCGGATAGCCTTGTTGTAAGTCTTGCACAACTATATTCTTTCAGCGCTGGAAACTCTCGGGGCTGGAGCGACCAGTGCTGAAACGGCATCGCTTTTTCGACAATGCTGAACCGATGACACTGGAACGAACCTAACATAGAAAGTAGAACTTGAACACTTCCTCAATCCGAAGTTCCCAGACATAGCAGCTAAGCCGAAACGAGCAAACAAACCAATATAGTAAGTGTGTGATAACAAGCATCGAATACAGAAATTGAGGTTTCGAGTTCGTCGCTTCCTTGCTCTACTTCAGGGTTGTCAGATGTCTTTTGTCGTACATGATCAAATTTGTATGGCCTCGGGACCAAATTAAGTAGCTTCAATACTAACATAATCGAATAACTTGAAATCTATCACCAGAATAAGCTTGCAGGAAAACTATATTGAAATACATATTTCAAAAAATTTTTTTTCATGTATATTCATGTCGTAAAATATCGTCTGTATATAAGGGATTGTTATCTTGTGTGAATTTTCCTTTTGTACCTTCTGTGTTTTCGAAACCAATAGGTATTGTTCCAAATCTGGCCAATTTTGGTCTTGAAAAAAGATACCAAATAGCAATCCTGGTTCTTAATTCCGTTGTCCTGACTAAGGAGCTCAAGTCCTTATTGGAGGGCGAATTGTGCTCAATGAAGACAGATGAAAGCTGAATTTACCGATTCGCCGGGTCAGAAAATCTGCTGTTAAGGCAGGAATGCTAAGTATCGAGAGAGAAAGAAGAAAGAAGAAAGAAGAGAAAGAGAAAGAAAGGAGCAGGGGGATGCAAGGAGGAGTGGGGGGTGAAAATGAAGATGAAGAAAGAAAAGAAAAAAAAGAAGAAAGAAATGAAGAAATATCGAATGAAAAGTTTGATATAGCTAGGAAAGAAGAATAATGAAAGACGTCACTCGATATACAGAGAATAAAGGCCGAAAGGACTGTACAGTGAGAAAATAACTAAGGGTGCCTCACCATAGTGTAATGATTAGCGAGCGGGTTTATACGGCTCTCCACACACAGGGCCTTGTGCCAGTAAAACCTTCTGAATACTGATATGGGTAGGTAGGGGGAAATCCAGACCTAGATTAAGTTTGTAGGGGGGCTCCAGCTGTAATGCAAACAGGGGCCCTCACGCATAGAATTCTATTGAATTTGGTTGTAATTATATCTAATTCTATCCACCTACTTATTATTATTATTATTATTATTATTATTATTATTATTATTATTATTATTATTATTATTATTATTATTATTATTATTATTATTATTACATCGTAAGTTTACGAATTTTTGTCATGGCAATTTTTTTTCTGTTAACTAATTTTGGGGACCCCTTAGATATTTGGGTCCCTTATTTTCAGTCCGCTCAGAATCCCACTAAATTCGGTCCTGTGGGAATCGATATACCAGGAGATTTCCCTAAGAGAGGTAGAATCGAATGGATTGGAATAGACGGTGAGATTCATTGATCCGAACAGATGTACTGATGAGACGTGAATGCAATGGACACGAAGAACTGACTCAGACAGATCGAATTTGATGGACACAAACAAATTGGGACGCGAACCAGTTGAGATGGACACCAGGAAAATAAACAAAACTATTATGGAACAAGAACCGGCGAGAATGGAGGAGAACGTTACATGATACAAGTCTGGTCAGTCACTGAATAGAAACCGTGGAGTGACCAACGTCTTTTGGCAGCATGCCGTATTGGTGGTGATCAATTGAAAATTCACTCTAAATAAAAAAAACAAAGCAAAAACAAGCGTAAGTGCAGCTGGTGGACTCAAACTGATGTTGAAAGGTGATCAATTAAAAAGTGAGAAAAAGAGGTGCACAATGGATAAGTTATTTTTTTCGACTTTTGTTGGGCAGTGATCACTAAAGATGTTTGAATTTTCACCCCCTTCCAAAGAAACAACAACAAAAAAACAAAAAAGCAAAAACAAAAAATAAGCGTGGATGCCGCTGGACACAAAGTAAGTGATCAATTTAGAATAAAACGAAATTGAAAATTGAACCCCCAACAACCAAAAAAATATTTTAATGACATAACAAGGAATAATTGTAAAAATTTACAGCTCTTTAGCTCCAGTAGTGCGTCCAGTACGCGTAAGACGGCTAGCCAACCGGACTAACTAGAAAACTGAAGAAAACTATGTTGATAGTTTTGGAGACAGTTTTGACTGACGGTTTCTAATGAAGGAGAGCAAATCGGAGATGCCGGGGAAAAGGCTGTCTTATTGAGATTCACAAATAGAGATTGATATGAACGTTTGAATGGGAGCAAACTGAGATATAGACGAATCAATATTTATGCCAAATTAGGTATGAAGAATTTTTGCCCGTGGATAAATTAAAACGATTAGGAATACATTGAAAAACTAGAAAGCACTCGGAGAGTGCACATCTCTGCCAATGTCACAGGGAGGTAATTGTACATGAATCAGTCTCCAAATTGAATCACTTCTTCTGTAGCTCATGACCTTTCCTAACACAAAATTTCATAGAGATTCATAGAGAACTTTCGGAGATATCGCATGGAAATTTTGGCGATATCATGTAGTGTGGGTATCTAATTACGACGAGGGATTTGTAATTGTGCATGGATCCGCCCCAAAATTGGATAACTTCTTCCGTAGACTATTATCTACCCTACAAGAAAATTTCATAGGAACTCACAGGGAACTTTCGGGGATATCGTGTGAACAGATATGAGCATATACATAAATGTATGAAAAAAAACAAAACAAACAAGCAAACAAGAAAAAAAAAACAACTGGTAAAATATTTCTCATTCGATCCAAAATTTAACCACCTCTTCCTTACCCCATAACCAACCCTTCCACAAAATTTCATTGAAATCCATTCAGTGTGGACGGACAGGCGGACAGACACGACCACCTCTCAAACTTGGTCGACAGAGGTAAATGGAGAGATCAAGATGGCCGCAGGCAAATCAAGACAGACAAATTAAGGTGGTTTGAGACCAATTGAGATGGCTAAGAACAATATCAGCTCAGGAGCAACATAGATCAGAATGAATAAACTCAGGTATGAACAAATTGAAAAGGCTTTGGACTAATTCAGACAGACAGACATAGATAAATATGAAGAGATCGAGACAGTTTATTAGGTATGAATTGTGTGCGACTGGTAGATTGAAAGAGACCGAGGGAGATGAATGCAAACAGATTGTAGAAGTAGAATTCTATGAATATTGACAGACAGATAGATAGATAGATAGGTAGATAGATAGATAGAGAAAGGTTTGGGAACTGGACGGAGATTGATGAATATGAACGGACTGAAATATTTAGATAGGGAGATAAAATAGATTGAGATCGATTGATTAGGACAGACTGAGATAGGAAGACATTAACGGAATGATGTGGATAAAATTAGATTGAGATAGATAGATATTAACGAACTGATGAGTATAGATAGATATGAAAAGACTGAGGTAGATTTATCGATAGATAGATTGTTAGATTGAAAGATATGAACAGACTGAGATAGCTGGATAGATAGATAGATAGATGGATGGATGGATAAGAATTGACTGAAATAGATAAGAACGAACTGGTATAGGTGGATATGAACCAAATTAGATAGATAGATAGACGGATAACGAGTAGTTTGAAATAAATAGATGGATATTCAATCATGAGCAGAATTAGGTTGATAGATATGAGCAGACTGAGGTAGATAATGAATGGATAGATAGATATATAGATAGATAGATAGATAGATAAATAGATAGATAGATAGATAGATAAATAGATAGACATGAAACAGATGAGGTCGACAGAAATATATCAAGGGAGAGAGAGATAATGAAATCAACTAAAAGAATTCAACGAGGGAGAAAGAGAGAGGAAGAGCGTGAGAGATTGAGAGAGGGAGGTGTCAGAGAAGAGAGACAGAGACAGAGACAGACAGCAAGACAAAGACAGAAAGCAGAAGACAGAGGTGGTGGTAAGGCGTAGGGCGGGGGGCAGCTGGCGGAAAATGAGCGCGGACGCATAACGTTATCCGATTTCTTATCTCATCTCATGGTTTGTTAACGTTCAATTGGCGTATGAGTCTATAGCTCTGTTCTTGACGAGCCTCCTTCTTTACCACGACGACGACGACGGTGGCGGCGGCGGCAGCGGTCGGGCACAGGCGACACCGACCACAATTCTTCTACATTAATTATTAATACTAAATACACGTAGTGTTACTAAATTCTGTAAACAAGCGTAAGCATTTGTTCATTGTGAGAGCCTCTCTGGAGTCGAGTCTCGAACGGAGTCCATTCGTATTAGCACCAGCGTCTCTTGCACGTCGTAAATTCTCGACGAAAAAATGCGTACTCTACCGAAGTTGTCTCAGGCCAGAATTAGCCAAGCAGGCCCTTGCAAAAGCTGGGAACAGGGGCGTATCGAATAGAGAATGGGGAGGGGGGGTGTTGCCCCTCCTCCTTCTCCAATAATCTTTCTGTCGTCAGATTTCTTCCAGGGTTGCCAAATTAGCCACCCTTTTCGATTAGATCTGGCTGTTTTTTCCTTCTTCCACCCTAAAAATCTTCAATAGCCGATTAGATCTGGTAAGTTTGATTAATAAGATGGATGCTAATTTTTTTAAATGATTCGTTCTGGGTTCCCAGTATATTGTTATTATATCCGATGAACGGGCTTCAAACGAGTATATATATATATATATATATATATATATATATATATATATATATATATATATATATATATATATATATATATATATATATATTATTGTGTCACCCACAGACAGCTGTTTCGATGTATTACATCTCTTCAGTGTGGCTATACACTTTTATCCCATCCAGTACCGAGAGGCCGATATCCTACCTCTGAACAGCGGAACTGGGTGGTTAGTAAGGCTGAATTTAAGCGATATATTCATTTACGCAGAAATATATATATATATTCTAGACAGCTTTACAGCTTTAAACACTAAGCATTATAATACTTTCCCCCTTGAAAATTTTGTCTCTCTTCAGTCACCTATTTCCTAATATCTGTCAGTGCAATGTATGTAATTTTATTCGGTGTTTCTTTCCCTATTTCACACATACTTGGTTATTATGGTACAACATATAAATTGTCTCTTGTTGGGATCATCAGTTCCTTACCATATAACGGTTTCGAGAATTAAAAAAAGAGCAGTTATATCAACATGGCATCCAGCAGTGCTTATCAAATACCACCTCCCTTACTAAATATAATGTGTGAAATTAGCCGATTTCAGCCATCTTTAAAGAGGATTTAGGTTAATGAATGACAATTCATATGGATTCATTCCCTTATTCGGTCTACACGTCCACTTTGCCGACAAATTCAAGGCCTGTACACCTCCACCGATGAAATTCATTAGGTACGCCCCTGGCTGAGTAAAGGACCAAGGCAAGATGGGAAATAGGCCGAATTTCAAACTGCTCATTAAATAATCCTTTTATCTATTTATCATTAGATGGACCTGTTATAACAGAAACACACCCGTCCAAAATACCAGGTTATTTATGTATGGAATCGGCAATAAAGAGCCTAAAGCAATTTTATTCGGTAATTCATTTGTAATAATTGTCTAAATTCTAAAGTTATTCTCAAAGTCTCAACTCAACTCAAACTGTTTTAAAGTGAGATCAGACCACACATGAAATCTGAAAAGTTTCTATGACGTAATGTTCGTTATTATGTCATAATAAGAAGATAAATCAACCAATGGAATCATACCATTTGAGTGCAAACAAATAACTAAGGAGAATAATTAGCTCATAAGCTCATTATATGGTTAGATTTTTGGTTACTTCTTACCTTCATCTTAATTTTACTCGCTGCCGTAGATTGACAGCCTGTGTAACAAAATAACTAACTAATTAAGATGGAGATAAATGGAAGTCAAACGTTAATCATGAAGCTCATTAAGTATTTTCGTAATCAGAACTAAATAATATGATTTCTGTATTCGTATATATATTTGTACACGTATATGTAGTGTACATGATATACTTACAAGTTAAAAAACAAAATTTTGTAATTGAAAGTAATGGTAAGCATTTTTAATCCAAATGTATTTGACACAATAAAGTACAGTAGACAATAGAGTACAGAAGACAACAGAGTACAATTGCACATTCATGCTAATTTTGCGTTCGTAATTTATATGTATTAATCTTCTATGGATCTTCTTCAAAATATTAATATTTTGGGCTAACGGGTTACCTTCTCTTTACAATACCAATATTTTTCACCTTCCTGATTTAAATTCTTCTAATGCAAGCTCTCACGTTACACAGATTAAAAGAAAAAAAGGGCAAACATATTTTTTAGAGCACATTGTATGCCCAAATATTATTAGACGAGAAATATGTATAATCTTTCTTCTTATTGATAACACAACGATTATTGCAGTAATATTGAGGGTTACTAATTTCGGCCATTTTTATCGCCATGTGTCGCTTTGTTGTTAAAAGTCCGTTAAAATGGCTGGAGCTCAAAGTTTCCGAGTGAGAATAACGAATGGCAAATCGATAAAATGACTAAAGCTTCTTTCGTATTCAGCATAAACTGCGCTAAATTGCAGTTGAAACAACCCTAAATAAACGACAAAAAAGAGAAACAAGCAAGATTTATTCTACGTAAAAACGCTAGAGCGAAATTCTTGTTTGAAACCGGTTGATGACGTCAATACTTGGTCACTCTATTAAGATCACAGCTTTCAACGAATTGAATTTCGTCAGCCATCTTTTTCAACCAATCAGTATCTGAATACGTCTTTTTCGAACAATCAGGAAAAAAATTTCTTGACCAATCAGCAAGCAGTTCCTTTTAACCTTTCCTGACGCCTCTCGGACGTTATAAATAATTAAGATTCAGATTGATTTTTCAGTGATTAGTTTTTTTTCAAGATTACCCTATATTTAAACTAATTGCTCACTTTCGTATCTTTTCACTTTCGATGTTCCCAAGGGGTAATCATTGGAGACAGGGTCTTTTAGATTACAATAACCGGCTGATAACATAAAGCAGAAGATAAAGAACTGCAACAATTTATGTTAATCGTCATAAATTCATATTACATTATCGAATTTATTGTTATAAATACTACTACTACTACTACTACTACTAATAATAATAATAATAAAACAGAGGGTGACGACGAGGCACCAACGAAAGAAGAGAAAACCAAAACACAAGCTCTGAAAGAAATCATGCGAGGAGAGAAAACAACACTCCCCTCCCAAAGAGACAAAGACAGAAAGAAAGTCGGAGAAGTGACCGAACAGGTCAACTGCCTTTTACAGCACATAGAAACGAACACCCTCCTAGAACTCAACAACTTAATTTACGCTGGGGCGAAAATGATAGCACAAAGCTTCACAACACAAGATAGGACCCCGAGCAATAATAGGGAAGAGAAACCCAACTGGGAAAGGAGATTACAAAGGCAGATCTCCCAACTACAGAGAGACGAAGTACTACTTAGAAATACACCACATACGGACAGACCACGAGTAAGACTTTGGAACAAATACAAGGTAACGCAAAAAGGCATCGCAACTGTAGTCGAAGAGTTACACCAGAAGAAATTAGCCAAAGAGGCAAGACTGAAAAGATACAGACTAAGAACGGCCCAATACACACAAAACTGCACATTCCAAAACAATGAGAAGAAGTTTTACAAAGATTTGAATGGGGAAAGAAGGCCGGACATGAAACCAGATGCCACAGAGGCCAAGAACTATTGGAATAGCATATGGGGGCACCCAAAAAGACACAACGTAACACCGCAATGGTTAGGAAACATGAGAAAAGAACTAGAAGATATAGACAAGGGAGAACCAATAGTACTGAATGAAACCACATTGAAACATACTCTTAGGAAAGTAGCCAACTGGAAGGCACCGGGTCCCGACGGGATCCATGGGTATCGGTTCAAAAAATTCACCACGTTACATGGCAGACTCACCCACCTACTCCAAAATTGTCTAAACGAAGGCAAGGCACCAGAATGGATGACTAAAGGTAGGACCACCTTCATCCAAAAAGACCCGGAAAAGGGGAACATAGCAAGCAACTATAGACCAATCACGTGCTTACCACTTATGTGGAAAATCCTGACCGGGCAAATAGCAGAGAGATTATACATGTCAATGGATAGAAGGGGACTACTACCAGAAGAACAGAAAGGGTGTAGGATAGGAACCAAAGGGGCAAACGATTTACTCTACGTAGACCAGATGATCTTAAGAGAAGTTAGGAAAAGGAGAAAGAATATCGCAATGGGATGGATAGATTACAAAAAAGCGTACGATATGATTCCACATAGCTGGATACTCCAATGCCTTAGAATGTTCAAAATTAACGAACCGGTGGTTAAATTCATTGGTAATTCGTTGGAAGACTGGAAAGTAGATCTGACAGCCACAGGGGACAAACTAGCAGAGGTAGGGATAAAAAGGGGAATCTTCCAAGGAGACTCGTTGTCCCCACTATCATTTGTTCTAACAATGATACCGCTCAACAGAATCCTGAAAAACAGCAAAGGATACCATTTCTCTAAAACAAAAGGAAAGGTCAACCACCTAATGTACATGGACGATATAAAATTGTTCGCAAAAAACAGGGGAGAGCTTGAGACTCTGTTCAACGAAGTAAGGGAATATAGTGAGGACATATGAATAGAGTTTGGAATAGAAAAATGCGCAATCATGGTGATGCACACAGGAAGGCTTACAATGACTGAAGGAATTGAACTCCCGGACAATAGCAAGATTAGGGCATTGACCGCACAAGACCGATACAAGTACCCTAGGTGTCCTTGAATGTGACACGATAAAACGGGAAGAGATGAAGGAGAAAATAAAGAGAGAATACCTCAGAAGGATAAGGAAAATATTAGAAACCAAATTAAACAGCAGAAATCTAATAAAAGGAATGAACCCCTGGGCTGTGTCAGTAGTTAGGTATACAGAACCATTCCTAGGATGGACAACGGAAGAGCTCCAATCAATGGATAGGCGAACAAGGAAACTTATGACGATGCATAAAGCATTACACCCTAGAGATGATACAGATAGACTATACGTTAAGAGAAAAGAAGGTGGCAGGGGGCTCATCAGCATAGAAGATTGTGTCCAGAGAGCTAAAATAGTTCTAGAAAGATATGTGCAAACAAATAGAGAAGAAATCATAAAGAGCGCGAGAGATAGTGCAACAAGCAATAAAGTAGAAAACAATGGAACAGTACAGCAAACAAGAAAAGAAAGATGGGAAGGGAAAAAATTGTACGGCGAGTTTAAAAGACAGATACAAGATGTAGCAGACGAGAAATCATGGACGTGGTTACGAAAAGGGAACCTTAAGAGAGAAACAGAATCGCTCATCATGGCAGCCCAAAACAAAAGTATAAGGACAAACTACATAAAAACAAAAATCGACAGAACACAGACAAACAGCAAATGCCGCATGTGCGGTGAAAGAGATGAGACAGTAAATCATATAACTAGTGAATGTAGTCAACTCGCCCAGAAGGAGTATAAGCATAGACACGATAGAGTAGCAACGATGATACACTGGGAACTAAGCAAACAAATGGGATTCCACCATGTGGAAAAGTGGTATCAGCACAAGCCAGAGGCAGTTTTGGAGAATGACAACCACAAACTACTGTGGGACTTTGACATCCAAACTGACCACCTCATCCAGGCAAGAAGACCGGACTTAGTAATAGTAGACAAAAAAAGGAAGGCCTGCCAAATAGTAGACGTTGCTGTGCCTGCAGACCATAGAGTAAAAAAGAAGGAGGGTGAAAAAAGTAAAAAATACCAGGACCTAGCAAGAGAGTTAAGGAAGATGTGAAACATGAAAACCAGGGTAGTACCGGTCATAGTGGGCGCACTAGGAACTGTCCCCAAAACGCTGAGGGAGAGACTGGAGGAGATCGGGATTAGGGGAAGGATAGAGACCACAGCACTACTGGGAACTGCACGGATACTGAGGAAGGTGCTAGAGATATACGAATTGTAGCTCTGTCATGATATGCGAAAGAGAGAGGAGACGTTAGCTGAAGACCTGAGGAGACTTATTGTCACTCAGCCTTCAGCGATAACCACTGGGCAACCGGTGTGAAACTGTAAATCGCAGAATTACTGCGACCCATGAGTACTAGGAGAGGAGGGCTGGAGACTTGAGGAGACTTGCTGTCACTCAAACTCCAGCAGTTACCACCAGGCGACTGGTGTGAGATTCCAAATAATAATAATAATAAAAACAAACAAAATACCTAAATGGCAGCGGAGTTGTGAACCACAGCACTAGCGTGATAGGCAAGAGAGAGATGAGATGTGGGCTGAAGACCTAAGGAGACTTACTGTCATTTAGCCTTCAGCGATGACCACTGGGCAACTGGTGCGAAACTGTAAACCAAAGTATTGCTGTGGATTATGAGAGTGTGGAGAGGAGGGCTGGAGACTTGAAGAGACTTGCTGTCACTCAACCTCCAGCGGTAAACACGAGGCAACTGGTGAGAAATTGCAGATATTAGAGCCCAGTTATTGCAGAGGTTCTTAATGAGTAGAGCTACGTTTTCTTGTTATATTGTATAGTAAGAGAACATAACTGACAGAAAACATAACTTACGAGAAATGACGCCAGCCATTATAACCTACTCAGAATGCAGCTTGACCTTCACTGCTAATAATGACACCAGGGTTGCCAAATTAGCAATTTTCGGCTAAATCTGGCTAATTTTCCCTCTAATTCAGCGGATAAAAATCTACGAAAGTCAAATTTTTGGCCAATTTAAAAAAAAAATGTTTATAAAATTATACATAACAATATTTTAATTGAATTAATGGCTCGGCTCCATTGGCCAACTGTAAATTTCATATTATCATTAATAATAATGATAATAATAATAATAATAATAATAATAATAATAATAATAATAATAATAATACCCGTGATTATGATGAACGGTTTCCTGTGTTAAAAGTTATGTTGAATTCATTTTATTAAAATGAAATGAATTCAACATAACTTCTAACTTTTCAACACTTCCAACAACTTATGTTTTCTTTATTATCAGAAAACATCAACCAAAGCTGCCATCAAAACTATCAACATTTTTTTTTCAGTTTTTAGTTGAATCTATCTGTCTATCTATAAATATGTCACGCATTCAAGCTGCACGAATGAAAATTTAAACATTTACTGCAAATCATGTCAAACAAAAAAGATTTTTTCAACCCCGCGCCAAGCAGATTTTTTTTAGTGGGATGTTCAATTTGCAATGTAAGTTTAAGCTAAATTGATCCCTTAGTTCGTATTCGGCAGCAAATCTTTTTGTTGAAAAAATCGGATTTTTTTTCATAGATCATTGCCCGACAAAAGGTAAAAGAAGTTGATTATTCACTGATCCCCTATTTTTCATTTTTGAATCGATCACTCCTGACACAGTAGGCTGCCAAAAGACGTTCATCACGAGACGGTTTTCTATTGGGTGACTAACCAGACCAGTCGAATAGAATTTCATCGCTTCAGTCTTCTTCAGTTTTCTTACCTATAAATCACAGATTAAAATTTTTCCTTCAAATATACAAGACGAGACAAAAGAATCGTAAATGATGCTTGTACGGAAAGAAAGTTAAAACCGTCTATCATATAAGAAACGAGTGCACCAAATTGGCTTACACAGTGGTTCTTGACCCCTTTTTTTGTTTAACTCCATGCCCCACCTTAACAGCTCAAAGATTTAATGTCCGCCTTACCATAAAAAAAAAGAAATTTAATTATATATTTAATTATACATCATGTGGCAAAAAAACCCACATGTCATATGCCTTCGCGTACGTATAATTAAATTCTTGGCCTCCAGCCAAATCTTACGCGTTCGAGCTCTGATTGATTACTCCTTACTATAATAAAACAAATGTGGCGTTGAAAAGATATATATATTAAAGTCAGAAATTTACCAAAATTTACAGTTTCATTCGTATCCTGCACAGAGCAATATTAGGTTAGTAAGGTCAACCTATAGAGTCCTTATGTGGTTTGGACTTTCCATTTTGATTGCTTTTTATTATGACATTCGAGCAGCCTGCTATTTTGATGTTTTCTTTAGTTCAACAATTCATACTTAAACATTGGGTGTCTGAGATGGGTTTTTTTTCCAGATTTGATTTAAATATGTTTGTGTTTGGAAATAACATGTGGAATCTCAGCTTAGAAGCGAATCTGTTTGATGAGAAGTGTTTTCTGACCCCGGTGGCTGTTTTAATTTGTAGCTTCTTGCTGTGACATCTGGTTGCATTGCTCAGGAATGACTGTATACCAAAGATATATATATATATATATATATATATATATATATATATATATATATATATATATATATATATATATATATATATATATATATACCGTATATATAACGTTCTAAAATTTGTTTATCAAATATGACAAACTATAATAACACCTCATTAAATTTACAGTATCATCTATTAGTAAATCTGATAATCGAAAATATTGTGCAATTAGATATTAATACTATTGCATATTGTATAAGTCGCTTAAGCCCTAACATGTCAGTTCTTTCGCCCTCCTACTCCAAATTTCTGATTGGCAACCAATATATTTAAATTGTGCCCATGAGAGTCGTGCACCCCACGTTCCAAATCAATGCTCTGATACCTAGTTCACACCGTCTAGTAGTTCATTCGGATCGAGCGCGCGGCTAAAATAGCCGGAACTTGGGCTCAAAGATGGCGAAGGATTTTATCCTCTTTATATATGCCCATGTACCCGTGTATTCCACCGCTTCTGGTCATACCGTTCTGTCTACAGACTTGAGAATTGTCATTAGTGCTCCACAAAATCCTTTTGAAAAATGTTTTTTTTCATTTTTGAAAAAAAAACCCCGAAGCTTTTCAGACCCTTTTGGGTCCTTATTCTACAGAATCGAGATTTTTGTAGATAATTTTTTTCAATTCCTTTATAGATATTTTTCCAGCCATATTTATTCTTCGATCGAATGTCTTTTTACACAACTTCAAATATTGACGCTTGATCAATTATTGACTGTGATGGTGTATCCCTTGATAATTTGATTTGATATTCGATAATTGAATTCATATATCAGGTATAGCGTTCGGTCTGTGGCGATATTTAGTTTTTGAGCCAGATTTACGGAAATACGTTGATGCAAACGGTAACAGAAATCAAATAGTTAGTTTTGATAATTCCGGAAAGTCGTCAAACGTATCGCAACAGAAAATAGCCGTTGGAACTCCTTGAAACTTGGCCTTTTACCAAGTAGCTGAACCAATGTCAATTAAATTTTCATAATCCTCAGCCATAAGTTCTGTTGACTTTTTGATTTTGAATGGATTTTGGGCCCGATAATAACCTTTGTTCTTTAAACTAAGAAATTACTCACATTTTCTAATTTGTTGAGATGGTTTTTAATATCTTAGCGGATTTCAACCTCTTAATCCTGTCAAGATTTTTGAAGGAAATCGGGAAGAATCGGAAGCAGTCGGAAGTATTTTTTAAAAATCAAATCTAATTACTTTGGGGTTCCGCGGGGAACACTGTTGAAGGCTGTTGCTTGTGCAGTGGGTTCGAATCATTGTTCTCTCATTTCTGTGTATATATACGTGTGTAGATATAAACACACGCGTATATGTGTGAATATATATATATATATATATATATATATATATATATATATATATATATCGGGTCTGAAGTGAAGGTTTCAATCCTGCCTCATGATACTGGATGGGAAAATAGATAGTCCAGAGCCATACTGAAGAGTTGTAATACAACGAAACAGCTGTCTGTGGATGACTCAATAATATATATATATATATATATATATATATATATATATATATATATATATATATATATATATATATATATATATATATACATATATATATACATATATATATATATATATATGTGTGTGTGTGTGTGTGTGTGTGTATGTGACAGGTTTATCTATTTAGTTGGGTAGATTTTCTATACATACATATATATATATATATATATATATATATATGTGTGTATGTATAAGTGTGTATGTATATATATGTATATACACACATATATATTACAAATACAAATGTGTGTATGTATGTATATGTATATATATGCGAGGGACAGGTTTTACAATTTGATTTGGTAGATTTTCCTATTTACACACATGCACTCACACACACACATATATATATATAAGTATAAGTGCGTGTGTGAATATATACGTATATATGTATGAGCTTGCGTATATATATATATATATATATATATGTTATATATATTTGCGTGACAAGTTTATCTACTTAGTTGTTACGCATTCATGTATTAACTGTTTATCTGCAAATCTCAGTCTGTTTATACATCTACTCGAAAGCTTTGATATCCGAAAATTGAGCCGGACTTATCTGACCTGGCAGGACTGGATGAAACACAAACAATGATGATCAACGTTCAACACACATGCACACACACACACACACACACACACATACATATCTATAGAGACTCATGTATACCACCATATCAGCATCATTACCAATGGCTTCAAAATAAAGAACCCAGTTTTCCGTTAATTTCAAGGTGGCGTTGGGGTTACGTGGTTTGGCGAATAATAATAATAATAATAATAATAATAATAATAATAATAATAATAATAATAATAATAATAATAATAATAATAGTAATGATCAGTCTTTTAACGTCCGTCGTTGGACATAGACCTTCCCCACGATTCGCCACAATTCTCTATCATGGGCATCGCGGAGCCAGTATTTTCTGGATTCTCTTGTGTTCTGTAGGCCTCAGTTTCGCAAGTGATCACTTGGGATCCATGTAGTGATTCGTGATGCCCATCAGTTGTCTGTCATTCTTGCAACATGACCTGTCCATTGCCATTTGAGTTTTTAAAAATAGTTTCTATCATATCTCGGACTGCCGTTTTCTTCCTTATATATTGTGCTGTCTTGTGATCTCTCCACTTGAGGTTGGGTACGATTCTCTCATGCGCACTTTGCATGCTTCTCAGTTTGCAGGTTTGTCTCCTGATTAGGTTCCATGTTTCAGCTCCATGAGTGACTATCAGGAGAATGCATTGGTTGTATACTCTTCAATAATAATAATAATAATAATAATAATAATAATAATAATAATAATAATAATAATAATAATAATAATAATAGTAACATGATGCAGACCACAGCACTACTGGGATCTGCACGAATACTGAGGACAGTCCTAGAAATATGAAACTTACGGCCTCCAGTCGTCAGCTAAGATGAAGAAGGCATATGTAAATAAAGCTGGGGAAACGGCGATGTGATATGTGAGGACGCTGAGAGTAAGGCATGAGACCCGAGGAGACTTAGTGTCACAGCCTTCGGTGATAACCACCAGGCATCTGGCGGAAAGTGTAAACCACGGCACTGCTATGGACTGCAGGAATGCCCATTAAACATCTGGCGCGAACGTGCAATAATAATAATAATAATAGTAATAATAATAATAATAATAATAAAGAGGTTAAATTGTCAAAATTGAAGTCGACGAGGAACTTATTGTGAAGCCAACAGCTGGAGAGGAACTGAATCGAAAGGAAAACGAAATTGAGGCAAGAGGATTTGAATCGAAAAATGAAAACGAGGCGGCGGCATATTTTTCAAATTAATTCGCTCCAGCGAGGCGATTAGGAGAAACTGCGCATTCCGAAAATGGAGGAGAAGGGCAGAATCCATAGAGACGCGGCGGCAGATGTTGAAATCTGAGATATTGATGAACGGATGTTACCCGATACGGTTGTACGGAGGCTGGAGTTAGGGGTGGACGAAGCGAAAAATAAATAAAGATAAAATTAAATACGAAGACGTTAAAGTCTGTAAGTAAATGAATAAAAATAAACGGGTGTTTGGTGTTTGGTCGGCTGTGTAGACGACTAAAATCTATTAACGAAAAGAAAGAGAAGATAAAAAGAAACAAAAAAAAAAAAACCCAAACAGAATAAAACAAGGTAGAAGTTAAAGAACGTTTTTTCGTAAGATGAATACAAGATGGCGGCTCCCGTACCGCCCGTGGGAGGGCTACTTCCATAAGAATTACAAGTGGATGTTAACCAAAATGTAGTCGAAAGAATAGATTTTTGAGAGGTTCGGGAGAAGAAAACAAAGAAAATTGATTTAGGCCTAGATAAATAAATAAGTGGGTCAATAAATAGATATGCAGTTGACTTCCGTTATAATGAATAGATTTCAGGGTTTCTTGCTTTCCGGAAATACAGTGTTACCGTAAGACCACTTCGAGAACCGAAATGGTATGACACGAAGAAGCAATTACCATTAAATTACATTGGAAAGTTTTTGAGCGTTTCGGACCAAAATACAGTGACGATGATATATCAGGCTGAGTCATTAGAGGTTATGGCAGGACCGGGGTGAAGAAGATAGAAGATGAATGGACGCACCGCCTTTATAACAGATCGCTGAAAAACAAATACAAATGATATTTTCACTTTACACCTTTTTCGTAAAAGCAGAAAATTGGCGTAAAGTGAACTCCCGAAAATCAGTTGATACTTGTATACAATAAAATGAAGGAATTAAATCAATATTTGTATCGTACGATTGAGGGGGATTCGTGCATTCATTAAAAAGGATTTTATTAATTTTTCTCGGTTTATTCTTTGAAAAAGGATCAAATCATTTCGGGGAATCGGCGATAGATGACACAATTGAATGAAGGAAGAATAAAATGGCGAAGAAGAGAAAGAAAGAAAAATCGTTGGAGGTGAATTTTGGGCGAAGATTTTTAAAAAGTTTAAAGAGAAAATAAGGATAGAAAAAGTGTATTGAACGCTATACATCCAAACCAAAATATAGGAAAATGAATAAAAATACATAATTTCACGACTGACCAACCACACACACACACACACACACACACACACACATATATATATATATATATATATATATATATATATATATATATATATATATATATATATATATATATGTATATATATATATATTATGGAATGGATATATAATCTTATTAAACGACCAAGTAAGTATATATATAATGGATGTGAAGTGATCTCACAGATTGTTGATGAAAATGACGATTGGAAAAAAATTGAGATGTAACACCTACTTCCTCTTGAGTTTTTTGTCTTCACCTTCCAATTGTCATTTCAATCAACGCACACACACACACACACAAACACACACACACACACACATATATATATATTTATATAATTATAAATGCCTTATAATACATTGGTACTCTATTGGAAATGATCTCCCGTTATTAGACGGTGAAGATATCATTTGGCTTAGACAGTGTAAATAGAATAAACAATCAAAGAAAATGGGGCTGCTGCAGGAATTGAACGTACCACCGATAAGATAGCCGCTTATTCACCGTTAAACAAAGGGAGACCATTCCAAGTAGAGTTTCAAAGTAATACAACGCATTTATAATTATCTCCGTCGGATTATTTATCCATTTCTTGATTATATAATTGTCTGTGCTAAGAAACAAATACAGCAGATATAGGCAGTGAATGAATAAAATGGGAATTTTGAGTTAAACCAGTTATTTTGACCGCTGCATTACCGGCAGCCGCTTAGTTCAATGATAAGAGTAATGCTACATTGAAGCAGCTACATTACCGGTCGCAGGTTCGATTCCTGCCGCAGTCTCATTTTCTTTAGTCGTTTATTCTATTTACGCTGCCAAGACCAAATGATACATTGACTCTATAAAAACAGGAAATCAGTTCAAATAGAGTTTTTACGTAATATAACGCAATCGTAGCTATTTCTGTCGGATTATATATCCATTTCTCTATAACATATATATATACCTCGATAAGTGAAATTGATATGTTTCACTCCTTTTATTTCGCTATCAGTAACTTCGTTATCTGGAGAAGGTAAAGCAGGTTCTGAAATATACACCCATTTTTAAATATGGTTGGCTTACGTACGTATGGAAAATCCTATTAGAAAAATTTTACGTAATTCAACCAAAAAAAAAAAAAAAAGATACACTCTTTCTTTAGCTTATGCAATAAATAAAAAAATACGGAACGATAGGAAATAAATATGGTACAACTGGTTCAGTAAGATTTTTGTCGGCAGCCAGGGTTGATTGCTTTTCCTCCTCTTCGTGGAACTCTCCTCTATAAGAATTCAGCACTATCATTACTGATCTTTTGAATTCCATGCTTCGTTCAAAATTTGGATCATTTTCTGAGAGTCGTTCTACTGCATGAGTTATTTCACCGTGGCTTTGAGATAAGATCTCTGCTGCTAAAACCGGTTGTGGTGGGTCTTGTTATCGTAACATGCAATAAATCTTGGATATCACCTGCATCATCCTCTTCAAATCCCACATCCTACGTTATTTGCACTATTGCTGATTGAGACTGTTCAAATCAAGGAGGTTCAAATCTGAGTGGGTAAACTCAAGTGTCGGGCTAGCAAAGAGAATTTTCTTTTCATTTTAGATGTGCCCACACATCTCTATTAGACGCTCTTCAATCGATCGGTCTGCCTGTCAGTCAGTCGGTCTCTCGGTCGATTCCCAGTTGTGTTAAACAACAGAAATGGGAAGGAACGAAGAGGTGTGGTGTCATTAAAATGTGTGGTTTCATCAAAAGGTGGAACATGAATAAAATAATATTATTCCGATCAATATTTTCACCTGCTACTAATGGTGTCGTAATGGAATTTTTGCATTTAAAATAATCTAAAAATGGTTCAAAAAGCTAAAAATAGCCCCAAATGACCCAAAATGGCCGTTTATGATTAAGAAAAAATTACTTGCGGAATATTCTCAAATTGCTATATCATACAAGTATGGGAATCACATGACTCAAAGGAAGACTTCTTGTTCTTCTTCTTCCCCTTCCTCCCTCTTTTCCTACACACCATGACAGTGGACGAACTGTTGAGCTTATGGTTCTTGTTTTTTTTTCTCTTCATCATTTAGGTTGTCAAGTTAACCTTCTTTATAACGGGGCTTCGTTCAAAATGATATGTGTGTGTGTGTATGTGTGTGTGTGTGTGTGTGTGTGTGTGTGTGCGTGCAATTTGCGTTCAGGCAGCAATCCTTGGTTGAAGTACGTTTCGTTGAAGACTACAGACTACGATTAAAAAAAAAATTCAATGAATTTTTTTTTCATGTACAAGTGAATGTGTTCCTGAATTCAATGTGTGTGGCCAGAGTCGCCAATTTAAAAGTTTTTCCCCTTTGTTTTGCTCTTTCGAATTCGTAAGTGTTTACAATACTTTGATTGAATAAAAAAGAAATGTTTTTGATGTTTTAAAGTTCAGTGTTGCCAATTGAGATGTTTTTTTTTGTTTTGAAAAATGGTTTTTGACTTTGAGAGTGACTTTCAAAATCGAAAAATTGGAAAAAAAATCATATCTGAATTAGCAACCCTGCGTATAGATACTGTATTGTGTAGACACTTTGAATATAGCGTTTACCTTCAACCCCGGGCCATTATGGGAAGAGATATAACCCTTTTCAGATCAAGAGACAAGTATCAAATGAATCCCAGAAGCTTTTCCTTATTCCATGTCAATCGTAACTAGCCCGTTCCCTGATCTATTAACACTGCATTAATCTATTTACCATAAGTATTAAACCTTCATTTCAACAATTGAATCCGTACTGCATTAACTCCAATGACGTTATTCTTGAATTACGTACAATTGATAATATATTTACAATTTAAGTAATGTTGGGAGGTGGGGAAGCCTAATAGTGTGACACTGAATAATACTTTGGTCAGTAGGATCTAGTACCCTGTGGCGTAGCATGAAATAGCTACAGATCAAAGGGGCCTGAGGGGGCTTAGTCCCTTGAAAGGCCCCTCCATCATTTGGTACGATTTTGATGAGTTAATTTGCAATGAATAGACATTCACTAGCACTTAACTGATGAAAAAAAAGACCCTAAAGGCTGAATTATTATTTATGCAATATATATATATATATATATATATATATATATATATATATATATATATATATATATATATATATATATATATATATATATATATATATATATATATATATATATCCTTGTTATAGTAGATTGTCAATAGAAGTGCAGTAAATGAACTGAAATTTATAAAGATTTAGGATGTCTCTTCCTTTGGGGGCCCGGGAAGTTCTCAAATGGCTACTAGTTCCCACTTCCAGCCACGCCTCTGGCACCACCCTTCTCATTTTAAGAGGAGAATGGACCTTGTTTTCTGGGTCTAAGAGGGGGCAATTAAACCCCACTATTTGCACCTGAAACAAACGACACGTTCATTAAACAAGGCTAGAGAGGTAAAGAATAATTACTGAGGTGTAGAAGAAAGAAGAATGGGCGCGCTGCCTTTATAACAGATCGCTGCAAAACAAATGTAAATGATATTTTCACTTTTCACCTTTTTCGTGAAAGCAGAAAAATAGCGTAAACTGAATATTCAAAAATCGGCTGATACCTGTGAAATGGAGGAATTAAATCTATATTTGTGTCCCAGGATTGAGGGGGTTCGTGCATTCATTAAAAAGGATTTTATTATTTTTTCTCGGTTTATTCCTTGAAAAAGAATCAAGTTATTTCGGGGAATCGGCGATTGATGACAAAATCGAATGAAGGAAGAATAAAACAGCGAAGAAGAAAAAGAAAAAAAAATCGTTGGAGGTGAATGTTGGGGTAAGGTTTAAAAGATTTGAGGCGAAAATGAAGGGAGAAAAAGTGTATGAGAACTTCATATATCCAAACCAAAATAGAGGAATATACACAAAAATTCACTATCATTTTACGACCAACTATCTATCTATCTATCTATCTATCTATCTATCTATCTATCTATCTATCTATATATATATATATATATATATATATATATATATATATATACTAAGAAATGGATATATGATCCGACAGAATGACCACAAACTGTGCTAAGTCATATCGAAACTATATATATATATATATATATATATATATATATATATATATATATATATATATATATATTGGGGATGAGAAAAAGCCGTTCTTATAAAGATGAAACACCGAAAAGAAAAACTACAGCATCCAAGCGAAATTTTTCACTGGGCATAATGTACCAATCAATTGCTAAATACTTTCAAAATCTCAGTGTACAAACTGAAGAAAATCTTGAATAGCTTTGGGTTTCAATTTCATACTTTAGTCGGTCCGGAAAGTATCCAGCCATTTAACATTAATAAAATAAATAGGCATCCAGAGGGCAATGACACTTTACAGTTGTTCAAAGTACTTCCTCTGGGACCCCACGCACTATTACCATAGTCCCCTCTACTTCCCACTTTTTGAAACATGATGCAAAGTCTTATTTCGGGATTGCCAACGGCTACCTTGTTGCATTCTCCGTAATCTTGCCCATGGCATGAAATCTCCCTTTCAATTTTAGCTTTGGCAAAACCCCAGAAGTGAGAGGTGGCCAAATCTGGACTGCAGGTCGGACTGACCGACGTGTGTGATGATGCTCATCCAATATCGACTGAGTTACCGTAAGGATTTTTTGTTCTTGTATTCCCAGTAACGTCTCCACTGTTCGGTTGCTAAGTCACCTCCAAGTCACGCAACAAGTTCTCGAAATATTCAAAATGGTAGGTTCTTTTTTTCGTACATAGCTCGCACGGTGCAGTTGTTAATCTACTAATGCTCTCCTTGCAATATGGTGTTAAAAGAAAGAAACGTTCCCGAATATCAACAAATGTGTTGGTTCTGTTTACTGTACGGCAAAAATACGAAAAAAGTCATTATCTTTATTTTTAATCTTCAAAAGATCCACTCTCAATTTGTAACTACTTATATAAGCGCTGTATATTGACTGTGCGGGGAGTTAAACACATGTTTGTTCCAGAAGGACACCTGGCATTGGTGTGTGAATAGTTGGAGAAACCAGTGTTGTTTATGGGAAACCGTAAACCAAAACTGTCAACAAAGGTTTCTTCATTTTTCACCGGCTATTTATGATTTTGTCACGTATACAGGCCGCATCAATGGAGCTAGAGGGCTGGAAATTTGAACCTTTATTACTTATTATGTCCAGAAAAAACACTTTTCGTTTTTTTTTCTTCTAAAATCGTTCACCCTAAAAATATGTTTTTAGTGGGATGTTCAGATTACCATGTAAGTTCATGCTAAATTGTTGCCTCAGTTTGTGTCTGGTAGCATTCACACTTTCACTGTTTTAAGAAATTTGGACATTTTTTTAGCAATCACTGCCCAAAAAAGGCAAGAGAAGTAACTAATCACCTGTTTTTTCAGTTTTTTGATTGATCACCCCAATACGGTATGCTGCCAAAAGACGTTGGTCAAGTAACATTTTCTATTGAGTGACTAATATATATATATATATATATATATATATATATATATATGTGTGTGTGTGTGTGTGTGTGTGTGTGTGTGTGTGTGTGTGTGTGCGTGTGTATTCTAGTAAGTCCCGCGGAAAAAAAGTACAGAAAGGAAGTTTTTCCCTACAATACGAAAGAAGAGTGTTTCTATAAAAGTCTTTCGTTAGCTGAAATGTTGTAGAGCGAAGAAGCAATTATCATTAATTTATATGGGAGATTTTTTGAACATTCCCAGACCTTCTAAAAGACTGAGTCACTTGAGTTTATGGCGGTGGGAGGCACTGGAGACAGGGTGAAGAGGAGAGTGAAAGAGGGTTTGTGCTGCCTCTATAATGACTTGCTGCAAAGCAAATGCCGAACACTACCTTCACCGTTTACCTTTTTTGTAGAAGCGAAGGTGTACAGGAGACAGAGCGTACAGAAGAGAGGAAGAGGGTTTGTGCTGCCTCCATTATCTGGAGGGTATTTCTTCTAGAACGATAATGCTGTAGCGTTCATAGGGTTAGTGTCACCCGGGGCGGTAACTCAGGGTGCTTCCCCGAGTGTTTCCAACCCAAACTATCATTTGCATTAAATCGACCCTCTCCCCAGGATATCTAGAATTTTGGTGAGCTTTTTATACTACAGGTATACGTACCTCAAAAGATACTCTAAATTTCTTTTTTGCATAAAATCTGAGGGGAAGTCTTTCCATGTGTGCTCCTAACCGGTAATTTTTTCCTCTCAGGGAGTTTAAATGTTGTAGGAAAAGAAATCATTCTTTCAGTGATAGCTGAAGTTTTTTTTTCTCTCAATACATTGCCCCCAAAGCCCCCCAAACAAACTGGGATATATGTTTATCCTTAAACTATGTGAAAAAAGTCAAGTACCCACTAAATTATTCTATTAATAACTCTTCATTACTTAATTGTACTCGTTCAATTCATTAATCATTAAATCATGCAGTGGACTGAATTATTGTTTGTTTTGTATTTGTAGATGAATCATTGTTTCACTTGTTAATTATTGTTTTAATGGTTTTATAAAACCAAAGAAAAATATTTCGTCATTAAAATACAACCACTTAGTTTCTTTTATGTCAATAGAAAGTATGATCAAATAAAAGTAAAATGAATGAAGAGAACCGTTAAAATACAATTATAATAACGTTTAAATTTGGAAACAGTCGGTAAAAGTCATGTTTCGTTGAAGTGAAAAATATTAATACTACTACACTTTAATCTTGAATTAAAGGCTGTAAAAGACTGGACCACCAAAGTAGGGCAATGCCCGGAAATAAAACATCCAGAAAAGATACTGCATTCGTTTTAAAGGAGGACTAAAATAGTGCGTGGTAGATGCTAAGATATAGAGATGGCTATAATGAGAAAAAATAAATGGCTTAATTTTTCTAGTAGTCTTTAATTCGAAGGAATTTTTTTCATCAACTCAAAAGGCAGTTTCTCGAAATTTACAGAAGCGAATTACAGCATAGATGTGTCAATGAAATAATAAATTAAGCGAAGCTGAGAAACTGCGGAACACATTTCTGAAACTGTTTTCGAAAACGTCGTAAATCGGCTAAAGTTTTCAATTTCCAGCAAACTTTATTGATGAAAATGTTTTATTAACTCATTTCAAGCCCACCTTCCAAATAAGGTAACTAAAACTCCCAAACAAGTTACTTATGCGGATAGAACGTTTACTTTTATAAAACTTACTGATTATTTTCAAAATTAGCCAGATTATTCGGCTATTGTAGATGTTTATCAGATAAATGAGAAAAAATACTCTGTCAGATCTTGCCGAAATATGGTCAATTTGACAAGTTAACAAGGTCAATTTATTAAATCAACAAATGCATTATCAAAAAGAAGAATAGGCAGTCATCATGGTGTCACCCCTCAGTGGTGTCACCCTTCGGTCAGTTTTGTTACTTTGAGAAAAAAGAATTATTAGTGTCCTCACGCTGGCCAATGCTTCAGCTATCCCTTCTAAGGCTCCAAATATTACACTACTACTCGGTCCAATTCCTATTTGTGAATAAGATTTGAAAGCGTCACTCACTTCAATCCGCGATGTTTCACCCATAGATAGGGAAAGAGATGGATTCACGCCTTTCCCAAGGACAGTAAACGCAAAGTGAACGCTAACTGTCCCAGCTGCGACCATTCTTCATGCCGTTACTCGCTCGGCCACACCCGTGACTCCACGATAAAAAAAAGAAATCTACGATACACACGTGGTGTATATATCAACAGGGCGCTGCCCTGCCCTTAAAAAAAATTTAGTACTGCCCATAGAATCTGGCAGGGCTCACCTCAGAGGGAACAAGGGCGGGGGGGAGGGCGTCGAAGGAAAAGTCGGAGCAAAGCAAGGAATTCGTAAAATCGAAAGAGTGAGCGAGTGAATGAGTGAGTAACTGAGCCAGGGGGGAAGGGGAAAGGGGAGGTTCCGGGAGTGGGGGGTCAGGGCGTGGCCGGGGTGTGTTCTGAGGAATGAACTGACCCACATAAAACTCAAATCAAAAAGTCGGATCAAAGAGGGAACCTCAATTCAATGAGCAGATGGTTGCGCACGTGACGCGGCGGGAAATGTTATCCCGGAGATGACAAAACGAAACGAAGAAAAAACCCACAAAAACAAGAATCGAAACGAAACGAAATCCAGATGAAATAAGCGTTGATATACGGTTATGACCGCACCTACAGAACCCCATGGGAATCTTCGTGTATGCGCGTGTATATGTACACGTATATATATATATATATATATATATATATATATATATATATATATATATATATATATATATATATATATATACACACACACACACACACACACACACACATATATATATATATATATATATATATATATATATATATATATATATAATGTGCGTGTATCAATTGATGTGAATATGTATGGATGTGTATGTATTTTCGTATGTGTGTGTGTATGTGCGTATCTGTCTGTGCATATCCATACGTGAAAGAATTTATGTGAAGGCATGTACAAGGTGCTACCAAAAAGATCGGGGAACTCGGCAAAATAGAGAAAAAAAATTGATAGAAAACGAGGTTCTTCACTTCCTGGTGGAGTGGTTTTGCAGGAAGCGAGAAATGTCCGGTGAGGCAAGGGAAACATTGAGTAACTTGACAGATGAACGAATTGATCTATCTGTTCAAATTTCCGGAACTTTTAGGTAGAGCATGTGTGTGAAGAACAAAGGGAAGCATGGGTGATCACTGCCGCTTTTCAAGTAAGGTAGGGAGGGGGGGGCGTCCAAGTGGCTATATTTGTGGGGGTGGGGAATATGCAAAAGTGTATATTCGGAATATCTAAGCGCCAAAACTGTTACCATCGAAAAATAACACCATCTTTTCACAGGGATGCATTTAATTTGGATTAGAGTAAACTACTGTGCAACACCATTTACCATTATGGCCATAAGGTTCCAATTTTCAAAGCTTCTCTGATCCAGGTAGGCCCAAAGAGAGGGGAAGAAAAACATGATTGCCTCATGACTGAAATATTTACTTTTTTCCGATCCTTGCCAGGTACAAATCCAGGATTTTGATGCTGATTTTCCTGGCTGGCTCCTCTCTACATTCGGGAGTATTCAGTCTTATCCTTGAGATATGAAAGTTATTTCAAGGGTTCCGCCAGTCTCAAAAGGTTGAGAAAGGCCGGTCTTGAAATACAGAACATACTTGTATTCCATTAAAAAAACTAGGATTGTAGTTGATTGATTGGCAATCAGGAATGGAAATGGGGGAGGGGTACGCAGGGGTATGGCGTATACCTACCTCCAGGTTTTTTGTATGTTCAGTGCCTACTAATGTTGATGTTGCCGTATACCTAGTTCCCAAAATCCAGCCATACCTAGTTCATAAGATCTATCTCTGTATAATACACTCTTCCTTCCCACAATCCCACCATTTGGCATTGCACTGTACTTGGATTATGTAATTTATCCGACTGTATGGCCTGAGCTTATGAGGTACACATCAATGTTGAACTTGCTCCAATGAAAGCAAAGCACTTAGTTGAGTCATACAATCTATATATACGTGTGAAAAAAAACATGACATTGGTTGTTTTTACATATAAAAGAGTAACCAGCTAACTAAGTAGACGACCCGGAGATTCGGCTGAATTGGTCGGGTTGGGGATGATCAGTTCGAGTATTTGGGTGATCGACAGTCGGAGCGGTCATATCCGAGCAGTGACAGGTTGACGTCAGTGTTAACAGGAAAGTGAAAGTTTCGTTTGGGTCCTACCGGTCGTACAGTGGTCAGGCGATTTGAGTGAAAGAGGAAGCCTCATCCCTCGTTCAAACTTTCATTCAATCTCTAACGAAAATTCTAAACGAAGTGGGAACTGAATTACGAAAAACTTAAGATGCTTGCTTACATTGTGTTTAGGCGATGCTACCACTGAGACGACGGTCATCAGTCTACGAAAAAGCATGAAAATGAGATACATTTGTATTCCAAGGAGAAACTATTTTATGAATTGTTGATGATGAAATGACGTTTCAAAAAGTATTATATTAAATCGATGTGATTGTTGAACAAGCGCAGCCATCAAAGGTTGAACAAACGTAGCCATCAAAGATGACAAAGTTTTCTATCATTTTTATATGTATCTGTTTTTGTTTGTTTTTTGGTTTGTTCCACAGATCCTGGCTACACCGCTTTGTCTACAGACTTGAAAATTGGCATCAGTACTCCGTTAAACTCTTCTTATGAATGATTTTATTTCATTTTTGAGGAAAAAAACTTTTTTTTTTTAACCTTTCTAGGTCCTTATTTTGATGGGTTTATTGATAAGATCTAGATTCTCCGGAATGTTGATGTTTCTAGATGTTTTATTTTTTATTTTTTTAAAAACTCTATTCTAGATGTTTTCCAATGGAAAACGCCAATGATGTCATAAATAGAATTTATTGTGGTCATATTTATTCTTCAATGGGGTTTTTTTTTTTTACATGATTTCAAATTTCAACAGTGAGGGTGGGTGAAACACTGATTTATATGAACTGTAGTCCTCGAATTGGTGGATATTGTCTCAGTGTTTCGATTGTTGTCGACCCCGGCCTTATTTAGGTGCTCGTTCAGCCTGTATTACAGAAGGAGTCCAAGGGGACGAGCAAATGTCGACATCGCAGGTCGAAATAACGGATACAAGATATCCTCGAGCATGGACAGCGGAATGAAACCCTCGCCCCTACGTTGATTGAATGAAGGGTTCGGTTCGAAATACCGTGGGCTTTACCAAATGCGACAGGGGCCTAAAGAAGGGAGAGAGAAACAGGAAGGTAAAAGAAAGTTACGATGAGAGAGAAAAAGAGAGAGAGAGAGAGAGTTGGGGGGAAGTGAGTTAGAGAGAAAAGAGGGAGAGTCGAGAGAGAGAAGGAAAGAAAGAGAGATAGAGAGGAGGATAGAGTGGGAGAGGGAGGGGAAGGAGAAAGAGAGTGTGAGAGAAAGGACAAAGAGCTGGGGGAAATATGTGTGTAAGTGAGTGTGTGTGTGAGAGAGAAAAGGAGTGGAGAGAGAGGGTTAAAGAACGAGGAAGGAGAGAGAGAGAGAGTGTGTCTGAGAGTGAAGAACATACAGTTGGGAAAGTGAGAGAGAGAGAGACTTGGGACAGAGGGTGAGAGAAGGGTAGAGGGAAGGATTGAAAAGGAGAGAAAGAGAAGGATAGAAAGTGAGAGGAAGAGATTGATAGAAAGTTGAGGGAAAGTATGTATATGAGAGAGAGAGAGAGAGAGAGAGAGAGAGAGAGAGAGAGAGAGAGAGAGAGAGAGAGAGAGAATCAACCGATCAATTAATCCAAGTCAGTTGATCACAGAGTCAACAGTGATAGAAATAGGTCTTATGAACTAGGTATAAGGTAAGGCTGGGTTTTGAGAACTAGGTATACGGCAATATCACCATTAGTAGGTACTGAACATACAAAAAACGCGGAAGTAGGTATACGCCATACCCCCGCGTACCCCTCCCCCATTTCCATTCCTGATTGCCTATCAATCAACTACAATCCTAGTTTTTTAATGGAACACAAGTATGTTCTGTATTTCAAGACCTGCCCTTCTCAACCTTTTGAGACTGGCGGAACCCTTGAAAAAACTTTCGTATCTTAAGGATAAGACTGAATTGGACTATTATTCTCGTCATCGGAGACTATTACTGTCGTCATTTGTTCGTTGCGTGTTTGATCTTTAGAGTGTGTCCCGCCCTTTTTCCTCGTGACAGATTAAGCTAAACTTAGTAAATATCTACAAAGATATTTGCAGATAAAAGGTAAAGTCAAAAAACACCCCCACGCAAAAAACAACAACAAAGAACCCAATGGTCTGGTTAGTCATTCAATAGAAACTGTCACGTGAAGTCTTTTAACAGCATGCCGTTTTAGGGGTGATCAACTGCAAAAATTGAAAATAGGGGTGATCGATAAATTACTCCTCTTGTCATTTGTCAGGGCCATGATCACTAGAAACTTCAAATTTTCGAGCATAA
>OY735230.1:9404085-9409085 GCA_963457665.1 Thysanoteuthis rhombus | reverse complement strand
AAAATAAATTGAGGAAGAAGAAGAAGAAGAAGAAGAAGAAGAAGAAGAAGAAGAAGAAGAAGAAGAAGAAGAAGAAGAAGAAGAAGAAAGAAGAAGACGTATCCGAGAAAAATAGACGATCAAGTAGGAGAAGAAGAAGTAAACAGCAAAGAAGGAGAAGAAGCAGCCGCCGAAGACTTAGACGAAGAAGTGGACGACGTAGAGGAAGAAAGAAAAAAGATGAAGAAGAAAAGAAAGTAATCGGAAGAAAAAAGGATAATAATAATAATAATAATAATAATAATAATAATAATAATAATAATAATAATAATGATAATAATAATAAAAATAATAATAATATGAAACAACAACAACAGCAATAATAACAAAAAACAGCAACAACAAAAATAGCAACAACGATAAGAACAACAAATTTGAAAAGTTGCAATCGCATTTTTCGGTACATTTGGGACGATTGTTTGTTTGTTCCTCTAACCCCTGCCTGAGTCTGCATCCGACAGAAACTGTTGGTATTTCCTGCGGTGAGCTCTGGGTTATTCTGGTGCCGCCTCAGAAGTCAAAGACTCAAGAATTCCTGCTGCCAAAACGGCGGAAAGGCTCTTTATTATTATTATTAATATTATTTTTGGTGTGGGTACCAGTATGGATGTTGGTCCCGATCACTGGGTTATTACACCACACCTGGAAAAAGGCTGGAAGGCGCGGTAGTTCAGCACCCGCTTGTTTAGCCACTCCGTTTCAGCGCGGCCGTTTCAGCGCGGCCGTTTCAGCGCAGCCATTTCAGCGCCACAGTGTAGCATTTTTAAAAACCCATCATCATCATCATCATCATCATCATCATCATCATCATCATCATCATCATCATCATCATCATCATCATCATCATCCTTTTAGCGCCTGTTGTTTGACATGAACCTTCCCTAAGATTTGCCATACCATTCTATGATACGGAGCCAGTACTTTGTCTAACTCGTCTCGCCATCTTACTTTCTGTCGGCCACAATGTCGCATATGATCTCGGGGGATTCATTTGAGTTGTGATGTCCAGCAGTTTTCGGATATTCTTGTAACTTGTCCAGCCCTTTACCATTTGAGTTTCCTAATGATTTCTATGATATCACGGACTTCTGTCTTTTCTCTGATATACTGTGCTGTGCTGTCTTGTGATCTTTTCCTTTTAGGACAAGTAGGATTTTCTTGTTCTTGAAAGTCGACCTTGCCAGCCTAGTGTGATTCTTTGCTTGATTTCTTCTTTTGTTGAAGATTTTATAGATATTCGTTGTCCTAGGTAGATGTAGTGGTGTACTTTCTTCAGCTCTGCATTTTCGATTTAGATCGCTGTGTCTTTATCCTCAACATGTTTGTTGTACATGATATTCGTTTTGCTGAAAGGCCCTCATTTCTTGCTTCATTCATTTAGTTCGTCTCGCATTTTTGGAGATCACGAAGGCTCTTAGCGAAGAGGATGATATCGTCAGCAAATCTGAGGTTACTTAGGTGTTCACCGTCTATTCTGATTCCTGTGTATTACCAATCTATATTTTGGGAGATCATCTCAAAGTACGTTGAAGACTTTTTCGTCAGCAAAAAATCAATCGATCTCTTTTTAAAAATATTCATTTTAAACTCTATTTTTATTGATATTTGTCCGATTGTTTCCAGCCCAATTTCCCTTGAATCAAATTTTTAATATAAACATTTGCTTATTTCATGACAATTTCTCCTAGATTATTTTTTTTCAATTTAATTTTGAAGCAAATCTTTGATTTTACGATAATTTTGAACACTGATTCTCAAAGATTCTTTTAGAATATTAGAATGATTCATTTTTCAAGCTAAATTCGTGGATAATATCGTATATATTTGATGATAATAATATATAGGTAATGAAAGCTATGCTGGAAAAGAAAATTACTTAAAGAAAGCTATATGGTGGAGGGAAAAATGATTCCCGGATACATAGTTAACATGATTCGCAATGAATTTGGAGGGCGCATTTCAATTAACTTAACGATAATAGAAAATCGTAGTCAAGTTCAGTACATATGAAAAAAAAGTAATTAATAAAACAATAATGCTGTATATCAAATAATTCAAATAAGCAGTGTGAACAAAACATGTCCCAAATGATACTTATCGCACGTAACGATTTTCAAAGTTCAAAACCCAATCTTCTCTGCGTTATTTTACATTCAACAGATTTGCTGAATTAGATCGTTTTATTGCTTTTTTAGCAACACGAGTTATCTTCCCTCTTCCTGATTTCACATGTGACACACCACAACAGTCAAGCAAGAAGACAAAGCCCCATGGGTTGGGTAAACTTATTACACTGATTCCCCTTCCACGATTAGGTAGGTAGGTAGGTGCAAAGCGATTGTGAATAGCAGGTAAATAAAAACCAGATGAAATGATAAATTAGATATGTCAATTACTTACAAAAGCACACACAACGAAACAAAAAACAAACGAACAACAGGTTCTAGCCGTTCAGTTGTCATCCATTTAAAAAAAATTCTATCTGGCCTCATATTGCGAATCCTGACAACATTTATTTGTCAGAATTTTCCAAATCGTAAAGAATATGTTTGAAAAGTGGAAGTCACTCTTGTACCACATAGACCATTAAAAAAGTACAGATACAAGTCGGAAATTTTTCAGCCTAAATTTGCTTGAATTACAATTCTAATATTGACATTTTAAGTATTTTTTTCATCCCACGACCGATTTTGTTTTTCATGTTCCTTCTCCTACTTAATTCTGTTGTAAATTTTCAATTAAAAAAAATTGTAAGGTCATCCCCTAAGTAATGTCCGAATTTAAGGCCAGAGAAATATTTAAAAAATCAATGTTTAATTAGAATTTATTGATTAACATTGGTTCCATCAATATCACCAACATCCTCCCAACAATAAGCAAGCTGATTGTAGAGTAACCTCCCTTATTTATTTAGTTGCAGATACGCAAAGTTATTTAAATAAATATGTCTGCTGATCGTAACATTGATTGATACTAACTCGAAGTGGTCTGCATCGATCCCACCGAACACTTACCAAAACATTCCTCAGGTAGAGGTCTGGTTTGATTTATGCTTTAATCTTCTCGTCCCCACGAAGTCATTATCTGTGTTGCTTTATATTCTTGTAAAATATTCATTTTTCACCACCAGTCACGAATACGTCCCAAAATGGTTAGATGCGTTCACAAATGCAGAGAAGTGTAGGTATCCACACTTGGTTTTAAGTCAAACCACGTAACCCCCATCTTCCGAGGCTTAGATACATTTCCAATTTGTTACTGACGACGGTGAACTGTTGAATAGCTTGAATTCAGTTTTTGATGTTGATATTAAACTGTTATATCACTATTTTTATCGAGTTCGGACAAAAGCAGGTAATCGTTGAAATCAAGAAGATGACCTATATGAAGGCACCCTTTCTAAACTTCTTCAAAATATCTTAGACCATTTCTTTTGTTCGAAGAATTTTTTCCATAAAGTCCACCTATGAAATGATTTGAAATGTAATTGCTGTGCCAACATACATGCAATCATTAAGTGAATGAAAATTCTGGCATATTTATTTGATAAATCCCACCTTTATATCACGGGTTGCATGAACGGAAAGCATTCAAATATTTTGCAACGTCTTTCAAGAGTAAAAGAATGTGCAATATATTTTTTTATAGAAAAATAATTTGCAATGAATTTCTACAAATGTCAACATATATGTAATCGTAAGAATGAATGATAATTTTGACGTATTAAAAAAAATAACTGATATCACGGGTTACGTAAAGAAATGATATCAAAATAATTTGCCATGCTTTTCTATAGTAAGATGATTTGCAGTGCAATACTAAAATAATTTGACTTCTATTTCTAAATTTCTTCTAGTACTTACTTACTTAATGTTTCTATTTACGAGGTGTAATAAAAAAAAAGATTTTTCTGAAAAACGAATCTATTGCTCGACATACAGCCTCATAAGACTTGTCTCAATTCATTCCTTTTCCAAGTAGTCGAATGCGTCTTGGAGGTCGTTTTAAGGAGTAGTGTGTAGAGGCTCGGGTCGCATTTTTGTCTATCTGTTCTTTCGTCTAAAATCGATTTTTCAGGTTAGATTTTCGCGATGGGAACTAATAAGTCGGCAGGGGCCGAATTCTGAGAGTCGGTGTTTGACAAAATTCGTCTAGAGCTTCAGCGATCATCATCATCATCATCATCATCATCATCATCATCATCATCATCATCATCATCATCATCATCATCATCATCATCATCATCATCATCATCAGTTTTTTAACGTCCGTCGTTGGACATAGAGCTTCCCCTGGATTCGCAACAATTCTTTATCATGGGCGTTGCAGAGCCAGTATTTCCTGAATCTATCAAATTCATCTCTCCGTCTTGTGCTCTGTCAGCCTCGGTTTCTTATGTGATCTCTGGGGATCCATGTTGTGAGACGTGATGTCCATCGGTTGTCTTTCATCCTTGCAACATGGCCTGCACATTGCCATTTAAGTTTTCTAATAGATTCTATGATGTCTCTGATTCCCGTTTTCTTCCTTATATACTGTGCTGTCTTGTGGTCTCTCCATGTGAGGTTGAGCATGATTCTCTCATGAGCTCGTTGCATGCTTCTCAGTTTGCCGGTTTGTCTCTTGGTTACACCTGTCAGCAAATATGGCACAAATTTTGTGGCAGCACAATGTATCCTCAGTTTCTTATTTTAAAATCATGAGGCATGAACCCTGACAGATCCATACCTCTTCGGACAGCCACAGAACAATTTCCATCCAGCACGTACTTTTCCTACGTAATCGACGCCCATCAAGGTGAAATGTCGTCCAGATTTGGCATCGTCTTTGGTGGATATTATTTCCGATTTGAAACTCGTAGCACTGCGCACAACTCGGGCATTCCCTTCCATAAGTCCGTTGCAACATTAAGAGTGTCTCTAACAGAGTTCTTCTTCATTTGAAACAGAATTTCTCACAAA
>OY735230.1:9376585-9401585 GCA_963457665.1 Thysanoteuthis rhombus | reverse complement strand
AAAATTATCTTGAAACAATTTCATGCTTACATTTGCACAAGGATCTAATGTACACCTTCCTTAGTCATAGGATAAAAGAAAAAAAAAATACTTGAAAATGGAGGGAACGTTACTGTATTTCCCATGATGCAAGTCAGGGGAAGATAGTCGTATCGATGCAAAAGAGGTGAATCAGGGTCACTAGACTCATTCCTGAAATTGCTGAGGTGGAAAACAAGAACATTATGAAAATTGCTTCCTGTTTTGTTTTCCTGACCCACAGACTCTCCTCATCGTCACAAACACTTCCCAGTTTTCGACATTCAGATGAAATAAAAAAAAATGTTGAGAGAGAGAGAGAGAGAGAGAGAGAGAGAGAGAGAGAGAGAGAGAGAGAGGGGAAGAAAGGGAGAGAGAGGAAGAAAGGGAGAGAGAGGGGGGGAGGAAGACAGATATAAGAAGATGATATCGATAATTATAAATGTCACTGTCCCATTATAGTTGATACATTATTGTATGAAATACTAAGGCAAATGTAGCAACCTTTATGCTTCGACCTTTCCCTGTATATATAAAGTACCATTATTCCTTAATATGTCATGAAATTACATTGTTCTTGCCCTTTGATTAGTTAACATATCAACTCAATTAACTTATCAATAATAAGTCGTTGAAGCTACATCTTCATCTTTATTCCTTCCTCATCATTATTTTCTGTACCATCTTGTATTAAATATTCACAAAATATCCGTCCGTCTATCTGTGTTATCAAAACCCGAGAGCGACCTGAGATATGGATACCATTTTTTTGTGGTTACTAATGGGATCTCGGAGTATGTCATCCGCATTTTAGTCATTCGAAAATTGAAAAATGAAAACCAATAGCGCTCTCCCCGGTAATGATGATCTGATTTTCTCGTATCTGCCTATCTATTTGATACTGAAAGTCTGATTCACTTCATGTGTATGTGATCTTTAAGTAGCTGAAATGGTGCATTGTAGCCATAGTTATTGAATTAAACTACCCCAAGAGACACAGTTCTGATATTTTATTAGGGGCAAAGTCCCCATTTAGACCTACCACAAGAACTGGCTGGAAATCCCACCTGTAGAAAATGATGGTGAGTTCTTGGATAAGACGTATTTTGAGTGGGACCGGTCAGTACCAAGAAACTTTTGGAACCAATGAGCATCATCATCATCATTATCATTGCATTATCGTTGCAGAGTCAATATTTTCTGAACCTGTCTAGTCCGTCTCGCCATCTCATATTCTGCCGGCTTCGGTTCCGCATTTGATATCTAGGGATCCATGTTGAGTTGTGATGTCCATCGGTTGTCTGAGATTCTTGCAACATGGCCTACCATTTGCCAATTGAGTTTCCTTATGGTTTCTGTGATGTTTCAGACTTCTGTTTATCCCCTAAGATACTGTGCTGTCTTGTGGTCTCTTCATGTGTTGCTGAAGCATTATTCTCTCCTGTGCACGTTGCATGGTTCTCAGTTTGAGGGTCAGTCTCTTGGTTAGGTTCCATGTTTCAGCTCCATAGGTAACTCTCGGGAGGATGCATTAGTTGTATATCCTTCATGTTTGGAACTAATGGGATATTCTTGTACGTGAAAGTTGAGCTTGCTCTCCCGAAGACTTGCCACCCTAGAGTAATCCTCCACTTGATTTCTTCTTCTTTTGAGGGTTCCGTGGAGACTCGTTGTCCAAGGTTGATATAGTGGTCTACTTTGTTCAGCTTTGCATGTTCAATTTTGATCGTTGTGCCATTTATTTTCGACGTGTTTGTTGTGCATTACCTTTGTTTTACTGAAGTTCATGGGGAGGCACAGTACAGCACAGTACATCCGAGAAAAGACAAGAGTCAGGGACATCATAGAATCCATTAAGAATCTCAAATGGCGGTGGGCTGGCCATGTTGCAAGAATGGCAGACAACCGATGGACATCACGACTCATGACATGGATCCCCCGAGATCACATGTGCAACTGAGGCCGGCAGAATAATATTAGATGGCGAGACGAGCTAGACAAGTTCAGGAAGTACTGGCTCCGCAACCAACGCCCATGATAGAGAAGTGTGGCAAATCCTGGGGAAGGTCTATGTCCAACGACGGACGTTAAAAGACTGATGATGATGATGATGATGATGATGATGATGATGATGATGATGATGGTGTTTGTTTTTCCTGAAGTTCATGAGGGGGGCCGACTTTCTACGTTTATTTCGTCTCGCATTAGTTGATGGTACTTGGAAGCAATATAGTCTGTAGAAAAGTCAACAAAATCAAAGAATACAAGACTGATGGAGGTTATAGAATAATTAGCAATCGATATCAGCAATAATTAATTTAGGATTCAGGATTATTGGGTACTGTGTTGATTAAATATATGTTCGGTGTTCTATATATCTTGAATTTTTTTTATAAAATTGGCTCGGAGTTTGTTTGCATAATAAAAACCTGACTCCCTAAACAAGTTATTATTAATATTTTTTTTTAATGAGGATAGATATCATAAGCTGAAATTCACACGATATATTTCCCATATAAGTCTAAGTATATCCTGAAATTTTATCAACATTGGTTGATACCAATTTTATTGCAAAAACATAGACTTGAATAATAAAATCTAACATACTTTATATGTGTAGGTTCAGCAATAAGTCTGCAGCCCAGGGATGGAAAATCATTTATTTTACATTACAGTGATGAGTATTAATCACTCAAATTAAACATTATATTGTGTAAATTTCATATGAATTATCAGCTAATAACATACATATATATATATATATATATATATATATATATATATATATATATATATATATATATATATATATATATATATATATATATATATATATATATATGTGTGTGTGTGTGTGTGTGTGTATATATGTATATATATAGTTTAGAGAGCTTTACAGTTTTAAACACTCTTTTATCACTTCAGTCACCTATTTCCCAATATCTGTCAATGCAAATCATGTAATTTTCTTCAGTGCTTTCTTCCCTTTCTACACATACTTCGTTATTATAATACAATGTATGAATTGTCTCTTGTTGAGATCATCAGTCGTTTACCATGTAACCATTTCGGGGATTTTAAAAAACAAAACAGTTATATCAACATGGCACCCCCAGAAGTGTTGATCAAACACCACCTCCCTTCATTATATAGTTTATATCATACATGTAGTTTGACATTTTATATAAAGTTTTATGTATATTGTATATTGATATTATTTTATACCACATATCTATTTTTTGAAACATGGCTTACTTACGGAGGTTACCCACAAAACGTTTATAACGATGAGGGACCAGCAAGTATAACAACAGACATGGCTAGTCGTGTCATTTCTAATGAATGTTCGCCTATGTGAATATCATATATATATATAAATATATATATATATATATATATATATATATATATATATATATATATATATATATATATATATATATATATTATGTTGTCTAGGCCAAATGATGTATTCCCTGTGTAATATCGCGAGGTCAACCTAAAGAGATTCAAAATAATCTAACGCAATTCATAATTATTCCTGTTGGATCACATATCCATTTTTTAATTATGATATATATATACATATATATATACATACACACACACATATATATATATATATATATATATATATATATATATATATATATATATATATATATATATATAGGTGTGTGTGTGAGTGTGTGTGTATGTGTGTCCGTAAGTGCGTATATTTATTCATATATAGCATTTTCTCCATCGTATATTCATTACTATTATTGAAATTTCGTTTTGATAGCAGCTAAACGAAGGGGCTACAGATTTTTCTCTCTTTGAGTGCCCTTGTGCATGTTTGTATGTATGTATGTATGTATGTATGTATGTATGTATATATGTGTGCCTGATTACTTTTTTGAGGTTACAACCTTGGAAACGAGAACGCTAATAAGCACCATCAAAAAACGTTTTTTCTCTCTTCAAAAAGTGCGTTTTTTTGGTCTCTATGGTCATTTTCGGGCACCAATCTCGTGTTGGCATTTTTAGATAATTTTAGATTAAAGATTTATGTTCCAGATAATTTTAGATAAGAGATCTATATTCCAGATAATTTTAGATAAGAGATCTATATTCCAGATAATTTTAGATAAAAGATCTATGTTCCAGATAATTTTACATGAAAGAACTACTTATAAAAAATATTTCTTCAGATAATTTTAGACGTATTTTTTGATGATTACTCCTGGTACACATTTGGGCTATGGTGATTCTTTTGAGCGAGTTGCAAACATTATTATTATTATTATTATTATTATTATTATTATTATTATCATCATCATCATCATCATCATCATCATCGTTATTATTATTATTATTATTATTATTATTATTATTATTATTATTATTATTATTATTATTATTATTACTATTTTCTATATAATAGCAGATAATTCTCTTGCAATTTCCTTCCTGCGCGCTCGATAATTGTTTGGTATTAAATGTGGTCGCGCCAACGGGTCCTTGATAGCCGTCAAATAGTCAGACCCGGGGACGAAGTCAAAACGGCGGGGGCTTGGGATGACGACAAAGAATTGCGAGTGGCAGACGACAACATGTCTGTTGAGGACCCGGCATCGTCCATCAGTTTTTAACGAAGCGTATCAGAGGAGAATGGTAGCGTAGCCTAAGAAAATTATTCATTTAATGTGGTTCAGAACCATTTTTTTTGTGCGTAATTAGACGAATATATGGTAGCGAGACGCTTTGATCAAATTATGGAAAACCGCCAAGCAGAACTGTCACGAAAGGTTACTGCAGTTTTTAAGTCTGTCTGGCTGGTTGGCTACGTAAGTATGCATGTATCGCGCATAGAAACTGCATCAATGGAGCTAGCGGGCTGAAGATTTAATCATTTACATCTTATTGTGTCTATTTTTTTTGTTTTTTGAAAATTACTCTTATTCATTTATTATTATTATTATTATTATTATTATTATTATTATTATTATTATTATTATTATTATTAGTTGTTGTAGTGGTAATATTAATTGTAGTAGAAGTAGTTGTAGTGCATATGCATTCTTTTATAATAGAAACAAACAAACAAACAAACAAAAAAAAAACAAACCAAAATGAACAAAACGAAAGACGAAGAACTGAAAACGCACCATGTTACTCAAAGTCTTTTTTGTCTCACACACATACACGCGCACGTACGCGCACACACATGGACCAATACAAAAACATATGTACACACACGTACACGCACGTATGCACATGTGCACGAACTTACGCACACACATACATACATACACACACACACACATACACCATTACACCATTACACCATGTAAATGTCAAATATATGAACACAAAGACTTAGCCATAATGATAGAAAAAAAACCCCGAAAAACATTCAGTTTATGATAGTCGGAGTGGGCATCTGGCACGATCTCGTTGTTTGCACTTAAATGCTCAAAACATCGCAGCAGGAAATATGCAGTCCTTGGATAAAAGTATATTTCTTAAATAATAAACAGATAAAAAAAAGAAAAAAAACTTTTTTTTGAATATCAAATATCATCAGGTATTTCCTCAGTCAAATTGTTAGAATTGAGGACCCCGCCTCAACGCACGTATAATTTTCTTGGCCCAGATTGTACATTCTGTGCGCTCTTTGTACTTTATCCCTTTCAAGCCATGATAGATATTTCGGGGTGTGCACAATTTCACTTTACACCGTAAGCCCGTTTGATGACAGAGGTGGTACAATTCCCACATTTCCACTTGCACAGCAAGTCAACTGAATAAAACGAATTAGTCAAAATCATTTCAGTAGTTGATAAAAAAAAACTTGACGAAAAAAATTAATTTGAGCGTTTTCCCCAAGATGCTCCGGTACAGGCAGTGTTGCCAGTTTAACTCTTTTCGCGCTAAATTCCGCACGTTTCGTGTTTTAAGAGCGCGAAAATTCAACATTATACAATTCTTAGCGACATATCTAAGCTAAATTTTGCCAATTTATAGCTATTTCCTAACAATTTTATTCAAATGTAACCATTTTTAGCTATCAAAAATGGTGACACGAAAGCTAGCGGTATTTTTTTTTTGTGTGTATTGGTGCTTTTGACGCCATTTTGAGGTCGACTTAGCGCCCCAAAATGTTTGGAGTGGGTAACGCTGAGTACAGGGTACCTGAGTTAGCAAAACTGGGTACAGGGTATCTGGAGGCAGGGAGGGGTTAAGGGTTTGAAAGAGTTAACATTCTCATAGCTATTTCGGATGTCGAAACGTACAACGCGACAAAATAAGCACATCCTCTGCTCAGGGTCCCAAGGAAGGAACTGAGTCTAGCGCGTTTCTGTATTCCTATTGCCTCAAATAAAACCGTCGAATGGACGCACATGTGCACGAGAGGCAACATACGTAATATGCCACAAGGCGCATACGTGCGCCATGTGATAATGAACGTGTTACGCAAAAAAAAACGACGGTAGTTAAGTGTGTTTCGTTCAAAGTTTCATGTTTTTAAAATTCAAAGCTGCGAGCGAATACATTCCCAGAGTTTGAGGACCCAAGTCATAAAACTCTTAACTTACCAGCTTCGTCGAGTCAAATCTAACCGTATAGAATTGTCTATTTTTTTTTTCCATTTTTTCATTGTGTGTGTAAATCTTTTTGCTTTTGGTTTGGTTGATATAGCGAGAGGTAAATATTTAAATTTTCAGCCCTCTAGTTCCATTGGTGCAGCATGTACGCGTGATACATATATAGCCAGCCAGACGGACCAACTTGAAGCTGAAGAAACCCGATGTGACGGTTTTGGTGACAGTTTTTCTTGACAGTTTCTAATACTATTCTTTAAAGCACACATGGGCTACCATAGGCCTGCGGGCAAAAATCTGGCCTGCGACAGCGTTTCTTATGGCCAGAGGTCAATCTCGCCATTCATTCAAAATCTCATCTATTATTTCTTAGAATATCAATATAAAAATGTATATCATAAAATTGCTATTGTTTTGATATTTTATTGTGCATCTTAATATTATATATATTGCTGATTTGAGTTGAAAATATCACGTATATAAAATTAGTCGTGGATGAGTGGCTGGAAAAAAAGATGAAAAATGTCCTATGTGACAGGCTAGACCAAAAAGGTTGCCCATGCTTTAAAGGAAGTTTAGTTTGCCTGGAGCACTCGGAACCCTAAGGTCGGCCCTATCTCTTTCATTCCATTCTTTTCTGAAAATGTCACTTATCTCCTACCTTTGTTGTCTCCGGCGTTATTTGCGAATTTAGCTTATAAATATAGCTCTCTCTGTTATTTTGAAAATCTTTCACTTTCTCTCTCATCTTCGTTTCCTTTTTCTTCCAATTATCTAAGAGCCGAGAAGCGAGAGTCTCTCATCTGACGGACCTCGTTTATTAATCTACTGATCCCCATTCAAATGATGAAAAAAACAAAAAACAAAACAAAACAAAAACAACTCTTGACCCCGCCTATGTCGACCAAAAACTAATCAACCCCAACATTCGGGGAAGCTTTTCATAGAGATAAGCGGTGCTTTCACCCATTCTCTGTCGACCTTTCGGGCAGCCGACAAGAGACAATCGAGAAGAAAGAAAGAAAAAAAATGAAAGAAAGAAGAGGAATGTTGTTTATCGTCTGCTCGAAACGAAAGGGGCGAGCCGAAAACGAGGCCAAATGTCGAATTGAGCGGCCGTTCACTGATCCGGGTTTCATCCAGATTTAATACCGTCTATTTTATTGTTAGTTTCCTGCTCCGCCTATTTGGAATTCTTATCTTTCGACTTGAACCATTGTTCCACCCACTGGGAGTGTCAGGTCTAGGTTAAACCGACAGGTCAGCGTGTATGCGGGTATCCAATGTATCATTGTAGAGCATTTTCTTCTACACACACACACACACACACACACACATACATATATATATACATATATATATTTTTTTTTCTATGGCAATTTTTCTCTTCTTTCAAGCAAGATCCATTAAACCCGAGGGATATTATTTGGCGATTCAACTTTTTCATTATTCGTATATACATATATATATATATATATATATATATATATATATATATATATGTGTGTGTGTGTGTGTGTGTGTGTGTGTGTGTGTGTGTAGGCTGTCATATTTTAACTGACATAATCATCAATAAATCTGTTTAAATTTATAACTGAAACTAAGGCAATATATATATATATATATATATATATATATATATATATATATATATATATATATATACTGTCATATTTTAACCGGCATAATCATAAATGAATCTGTTTAAATTTGTAACTGAAACTAAGGCCACGCACTGACAATTTTCAACAATGTATGTTTAAATGAAGGATTGCTGCTTCCTTATATTCTTTATATATATATATATATATATATATATATATATATATATATATATATATATACAAGAAACCACTGTAATAACTTTGGGAAAGGATCTCTTGGATTGCAATAACTCGCTGATAGCATTAAGTGAAGGATATAGGATTGACAAAATGTACATTGTTTAGGTCAAGTGATACATTAACTGTGTAATGATGGAAGATCATTTCAAATTCGTGTTTTAAACGCAGTGTGTAATCATTCTGTCAGATCACATACATCCATTTCTCAATACACAACTGCCGCGTAGAAAGAAGTGACTATATATATATATATATATATATTTATATATATATATATATATATATATATATATATATATATATATATAATTAAACTGAAGACAAAACAGGAGTATATATCATTGGAAGAATTAATTTGTTATGCTTTCATCTCATCATGTTTGGTAGATAACAGACTAGTTTTCATCATAGTTGTTAGATCATAAAGTAACGGAAAAATATTTGTGTAACCGTTGATTTATGTAATGAATTACTGGTGTATGAGTGTTACAGGATCCGTTATTTGTTGCTTTCTTCACGCTGCCTAACCGAGAAAATGTCTAAACACAGGTAAGAATGGTTATTTGATATAGTGTTATAAATACATATACATATATCTTCACCACTTTTAAAGATTTTGCCTGGGCTTTTACGTTAGTCCCCAACGTTCATAATTTCAAAGTACGGATGTCTAAAAAAGAGTAGAGAAAAAAAAGGAATATTATGTTGCATTCTCTTTGCTTGGCGCTGAGAAAGCTACACGAATAATTTCCAGTGATAAACTCCGTACATCTTCGTACAAATACAGGAAAAATGATTTTACAATAAACCTAGCGATAAATGTCTGACAAATTGGTCGGTCAGTTCCATCTGGTACCAGAGTCCCCAAAGAGGATAATCACATGCACTCCTTGATGTCTGCAGTTTCACCTAGCTGCCTAAATATTCTCCTATATATATAGAATATAGTTACACGGCGATTTGGGTTTGAGTTTCGTTTTGGTCGTAGTGACACAACTTGGTCTGGGCGTTGATTGATCATCATAAAAGTGAAATGAAACATACACACAGCACAACATAAAATACTATACATCACACATACAGACTTACCTAAACGTTTATATTGTACGTATGTTTGCTTGTTTTTTCAAAGAGAAAAGAACAAATGTCACCCATTACATATATTTCACCGAGTCATTAGCAAAACCCAAGTGGATGTTCACCCTCTTTTCTTTTCCGCCCACCAAGTTTGGAGATCCTGAAACGGACACAACGTAAACACCGCGTTGTCTTTAGCAAGTTAACTGTGATAAGACGGAAATCTTTGTCGTTCGCAGTTGAGCCACAGAACTGCAAATCACGTCACCCGCTGATTTTCAGCTCTTTTTGGGACGTATCTGATATCGAACGTAAGTCGGTCGGGCATGGGTCGATGTATGACTGTAGTAGGCTAACCGACACTCTACAGCAGGCGCCCTTGTGGTTCTAACCATAGCAGGGTACGATTCCCTTTCGCCTTCTTCTCATCAGGCACAGTTACACATGCGCATTACGTTCTTATTTCCCACGTCAAGCCCTGCTGCTACACGTCCTGCCCTTTATAAATGAGGGCCCCGAAATGAGAAGAATAGCTTGCCTGCTTCTCTTTTCGATGGTATGTCCCTAAATACCAAAAACAATTCGCTTTGGGTGTTTTCCCTTCACAGAGGACAAGCCAGGAGGAGCAGTATTGTTGCGTACTTCACGCAAAATGGTATTTAGATATCTAATGTCTACATAACTGTCCATGTTGAAATTGTACGCATTTGCTCGCGTGTCCTCAATATGCCTTTTTTGTAAGATTTGGCTCTGTGTATGTGTGTGAAAGAGCGCATGTGCGTGCGGGTATAACCCAAAACAGAGCAGGGTCAGATAGGCCAGTTTGCAGGGCGAACGTCTTTCAAGGGGCTTACTCCCCTAGGCGGAAGCAAATACTATTGTATTTGCTGCTTCTCATCACAGTATTGTATACTATTGTCCCATATAAATCTTAAATAAAATTGCTCATCAACTATACATTTGTTCCTGTTTTTATCTATCTATTTACGTTGCCTGTCGATAGCTAACGAGCCTATAAGGTAGATGAGATTATTGCATAAGCGGAGAATCACCCTAGCAAGCCTTCGGCAGAGCAAGCTCAACCTTCAAAAACTAGTCGATCCCAATAATCTTAAAAAGGATAGTATACAACCAACGTATCCTCCCGATAGTCACTGAAACATGGAACCTAACCAAAAGACAGACTCGCAAACTGAGAAGTTTTTATTGTTTCCAAGTACCTTCAACTAATGCTAGACGAAATGAACAAAGAAAGTCGGCCTCCCCATGAACTTCAGGAAAAACAAACGTCGCCATCATCATCATCATCATCATCATCATCATCATCATCATCATCATCATCAGTCTTTTAACGTCCGTCGTTGGACATAGACCATCCCCAGGATTCGCCACACTTCTCTACCATGGGCGTCGCGGAGCCAGTACTTCATGAACTCGTCTAGCTCGTCTCGCCATCTAATATTCTGCCTGACTCGGTTGCGCATGTGACCTCGGGGGATCCATGTCGTGAGTCGTGATGTCCATCGGTTGTCTGCCATTCTTGCAACATGGCCAGCCCACAGCCATTTGAGATTTTCAATGGATTCTATGATGTCCCTGACTCTTGTCTTTTCTCGGATGTACTGTGCTGTACTGTGCCTCCCCATTACTTACTTCAGTAAAACAAAGGTAATGTTCAATAAATATGTCTTAATGAAGGCATAACCATCAAAATCAAAAACGCAAAGCTGAACAAAGTAGACCACTACATCTACCGAGGACAACGAGTCTCCACGGAACCCTCAAAAGAAGAAGAAATCAAGCGGAGAATCACTCTAGGATGGCAAGCCTTCGGGAGAGTCAGCCCAACCTTGAAGAACAAGAAAATCCATTAGTTCCAAACAAGAAGGATATATAGCTAATGCATTCTCACGAGAGTTACCTTTGGAGCTGAAATATGGAACTCAACCAAGAGACTGAGCCTCAAACTGAGAACCATGCAACGTGCACAGGAGAGAATCATGCTCAACCTCACATGGAGAGATCACAAGACGGCACAGTATATCAGTAAGAAAACGGGAGTCAGAAACATCATAGAATCTGTTAGAAAACTTAAATGGAAATGGGCAGACCATGTTGCAACAATGACAGACAACCGATGGACATCACGACTCACAACATGGATCCCCAGAGATCACATGGGAAACCAAGGCTGACAGAATACAAGATGGAGAGATGAACTAGACTAATATAGAAAATACTGGCTTTACAACGCCCACGATAGAGAAATGTGGCGAATCCCGGGGAAGGTCTATGTCCAACGACGGACGTTAAAAAGACTGATGATGATGATGATGATGATGAATAGTTGATAGAGCTGATATCAGATATTCTGGATGATTGGAACAACGTAATGAATTTTTACTCTATACTCTATTAGTAGTTTACAATATTGAGTTTGTTTTTAAAAAATTAGCAATCAATTTGTTCTGATCAATATCCTTTTATATTGGCATTTTCTTACTTGCCTACCTCAGTCTGTTCATATCTACCCGTCTATATTAGATATCTTATGGCAGCAGTGCCACATATCAACATCTCAGAGGGTTTAGTCACACTACCCTTGCAACGCTACAGTTGTTTCTGCGGGTCTCTGCTCCTATTCACGACACTGTGGTGGACCGTAGGATACAAACCGTTGGTTTTTAAAGGTCAAGTTCGACCCAGGGCGAAATTTCATTGCGTACTCTACAGAGTTTATTCCGCACACAAGTCTCATCATCTACGGTCCTACTGCTGTGGAAAAACCTTCAAATAAAAATCTTCGTCCGCAGAGCCAAGTCATCATCATATGTGAGGAAATGTCAACATAAGACTGGGGCTAATGTCAAGGCTGATAAGGCATCTATCTATCCTTCTCGAAAACGCCAAGATGAAATGGAAAATCGTTGAAATAGAGTAATCACATTCGTAAGAAACATGGCCTTCAGAATTGTAATTTCACTCAAATATTTATCGTAGATTGTCAGCTGCCCCCCCCCCCCCGCTGCTATCTAGATTTTGGTTTTTCTCAAAGAGGTCTCAGACTGTGGACGAGATTGAGGAGAATGCAACAGCATGAACTCGATGAAGATTTAAGCAGAAAACGTTTTTATGTATATATATATATATATATATATATATATATATATATTCTTTACTTATTTACCCGATCTAAAGTTATTACATTTTCTGCTGAGTAACATCAGTACCGAACAAAATTGATTTCCTACGAAAATGTATATATAGATATCACATTCTGTCATATATTTATTTGTATTTATCCGATAGAATGTGATAATTTTAAAGACATTTAGGAGGAAATTAATTTGGCTCGGCACCGATGTTTCTTCGTACCAATGGACAATTTATATCCGAGAGTTTGTGCTAATTAAAGAGACATTTTAGTAAGAAGTTAATTTTGCTTAGCACCGGTGCCACCGGGTCAAAACAAGTTCCTCCAATAATCTCTTTATAATTATCACTCTCTCTCTCTGTCGCTCTCTCTCTCTCTCTCTCACAAACATACACTCACACACACACACACACACACATTTATATATATATATATAATCATTCTGTCGGATCACATATCCATTTCTTAATACGTAAATGTCGCATTAAAAGAAGCGAATAGACTTAAAATGAACAAGATGATATTAAGGTTGAAAGCATACAGGGGGTGGGGAGTTGCATTACCGGCGGCTGTTTAGCCTAATAGTAAGGGCATCGCTGTGTGAAGCGGCTACCCTATCGGTGACAGGTTCGATTCCTGAAGCAGCCCCATTTTCTTTAATTGTTTATTCTATTTATGTTATCAAGGTTGGGTGATACATTAACCATATATATATATATATATATATATATATATATATATATTTATATATCTATATATGTATATGAGTTAATCATCAATATCTATTTTATTGAATCACACAATTTCTTCTTCAAAGACATTTTTCACGGGTTAACTTCTGATTGAAAAATGGCCGTCCTCATTTAATTTGCCCATTCTGGCGTTACTCGTCAGTATTTCACAAATCATTCGAGTTTACCCTCGCTGATCTATCTGATCTTCTTAATTGATTCGTCGCCGCCTCTTCCTTTTATTGGAGCGTCTCTGATCTTAATAAGTTCGCGGTACGATAAACCTTGATTAAAGTAACGGGGTCGGGATCAGGCGTAGGAGGGTTAATTAGAATTGAGGAGTGGGCGGAGATCTGAAGGGAAAGAATGTCGACGAGGGACTGGGACCCTAATGAAGAGCTGAAATGAACTTGGAAGAGAGAAATGATAATAAAAAAGAAGCCAGTTTTGGTTAGTCACTTAATAGAAACCTTCAATTCTTTCGAACATTCCGTGTTGGGGCTGATCAATCAAAATGCGGAAAAAAGTGATTAATGAATGAATTACCTATCTAGTTTTTTGTTGGGTGGTGATCACTGAAAAGGGTCTCGATTAAAAAACAAAAACAAGCGTAAATGCCGCCAGACACAAACTAAAGGATCAATTAAGCATAAACTTACATTGCAAATTGAATCCCTGCTAAAATCTCATCCAAAGGGTGATTTTGAAGAGAAGAAAAGAAAAGTTTTTTCAGACATAGTAAGGAGAAAATTGAATTTTAAGCTCTCTATCTGTATTGATGTGTGATACATATATAACCAGCTAGAACCACATAAAAACTCAAGAAACCTTTGTTGACAGTTTTAGTTGACAGTTTCCAATTATGAGAAATTTATATACATTCTATCAACATACACATTCAGACTTGGTCTCAAAGGGTGCAAACACACACACACACACACACACACACACCACACACACACACACACACACACACACATATATATATATATATATATATATATATATATATATATATATATATATATATATGTGTGTGTGTGTGTGTGTGTGTGTGTGTGTGTGTGCAGGAGTCGAAGCTACGACCGATAGGATTGCCACTTCAACATAGCATTGCTCTTACCATTGAGGTAATGCAAAGGTCCCAACAACTGTTTCAACTCAAAATTCACATCTTGTTTATTCTCGGTCTATATCTGCTCTATTCGTTTCTTTAAACGCGGTAGTTATTTATTAAAAAGCTGATTTATGATCCGACAGAATGATCATAAATTGTGTTATATTATAAAGAAACTCTTATTTGGAATGATCTCCCATAATGTATCGCTTGGCCCAGACAAAGTAAATATATTTATGATAACAGTGAAAGTACGTTTGGTTTTCGTGAAACAAGGTCGCCATTTTTCAGCGAATCACTGCCATTTTTGTCACGAATGTTTAGATGCACCCTACAATTATGCATTAACAAAGAATGCCCGGTCCAAGCCTCCCTACGGATTGATATTCAATGAAACTTCCATTTATTTCTCTGTCAGGATGTTTTTTCCCTGGAAGCAAAATAATCAAGGGAGGTAATTTCATTCTTGTATTGAGATGTTCCTTGATTTTTTATCCATCAAGAATTATGCGATCTCCAAACGGTGAGGGCTAAAAAGTCGACTTTTGAATAGAAGCGGCCAAACAGATGATTGCATTACTGCTGTGAATGCTACGACGTCCAATCGAAAATAAAAAATGATCGCTTCTCATTCGTAGATTTACTTTATCACAATCCTGTATTTTTCGAATATTTAAATCAAGAAAGTACGTTATTTAAGCTCAATCTTTTCCGTGACTCTGTATTCAGATTTCTGTCTTTTAGATATATTTTCTACTTTTTCTGACTTAGTTTTACAGTTAGAAAAAAACAAAAACGCCACGCGCTATGATAAAAATTTGACAAAGGCAGTTCTTCACAAATAGCCATTCAGTTTATTTCTCTTTACTAATATTCTTACGTCTACACATTGGATATTGATATTCAGGTTTCATTGACTCAATTTTACACATTAACGTCTCTACATCGGATACTGCTATTATGTTTTTTGACCCTTTTCCAATTCAACTTTATATATAAGAAAAAAGACCACGTTTTGATTATATTTTTACGTCTAGACGTCAGACTTTGCTATTCAGGTCTCTTTTCTTAAATTAATTTTAAAAGGTGTTTTTTTTTTGTTTTCTTTATGCTCAGTTCTACATGTAAAAAGCAACGTGCTATAATTCTGTAATTACAATTTTGAGCCCCGGAGGCACATGAATCAACGCAGGTAATTGTATTATTTCAGTTGGGTCGTTTTAGTTCAATACAAAAATACTTCCGTATATTTGACACCCGGGTAACGCCGAGTACCTCTGGTCGTGTATATATATATATATATATATATATATATATATATATATATATATATATATATATATATATATATATATATACATAAATATATATATATATATATATATATATATATATATATACATAAATATATATATATATATATATACAAATATATATATATATATATATATATATATATATATACATGAATATATATATATATATGTGTGTGTGTGTGTGAGTATATATATATATATATATATATATATATATATATATGTAGGGAGAGAGAGAGAGCGAAAGAATGGCGAGAGGACAAAAAGCAGGGTACAGAAGAAGAATGGAATAGATATGAGAGAGAGAGAGAGAGAGAGAGAGAGAGAGAGAGAGAGAGAGAGAGAGAGAGAGAGAGAGAGAATTAAAATAGAACAACTCCTGTGAAGTCAGGTTAAACCTTTTTTTTGTTTCGCCGACGAATGGACTGATGGGTGAAATCCTACCACCCTCAGACCAGCGGAAATCTCCTGTTCCGTTCGGTCGGCCCATGTCACCAGGGTGGTTGTGTATGGAGAGGTGGTGTTGGGGGGGGGGGCATCGGGAAAACAAAAAAAAACAAACTATTAAAAAGTGAAAAAACCTTGAGCGTAAGAGAAAAGCTGGAAATAATAATGAAAAGAGAGACTATTCAAAATCCGGAAGTTGGAAAATGGCGGCAAAAATTGAAAAGGAAAAAGAAAACAAAACAAAAATAAACAGGCCTGATTGCTGCAGTGTCAAACTCTACTCCTATTACTATTCTGACTTGAAATGATTACAGTAACTTTTATATTGTATCCATCAGAAGTGTATAAAAATGATTAAAACAATTCATTTATTTTAGTATAAACGTATTTATTTGAATGAAGTCCTTGTGTATCTGTAAGAAAAAAGAGAAAAAGAAAGAAAGAAAGAAAGAATAAAGAAAGGCAGAGGAAAAGAACCGGGCCAAACAAAAGAATAAACAACCAAAATTAAATAAAATAAATACATAAAAGAATAAAAATAAAGCCAATTTCAATGATTAAGACAATCGGTTCTTTGAATCCTTAAGCTACATTAAAGTTTTCTTAGCTTGAAAAATTGTCACAATTTGACGATTAACTCAAACCAAAATATTTCACGGAAAGAAAGTGAAAGGCAAGGTTCCATGGCAAATGGTACGTCCAGTTGCAATGACACAGGATTTTAAAAAGTTTCAGCCCCCTCTGATATTCCATTAAGACCCCCCCCAAACCCCCAAACATTTCAATAAGATATCGTATTGTTGAACTTATGCGAATTTGCATGGTTCTAGGACAACTGGTTTGTCCAGTGGAGCTAACACACACACACACACACACACACACGCATACACACACGTGCACACACACACACACACACAAAGAGTGAAAAGGGAAGAATACCAAACCACCATATTTGCTGTTTGGTTGGGTCGTTGATTGTGGCTACAGTGATTTTGTAATAAGATTAAAACAATATAACCTAACCATAAGCAACAAAAAAGGGAGAAAACTCAGAGAAAATAATCAGTCCCTGTGCATCAGCCAACGACAAAGCTAACAATAGATATGGCCCATGGAAAAATTTCACTAAATGCAGGCCGGAGAATGAACTGGCTGAACTTTTATCGACAAAGAAAAACGCACTTACAACAATATACTGTAAAAAAAACCCCACAAAACAAACGCATGCGCACACATACACGCATACTCACGCAGATGTAAAAAGTTTAGTAAATTAAAGAGAAAATCCAAAAGTACAAGCCTGGCTACAGGCTCAAACTCAATTTCTACTTCTCTTGCGATGGAATATAATTCCTGCAACTCTTGTACTGTATAAATAATAAACAAATAAGCCGCTGTATAAAACTTGTCAGTTTAGCTCAATTGGTGACAGGTTCGCCTGCCGATCACTTAGTCGTGATTTCACAATCGCTGTTGGGAAATATACGATTATATATATGATGGTCTTCTTTAACGTGACGTGATTGAAAAACAAGGGACTCTCCTAAATTTGGTGAGGATTGCTGCTACGAGAGGAAACAAAGTCAGCTCGGGCTGGAATTAAAGACAAAAAGAATTGGGATAATCGAGTATTTTATTAGTGAATTTATAAACGGTTCTTGATTGTTTTAATGCGATTAATTTTTGATAGAATAAGCGAACTGCATTCAAAATTTTGCGGAGATAGATTGTGTTCACTGGACACTGATGCTCTTTGGAAAAACATGAATCCACCTCTTAAAATAGGTCAAGGATTACAGGTACCATGCAACCCAGCACAACCTGTCACATATTGGAGTAGATGGTCATCAGTAATTAATCCCCATTTATCCCGAGCAATGCTGCCAAAGATCCAGTACGGTAGCCAGACGTTCTAGTATGTCAGAAGATAGTTTGATTTGATTTTGCATATGCACAGTTCTCTGTCGCAAAGAGGAATATAAAACTAAGTAATATTCGTATACAAAGAGTTTAAGAAAAGATGCGACTGTCTTTTTCACAACAAATACCTAAACTTCTTTCGGATCTAAAAAAAACTGTTTTTCAAAGACAGTTTGCTGAGAAGATACTAGTTGCAAGTACATATCGTGGGATTTTCCTTTAACCAGGAAGCAGGTTCGAACCCTTTTCATAACATCGGAAAACGACAGAGCTGACGCATCACAAAGGAATGGATGCTCGAATGAGGCTAACGAATGATGCAGTTATTTCAACTGCTCAATACTGTCGTCTCTGAGCACTGTTTTGCCACGTGACTAATATCATTGAATGGAATTTTGCGTGAGCGTAAATTCTTCCCATTTATCCTTGGGGTTGTCTCCCTTATGAAACACCCTATAAATGCGCACGCGCAACTATGCGAGCAGAGGTGTCATTCTTTTTAGACAATTTTCATTTGCAAATATCTCTATAAATTCGGACAAAATCAAATATTGAATTATCTCTCGACCCAGCTGATCGTCGAGGTATCTTGCTCACAAATAAAATTGGATGCGTAGGAGCGGAATGAGTATGCAATTTAATATTCAGCCTCATTGTGAATTCTTAGAACAAAACGTCTCGCCTTTCTTTCTCTCTTTTATTTTCCTTTTCTTTGTTTTCTCTTTAAGTCTCTAGTTCTTTCTTTCATTTTCTCTTCCTTTCATTTTGTCTTCCTTTCTTGTATTTTCCCTCTCTTTTGTTTCCTCTTTCTTTCTTTTTTCATTTTCTTTTTCTTTTTTTTCTATTTCTTTTATTTTCTTTTTCTTTTGCTTCTCCTTTCCTCTTTCTTTCTTTTTCTCACTTCCTTTTATTCTCCTTTTCTTTGGTTGCCCCTTTCTTTCTTTCTTTCTTTCTTTCTTTCTTTCCTTCTATCTTTCTTTCTTTCTTTCTTTTTCTCATTCGTTTCCGACATATTTCTCTTCATACATCCATCTATTGATTTATCAATTTTTTTTTTCTTTCTTTCTTTCTTTCAGTCTTTCTTTCTTTCTTTCTTTCTTTCTTTCTTTCTTTCTTTCTTTCCTTCTGCTTTCCTATCTGTCTTTTTTCTTCTTCTGTTTTTCTTCCTTTCTCTCCGTCTTTCTTTCTATCTTTAGAGCTTTGACACACACACACACACACACACACACACACACACACACACACACCCTCCCCCTTCTCTTCCTCTGTTGTTCTCTCACATTCATACTCCCATTTTACAATTCTTCTCACCCATTGCGCGCGACTGAACGAACCTGGGTTGCCTTCTTCTTTTTTTTTTTAAAGCAAAGTTGCGCGCGCCCGTCCCTCGTCACACATCACCCGGGCCACCTGACATTGCAACACTTGCTCTCCCTCAGTCACCTACCACCCTTTCGACTCCCCCCTTACCAAAATTCAAAAAGACTGAAATTTCTTTTACAATTTCCTCTCAAATAGTAACACCAAATCAAGGCTCTTTTTTTTTTTCTCTTGGTCGTTTTTGTCGTCAGCTGTGCATGCTGGGAAAACCCAATCGACATCTGGAACAGATCTACTTTTCTTTGCCCTTTGTCCCCAAGGGGTACGACTTAGCCTGTCAGATCGACTTTGTCAAGTTTTTACCCTCACGCCACGGCCTGTATTGTCTCAGATGTGGAAAAGACCCCAGTCAGCTATTTGCATTTTATACCGTACGAGTGCTGCCCGGAAAGTATCCAACCATTTTGAATAACTCGAGAATCTGTTGTGTGGCTTTGATGTAACCTGACCACCAATTGCGCACGCGTGAACTGACACTCTATGGTGACATTGCTCAGGCGATAGTTCGATGCCAATGAGTGAACTTGTGTCCCGTGTGACCGTTGCTCTCATAATGACCTCAGCTGCCTATTCCTTACGTCTCGTGCAGGGCTTTTATGGTAAAAAAAATGAGGTCTGTCATCCACCTCTACAGTCCAGATTTATCTTACTGTGACTTACGAATTTTCCGAAGCGATTTCAGACCATGGACGTGATCAATGAGAATGCAGCGTGTAAGTGATGGCGACCCTGAAAGTGGGCTATTAAAAGTGTAAGGGAAGCTGGGATGAGTTCATGCATGTGTGTGTGTGTGAGTACTTTGAAGCCGCTATTGCCCTTGGTGGGCTCTTTTTTTGTTTATATTAAAAAGTTGATATATTCCTGGACAGATCATGTAAGATGCTACTGTCAGTGAAATATTGTGACAGAAATGACGAAGATGAGGTTTCTAGTCAAGAACGCTCTGCCTCTGTAGGGGATTGGCGTAACATAATCTTCCTTCTTCCATTTGGACGTGTACGTACTAAGCTAGGCTTAGTAAATATCTAGGCGAGGATACACATTGTGAAATGTCAACCCACTTGAAAGAATGGCATAAAACAATCTTACTTCTACTTGGACGAGTGACGTACTAAGCTTAGCTGAATAAATATAAAAATGAGTACAACCCACTTATTCCCCTTTAGACTAAGGTAAACTGAGTTGATATCAAGATAATGATACTTCATCAGCTTTTTAGCATCCATCGTTGGACATACACGTTCCATAAGATTTTCCAGACCTCTCCATCATGGGCGTCGTGGAGCCAATGCTTTCTAAACTTGTCTAGTTTGTCACGAAATTTTATATTTTGCCAACCAACGCTTCACATTCAGTTGCTGGGGATCTGCGTTGTGATTCGTGATGTCCAGTGGTTATGAGACGTTCTTGCAACATGACCAGCCCATTGCCATTTGATTTTCTAATGGATTCTATGATATCTGACTCCTGCTTTTTTTCTCTTATATACTGTGTTGTCTTGTGATTTCTCCACATGATGTTGAGCATGTTTCTCTCCCACGTTGCATGGTTCTCGGTTTGAAGGGAGTTTTTTTGGTTAGGTTCCATGTTTCAGCTCCTGGGGTGCCAATCGGGAGGATACACTGGTTATATACCTTTCTTTTTGAGCGTTAATGGGATTTTCTTGTTCATGAAGATTGAGCTCCCCCGACTAACTGCATACCCTGGAATTTACAAGTGTGGTAATAACAAATTTACCGTTATAACGGGTGGATTTTATACAAAGTGTATTAATAATGAGAAACGAAAAAGTACAGACAATAATGTCTTTTTATCACCCTTTAACAGTGCAATGCCTCATATAAGGATTACATGACTGTACATAAAATGAATGAGCCTGTAAATTGTCTTGTGAGACTATAAAAACAAACGTTCCGTTAGAACCCAGGCGTCATTAAACAGCACCGTTAGAACAAGTACCGTTACAACGAGAGTTTACTGTAGTCTGAATAATGCAGAATACGTTGAGCAGGTTTATGATGAATTTTAGGGCGTTTCGCCAGTGGGTAATGATTAGTTTGCTTATTCTACCAGATCATTACTTGTGTGTCCCGCCCTTAGTGGATGCCCACTCTCGCGGACTTTGCCAAACTAAACTTAGTGAAAACATTTCAGTTATTTCTTCATTTTTCTTCTTTTTTCATTACTTTTTTTTGCAAGGCTTATAGGAAATGCAGCTGCAGAGACGGACAAACAATTTTTTTTTATCTGTGGTTCAGCCAGTAATTTTTTACAGCATTTTGTAAGCATTTATTGCATCCTGGTGAGTTGCCCAGCGCATTCTTAACCTCCTTAATGGGAGTGTATTTACAATGCGACTATCTACTGCAGTGTTTTTCAACCGGGGTTCCACCGAACCCTTGGGTTTTTTGCTTAAGGTTCTGGGAAAAATTTCATACATACGCAAAAAAAAAAAGAAAAAAAAAAAAAAAAAGAGAACCCGACTTTCGTCTTGGCAAAATTTGACTCAAGAATCATCAGCATTTTCACAAACCAAAATAAAACCATATATATAAATTTCAGTTTTTTTTTATAGGAAAAAATATGAATATCTACAATCGTATATGAAATAATAAAATACTTATAAATTAGTTGTTCAATATTCATCGATTTTCGTCTATACTTTATAGCAAGATATCATGAATAATATATGTATAATCGATCCCAGCTAATACTCATATCGGGATTGAGGTACACACGGGCAATTTTTAGGAAAACCCACTTTCAGCTTGCCAGGCCCGTCGTTCTGCTCACGGCACCGGTCTTCCAAAATGATCACCCTTTAGATAGCGACCAGGTGCATACAACATAATCTGGCCGGAACCAATAGGGAGAGGTTCTGCGATCCTAATTCTCGTACTCTACAGACAGCCATTGGTTGACATTTTTAAATCTCTTTCGTATGACTCGGCGATGGATTGAACCACGGTTTGCTGAGATGGAGGTAAGCACCCTACCAGGTGGGCCACGGTAATATCGTGTATGGTATCGTATAGTCTCTTCATCATTTGACAAAGTCAGAGATAGTAGCTTTTCAACCAAACGTTCCATTGAAAAATGCTGCCATTTTTATCAAGTTATGGAAAGAGCATTTTGTTTTTGCCACCTACTAAGAAATCTGGCTATCATCAAAGACGGAAAACCCTATTAAGAGCAACATTTCAGTTGCATACCAGTTTGATTTCCGAAAGGTGCTTTTTAGGCACGCTGTGAAGAGTTTTGTTAATTTTATATCACCTTGTTTCACTCCTTTTCCAATCTTCATCTTGTTAATATCTTTATGAAGTCTAATTATTGCAGTGTCATTTCCGAAAATTCTAAATTACATTTATATAAACCTCATTCATACCTCGTTCTCGAATACAATTGAAGACTGTACTCTAATCTATTGAGGCATAGGCTTTAAAAAAAAGAGGTTTGTTGCTTTCTGATGTCTTTTTTGTTTGGTTGGTTTAATGTTTGTAGATGGTCTATTGTCGAGCACACTCTTCTAAAGTCTGCCTGTTCGTCCGGTCAATTTGATCTAAAGTGTTTGTTAATGTATTTCCAAGTATTTACGAGAATAGTTTGTAAATGCTTGACAGTGAAGTAATTGGGTGGTAGTTACAAGGTCTTTATCGTCTCATTTCTTATATGGTAAGGTCACTATTCATTGACAAAATATTCTGGACATTTTCTTTTCTCGTAAACATTGTGTGAATAGTTGCACCAGTGGTGATGATGGTGATGATGATCAGACAGAAAGGGCTTTCTTTTTATATTCTTAGTGCACTGCTCTCATAGTCCCATACCAAACTTAGCTGAGCTTAGTATCTTTATAACCTGGCTACCACAGTCAATTATTGAACAACCGTAGTATCAAAATCTGAAGTCATGTAAACAATCCATCGAAGAACAAATATGGTCAGAACAAATTTTATATATGACATCACAGGTATTTTCAACTAGAAAACATCTAACATAAAGTAAAAAAAAAAATATCGAGAAAGTCTGGATTCTAGAGAATCGAGATATCATTAATAAACTCTCAGAATGAGGCCTTTAAATGGTAAAAAAAGTATTTTTCCCCCAAATGGAAAAAAAATTTTTTGAACGGGTCTAGTGAAGTATTGACGCCAATTTTAAAGTCAGTAGACAAAACGATATGATCTGGAGCGCCAGATCACACATACACATAAGCAGACATACAAAAACAAACATATATAAGAGAAAGGATAGAACCCCTCACTATCTTTAATGGTTACAGTTGTCCGATGTAAGATAAACTTCTTTAGTGTCAAAGATTTTCAACAATATATCACGGAGTAGAATTCAAAGTCGTTAAAAATAATTAATTTATATTTGAAATAAAGTCTTATTTTAAATGATTAGTTAATTGTTATTAATAAATATTTCACACTCCAATATTTGCGTGTATATTTTAATTAACAAAGACTTAGTAATTTTGACCTTCTCCGATTTCCTGAAATTATTGCTTTAAATTGATTAATTTTGCTGCAATTTATAGGATAATTAACTTAAAAAAAAACATTTGCAGTTTTGACTTGGCCTATGATCCACGCATATAATAATTAGCAATGTGCAGATGTCTTCTGTTACGCAACTGATGGAATCTAACCAAGAGACTAACCCTCAAACTGAGAAGTCTGCAACGTGCACATGAAAGAATCATGCTCAACCTCTCATGGAAAGATTACAAGATAGCACGATATACCAGGGAAAAACAGGAGTTTGAGATATCATAGAATCCATTAAAAAACTCAAATGGCAATGGGCTAGTCACGTTGTGAGAATGGTAGACAACCGATGGACATCACGACTCAGTACCATATGAAGCCGGCTGAATAAAGATGGAGAGACGAACCAGACAAGTTCAGAAACTATTGACTCCGTAACGCCAATGATAGAGAGATTTTATGAATCCTGGGGAAGGTCCATGTCCAAAGATGGACAATAAAAGACGAATGATGATGATGATAAAATATAAGTAAATAAACCAAAACCAGAAACAAAACGTATCCGTTCTACAGAACGCTATTCTCAAAGATCATTACATTACACTTCTCTATTACCGACGTATACGAAATCCGATGGGGACCGATATAAATCATATATGCCGTCATTTTGTGACGTAATTGGTTAACTAAAGATAATGATGAACGGGGATCGTGCAAAGAGGAGCTTCATCAGCTGGAACTCGATCACAGTTATCTTTCGAAACTTAGAATGGGAACACAAAGGAATCAGTATACATGGCGAATACCCAAGTAACATAAGATTTGCTGAGGACATTGTCGCCTTTGCTAAGAAACCTTCATCATCTCCAAATAATGTTAGACGAACTAAATGAAGTGAGCAAGAAAGTTGGCC
>OY735230.1:9359085-9371585 GCA_963457665.1 Thysanoteuthis rhombus | reverse complement strand
CGTTTTTCTTCGTAGCTTCCGTGGATAATCTCCCTTGACTTCTGCTCTTTAAAATTATCTGAATTTAGATATAAAATATCTAAATTGACAACAGTGAAGAGAAGTAATCGAAATACTCTATAGTTTGTTTCAGTTGATCGTTGTAACAATCGATGGACATCACGACTCACAAAATGTATCCCCAGATATCGTACATATGACTATGATCGGCAAAATACAAGATGGATGGTGTGACGAAAAGATCAAGCTCAGAAAGTATTGGTTCAGCGACATCCATGATAGAGAGGTCCGGCAAATCCTTGGAAAGGTCTATATCCAACGATGGACGCTAAAAGGCTATTGCTGCTACCGATGTTCCCCCCAAAAGAATTTCATATTGATTAAACATGGAGACGTATTTGGGGAAATATTCGTAAGATGAAAAACATTGGAGTATTAGTCTCGTATAATCATTGTTTTACTTTCTAATTTGGCTATGACCCGCGAGACAAGAATAAATTCGGCTGCCAGTCAAAAGCTCGGAGAGGAATCGGGCTCTGTCACAAACCCACTGAGAAGGTAAAGGAAGTAAAACATCTCTTGAAGCAGGCCGCAGACACACCAGCATGGAGAATGGCCTCATCTCATTCTCTCCGCAGATATCCCCGGGGATAAACAGAACTGAACTGATCAAAATTTGATCCAGGTCTTACATCTTTCGCTCAAACAGGTTCCAAATTGTAAAAATCCATATCAAAATCTTGGATAAGCCTTTTGTTTCTGGTGGAAATTAATCATATAATGTAAAACTCCATGTCAAGACTGTACGCAGGTTTTTTTCATTTCTCGTACTAACCGTTTCTCAAGATCTAAGACAAGTCTTTCATTTCCTGTATGGATGACTTCAATATTGTTAAACTCTTGCCTGAATTTTTAATTCAAGGAATTATAATCATTATACACTGATTTACGCCTAGTTACAACGTTTCGGCCGTTATACTCGTCGATCATCTTCGGGTGTCTGCTGGAGTCAGTAAGTTTCTGAGAATTTTGAACCAAACCCCTTATTTAATGTGTGGGAGTGGCTTTTTCTCACTACTAGAGGATATCTTGTACCAGTTACATTTTCATAGTTAATTTCCAGCAATTCATTGTAAAATGATACAAAACTCCATGACAAGTATGTAAGCATCATAGACAAGTTTTTTTCGTACCTAACGGCTTCTAAATCGTAAAGGTTCAAATCCAGGCCTTGGACAAGTCAATTATATCCTTCACAAATAACTTATTTAATGTGAAACTCCGTATCATAATTTCAAGGCACTTTTTCGTTGTAAAAAGTCCATATCAAGACCCTGAAAAATGTCTTTCATCTTCTGTGCGAACGGCTCCTGAATTTCAAGTGTCCACATCAAAACTTTTAAGCAAATTTGTCCTCTTCAGTACGAATGGCTTCAACAATGTAAAAACTCCATATCAAAACCTTTGGAACGTTTTTCATTTTTTCGTACGAACGACTTGAAAAACATTCGAGCAGTTGTTGATGCTGACTTTATTATCACAACTGAGCATGCGCAAAACTCATCCAACCAAATGGATCGCTCGGTCGAGCTCTCCCGATAAGGATGCTCATAATTCCATGATGCACTTTGATACATGATAGGCCGCGGCATTTTCAGATAACACGCTTTGTAGGAGAACTTCAATAGTATCACAGTGAAGAAGTAGATTAACCAAGCTTAGGAGAGATGTGTGTCTCGCCAGCCGATAAAATTAAGTAAACCCAAATTTGGTTGAATCTAAAACAGTTTTGAAGTCGACAGTCGGTTTAATGGTTGGTGGGTAAAGAGATTGCTATCAGCTTGAAAACATGACAGTAGATTGACGAATAATCATGGCTGCTCGTGGGCGCCTGTTTTAGAGCAGGGGTTTCCCAACCTTTTTTTTTTCTTTCTCAGACCAGTCGGTGGGTGGCGGGTTGGCGGGTTGGCGGTGTAATCACGACAGTAATATATGTGATAAGTCAACTATAAGTCACTTATTGGTGGCTAATACACTCAATTTCGTGTCTGAAGGGTTTTATCTGAATAATTTGATATCAGGATCCTATGAGATGTGTGAGGAAAGGTGCAGCTGACTCATTTCGTACCATATCTCCGAATCAAATCTTATCCTCGTTGCACGTGCTCTGCGGCCCGTCACCGGTTGGGGAACCGCCGTTGTAGAGGACAATTTACGAGCAGTTTTCGCTGACCGTTCGCTGGTGTAGTGAGTTTGATTCTCACTCGATGCCACAAAATTATTTTCCCTGTGCCAGACTAAGATTAAAAAAAAAAAAAATTAATAATTTCATTTTTAACCGGAAGTATCGTGAGTAGACGGAGACGGTGTCGCCTTATTCAGCCCCCACCTTTTTTATCATCCTGAGCATTTTTTCAAATAATCAACTTCCGGCTTGCACCTTTAACTGTACAATTCGGAACAGGTTCGCCACCCATTCTGTTTGTTGCCAGCTTCACAGCACTGGACGGGGTGACTTTCCCATCCATCTGATTGCCAAGGATGAAGTGCCTTATCTGTTCTGGATACCTTCCCTCTTAGAGTAAAGTGAGCACAAACTCAGTGGAGTTTGAGGTCAGTTCGCTGATTTCGTTTTCCGTGCCCCTAACCGTTAGGCCACCTGCACATCCTACAATAATAATTTCATAATTTACCTATTTACATAGTTAATGTCAATAATGATTGATTTTACCGAAAGTATTTTTACTGATACAAAATTAGCTTCATTTATGAATAATGCTAGCATAGTGTCCGTCAAAAATGCCGGGATTTCATCATCTTATGTATGTATGGATTAATAGTTCAGAATATTTTTCATGTTTGAACATCGTTTCCAGTCATATAAGTCTCACCGTCTCTCTCTTTGATCCTTTTTAAATAGAAGAAAGAGTAAAGCTTATGTTTTCCTGCCAAAATTACATGCAGACACAGTTCTGTGTATGTGTATCAGCTTCATCTGTCAGACACACTTTAGCTGCTGGCCACATAAGTCTTCCTCACAGCAGACTGTGTATGTGTGTCAGTTACATCAGTTGAACACACTTCAGCTGCCGGCCATATAAGTCTTCATCTCCTCTCTTCAATCAGCTTTAAAGAGAGGAAGAGAGTAAAACCTATGTCTCCACCGTGACATGGACAGACACATAAACATACAGATAAACAAAATTGGTGACTATGGTCTTTAAATGTATAGATGTTCATTACCAAGAAATTTTTCTTGGAGTTACTTTCATTTTATGTGTGTGTATATAAGCATGCATTTAGATCACCGACATTCCTTGAATGAGTTGGTAAACGAACTCCACACTTGCACAAACAGAAAATATTTCATTCTTGTCAGTGCAGTAAAAAAAAAAAAAAATACTTACTTTCACTGCTTTTGGTTTATTGGCTAGATATGATATGGTGTGGTGTTTACCCCCAAAATTCTGTTTTTGTGCACAGAAAAAAAATATGAATATCTGAGGAAATTAAGTCATTCACCCTTCATTTCCAAAATATTTTCATTTGCCCTTGGGCGAAATATTCACCAGTTAAAGATTCACTGGCGTAGATGCCAGAAACTGCTATTTAGGTGACGGATGTAGAGCCAGATGTTTTTATATTTTAGATAATTTTGGCAAAATCTCTGTATTTTGGATTAATTATGAAGAACAGTGCCAAAGAAAAATGAACATAGATGGTGCAGTAGTAATTTCTAAAGCCTCACCGCTTAACTAGCTCTAGTGATTAGTAACCTTGTCTTGTAGACGATAGGTATTTATGGCCTTGTGCTGCACTATCGATACTAAAATTGAGAGGAATGGTCCAATACTATATTCTTATACTTAATTCGATCACTGTTTGGCCCTGTGTCATACTAAGTCAATATTCGTAAATACAGGTATCACCCGCTTTTCGAAAGTTTGCTTTACATCACTCTCTCGTTTTGCTAGAGAGGGTGAAAAGAGAAAATAACATTAAACATTTGCCTTACAGCGAGCCGTTATTGAATTACCAGACACCCACTACTTCTTTCTCTCATACCCCATTCTCTTGTGCATCCCACGGTCCCAATCTCTGACGACTCAGCCTAACATAGGATCATCACAACATTGGGGGTTTGGGAAAGGAAAAAAAAGGTTTCCCGTATAAATTGATTAACTCAGTATCCGTCGACAACGGGTTAAATATTTAATAGGAAGGCTAAAAAGAGACTAAAACTTTCAGATTTGCAAAAAAAAGTTTCCCTTCAATTTTGACCCCTTAAAGGTGAATCAGAAGTTCACCATCACTTTTATATCCCTTAAAGGGAAAAAAAGTCCTCGTTCATTTTTTATCCCCAAAAGTGGCCATAAGTGATGTCCAGTCCAGAGAATTGAACCTTCAGTTCTTTATTCAAAGCATCAATTTTCCTCAGATCGGAATCTCTTTTGACCCCTGTGCTATTAATAATAAGATGTCGCTTGGTGGTATGTCTGACGTAACCATAAGAAAGGTTATCATCGAGATTCGTTTTCAAGGCAGGTTGTTCGTCCACCCTGAATGGAATATTGGCGTAACACAATCGTCTTACCCCATTTCCATCCCTGTAACCTTGTGCTAAGCTTATTAAACAACAATATACAAAGTCGGGTATTTTCTGCAAGTGAGGCGAACTAAATGAGCTGAAGAAAGGCCTTTCTGTTCAAATCTGCGAATGGAAGTTTCTTGTATGAAATGAATTTAAACGAATTTATCACTGATTTGACGGTGTGGAACAGGAACCACAAATTAATAATCAAGAAACATGTAACATTATCCTGATTTAAAAAAGAATTTTTGATGAAGCATTGTCAACCGTTATTAACAAGTACCCATTGCTTTACTAACGGTATTACCAAGAGTAGGAATCTAAAGGTTTAAAGTATTTGAAAAAAATCAACAAACAAACCCCAAAAGAAAGTTGTGGAAGTTGCCTGAAGTGACCATCTCCAAGTTAATTCGTTTTCCTTTAACGAATCAATTTAAAACTGCCAGTTAATAATTAAGGAATGTAATATCATCTCTAGTTTAGTGTTTTGTATTAGATGAAGCATTGGCGACCATTATTAATAAGTAAAATACTCTGTGTGTTGGTAAACGGTAAACCCAAGGATAGGAATCTAAAAGACTGTAATGTATGAAAAACAAACAAACCCAAAAACAAAAAAAAAAACAAACAAAAAAAACCCCCCAAAACAACCCAAAATACAATCCAACGACAAAACTATAGCATTGGCCTGATGCAACCATCCCCGACACTTGACCAAACCTTTCACTCACAGACTCTCCATAGCTAGTTCAATTCCACCTCATTTCACCTTCTTGATTTTCTTCTTTCATCAAGTTCAGCCGTTCCCCTTTAGCGAAATAATTTATCTATGATTTTACTGCAAGAAAACACAGGTCGCTAATTAATAAACGTGTAATATTATCTCGAGTTAAGTTTTTTTCTTCTAGTTAATGAAGCATTGTCCACCATTATTAACTAGTAAAATACCCGTTGCTTAGGGATGGGAATCGAAAGGACAGTAATATTTGGGCAAAACAAACAAAGGGAAATTGCCTGAAGCAACCATCCCCAGCACTCAACTAGACCTTCTGCTCACACTCGAAAAAAGGAATTCAAATCCATCTCATTTCACTTTATTGCCTGCCTGCTTTCTCCATGTTAGGCTGTTCTCCCTCAAAGAGATCCTTTGTGTTTCTCGTTATTGTTGTAAATTAATCACTGACTTGACAGTGCGTAACCAATGTCTTTTGGCAGTATGCTGGGTTGGGGACGATCAATAAAAAAAAGAGTTGATCAATGAATAAGTTAATTCTCTTGCTTTTTGTTGGGTAGTGGTGATCATTAAAAAGGCTACCAGACACTAACTAAGGGGTTGATTTAGCACAAAGTTACATTGTAAATTGAACACCCAACTAAAACCTACTTTGGGTTAAAAAAAGAGCAAAGTTTTTTATATATATAATTAGGAATAAATGCTTTGATTTTCAGCCCTGTAGCTTCATTGATGGGGACTGTGCGCGTGATACATTGATGGCCAACCAGCCAGATCAACTTGAAAACTGAAGAAACTTATGTTGATAGCATTGGTTTGAAATAACTGCTGCTTTGCAGATAGTATACATTGGGTGGGGATCTGTAGGACTGTAATACACGGATAAAAACTCATGGAAGTTGCCTGAAGCTACCATCCTCGGCATTTGACCAGATTTTCCGCTCGCGGACACTCGAAAGTGAATTCAATTCAACCCCATTTTCCTTTCATGCTTTTCTTTTCTCTCTGAGTTCAGCCGCTCTTCTTTAGCGAATACGTCTATGTTTCATATGTGAAATAGATTTAGATTTGACGACTTGGAACGGAGACCGCACGTTAATAACGATGCAATATTCTGAGCTTATTTTTTTTCGTTAAATGAAGCATCGTTAACTCGTAGAGAACCCGTTGTCCCCCGATCACCGTGACCCTGTCGTACAGTGTTCGCCTCCGGTTCGGTAGGCTGTAGTTCAATCCACCGCTGAGTCCTAACAAAGACATTAAAAAATGGCACTCAATGCCTCTCTGCTAAGCACTCAAAACTAGGATCGCAGAACCACTCCCTGCACCTAAGGGCAACACCGAGCCTAGTCAGAACCAAAATGGGTGACGATGAGGGAATGCCAGGTGTCGTAAGCAGGACGAAGATTCGACTGGCCTAGCAAGCCGGAAGTGGGTCTTATCAACAATTGCCCGTGTGCACCAAACTCTGAGACCCTATCGATAAGTTTATAAGTGGTGAACAACCATATATACATAATTACTGACTTGACAGCGCGTAACATAAACCACACATTAATAATTAAGAAACATGTAATACTATCCTCATTTTGCTTTTTTTTTAATTAGATGAAGCATTGTCAACCATTATTAACTAGTAAAATACCCGTGGCTTTGCTGACGGTTTACTTAGGGGCGGAGATCTGAAGCACTGTAGTATTTGAAAAAAAACTCGTGGGAGTTACCATGAGCAACTATTCCCAGCACTTGACCAAATCTTCCACTTAAAGACGCCCGAAAGCAAGTCCAATTGAAAAACCGTAGCCATCAAAGATGGCGAAGGGTTATACCTTTTTTTTTCTTCTCACAAGTGCATGTGTTCGTATGTTTGTTTATATGTTTGTATATGTGCTTGTATTTTTCAATGCTTATGGCCATACCGTTTTGTCAAAAATGTTTTATTCTAATTTAAAAAAAAAAAAAAACAAAATAAAGAAGCTTTGTTGACCGTTTTGGGATCTTATTTTGACAGATTTATTCATAACATCTAGATTCTCCAGAATCTAGAAGATCTCAAGATTTAAAAAAATCTATTTTCGATGTTTTTCAGTGGAAAGGGCCTGTGATGTCATAAATAGAATTTGTTCTGACCATATTTATTCTCTGATAGAATTTTTTTTTCTATTCGACTTCAAATGTTGACGCTACGGTTGTTCAATTATTGACTGTGATGACGACTTTTATTTCATTTTATTCCTCATCTACATTGTGCTCTGTCGTAAGAGCTTCAGTAGCTCAGTCGGTAGAGCAGTGTTGTACTTGTAACTTCCCGAAGTTAAAAGGACGAGGATTCAAGTCATGTCAAGAGTTTTTTTTCTTTATTTTCATTCGGTGCCGTAAACTGACGGTCTTTGTAAATTGCAATAAAAAGCCACCAAAAAAAAAAAAAAATGAAAAATGAAAATTGAAGACGTTTAAGAGTAAATCTGAAATGCAAATCATGTGGCTTCTCAAATACTAAATCAATATATATATATATATATATATATATATATATATATATATATATATATGTATATATATATATATGTATGTATATATATATATATATATATATATGAATATATATATATACATACACTAAATCAATATATATATACATATATTATATATAAATATATATATGTATTTACTTAATGTCTCTCTCTATATCTATCTATCTATCTATCTATCTATATATATATATATATATATATATATATGAATATATATATATACATACACTAAATCAATATATATATATATATATATATATATTATATATAAATATATATATGTATTCACTTAATGTCTCTCTCTATATCTATCTATCTATCTATCTATCTATATATATATATATATATATGTATATATATATATATATATATATATATATATATATATATACTAAATCAATATATTAGTGCAAAATGAAGATAACCCAACTGGGGGTTGATTTTGGGTCGCTTGAATTACTTCGTCCGCACCGTTACCAATTACGCCAATTGCTATTCAAAGCCTATACTAATCTAAATAAATAAAAAAAAGAGACTGCTGATTTCCAAGGCAGACAGGCTTTTCCAACTCGGAAAATTGGCGCAATGCAATCAGCTTTACCCTCATCGTCCCTAATTTGGCCTTGTGCCGAGTTGAGCTTAGTAAATACAGTAAACTCTCGTTTTAACGGCGCTATATAATTACACACGCTTTCTAACTGCATGTCCGTTTTAATACGTTATTACAAGACTATTGTCAGAAGTTAGATTGCAGCAACAGTACACGAAGATTTTAGTGCATTATTTTAAAAACTAAAATTTTTAACTCTTTGAAATAATCAATTGAAAAATATTTTTGTCTGTATTTTTGGTGTCTCAGCATCAATTACTTTATATAATATCCATACGGTTTTAACGGCAGATTCATTAAAACGGCAATACAAATCTCCGAAGGTGTCGTAATAACAGGGATTTTATTTTCTCAAAATCAACCTTGGGCGCAGAGTGTACAGTGACGGTTCGGAAGCTGATCTCGCAGACGGTTGATAGTGCAGTGCTTTTAGTCTTCAATGGGTGCTCCGTTATAGCGGCCTTGTGTCAAAGTAAACTTGGCCGTGAGAGGATGGGCTTCTGGTAAATCGTACAGATTTCCTCGATGTGCGACACGAATACGAACAAGTAAACTTTGTTGCTGTCGTCGGTTTGGGACCAGGGAAGGGCGGTCTATCTGACGTCTGTAAGATCAATGGTGGCAAAACAGCTCCGTCCGTGCAGCTCAGATCTTTCCGCGCTTCGGACAAGGGAACCCCTCGATATCTCTTTTCTCGCCTTATCCGGTTGGTTTTTTATTAGTAGGATCAGCTTCAGGATTTGTTCCCTTCTTCTGTGGGTCAGCGAACCGAGATGACCAAATCGACTACCAATTCATCGAAGTACCCTCGTCTTAGATGGACTACGTTACAAAGCAGAAGTTGTCCATCTTCCCCGCTATTTTACCAACAGGGTATAGGGAAGTGGGTTCATGCTTTTCCCAAGGGTATTAGTGCAAAGTAATCGCTAAATATCCGGCGGAATTTGAACTTGGTTCACCGATTCCATTCTCGGTGCTGTTAACGGCTAAGCCACTCTGCACCTCACTAAGTGAACTGTAAATGGTTAAGTAATTGGCTTGCTGCTACAGTACCGAAAATCTTTCTTTCTTTTTTTCTCCTCTCGGTCCCTCTAATCAGGTCGCATTTTGGTTACTAGGAGTGCACAGAATCCTCCCCTTACCCAGCAGAAGAAAAAAAAACTTTTATGAGTTGCAGATTTGATAAAAAAAAAAAAAAGGAAAAGACAAGAAAAAGAAAGAAAAGCAAACAAGAAAATGAACAGAGCATTTAAAAAAAAAATCTGGTTTAAATTTGTAATTTAATCCGAGTATTTCTAATCGGGGGAAAGGCACAGACGAGGCTACTTTTAATCAGTGTTCTTGGTCTGGCCTCTCCTCGCTTCTGCAGTTATTCATTAAGCCCAGCTTAGTTTTGCACACGGCCAGAGTGGTAGGGCGCTCAGTGTGGAACGAACTCACTAAATTAGAAGTTCTCAAACTTTTCTTCCTCTCAGACCACTCATCCCCCCAAATTAAGTGTTTTTATGTTGATAAGATGACTATTGTAAAAGTTACTTAAAAAAAACAACAAACTAATCAACCCGTAAATTTTCACTTCACAATGTTGCAACTATTTACACAACATTCTCCCCAAATATCTCCTGTTCTATTAGGAGTACACAAATAATTTTTACATCATATTTTTCTCCAAACCTTTTTTTTTTTTTTTACTAACGGCACAAAAGATTTTGACAATAAAATTAACTCGCTATCCCTACCAATAACTGAACAACCGTAGCGTTAAAATTTGGAGTCATGTACAAAAAAAAAAAAAAAAAAAAATCAATCGGAGAATGAATATGGTCAGAATAAATTCTATTTATGACACCATTGACGTTTTCTGCTGGAGAGCATCTGAAATAAAGTAAAAAAAACCCAAACAAACAAACAAACAAAAAACCCCACAAAAAAAAAAAAACCCAAAAAACAAATCCAGACATCTAAAAACATCTAGATTCTGCAGAATCCAGTTGTCTCAAGATGATTTTATTATCACTATTAATAATCCCGTCAGGATAAGGCCTACAAATGGTAAAAAAAATCTTTTTTTGAAAAAGAGAAAATTTTTTATGGAAGGGGTCTAGTGGTGAACTGATGCCAATTATCAAGTAGAAAAAACAGTATGGCCCGGAGCGCTAGAACCCACAAACACATAATCAAACACACAAACACGAAAACAAATAAACACACGCAAATGTTTGAAAAAAACGTAGAATCCCCACGCCATCTTTGATAGCAACAGTTGCTCAACTTTTAAACGATTTCGTTTTTTTTTTTGTCGGGTGTAGATTTGCAGTAAATATAGCCGCGAAGTACATGGTCATTCTTACTTTCTATCAGTCAGTAATTATACATTTTACACTGAAGTCTCTTGAAAATTTGAACCCAATTCACGGGGCCCCTTATAATACCTTCGTGGTCCCCAGGGATCCAGGGACCCTAATTTGCGAACCACTGCACTAAACGATTAGCCTGTGTAGCCAGATTGCTATTCACCGCACAACGTAGGAACCCCTTTAAATCATTTAGTTCTTCCAGCCTTGTCTTACAGGGTGTTGATCGAACCATAAAAGTGATCCGTGTGACAGGTAAAACACTGTGCTACGGTAGGGAATTTAAAAAAATAGTTGTCTAGCTTCATCATCATCATCATCATCATCATCATCACCATCATCATCATCATCATCATCATCAGTATTTCATCGACCGTCATTGGACATGGACCTTCCCCAGGATTCACCATACTTCTATATCGTGGACGTTGCTCGTCTACCTGGTCTCACCATCTAATACTCTACCGGCCTCGGTTGCGCATGTGATCTCTCGGGATCCATGTCGTGGGTCACGATGTCCATTGGTTGTCTGCCATCCTTGCAACATTGGCAGCCAACTGCCTGCCATTTGAAATTTTTAGTCTGGCATAAAGAAATTGTTGTGGAGTACCGAATGCTGATCAAGCACACTATAGTCGTTCTCTTGACATTTCTCCAATGTTTATTTCATTCACATTTTTGAACACCCTGGAGTATATATTAAGAAAAAACAAGGAAAATTAATACAGTATATTTATCACAGGTTGAGCATCCTTCATCCGAAATATCTTGGAGCAGAAGCGTTTCGGATTTCGGAGGATGAAGACGAATGCTTTAGAATAGAAAATGTAGAGATAAGGAGGGTAGACCACTACATATCCCTAGGATAATGAATCTCCATGAAATCTCCAAAAGAAGAATCGTTCTAGGTTGGTAAGCTTTCTGTAGAGTAAGCTCAACTTCCAAGTATAAGAAAATCCCGTTGATTCGAGAAAGAAGGGTGAACAGCCAATACATCGTCTTATCAATAGCATCAAAGATTTTGACAATGGTCACCGATGGAGCTAAAACATGGAACTTGACCAAAGGATTGACCCTCCGGCCGTGATCCACGCAACGAGCGCAAGAGAGAATAATGCTCAACATCACATGGAGAGATAACAAGACTGCATAGAATGTTTGAGGAAAACAGGAGTCAGATATATCATAGAAACCATGAGAAAACACAAATAGCAATGGGCTGATCATGTTGCAAGAATATCTGACAAATGATGGAAATCATAACATGGATCTGTAGAGATCACAGGCGAAAATGTGGCCGACAAAATATGAGATGGTGCAACGAATTAGACAAATTCAGAAAGTATTGGCCCCGTGACACCTATGATACATAGGTCTGGCGATGAAAGCTGAAAGGCTGCTACTGCTGCTGATGATAGTGAATATTGGGAAATACAAAAAACTTTTTTATATATGTAAATTGTGCACGTAGCCTTAAGGTAATTCGTACATTATTTGGAATAAGTGCATGAAAAAAGTTCGTGGTAACAAACATGTGCTAATGTTGTTATGTAAATATAGTTTTACGTTTCTAAACACTTAAGATAACCACGCTTTTACTGTGGTCAGAATGAGTTGAATGCCATTGAAATCAGCCGTGGCTTTGGTCGGCTTTGAATAATATGTGAAATTATCCACT
>OY735230.1:9286585-9354085 GCA_963457665.1 Thysanoteuthis rhombus | reverse complement strand
AACGAATACGTGTCTGTGAGTATATGTATATTAACATGAGTACATATATAGACACATAAACCCATACACTCCTATACATATATATCTATGAATATGTATGTATGTAGTTTCTACCTCTAATGTCTTTATAATGATCCCATTCTGTCAGTCATAGAATGTCCATTCTACTGGTGTCCATACTCTCGGCATAAGGAAACACACACACACGCACACACACACATATATATATATATATATATGTAAATATTTGTGCTTACGATCGCAGAATAGAGAAGGATGAGCAATATAAATGCGTTCTCGGAATCCTGCCTTGCTATTGTGGTGCTGTTAGCTCAGATGGTAAGTGCAGAGTCAGGTATCGGCTGTTTCCTTGGTGGAAGCGTGTTTGAACCCCACACAGTGGTCATTTATTCATCCAAGCGATCTGGGACTGTTCGATATGCTACTAGATTAACACCGGTACCAGATTAAATATAGTCCCCTCTGTAATGTCTTTATAATCATCACATATATATAATATAGATATGTGTGGTGCGTGCATTTTTGTATATATGTTGGCACAAGTTTGATGATAACAAAAACATTTTTCGAAATTATCTCTCTCCTTTTCACTGGACTAAAATCGAATGTCTGCAGCGTAAAATTAATGCCTTTTTTTTCTTTAGGCTACGATTTTTTTATGTAACTATGCATGTGTCAAAATAACTTGGGCCTTCATTATGACTCGTTCTTACCTCCATCTTATTAGGTCCTTGCTTTTAATTGCAACTTTGACCCGGACCGCTATTCTATGACGACGAACAAAAAACGCGATCGGATATGAAGAGAATCGAACTCAAACCTTCTAGACAGAGGGAGTCTAGCGCTCGCCAAGTTGCCTATAACCATTCAGCCACAGGGACCCTAGAGTTACCATTTTTACATCTTTAAACTTATTATTTACAGCCGATATTCGACGCTCATCGATCTTTATATATGAGAGATAGTAGTCTTGGCACCAAGATGTTGAAAAAATATTCATATATGTTAGCACAGACGGTTCTTGACCTTTTTTCACAAATATGCCCGCCCCCTTTAGTAGGTGGACCCTGCCACTACGACCCCGCTATCTTTGACGAAATGATTAGTTTGAAAAAAGTACGGCGAATATGTGAAAAAAAGGTTGATAATAATTATTTCTTCTGTCACGCTTACGTCATCAGTGACGTCTACTGAAAACGCGAAAATAGAATTTTATGTTATATCAAACTTGGTGAATTGTATCTTTATTGAATTTTACTTTTAAATTATTTTGATATTCAGGAAATACTGAACAAAAAGGGGAAACTGCTACGCAACATAATGTTCTTGATATTTTATAAGTATACAATGTAACTGGAAAATTACTTAATTATTGACGTATTTCTTTAACGGCAAGGGTAAACTAGTATACTATGTTTACAATGCAAACACTTGTGTAGAGAATTGTTGAAATAATTTAAGAAATTCTTACCTCTTCCTGATAACTCACGCTAGGCAGGGGGGGTGACTTTGATTATACAGGGTGGTCTAAAATAAGCTAAACAGTTTGTTCCTTCTGCAACAAGGGACCCCTCCACTTGAAGTGACGTACGGCTTTTCGTGCTTGTTTCAATGTTTCTCTGCCCCTAACTTCAAGTGGAAGGGTTTATCGTTTCACTGATGGGAATTTCTATCATTCGCAGCTGCGTCCTGGAACCGCTATGGCTATAATTTCAGCTGTCGACAATTAATACGTTTATATCTGTATTCATGCATTAAGTCAGATTTTTCATTTTCGATTTCGGTATTGTTGGAATTATGATGATAATGGAAGTATATTAATCATGGTTATGCAAACTTGCTTATGAAAAAAAAAAAACCCCAAAAAACCAAAAACAAAACAAAAAAACAAAAAACAAACTTAAAGCTTGTTTCTTATCATCTTGGGCATGTACGAATGTATTTTAATCTGCTTTCTTTCCTAGGTCTATTTTCTATGGCATTTTAAGGATGGACTAAATATAGGCCTATAGGCATATATGAGTTATAGTTCTTCTCTTCAAATCAGTCTCTCCGCTAACAGCCTCTACTCGTAACTCCTATTCAACCAGCGGAATATCTAGACGTGTTATTGATACATATAGTAATCTCTATTGCGCTCTCTCTCTTCTCGTTTGTTACTGTCAATATAGGTTTCTTCAGTTTATAAGTTGGTCTGGCTGGCTATGCAAGTTGTTTTTTTTCTTTAAAATTTCTCCTGAAAACAGTTTTATTAATGGGCTTCCAATTTCAAATGTAAGTTTTTGATAAATTGGTCCTCAGTTTATGCATTCACGCTGGCTTTTCTGCCAATCTTTTGAAATTGGACTTTTTAGTGATCCAACAAGAGGCGAGAAAAATAAGCTATTCATCGAGACCCCGTTTACCGAATTACTAATTGATCTCCCCCAACATGAGATCCTACCAAAGGAAGTTGGTTGCAAGACGGTTTCTATTTGATGACTAACCAGACCTGTTTTTGTCTTCTGTTAATTCCTAGTATTTTTCTTAATAAAAAAAAGCCCCAAAACAATATAAAACCAAATACGCAGAACAGAACATTTAGTGTGTTCTTATCAGTCTTCAACATCCTGTCCATGTACCCAGACGTCGGCACAGAAAGCAATTGTTCCTGTCGCGTTTTTTCTTACCGACCTACCAACCCCCATCCTAACCCTCCCCCCCTAATCAGTTGGATTTCCTTCTCCCACCCCTCATGTCCGTTCTCTGTCAGCCCCACAACTTCTCCACTCTTAAAGAAAAATATTCCCGAAAGTCCAAGAATTCTTTCCTCTTTTCTTTCTCTGTTTACTAAGGTGATTCTACCCGTGTGTATGAGTTTGTTTGAGGGGAGGTTCCGTTTGTTAATTGGTGCGTTGTTAATATGTTGTTTTGAGGAAGTGGTCAGGTACAGGCCGGTCGTGGTGACGGCACAGCCTAATGGACTCGGCGAGCAGGGTTCAAACCTCGGTTGCAATAGATCGTGTTCACTTTGCAGTAATATTATTCTATGTTTCCAAATAGTTTTTTTCGAGTACGTTCAATTTACAATGTAAGTTTATGCCGAATTGTCAAATTGGTCTCTTGATCTGTCTTTGACAGCAGTCACAATCTCTGTTGAAAATTTGGTCAATTTCAGTGAACACAACCCAACAAAAGGCAAGAGTAGTAATTCATCGATCACCTATTTTTCATTTTCTTTTAAATTGATCACCCCCAACACAGCGTGTTGTCAAAAGACATTAGCCACGGGACAGTTTCTATTGAGTGACTAACCAGTCCCGTTCTTTCCTTTATTTCCTTAAGTGATTTATCCGTGAGTGTATGTGCATATGTGTGTATGTAGGTGGGGTTGTTGATCAGTAGTTTTGAACCAGTAGGGAGGTGCAGAGAGGCCCAGCGGATAACGGCTCAGACAATGGACTTGGTGAGCCGAGATCAAACTTCGTCTGGGACACTTTTACTTTGCAGTGATGCCAAAGGGAAAGGAATGAATCTATCTCGTTGCTCAGCTGCAAGTAAAAAGTGCAAGATGGAATAAGTGACACCACTTCGGTTTCTCGTCTTCTGTGAGTTTATTTCACATATCGTAAACGGACCAAGGAATTAGTAATGTGGAACCTTAGCAGACGCGTGTGAATCTATAGCCAGAGTAAGGACACTATCTACCTCTGAAGAACACTGAATTTTTTTTTACCTACTTGAAAAACTGCCCCGTTACACCCAAGTTTGTTTCAAAGTATATTTACTCGACCGAATTTCAGTGAAGCTCCATTTTAAATCTTTCGTTCCTTTCTTCTTTCTATCTGTTCACCCCCGTCTGTCTGTCTGTCTGTCTGTCTGTCTGTCTGACTGTCTGTCTGTCTGTCTGTCTCTCTCTCTCTCTCTCTCTCTCTCTCTCTCTATATATATATATATATGTACGTTCACATCTATCTATCTATCACATTCTGTTCGTATCTATCTATCTATCTATCTATCTATCTATCTATCTATCTATCTATCTATCGCAGTCAGTTCCTACCAATCTATCTTTTTCAGTCTGTTCATATCTATCTATCAATCTATCTCGGTCTGTTCATATCTATCTATCCATCGATCTATCTATCTATCTTAGTCAGTTATCTATCTATCTATCTATCTATCTATCTATCTATCTATCTATCTTAGTTTGTTCATATCTATCTATCTATCTATCTATCTATCTATCTATATATCTATCTATCTATCTCGGTCTGTTCATATCTATCTATCGATCTATCGATCTATCTTAGTCAGTTATTATCTATCTATCTATCTATCTATCTATCTATCTATCTGTCTATGTATCAATCCAATGTTTGCAGGAGCTGGACAGCCTTTTGAGTTCAAACCTTATGATGTCATTGATGATGTCATTCAACAAGAGCGTTCCTCTCCATTCCTGCTAGCTGAGGTAATATGCCCAAGGAATGAATATCCAAAAGGAAATCGTTATCAAAGGTAGACAGCATCATAAGAAGCTGGAGAGGCATCGTCTTCTTTGGATGACGAAGCGGGACTCCACCAACTAACCAACAGATGCTAGAAGGGATTGGCCTGTTTGGAAACCATTTCGAAATTTTCTTTCGTTGTTCGAAACATTTTTCTTTTTTGAATGCATTCTTCCATTGCATCTAGATGTAAGTCCTTGAAGATTTGATTCGTCATATCATATTTAACTTCTTGCTCACTGTTCTCCTCCCACTGTATCTCTGTACGTACATTACACAGGTTCTTTGATTTGTACCCTCCTGCGTACGTACGTTTCGCCTTCATTGTATCTTCAAATGTTCCGTCAATAGTATGCACTATTTGTTCAGGATAGGTAAGATTAACCGAAATGCCTATATTTGTCAAGGGAGATAATCCATGAAGATGCTATAGCTACTACTGTTGAACTATTACGCGGAGCCAATCCCCGGATGGCTAAAAGTGGCTAGATTTTCACCGATGTTCAAATAATGTTACCTTCGATTATATTGTCGATGGGGTCAGTACACGGGTTAGGAGTTATGGTTAGTAGATCAGTTTGGAATTATGGCTAGTAGGTAGGTTTAGAATTAGGGTTGGTAGGTAGTTCAGAGTTAGTTTCTACATTTTAAAGTCGCAGATGTAAAATAAAGTATGATTATCTAGTGGTGGGAGATGGAAATTCCGTTGATAACAGCAAACCTAAACACTAACCTGAATCACTAACCCTTACATTAATCGTAAATATTAATCCTAAACACCAACCCTAAACCATATTCTTTCTAGTTGATAAAATAGTTTAAAATATTTAGAGTTATTTTTGCTTTCATTTCTTCAGCGAATTTTCCTTAAAAATCTAGGAACTTGTAGCCATCAAGAAATGGCCAGCTTGAAAATTTGCTCCGTATGTAGTTGCAGCTATAGTGTATCCGTGATTTACCTCCCTTCCCAAATATCAGCATTTTGTTTAATCTTACCTATTCCAAACAATTACCCAATATGTGTTAAACGGTATACAATTATATTAGAAACATTACTCGATAAAGATCCATGTTATTGTTGATATTTCGTCGCAGAGTAGTAGTTATCAAACTGGTGTTGCAGATCATGTTCACTGAGTAGTGATTTAGATCGCCATTTGGTGCTCAATACTTGTGGCCTTGTGCCAAACCAAGCTACAGTCAAGAAATTACTATCTATTAGAGAAACTCATTCTTCTTGTTGTCCTTCTTGCCTTTTCCACCGCTTTCTATCTTTTCTTCTTTTCCCATTTCTCTCTTCTTTCCTTTCTTTTCTTCAACGATTTCTTTTTCCTTTTCCGGCAAAGGTTCGCTATCGGTTTGTAAATTCAATATCAAAGGGAGGTAAGCGATTACACCTGCTTCTGCATCTGCAACTACTGCTACTAACGTTCGAAATGAATAAAAGCAGACAGCTTGGAGAGTTCAAAATAGGTATAGCGATTTTTGTCTTCTGGTCCTTGAAAACAAGTTTTTCCTTTCTTCACTTGAAAATTATCGCTCAAAAAACTTCGTTTTCTGGTTTTTATGTTTTTGCACAGTACCGAGTCTCTAATGGAAAATATGTGAAATCTAACCCTAGACCTCATGGGATATAGGTGGACCCTAACCTTAGTCCCTAATGGAAAATTGGTGGATGCGATCAAAAGCGGAAATTACGTCGACGATTTAGAACTGCAAAGAATCTTTTTTCTACCATCTATCTACATGAATTTATTTGGACGAACAGAATCAAAGATTAAAAAAAAATGTTTAATGAATTCGTATTGCCAGTTGCAAGTATATATTCTGCTTAGTTTTGATGGAATTATGAAAAAAAAAGAAGTTCGTTGTTAATTGCAACCCTAACCCTAAAACTAATCCTAACCCTAACCCTAAAACTAATCCTAACCCTAACCCTAAAACTAATCCTAACCCTAACCCTAACCCTAACCCTAACCCTAAGACTAATCTTAACCCTAACCCTAAAACTAATCCTAACCCTAACCCTAAAACTAACCCTAACCCTAACCCTAAAACTAATCCTAACCCTAAAACTAATCTTAACCCTAACCCTAACCCTAACCCTAACCCTAAAACTAATCCTAACCCTAACCCTAAAACTAATCCTAACCCTAACCCTAAAACTAATCCTAACCCTAACCCTAAGACTAATCTTAACCCTAACCCTAAGACTAATCTTAACCCTAACCCTAAAACTAATCCTAACCCTAACCCTAAAACTAATCCCAACCCTAACCCTAAGACTAATCCTAACCCTAACCCTAAAACTAATCCTAACCCTAACCCTAAAACTAATCCTAACCTTAACCCTAAAAATAATCCTAACCCTAACCCTAAAACTAATCCTAACCCTAACCCTAAAACTAATCCTAACCCTAACCCTAAAACTAATCCTAACCCTAACCCTAAGACTAATCTTAACCCTAACCCTAAGACTAATCTTAACCCTAACCCTAAAAATAATCCTAACCCTAAAACTAATCCTAACCCTAACCCTAAAACTAATCCTAACCCTAACCCTAAGACTAATCCTAACCCTAACCCTAAGACTAATCTTAACCCTAACCCTAAAACTAATCCTAACCCTAACCCTAAAACTAATCCCAACCCTAACCCTAAGACTAATCCTAACCCTAACCCTAAAACTAATCCTAACCCTAACCCTAAAACTAATCCTAACCCAACCCTAAAACTAATCCTAACCTTAACCCTAAAAATAATCCTAACCCTAACCCTAAAACTAATCCTAACCCTAACCCTAAAACTAATCCTAACCCTAACCCTAAAACTAATCCTAACCCTGACTAAAAAACTAACCCTAAGCCTAAACTTGAACCTTACTCAAAAACTAAACCTAAATTTTATCCTATAATTGAATTGATAAAAATTCAATGAAAGTTTTCAAAGTTCAATTTGCCTACCTTTGTTCATTTCGTACACGAGTAGTAGATGCATAAGTCAACGTTATAATTTACGAACCAATAGCAAACCATTACCCATACGTTTTATTCCCTTCCATCAGAAAATCTTTTTTTTCAATTTTTGTCCTTCACATTCTATTCTACTGTATTTTATGCAGAGATTATTTTACTCTCCTTCTGTTGTGTCCATTATTTCAGTTTTAGAAAATCTTATTCCAACAACTCCTTCCTTTCGTGTAAACCTTTTTCATCTATTTCGTTGGATTATATTAGGTTGATGCAAAGGTTCGCAGTGCTATGTTTTGCAAAATGTTAGTAAAATCTTAGAAGTGTTGTTTAAGTTTCCTCAACTCTTCATTGCTTGTTGTTTGCGGAAAAGTGATAATTTTACTTTTTTGACTACTGGTCTTTTTCAGCGAATGATTCAATGAGATCACGTGTGTTGTGTGCTAAGTTGTGTTTTGGTAGATTCATATTTATGAATACATTTTACAAAACTATAATTTTACAGCATTTTATTTCCTTTGTACCTGAGCTTTTCGGCGAAACAAAGGAGATAGAGTATGTGTTATAAGATCATAGTTTTCTGTAATTCATTCATAGATAATTAAAATTTTGTTGAAATTCATGGCTGAATAAAAATGCATATTCAACACTATTCACTCATGATGATTAATCTGGGGAACAGTGACACGGGAGTTAAGCAATGGATCATTGAAATTTAGGCTCTCTAGTTTATTTATTCTAATCTATTTTCAGATTCAAAATGGTGGGGCCAATTCGTGCAAAGCCCCTTCCCAGCATGCAATTGGCTCTCCAAGTGTTGAATAGGATTGAAGATGAAGATGACTGCAAGGTTAAAGCCAGTGAGAATAAATGTTCTTCTCTGCCTGACAAAAAATCATGGAGAGAGGAATTTTTGGCTTTCCAAAAGATTATTCGGCGAATGGTCAGCGGCATCCACGACGTTATCCCTCGGCCCAGTTGGATGCGTAGAGCACTTCGGCGACCGTTAAGCCTTGGTTGGCGGTTTTTGCTCTGTTATTGTCCCTTGGTCTACTTGTGTATCTATATCGAAGAGGATGAAAGCGAGGAAGAATGTCTGACGGATGATCTGACGGATGGGGGATGTACGTAAGTGGTGATTGGATGAGGACCTCAATAAATGGCCTATTCCGTCCCTGCAACCAACAACGCCTGGCTTCCTCATCATCTGATATCCGAAACACAAATTCGGATTTAACAGAATAATCTGAAATATGATTATTTATATTATACTAAATGTCTGGTTTGGTTTATCTATTCGAGGAGCCAAAATGAGACACCAAAACCAGATTTGTAGGATTAAGATACTCCTAATATGTGCTAATTTAAAGAATACAAAAAGAAAAACCTAGGGTTTTTTTTGCAACTTAATTCTAACAATGTAGAGTCAGGGATCGTGTTCGCCTCTATCTGTAATATAAAGACCGATTTATCAAGGGATACAACAATTAGATACTAATTATAGACTACCCTCCTTTATCTATCTATCTTTTTTTATCTAATGAATTATTTACATACGAGTAAAAAAAAAAATCCGGGTTCATTCTGGTCACGTCAGATCGCATTAATTTTCTCTCCAAGGAATTTATAGTGAATGCTGGAAACATCCAATTAAACATGCGTCGTTGTGTGTCAGAAATCGCTTTGGGGGAAGCAGCAGATAAAATCTTAAAAGAAAATCAATTTTTTTATTTATTAAGTCAGTCACGTAAGTAAGCAGTAATTGATAGAAGCAGTCAGTCATAGAAACGTTAGTTTGCAGGAGAGTGTTACGGGTAGTAGTTGGAGTTAAGTTATTTCTTATTTACAGTCACTAAATAAGAATTTCAAACTCTGAACCCGACCCATGGAAATTATATTCTCCGTAAACCAACTCATATGCGTATTTCGTGTACAGTCTATAACTATAAATGCCTACTTCTATTAATGATGACTCCTTCCACAGCACTTCATCTTTGGAAGCGAGGATTGGCTGTATGAAAAAAATGTTCTATTAAATTTCATCAAAAATAACACGAAATGGTAAACAGTAAAGTATGTTCAATAACGTATTTCATTTTATCAAAATATATCTATAAGTGCGAATCTCTAACGAGTATAACGAAATGTGTGCAAATGGTGTATGTATAGAGATATTTACTGAGGTTTGTTTGATCTGGCACAGGGCTGCAAATGGCGCACGTAAAAAGTATTCCGTTCTCAATACAACACAGATAGACAAAAATATGAACAGAATATACACAAAAAAGGAAAAAAAAAAGGTAAAGTCTATGAGCGCGAAAAAAATAATCCAGTCTTGTCTCGCGATTATTGAAGGTGAACTGAGCGACCGTATTCATCAAAGATGGCGAAATGTTCTATAATATAGATATATGCGTATGTTTTTTTGTGTGTCTGTGTGTTTGTTTGTGTCAGTTTGTTTGATTGCTTCTTTTAGCGCTCCTGGCCATGTCGTTTTGTCTACAGACTTGAAATTTGGCACCAGTACTCCTATAGGCCACTACTAAGATTTAAAAAAGAATATTTTTGGTAAAAAGTCTTTTTAAAAACTTTTTGTGCCTTATTCTGATGGGTTTATTAATTTGTTTGTTTGTTCCAGCGCTTCCGACCATACCGTTTTTCTACAGACTTAAAAATTGGCATCAGTACTACAGTAAAAATAATTGAAAGAAAAAAAAACTTTTGACCCGGTGGTGGTGGGAGGGGGGGGGGCTTATTCTTACAGGTTTATTAATGACATCTATATTCTCCAAAATCTATCTGTTTTTTAAAATTCAATTTAAAATGTTTTCCCGTGGGAAACGCAGTGATGTCATAGATTTAATTTATTCTGACTGTATCTATTCCTCGATGGAATTCTTTTTACAAGGCTTAATCGATATGTCTTAATCCACGAATATAAAACGCGAGGTGTAGCCATGTATATTGTGTGGAACTTTTAAAGAATACTAATTACACAGTAAAACTTATTCGAGCTGTTTTTTTTCTATGAACGTATTCAATGGAAGAATTTGATCTTTTTCCCCCCATTAACCACAAAGTGAATTCTTCCAGGTATCCCATCTCGCTCTCATCAATTTGTTTTCAACTTTAAATCATCAAGTAAATTTGTATTATATACATGACTAAAACAAAACCAAACCACTTTCTAGTCGGTAGTAACACCTCAATGGGTAATTCAATTAGTTTACTTTGACAATTTGTTACTTGGCATTCCGAGTTCAATCTCTCACTCCACCCAACTACCCATCAGTCAGACAAATATTTCCACTTTCCCTGCTTCTAGTCAATATATATATATATATATATATATATATATATATATATATATATATATATATATATAAAATAATTAAATAATTGAGTCATCCACAGGCAGCTGTTCCGTTGTATTACAACTCTTCAGTGTGGCTATAGACTATCCATTATCCCATCCAACCTTAGCAGACCCAGAGGCTGGCATATCACCCTAAAACCTTCGTCCGCGAAGCCATCATTCATTCAATCACCTAAATAGATATTTCAATATCTTCGACTTACTGGACCATTGACCAGTGATCGTCTGAAGCAGACAGATTTGGAGGACCTTATATCCCTGTTCCATAATTGTTTGCTGTGTTGCATTTGTAACATGAGGGGGGCCGCTGTCGTGCAACAACAACAAAAAAGATGTCTTTTCTGTTCTAATGTGTTATTCAAACGGGCCAATTGCACACTGTAGTTTTACGCAGTAACGGTTGGTCTAGGTTTCGGCAATTCGTAAGAATTAAGTTTGAATTCCTCTTAACATTGACCCCCCATCACATATAGATTCTGTTTATGTTGATACGTTGACAGGCGTCCTGGATCTTGTGTTGACGTTTTGTGATACATCCATTGTCGCTATCAGTAATTATCTTGTCCGAATGCGACTTTTTTTTCTCCCTGTCAAGTGAGAAGATAAAGGCAGGCGTTTAAACGCTGATCGATGTTCGTTTTCGTGAGTTCAGTAGGAACTGTATGTCTCAACTCCTGAATTTCTCTCAGGGCTTGTAAACATTGCATTACAGGTAACTGATTGAGAAGCAATGAAGAGTAGAGTAAACTCCGAAGACGCGTCCAAGATTTCCTTAACAATGTATGAAAGATTCACCGGAAACTTTTGCATCTAATTAAAAATATGGCTAAGTTTTAATATAAATGATATGCCCTTTTTTCCTGTAATTACTAAGCATGGCTTATTTTGGTTGAAGTTTAGGATTGGACTCTGATTGTTGTCTGCTCGGTAGAGAACCACTACTTCATGGCCAAAAGACTCTACGTATCATCATCATCATCATCATCATCATCATCATCATCAACAACAACAACAACAACAACAACAACCTTTTAGCGTCTGTCGTTGGGCATAGACCTTCCCCAAGATTCTTCAGACCTCTCTATCATGGAAGCAATACTTTCTGAATTTTTCTGGTATCACTCCATCTCATATTTTATCCGTCACGGTTTTGCATGTGATCTTTGTGGGTCTATGTTGTGAGTCGTGATGTCCATCGGTTGTCAGCCATTCTTGCAACATGACCAGCCCACTGCCATTTGAGTCTATGATATCTTTGTCTCCTGTTTTTCCCCTACGCTGTCTTTTGAACTCTCCATGTGATGTAGAGCATGATTCTCTCCCGGGCCCATTGCATGATTCTTAGTTAGAGGGGCAATCGTTTGTTTTTATGTTCCAGCTCCATGGGTAACTATTATGAGGATGCATTGGCTGTTTACCCTTCTTTTTAAAACAAATGGGATTTTCGTGTTTTTAAAGGTCGAGCTAGCTCTACCGAAAGCTTGCCATTCTAGAGTAATTCTTTGCTTAGTTTCTTCTTCTTTGAGGATACATGGAGGTTGGTTGTTTCTGGGTAGATGTAATGGTCTACTTTCTCCAGGTCTGAGTTTTCGATTAGGAATTTGCATATGTTATTATATATGAGGGGTCACTGAGAAGTTCTTGGTTCGTCATGGTTCATTCAATATAAAATTACACACTTCACAGCTACAGTGACGAAATAACGCTCAGATTTCCGGAAACGGGTCGGACCAAGGCCATTTTTTCCTCGATCAGACCGAGAACCTTTCAGCACTTGCTTGTATAATTTCTATCCCATAATTGTTATTACATTTGAATTTTTATTTTCACACACTAAACGTTTCAACTATTACATAACAGAGGTAGTACTATTTTTCCGGTGATTAAGATTTCGTTAATAATTTTAATGCTTTTCAAACTTCCGAAGCCTTTCCTGTCTTTCCGTTTGATTCTCTGATTTACGGATTAATTAAACGCATATTAAGATTCGTATCTATTAATGACTTTGTTTTTATTAGATTTAAATCATTAATTAACGTCTTGGCAGGAAATGACGTGTAGGAGGTCTATACTCTTGAGCAGTTGACGTATATTACTTATGGGTTATACGTTCTGTACAATTTATTACGTATACATACGATATAAGTTGTATGTACCTTACATATATACCCTTTAGGTTGTCCACTCCTCCGTTCACTTGATGTATATAACTTATGGTTTGTCTCTTCTCTAGGGTACATTCCGGATATATATGTTATGGGTTAATTCTCTAGGTATATTTCGAATATATACATTATGGGTTGTCAACTCTCCTTGGTATAAACATCATCATCATCAGTCTTTTAACCTCCGTCGTTGGACATAGACCTTCCCCAGGATTCGCCACAATTCTCTATCATGGGCGTCGTGGAGCCAGTATTTCCTGAATTTGTCTAATTCATCTCTCCATCTTGTGATCTGTCAGCCTCGGCTTCTCATATGATCTCTGGGGATCCATGTTGGGAGTTGTGATATCCATCGGTTGTCTGCCATCCTACAACATGGCCTGTCCATTGTCATTCAAGTTTTTTGATAGATTTTATGATGTCTTGGACCCCCGTTTTCTTCCTTATATACTGTGCTGTCTTGTGATCTCTCCATGTGAGGTTGAGCATGATTCTCTCATGCGTACGTTGCATACTTCTCAGTTTGTAGGTCTGTCTTTTGGTTAGGTTCCATGTTTCAGCTCCATAAGTGACTATCGGGAAGATGCATTGGTTGTATACTTTTCTTTAGAGGATTATTGGAATCATCTGGTTTTTGAAAGTTGAGCTTGCTCTGCCGAAAGCTTGCCAAAGGCTGTTTATTTCCATGAGTACTTTTCAGCAACGAGATAGAGCAGCAGTTCCGGAGCTGAGATCCATGGACCCTGGGGGTTAGTTAAGTAGTGGCCCGTGGCTGAAAATTTGAATCGATACCGAGAATTTAAAATTAGTATAATCGAGATATATAAATAAGTTCTTTTTGTACAACTATCGTGAGCAATCTTCCTCTGTGATTTTGTATGCGAAGAATAAATAACGGAACTGACTGAATACTGAACCTGACTTTGTGACATGGAGACAACAGCAGGGAAGAGACAATAATCATCGCTCAGCTATTGATAAGCTGAAATATTTTACGCTGATACGGTATACAATGATTTGATTGAATGTAATCCATTTAAAGTAAAAATGACTTTTCAAAAGTCAATTGTAGTCAGTTAATTACTGCCAGGATACTCCATTTATAGAGAGGGTCGTCGAGTTTTCAAAGTTTCGAAACCACTGAGATAAGGCACAGGGCTCACTTGTGATGAACTGTAATTTACCTGTTCGCTGTCATGGATTTTAGAAAATGCGAAAAATGTTTACAAAAGGCAAAACAGCAAATGAGTAGATAACATGGTTCCTCAACTCTTGGGTGGGCAGTGAGTAACTGTGCTAAAAATGGTGAGCGTTTTGAAAATTTAATGGGCGGTGAAGAAATGTGCATGAAGTGGTAGACATTTTGAAATTTTGGAGGGCGGTGAGTAAAAGAGCACAAAATGGTTAGCGTTTTGAAATTTTGGTGGCTGGTAAGCAACAGTGCAGAAATTAAAAAAAAATTCTGCTGGGTGGTGAGCAATAGGGGAGAAAATTGTGGTCTTTTTGAACATTTAGCGGGCGGTGAACAACTGTGCAAATAATGGTGATCGTTTTGAATTTTTGGAGGGTAGCGAACAACTGCGCAGAAAATGGAGAGCGTTTTAGAATACTGGTGGGCAGTGAGCAACTGCACAGAAACTGGTGGGGATTCTGAAATTTTGGTGGGCGGTGAGTAAGTGCGCACAAAATGGTGAACGTTTTAAAATTTTGATGGGTGGTGAACAACAGTGCTGGAAGTAGTGGACATTTTGAAATTTTAGTAGGTGGTGAGCAACTGTGTAGAAAATGGTTAGCTTTTTAAAATTTTGGTGGGCGGTGAGCAACTGTGTAGAAAATGGTGAGTGTTTTGGAATTTCGGTGGGTGGTGTAAAAAAATGGTGATTTTAGTGGGCGGAGAGCAACAGTGCAGGAAACGGTGGTGGGTGGAGAGCAACATTGTAAAAAATGGTGAACGTTTTGAAATTTTGGTGGACCTTGAGCAACAATATGGAAAATGGTGAGTGTTTTGAAATTTTGGTGGGTGGTGCAAAAAATGGTGGGTTCTTTGGAATCTTGGTGGGCAGTGTACAACAGTGCATCAAATAGTGAAGGTTTCGAAATTGTGATGGGCGGTGAGCAACTGTATAGAAAATGGTTTGCGTTTTAAAATTTTGGAGGGTGGTGAGTAACTGTGCTGAAAATTGTGAACGTTTTGAAATTCGGTTGGGCAGTGAGCTACAGTGCAACAAATAGTGGGCGTTTTTAAATTTTGTTGGAGCAACAATGCAGAAAATGGTGAATGGGCGGATTTTGGTGGGCGGAGAGCAACAGTGTAGAAAATGATGAGTGTTTTGATATTTTGGTGGGTAGGGAGCAATAGTGTAGTAAGTGGTGAGCGTTTTGAAAATTTGTTGGATGGCGAGAAACTGCAGAAAGTGATGGGCGTTTTCAAATTTTGGTGGGCAGTGAGCAACAATGTAAAAAATGGTGGGTGTTTTAATATTTTGGTGGGTGGTAGATGATTTTTGCGTGTTAAAATCTGTAATTGACAATAAAAACTGCGACATTTCATCTTACAAATTTACCATGCAGCACGGTGATATCAACCATTACGTAGCTATGTAGTGAAAGGTGTAAATGAGGTGGGCGTACGTCTGTACTACACTCTCTTTAGATAAGTATAATATACATGTAACCCTCATGAAATGTAATCAGATACCTGACACATGGATTGGATTGATGATATCTAAAAACGATACGTGTGTGCCAAATTTTTTGTAACTTATTTACATCTCTTTCGAAAGAGAAACGTTGGAAGATGTTCATTTTCATTGTTTTCTTTAAGAGTTTTTTCTTTTTGCTATCCTTTTGAATATTTAGAAAACAGGTGGGCAGTGGAAAGAACTCCTATGTGAAAGCGGGCGGTGACAACCAAAAGGTTGTGAACCCCTGATGATCAACGTCCCAATATATTTCATAGTAATTATTTTCCTTGAATTTTCAACACACACACACACACACACACACACACACACACACACACACACACACACACACACACACACACACACATATCTATATCTATATCTATATATATCTATATATATATATATATATATATATATATATATATATATATATAATATTCTGCTGCACTGCTGGTTGAATTGAATGAAAATAAAACTATTTTGAGTATGCAATGAAAACTTCCCCATTTCATTTTTTTACGAGAAAAATCCTTCACCGGGGTTACAACTTTGAAAGATATACTTGGTAGCTACCACTACGTCGCAGAGTTCAGCATTTTCTAAAATACGGTATGGTACATGCACTCACATGTGGTAAAAGTATGTCCGGCATTAGATCCATAATCTGATGTCAATTTATATTTAGAATCTGGAGTCAAGACGTTATATTTACAAGAATAAGAGAAATACGAAAATGAAGGCAACACTGTGCCGAAACACTTAGGGTGAAGAGCTGTATTTCTGCATGGCAACAGTCAAAAACATTTCGATAGAAAGACAACCTCAAGTTTCTCAAGAAGCAAAAGTGAAGTGAAGTGAACTTTGATTCTGGAATGACGGACAAGAAACAAGCGTAGAACGATGTTGTCAAAAGAGATAATGTTCCAACTCTACCATTACTGCAATCTGTTTACTTCCGGGACTGAGTATCATAGAAATAAGTCCTGACGTCACTCCAGTTCGCATGAGCCACAGTTTCGCCCATAAATAAGTACACCCAACCATTTGTATTTTATAAAAAGTTATATCTATTCTGAAACAGATTTATTAGGATTTTCTTTTTTCTTTATTTCTTTAGAGGCATTATAAGATAAAAAACGGATGTTATTAAACATCCTTTATGTCCAAACTCCTCAGAATTCAAACACGTTTGTCTAAAATATGAATATAGTTCAGTCCCAAGATAAGTACACCCCAACGAAAAATGTTTCTTTAATTCTATACAGTAGGTAAATTTTCAAAGCAAACTTGATTATTTTGAAGGAGATTCGAATGGATTTGAATATAAGTAGAGCATCCAATGTTCAAAAAGCTCTTATAAAGACATGGTTTTCAGTATACAGAAGTTTATTTCAGAAATGATTCCACGTGGAAAAGAACTCTTTCCTAATTTGAAGCAACGTATCATTATTAATTTTCACAAGCAAATCAACGGCTACCAATACTACTTGACTGATATTAAGCCAAAGAGTTTGCAAAATTACAAGAAAAGTGAAAAAGTCAATGTACTATTTCGATTTCAATAATCAAACGTAACCTGAACAACATAGGCTTAAATGGCCGACGATCACGAAGAAAACCGTCACAATGAGACACAAACAGGCTCGTTTAAAATTCGCACAGGTGAGTAAAGATGAAATTAGAAGTTTTGGGACAGCATACAGTGGTGAGATGTAACAGAAGAAATCAATCTTTTCGGGTCCGATGGCTTCCAATGAGTTTGACTGCGTCATTGCAAGGTGCAAAAGGAAAGAAAAAAGTGAGATGCATTTCATCGACGGAATCAGGAATGCTGACGATAACATCAAAATATTGAATCAAACACTTGTAATGAAGAGATACGTTCCAGCATAACAATGATCCAAAACATTCCGCTAAGAAGACAGCAGACATTCTCAAGCATTAAAAGGTAAAAAATGCTTGATTGGCCTAGCATGACACAGGATCTAAATCCGATGGGGTCTTTGTGGAAAGTACTTAAACGGATTGTAGAAACACGACAGCAATCCAACAAAACGGAATTGAAAGACTACCTACTGTTCGGGTTGAAAACATTTCGGTGACTGGGAAAAGCAAGTGAGGTCAATGTCATGAAGACTACAAGCAGTCGAAGAAAATGAACGAGGCCACAACAAATATTGATTTCAAATATCTTCTTTCGCAAGGGTGTTCTTATTTTTTGGCTGCAACATATTCAGAGATGCATATTACAGAGCTTCGATGTTGTAGAGTTTGGCTATAGTAATCTTAGTATATAATATATGTATATGAAACTTTCGTTAATTTACTTTCATATTATGATATAAGAATGAAAATTACATGATAGACACTCTCGGAACTTGGTGTCTGACTACACTTTAAAACACCTAGGGTTGAATTGAAACTTGAAAAAACAACAACAAAAAAACCCCTTAAGATACTTGAATTATGGAAAATAAATATCTAACAAAATAGCTTTAGGCTCCTTGGTACCTATCCATAAATTTTCACGGGTATATACTAGTGTAATATATATCTGGTAGATGGGGAATTATGTGTAAGTAAATATATCGCTTAATTCAGTCCTGCTGGCCGTCCAGTACTGGAAAGGATACTAGATAGTCTATAGCCACACTGATGAGTTGTAATACAACGAAACAACCGTCTGTGGATGACACAATTATCAATTATCATTTATTTGTGTATATATGTAGAAATAAAGTATTCAATACAAACACGTTATTTTTCTGCCATGTTTAGGCTTCTTCGGGCGAATGATTCGACTTGTTTGGATCCCTATTTATAACGTTATTAGGGGTCTATCTGGCTGGACAACCTCCCTTTTCTTTTTATATGTCTTTTCTTTTTTCTCTTCCCTGTTTAATTGTTGGTCACTGCTGGTTTTATTTTATGTAGGGGAAGTACATTTCTGTCTGGTTGATATAAATTATTTGGGATGTTGCAGACACTTTCTTTATCAGAGTGTTGTTGGATATGGTAAGATATCGGTTATTGTATTACCGATTTGTACACACACACACACACACACACACACACACACATATATATATATATATATATATATATATATATATATATATATATATATATATATATAATATATATATATATATATAAATAAAGAAATATGTCCCTGGTTTATGTTTGGTAGTGTTCACGCTGGTTCTCAAAAAAACAAAAACAACAGACTTTTTTTTTAGTGGTCACTGCTCAGGAAAATGCAAGAGAAGTAACTTATTAATTGGTCGCCCTTTTGTCCGACCTTTCAATTAATCACCCCAACATGGATGCTGTCAAAACACATTGCTTACGTGTCGGTTTCTATTTATTGACAAACCAGACCTGTCAACAGTTTGAATTAGGTTGAATGTGTTTAATCATAAGGTTGTATGTATCTCTGTTTTGTCTGATTCCTGTTATAGCCTAAAAGTTATAACGGATTGGTCCACGTGAAATAGATTAACATAGCTAAGACAATTAAAGGCTTATATTAACATGAAATAGGCTTTTATGATAGAACAATGAATGATAAGTCGCAGAATGGAAGAACGTTTGAAACTAAAAGGAAAAAAAGGTGTCTGTAAATGAATGAAAGAAATGTTTAATGTTCATTCGAGACTTTTGCAAAAACAAAAAACTAGAATACTTTAATCTTTAAAAACAAATTATCTTATAAGTGCATCAATAACCTCGTCACTTTTGCTAGTACCTAATAATATCCATTTTGATTGAATAACGTTCACTATAAATAATAAAATCCTTGCATGTTTTGTTTAGAAGAAAAATTAACTTTTTATAAAAACAATTGTTGGAGTTGTACTCATTTATGGACGATACTGTGCATTGAAAATGGGTAAGCTTAAAATACGAATGCAGTTCATACTGACTAAAAGCCAACTTGACAAACGTCATCAACATTTTTGACGCAACCTGACGCAAAGGGCTGCATCTACTGAGATATGATACACGCGTCCCACGCATATATCTATAAAATACTCGGTTTGATGTCCATTCCACCTGCTCCCGAAATGTCTGGTATGAGAGTCATAATACGAATCCAATTAATCTTTTTGGAGATTTGAATTTAAGAAAAATAAATCACCAAAATGTGAAGGTCGGGGTGGTCTCCATTCAGAAGTTACTACCCTTGAATTATTATTTGAATTCACCCGCATGAATTTAATTCTTTAATTCATGTAAAAAAAATTAAATACCAAGTCGAGGGTAATAAGTTCTAGTCAAAGTTACTTCCCTCGCAATTTTAGGTATTTCTTTTCTTATTCAATTCACAAAAGAAAAATAGTTCACTTTTTAAAAAGTCTGTATATTGAAGATTTCTACTGTTTGTGAGCGGTATGAAGCGGTACATGAATTTAAGAGTTGAGAGTTATATTTTTCCATGCGGAGTAAAGACGTTATTTTCGCAAGAAATGACCAAGCACTGAAATGAAGACGAAACAGTACTCGAATGGTATCTGCAGGAAATTCGGGTTCTTGTATGACAAATAGAACCACTCTTTTTTTTTTAATAGAATCTACCCAGACTTCCAGAGTCGGGTTTTGACTGTACCGATTCGAGACTGTGAACGCATGTGCAACGCTGACCCTGTTTGAGAGGAGCGTTCACATGTTGGATTGGAAACGAGGTCCCTCAAGGAAGGGACCGAGTGAACAGGAAGTCCACCAGCCAGAACACCGCAGAGACAACACTGTCGAAGAATAAACAATAACTTTTGGATGATATACAAAAGGAGAGAATTCACTTTCCCCAACAAGAAAAGAGAACAGGATCTGTTAAAAATCTGCGACGTTGTTTATACAGTTTTGACAGCACTTGACAACATTTGTCAACGTTTGTTAAGATTTGTTTACATTTGTTTCTGTTATGAAACTATTTGATTTTTCAAGTCGATCTCTGTGAAAACGTCTGAAACGAAAGTAAATTATTATTGCATCAAAAATGAAACGTAAAAAAAAAAATAGCCTGAAATGCCAGATAATCCATTGACTAAGGAAAAAGGTACACACATACACGCACACACGTATATATATATGTATGTATGAAATGTATACATTAGTTATGAACACAGTATTGTCTTCTTTCTTTCTTTCTTTCTTTCTTTCTTTTATGCACTTTTTATTTTTTAAAATCTCGGGAATTGATTTGAAAAAAGGTAAAGTATGACGTAAGAAAATGTTCCACTTTCTTTTCCTACTTTCTCTATCCTTCCTCTCTTGTGAGCGCTCTCAACCTCATGAAATTGTGTCTGTTTATTGACCTGTCAATATCGTCGCAGGTTAGGACATTTTTAGAAGGGAAATTAATTTGCCTTGCCGTTTTCACTGCTCAAATCTAATGGTTTAACTCAGGCGCTCTCACACTGGGGTACGTGTAACCCCCAGGGCTACACAAGAAAGATTACTGGGGTGCACAGGTTATTTTTTTCAAACGTTGGAATTAATCACCACCAACTGAACCCCAACTCGTGCGTCATTTGAGCCTGACATACAGTTAGCAACACTGCCATGGGCGTCCTCTAAGAAATTTTGGGATGTTTGGGGCAAAAGCATATATTCAGTGGTGTGTTTACAAAAGCATATATTTCCGGGAATAGGGGTAAGAGCATATATTTCTTGTGGAGAGGGACAAAAGGATATATTCGTAATATATTTTAGTGGCAACCCTGTTACGCGATAGGTACTCCACACACAATTTGTCAAGTAAGCAAGTACGACGCACTATATGTCAGGTAAGCAAGTACGACCCACTATATGTCAATTAAGCAAGTACGACCCACTATATGTCAATTAAGCAAGTACGACCCAATATGTGTCAAGTAGGCAAGTACGACCCACTATATGTCAAGTAGGCAAGTACGACCCACTATATGTCAAGTAGGCAAGTACGACCCACAATATGTCGAGAAAGTAAGTAAGACCCACGATATGTCGAGTAAGCAAGTACAACTCACAGTATGATCCAGATGTCAGATAATGCATTTGACCGTCGACGGAGACTCCTGACCTGACCTTTGAGCGAGCCCCAGCAAATAATAATGCAGTGTCTTTATATGGAAACACTTAGTTGGTATTACATAAAGCAATTATGCAGCACCATTATTGTTTAATGATTATTAGGTTTCAACATTTAACCCTTCGTCGCCTTCAGTGGGAAGGCCGGTTAGATGAGAGGGGAAAATGCTTCGTTTGCTACCTCACAATGGACATCCCGAAAAAACAAACCTCTCTGGTTTGCATGTATGTCCACGGCCATTAGACCTCCTTTCATGCTTTGTATGTTTATTCGTGTTTATGTGTGCATTTGTGTGTGTATGTGCCTATGTGTGAGCGTGTGTGCGTGCTTGCGTGTGTGTTTTAAAGTGTAACAGATAGTGTGCAAATCTGTCCACTGTGAACGATATGCAGGCATATCTCTCCGAAATTGTGTTTACTGGAAAGAAAGACGCTCATTCATCTGATTCCAAATACAACATTAATTAATTAAATTAAAGGACTGACTCTTACTGCATGTCTTTTGTCATATTGTCTATGTCGGGAGTGTGCACCGGAAGAAAAAAAAAAGGTTCGCGAACCCCTGTTTTGACTCTATCCATTCTGTAATAGTTTCATTCCGGAATCTAAAATGCATAGACTCTTCAAAAGAGCCACAGAAGACGGAATGAAGTGCCCGATGATAAAGGCACACTCTCCTGACTGACCCGACTCAATCTGCGGGCAATTTGAAGATCGTTTGATTGTAAAAGAATTGAAAAAACAAAACAAAACTTTTTCTGAAAATTGCAGACACTGTTTCACCTTTATGGTATCCCTGATTGGCCAGAATGAAAAAAATCCCCCCCCCCAAAAAAAAACAATAACAAAAAAACAAAAAACAAAACAAAACAAATCAAGAGTATCCATATAGCAATATTTTGAATAGTAGGGGTTTTAATGTAGCATAGTTAAGGTATAGAGTAAATTGATGCAACTAGTTATAAGATGAAAAAAAAAAAAAAACATTAAACCATTACGACTTATCAAGGAATATCCGTGTATCTGGGGTAGAGCTTTGCAACCTTTTTGCATTGGTGACACATTAAAGAGATATCATTTTTTTTACACATAACTCAAGTTTTGTTTGCAAAACCACATATATGATTAAAAATACCACTTCTAGTAAAAAGATAAGATAATATTCGGAGAAATCAATAATATTTGACTTAATTTCACAAGAAATCATCGGCCACACATTATAGTGTCACGATACACAGTTTGGGAAACTCTGAAGGATATTTGAACACTCTAATTTCACCCCTTTTGTTAGATACCGTCAATCAAAACTGTCATCATCGACATAGGTTTCTCCTCTTTGCGAGTTGGCTAGCTGGCTATTTATCAATGTAAGTGTTGTACGAATAACCTATATCAATAGAACTATAGGAATGAAAATTCATGATGATAATGATGATGCCTTGAAAAAAACGATTTCTTTGTTTTTTTAGAAATTCCATCAAAGAATATGTTTTCAATCGAGGGTTCAATTTATGATGTAAGTTTATGCTAAATTGGTCATTCTAGTTTGTGTCAGGCAGAGTTCAACTTTTAAAAAAAAATCGATTTTCCTTAGTGATCATCGCCAAACAAACGGCGGGAGAAGTAACTTCGTTGATCACGCTTTTTTTCCCTATTTTTTAAAATTGATCATCCCAAACATGTTGCCAAAAACGTCGGTTGCGTGACGGTTTCTATTGTGTGACTAACCAGACTTTTTTTCTACTTCGAATCAAACGAAGCTTAGTGAATAGTTATGTATACATCGGGCCTAATCGCCCCCTTTTCTTTTCTCTTTCATTTTGCTGTCTTCTTCTTGTTACTCTTCTTCTCTTTTTGTTTCTCTTTCTATACTTCTTCTCCTTCTTCTTCTATTTCTCCTTCTATTTCTTCTTCTCCCCCCCCCCACTTTTTCTTTTTGTCAAACACAGAAACTGGAGTCGTCTTAATTTTCTTACCGTAACAACAATCCTCTCCAAAATTATGGGTGTAAACCGACATGTAAAATTCATATTGCCCTACTGGGATTCGAACTAACAAGTAACTGATTTCCAAGAGGCCGTCTTGATGTCTGGGCTGAATTGATAACTCTTAGATACTAACGAAAATTTATCATACTGACATACACGGGCTTATTTCATTTTGATAAATAAATAAATAAATACATTTATACAAAAAATATTTATATTTTATTTCATTTATTATATATACAATACAAAACTTATAGTAACCATCTTCAGTCGGAATAGATGTTGGTTTGTAGTTTTGATCATGCAGCAGTCAGGCTCGTCTGTTTCCTTCTCGCCCTTATTCTTCTTCTTCAGACGCTTTCCATATCTGTATTTCTTCTTCTTCTTAATCGTCTTCTCTTCCCGGTTATCTTTCTTCTTATTCACCACGTTCATTCATATTTTTCATTCTCCTTCTTTTGTTTTCATTCCCCTCTTTATGCTTACCTCTTCCCTCTCCTTTCTCTTCTACACATTTCTCTTTCAAATTGTCGACCCTCCATCCTTATCTCCTTCTTTGTCTCTCTTCATTCTTTTTTTCTTTCTTCGTTTTCCTTCTTTTCTTCCTTGTCCACACACACGCACACACACACACACACGCATAGACACGAACACATGCAGACACACAAAAATTTCTGCACTTTACCCCATACTCCAGACTTTTTTTCCCTAGGGTGTGGCACACTATTTATTTTATTTTATTTAATGGTGTCACACTATTTATTGACATCTAGACAGCTTCTACAGCTCTCACCACTACCAACGACAACCCCAATCACTAACAGCCTATTTCGGGTGGGTACGGTTTCACTGTTTGGGTATTCAAATGGATTACGTAAAAACATTTCCTTGGACCCCTTAACCCTCTCTAGCGCCCCCTGTACCACTCCTCCCGTCCGTTCACAATTTTGGGCGTTGGTGGCGTGGGCGATGGTGGTTGGGGTAATGGTCGCGTCGAGGAGCTTGTCATCAAGAACATCTTAATGTTATAAGATGCCATGTGGAACTGGGGGATGAGAGGGGGGTAGTGGATGGTACAGGGTAAGTGGGTTCCGAGGTCGAATTTTGACTGTGGAATCTCAAAATTGAATTAGCAAGTATGAGGAAACCAAAAGTACTTCCAAATTCACAGCTTAACGAACCCAAACCCAAACCCAGACCCTTAAATTCAGACCCTAAAAAAGTGAGTATCCCCCTCGTGTTTTTCCCCTCCTTCTTTTCTCTCCCTTTCTTTTTTTCTTGTCGTACACTACTTTCACTCTTTCAGACTTCTGTTTCTTATTTCTTCGTCTGCCTACCTATCTATCTATCTATCTATCTATCTATCTATCTATCAGAATTTCATCCAAAGGACCTGTTTCAAACAAAGGTAAGCTAAGTATATATATATATATATATATATATATATATATATATATATATATATATATATATATATATATATATATACATATATATATATATATATACATATATACATATATATATATATATATATATATATATATATATATATATATATATATATATATATATATATATATATATATATATATATAATTTGATGGCAATATAGTGAAATTTCTTATACCTTCTTGTATGCCTCATTTCCGGGACGCATTTTTATGTTTACCATCTTTTTCATGTATTGATTTTAAATTGGATTCTGTTTCTCGTTGTCAATGTTGAAACGTTTTTATCGTCATTAAGTGTGTTGGAAAACATTATCCCCCCCCTCTCTCTCTCAATATATATATATATATATATGATTTTTCGAATGATTCATTCGAAAAAACAAAACAAAACAAAGCAGACGGTTGATTTGTTGGTGTTAACCCAGAAAAGATGTGACAACAACGAAACAATTTTGCAGATTGTAGCGAGTCTAATATCAGATTTAAAATAAATTTATAAGCAGTATATACATGGAATTATAAGCTGTATTTTATTGATTTATGTACTGAAATATTGAGCACTATGTATTTTCACCAAATACGTTAAAACACAACACACACACACACACACACACACACACACACACACATATATATATATATATATATATATATATATATATATATATGAATGGATGGATGACTTGGCTTTTCTGACGAATGCGTTTCGAATCAAACAAAGCTGAAAAATATCTATGTAGATTTAAAACCTTATAAAACACTCACTTCACCATGTTCATACATGTTTTGTATGAAGCTTAGCTCAGTAAATCTTCTAACCAATGAACTTACCACCATTTTCTCCCATTTATGTACGTTATCTGAGAACTTAAGCCAAGTAAGCATCTCTATGTAGTGCATAACCTTGGTGTTGTGATGAGCACGCTAATTTCGCTGACAACGCACAATTGGCGTGAGTTTGATACTCCTGTGCACCTCGAACATGTAGCCTTGTGTCATACCAAGGTGAGCTAGGTAAGAAAATAAATGTAACTTCTTCTTGAAATGTATATGAATGAATAGATAACACGAGCCCGTCTTAAAATAATGATACTGCTAAAAACGATATAATGACGTTGATTTTATGATTTATGGAACCGAGACAGCCGTTAGGGAGACACGACGACATAATTAGTCCAGTTGAAACTGTTGATGCTCTTTCATATGAAAACAGGAGAGACACGATCTGACAACAATTGCAGCCACCTACCTCATTTCAAAATGGCAGCCATGAAAAACAAATTTGGCGTTATAGTACAACAGATTGGTTGAAATTTCAAACAGAATAGTTCAAAATGTGAAGAAGTGTGACTATTCGCATACTGGTAGATTTTTAAAATGTTTATACATACATATATATATATATATATAATAACTAACGCTCCCCTATTCAGGTTTGAGCACTCTTTATGTGTGGTAACTCATTCATTGTAAGCTTATGCAATGCTCTTCCATAGGAATAGAGCACTCTATTGGATGGGGAACATATGCTAAATAAGTATATCGCTTAAATTCAACCTCACTGACCGTCCAGTTCCGTGGAGCAGAGTAGGATACCGGCCTCCGGGTCTGAAGCTAAGGTTTCGATCCTACCTCGTGGTACTGGATGGGATAATGGATAGTCTATAGCCACCCTGAAGAGTTGTAATACAACGGAACAGCTGTCTGTGGATGACACAATTATCTAATCATTATATATAAATATATGTATAAACAGGACACACGCGATCTGATTTTTTTATTTAAATGTCTTCCAAGCAACCCTTCTTTCCGAGAAAACCCCCCCACAGAGTAAGAGCTGAAGCAGGCACCGTAAAAAAGCTCCTTTCAGTTGTCAGACCCTCTCTTATAGCCGCTGAGAAAAATTTCTCTCTCACTCACTGTAGGATGTTGGGTTTTGTTTGGGGAGTAAATGTGCCAGTTTGCCTATAAGGCACAAATAGAATAAACCATTAAAAAAATAGGTTGATGCAGGAATCGAACCGTCTTAACAAGTGCCGCTAAGTTGCCTGCTGGTAAGTCAGAGGCCCGAATAACTGCTCTGTATCCAAATCTCGTCTTGTTCGATATTTGCGTATAAATTAGCACGTTTCTATGATTGGTCATTCTATTTATGCTGTCCACGCCAACTGGCGTGTTCAAGATTTACGAATAAAATGAGGCATTTATAATTAAAGTAGCCGTTCTTCGAGTCAATTGATCCTCATAGTTGTGGAAAATTGTGATATGGAAATATTCTGCTTGTATTATTTTCAATAATGAACGTAAGTGCAAATACAAAAATGCAGAACTCGTAAATTCTGTAATGACTCTATAGCTGCAGTTGGTGAAAAAAAATTGAATGGATTAGATGTTCTTTGACGAACGTCACACCTTTTGATAGCATCACTCTTCTTCCTTTCTTCCTTCTTCTTTCTGTTGTTTAATGTAACTGGAACCGAACGACGGACCTACCAACAAGCGTGTTATTGAGATGTGTGGACAGATCTATAAACAATAAAAAAACAAACAAACAAACTTGTGCATGGCCAAGGACTGAGTAAAAACTCTCAGAGTTGTCGACTCAAACGTCTTTTTGCTTAGGCATGCTTACGTGCAGGGCCTCCTTGTATACGTGGGCGGACATGGACCTCCACCCAAAACAAAAAAGCCAACTTTCTCTCTCTTTCTCTCTCTCGATCGTATTTATTGGCTGCGACAGAGGCTGCCGTTCTTATTCTGTCATCAATTGATAGGGAAAGCAAGTCTGCACAATATTTCAAATGGTTTCTGATTACTCCACTGGAATTTAAGGCTTCTTGGTAGACGCGATGAGGTTTGGCAAAAAAGAAGGTGGGGTACGTCGGGGTGGTGGTGGAGTACGGGCACTTTGGGGTTGGGTATGGGGGGATAGCGAGGCGAACACCACTTGGAAGCGCAACGCCTAACAACCCTGTGTAGACACACGCACTGGCATACACACACACACACACACACACACTTGCACACGCACATGCACGCACGCACGAATGCAACCACACAGAAACACGCATATAATGGCTACGCAAATGGTGATTCGGAAATGTTTTCCGTGTCTGTTGCAGGTCGAGAGACGGCTAGCGAGGCAACGGGGTAAACCGTCCCAAAGCAGTTGCAGGAGAACATCAGAGAGCCGGGTGGAGCTCCTACCTTGCGTTACTGCCCCTTTTCTTCTGATTTTGCTCTGCTGTTTGCTTTAGCTAGGGGCTGGGCTAGACCTTGTATCGCCATGTCCTTTCGTCAATTGCTTCTGCCACTGACGATAGTTAGTTCTCCCAGAGATGAAAGACCTTTTCAAGGAGTCCTTGTATCTCCTCTGTGGGGCCTACGTCTCTGCTGTCCAGAGATTAGTTCTATGAACAGGGGAAGGGGTCTATTAGAAACGATATTCTTCTATTCTTGCCATGTTACCAACGCATCGTTGTGAGCCTTTTGCAGCAGAGCATCAATGCTTCTAGTGATAAAATCCCCCATCGGCGCATCACAAATGCTACTGATAACTCAAAGAGTTCAAACAGTAAATAGTGAAGATTTTTGCAGCTATCCTTTGCGTTAACAACAGGAAAATAATTACTCTGAGAGAAATGCAGGGAAAATAGATGTTACGATTACCAATTTCCCTTAACTTCTGTGCAGCATCTCGTATACATTAGATGTGACTATTGAATAATGAAAATAGCATTATGTAAACAATCTACGGCGTGCATCAGAGGGCCAAGTGGTATACATCGACCAATTGACCCCCATGAACAACCCCTGAGAGTTTCAATCCGCTCTCGTCTTCAGATCGTTGTTTCGCTTCGCGGTTCAAAAATCGAGCAACGCATAACGCAGCGCATAGCGTAACGCTTTTTTGTGTAATTGATCAAAAGGCTACCGGATATTTTCGTAAGCCAACTAATGTTTATGGAAAAGAATGCGTATCACATGCATGTGTGTTCAAGTGACACAAGTGGATTTGTGAAGGTCAAGAGGATGTCAGAGATGATGATAGTTATGGATGCTCATTCACACTAAGAACTGGCGAGAATGTTCATGCAATCCAACAAACCGTTTCCAGCAATTATTCCGAGTCCGGATCGTCGATCATTCTGAGCAATTGGTCATGTTCAATTTTTTTCCCTTTTTTTTTGTCCTGCATTGTATATTTTACAAGTATACCGATTAATCAAATTCTACATTGGGCGTTTTAATGTCTAAGTATAACCGATTGGAGGTTCGGGTTAATTTATTTAATGAGTTATGTTTTTACTAAATACTAGATATCAAATAACAACCGACACTTTCCTGTTCTACTGTGGTGACATACTGAAGAGGTAAGAGACGATAGAGTGTCGCCACTTATCGTATTCGATACCTTGTGAGAACCCTCTCATTTCAGTGGGGAGTACTGAGAGAAAGATGCTTTTCCCTGGATCTCTCTCATCTATCATCATCATCATCATCATCATCATTCTTGGAACGTCCGTCGTTGGACAGAGACCTCTCCAAAGATTCACCACGATCAAGGGCACCGTGGAGCAAGTATTTTCTGAATTTGTCTAGAGCAACTCTCCATCTTGTGTTCTGTCGGCCTCGGTTTCTCATGTGATCTCTGGGGATCCATGTTGTGAGTCGTGATGTCCATGGGTTGTCTTTCATTCTTGCAACATGGCCTGCCCATTGCCATTTGAGTTTTTTTAAGAGTTTCTATGATGTCACGGACACCCGTTTTCTTCCTTATATACTGCGCTGTTTTGTGATCTCTCCGTGTAAGGTTGAGCATGATTTTCTCCTGTGCATGTTGCATGCTTCTCAGTTCGCAGGTCTGTCTCTTGGTTAGGTTCCATGTTTCAGCTCCATATGTGACTATCAGGAGAATACATCGGTTGTATACTCTTCTTTTTAGGATTATTGGGATTATCTGGTTTTTGAAAGTAGAGCTTGCTCTGTCGAAAGGCTTGCCATCTTAGAGTGATTCTTCGCTTGATTTCCCGCTCTTTTGAGGATCTCACGGAGATTCGTTTTCCTAGGTAGATGTTGTGGTCTACCTTTCCGAGTTTTGCATCTTCTATCTTGACAGTTATGTTCTTATTCTCAATATGATTCCTCAAGTTCTGGCAAACCAATAACCATGGTAGAATGTTCACCAGTTCTGTTGATCAGGGTTCAATCCATGGTCGAATCATACTGAAGAATTTTAAAATGGTCTGCAATGCCCCTCCGCTGAGCACCCAGGATAAAAAGTAGGATTTAGGTTGTCTGAACCGATTCGAAAACGCAAATGGTAATGGGCTGGTCATGTTGCAAGAATGGCAGACAACCGCTGGACATCACAACTCAAACGTAGATCACTTGCGACACTGTAGCCCACAGAAAATGAGATGGCATTACAAACTAGACAAATTCAGAAAGTACTAGCTCCACGACGCCCATGATAAAGACCTATGGTGAACATTGGGAAGGTATATGTTCAATGATGGACGCTAAAAAGATGATGATGATGATAGAGAGGGATGGGCTCTGTCAACCTGTCTCTCCCAAACGACCCGGTACTGGGGACAGAAAACCGTGTTCTGGGTTACGGGGATACGTGCAAGTTCTGGCCAATGTGGGCTTGAGAGAATTGTTATGTTTCACTTTTGAGCCATTTTTGTCGACAAAGGTGTTTGTGAGTGCTGTAAAATACTGTACGCATTTTTGGATCCCAACAACCGATGCATCATACTGATAGTCACCCATGGAGCTAAAATATGGAACCTAACCAAGAGACTGGCTCTCAAACTGAGAACTATGCTGCGTGCACGTGAGAGATTCATGCTCAACGTAACACGGAGAGATCCCAAGACAGCACAGAATATCAGAGAAAAGACGGGAGTCTGAGATATAGAAGCAGTTAATGGCAATAAGCTGAACATCTTGCAAGAATGTCAGACAACTATAAGACATCGCAACTCACAACGTGGATCCACAGAGATCACAATGACCGGCAAAATATAAGAAGATGTGTCGAACTAGATGAATCCAGAAAGTACTGGCTCTGCGATATCCATGATAGAGAGGTCAGGCGAATCTTGGGGAAAGGTCTATGTCCAACAACGGCCGCTTAAAGGCTGCTGCTGCTCATGATGATGATTATGATTTCACACTAATATTTCGGAGGAAAGTGTCTGTCTGGAACTACCTCACCTCAAACTAATGTCCACACGGGTAGAGAAAGAGCAAAGGTAAAAAGCTACAGCGTCCTTCTCTTAAAAGACAAATCCCAATCTGTGTGTGAGGCAGACGTGCTAGCCATCTCACTATCTGAGCGGACTGCAGAGAAAGAGTGATCGAGATTAAAAAACAAAACTTCCTCATATAAAAAATAAGCCTACAAAAAGATATCCAAGCAGGAGAGAAAAAAAAAAAAACAACAAAAAACACGATCTCTGCAAATGTTGTGAATCCGACTAATGGCTATTAGGGCCGTGGTTGAATATAGATAATAAAAAAAAGAGGAAGAAGTTAAAGGAAGACCCGGAGTCCCCGCCAGCAGCCCGTCCGTTTGTGCACTTTCAAAACGAGGCAATAACTGACAGCTATAAATATCTCTCACGCACGAACACGTAAGTGCGCATGCGCCGGTAAGTCTCTTCAACGTATTCAACCCATTTATATTCCGATCACCCAACAACTGTCCGTGAACCATAGACCTTTTCTCAATACATAACGGGTTTGTAAGAAGCAGACGATAAAGCCAATCGCCCCCTTGTTCCTTCTCTTTAACTCCTTCCCTTTCTTTCACGCTTTTCCTTTCTTTTCCCTTCTTTTTTCTCTACCCTTTTTCTTAATTTATCGTTCTCATTCCTCTTATTTCGTCTCTGTACCATCTTTCTTTCTTTCTCTTTTAAACCTAATTTCATCAGAAAATAATTCTAAAAAAAAGGAAGAAAATCGCTACGGTTGTTCGCGAAAGGTGCTCCGATGGTCAAAATGTTTTTACCCAAAATTACAAGTGAATTTTTCTTTGAAGGAGCATCAGTTGTTCACCATGACACTGTCTTGGAGGTTCATATATTCTCTTGGGAGCTGCTGACGAAGTATTTGGAGACGGTACTTCATCGGATAAAAAATAAATCAAAATAGTATCACCTCTACTAATACTACCAGTGTATGTTTTACATTAGCAAGCGCACCAAGGAAAATATGGAGTTTTGAATCTTTTGGCTCAAGCAGCATTGCAGCTAGTACGGTTCCCCAAGAGAAAAAAGAGACGTGAGTTCGAGCATCGACGAGATCTTATCCTTCAATTCCGATCTACACTGTTTACTAACGACCCATCTTGAGTTCAATTCGCTCGAATGCTCTTGCGAAAGACATGAATCCGTCTCTCCCTTTAGCTATGGGTTGAATGTGTAAGGTGAATTGCATGAGGCTGCTTGTCGCCCGTATGTCTTTTTCAAACATCGAAAACGGGACTGAATAAATATTAGCGTAAAACATGGAGCCGAAGGGTTCGCTGAAGCCGAAGCCAGCGTAATGGCACTACTCACTTGTAGGGATCGAAACTGGCTTGGATGGCTTCTCTGAGTTCCGTTTTTGCCACTTGCAATGTCTCATCTCCAGGTGAGACAGGTACAATTCAATACTGCCTTTATCACGGAGAATCTAGCCGGAGACACGTTTCTTTGGTAGCGCTTAGCCATTGTACAAAAGGGTCCGGGTCAATTGGAATGACCCAATGCCTGAAGTCAATGTCGACGGAATTAAGTATCCACGTGCAAATGAGTGTGGGTTCTCACGTGAAAATATCTTGTGTCGTATTTCATATTCGAGATGAATAGACTAAACACAGGTTTCTTCCACTATCCGAGATTTAAAACCTTTCGTAAGCCAAATTTCTGAGGAATTTGGGGTCAGTTTTCAACCCTTCATCTTGTTGTGGCATTTGGTTGGCAGAACATATAGTGAGGATAAATTTGAATAACAAACACGCAATAGTTCTCATACCCTCAACACCTTCACTCACTAAAATGAATCCGCCACACGAGAACAGACAGACCAATAACTTTACTTAGGTTATTCCTTGTAAATGTAGGAAGATCTATACTGGAGAAACGGGCAGGCCCCTCGGAGTCCGACTCGAAGAGCATAAAACAACGGCGAAATAGAAAGATCTAGGATGGCCGACCCTGTTTGGTGAGAGAAAGGCGAACATTATCTTGGAGGAAGTCAAGGTTACTGGCGGAGACCGCTGTTGAAAACGCCCACATCAACATGTCGACAAGACAGACAATTGCTGAATTAAACTTTCTGCTACTCAACAGAGCTAAGGTATTGGAATCTACGCCCAACAGGGAAAGAAAAATTCTACCATAATCACATGGTACGCACGAAGGAGGCCGTAGAATGGATAGGCCGAAACTTTGGATTAATAATTCGAACAACAAGGAATTCAATGATCGGAAATGAACACGGAGAGAGAGAGAGAGAGAGAGAGAGAGAGAGAGAGAGAGAGAGAGAGAGAGAGAGAGAGAGAGAGAGAGAGAGGGAGGGAGAGAGAGAGGGGAAGGTGTGTGTGTGTGTTGTTGTTGATGATAACCCTGATCCGAACTTGTGGAAAACATCGGAGCACAACGACGTAACTACGGAAGGCTGTTATGCATTAACCCTAATCATCATTTACATAAGTTAATCCCCGTTAAAACGCCTGAAATAAGAACAAATAAACATTACATCAAAAATAAAAAGCAATACAATATGATTCATTGGCAAAGGAAAAAGTTATATATATATATATATATATATATATATATATATATATATATATATACGAAGTGTATATATTTGTTGTGAACATTGTTTAGTCAGCTTTTTCCACATTTCTTTATTTATTTCTTCTGTTTTTTTTATCTCTATAATTGATTAAAGAAGAATTGATATGACGTAGTGTGACGCAGGAAAGAAATAATTCCTTCTCCTGCCTCTCTCTTAATATCCACCCTCCTATTAAGATAAGAGCTTTCTTTCCTCGCTGTTTATTTCTCTTTAATAACTTTATCTCCAGGTCACTCAATTCCTTACAAACGCTATTAACCTATTCAAGTCAGATTCTTACATGAAATTTCTGCTGCTCTTACAACTGTTGACTTGTGCTGCAGTTGGAAGAAAAAAAAAGAAAGAAAGAAAGAAAGAAAAAGAGCAGAAGATAATAAAAATGAGTTTCTATCAATCAATTCGAGAGAGACTGGTATGCGGGATATTTTTTTCTTCACCGTTGAATGAAAGATGTTACCCATCTACTCAGTGAAGATAGGTAGTCTGTAAATCATGTTACGACGAACTGGATGGAGCTCTTCTCCTCGCTGTTATGGTTAAGCATACGGTGTTCTGTTATATCTATGAAGTCCGTTCTGGGTGTGTTTCGTTTGTTTTGCTATTTCAATCATTCATGGTTAATGCTTTACGGCCTGAACACCATTTGCACCAATTACACCAATTCTTAGTTGACTGTTTCAATAGATCATCTTGTCGTCAGATTTTTCATCTACCGATATTAGTAGAGCGTTAGTGTCAATGACACGCCCAAAGTCTTCCAGCAGAATTGTGTACGGCAGCACAAAGGTGTTTTCGCCCAATCACATCATTCAAACGAATTCATCCTTCAGCCATCCCGTTTTCATCTGTTCTAACCCTTTTACCACACCATACTATATTTGCTCGCCGGTAAACCATAGAATCGACATACTTCATTAATCGACATATCCTATCGATTTAGAAGTTTCGATACTCAAATCTCTGGTTCCGAGTTCTCCAGGCTCCGTGCAATGCTCCAGTTTCACCCTTTAGGCCTTAGACGTCCTCTGAGCACTGCTAGCAGAGACAACATTCAACTCAACCCTACCGACTATTCTGCTTGAACTCAGTATTTCACTACTTTACGAGGTTTCCCTAACATATGACATTTGTTAGATCATTAGTCCTTAACCCGATCGTATTCCGATTGATTTGTTAAATGGCTTGACATTTTTTTTCAATTTGTTTTGGAGTAAGAAAATACGACTATACTTTAAACACGTTCTCTTATGTAAACTGTTCTACCTCGGTCGTAGTTTTCCTCCTCTTTGGAAGAAGATCCCAGAAAAATAATTGCCCATGTACAATGGTTATTGATAGATAACTAAGGTCAAACCTACATAATCTTGACGTGTCACATGAACAAATGATGTATTTTGCCTTCATTCGACCACGTGTATCACCGATATGCCCTCGTAAAACATCATCTACAACCATAATGTTTTCAAGCTGCGTTGATATTGCACACTAATTCGATTGTCATAATGACACCCGTAGTAGCACAGTAATAATTAGTATATATATATATATATATATATATATATATATATATATATATATATATATATATATATATATATATATATATATGTATTTATACATATGTTTTTCTTTTCAGCGAACCTACAATTTTATTAAATGTTTTATTGGTGATATTTTGGCCTTACTGGTTGACGCCATTTTCAAACTGAATTAGGAGAGTTACAAATTTTCTTGTTAAGAATCGTTTTGTCATTTTCATGTCGTAATCGTTTAGTCATTCTTTTTCATGAATGGAATCCAGAACACAATAAGGAGTGTCACGGCTAATTTGAGCAGCTGCACCCGAAAACTCTAAGCATTCAACAATATCACACAAAAAGAAAGATAAGGGAAGCACTTGAAATACAATTCGTAAAAAAAAAAATGAAATATAACAATCGTGAATCGAGATGACGGGAAATTGGTACCAAAGTATTCTTGGATTCCTCCCATGAAAGGAATGACTAAATAATTGTGTCACAAGAATGTCAAAACGGTTTTTCACAAGAAATTTCTGTAACAATTTGAAAACGGCGTTGACCAGCATGGCCGAAATATCACCAATGAAAATTGAAATAAGTAGTGCGTTCGCCGAAACAAAAAGTATATACATATATATATATATATATATATATATATATATATATATATACACTAATTTGACTAATGCTCGAATCTTTACTCAATTCTTTGAATACTTTTCTTTTCTCAATTTCTTTTTTCTTTTTCTTAAAAATAATCGGTGTTTCAAATTTCATAGCCACGAAGTTTCCCGAGGTTTCTTTCTCACCTCATCCTTTCCCTTTTTGCTGCTACTCCCCTTCATTCGCCATTTGTATATTTTTTTAATTCCTACTTTCTTTTTTTAGTTCGAAAAAAAAATTTCCATTTCTTTCATTCTCTTTCGTTTTTCTCTCTTTTTTTTTTAATCCACCCTTTCCTTTTTGACTTTCTGCTCTCTGTTTTCTTACCTTTTTTTTTTTTGACCCCTCACTCTCTCTGTCTCTGTCTCTGTCCCTCTCTCCCCTTTTCTTCTTACAAATAAGCGACCATTTTATATTCAGGTCTCTTTTTCTTTCCCTTTTTCATTTGTTATTTCAGTACCTGTTCCTTTCAGTTTGTTTGAGTCGTTCTCTTTCTTTCTATCTTTCATTCATTCTTTCTTTCTTTCTTTCTTTTTGCCTTCTCTTTCTTTCTGTCTCTCATTTTTCTTTCTTTCTTTTTTCCTTCTCCTTCTATCTTTCTTTCCTCCTTTCTTTTTTTTTCTTCCTCCCACTCTTTCTTTCTCCTTTGACCTGTACTGTTATCAATACTTGCTCTTCCTCTTTGCTTTGTGCTTTCCTTCGTTGCTATCGTGACATTATTGGTGTCTTTCTTTTTTTCTTTCCTTTATCCCCTCCCCTTCCTCCTTTTTTCCTCTCTTCCTCCCTTTCTCTCTTTCTCTTCCGTTCTTTTTCCGTGGTTTTCATGTTATTCATTTCTTCCTTTCTTTCCTACCATCTCATATATGAATCCCTTCCTTCCTTTTCTTTGATTCCTTCATTTTTCTTTCCCCCCTTTTCTTCTCTTACTTTCTTCTTCTCTTCTCTTTTATCCACTGTTCTGACATTCTTTCTTCTCTAATCTCTTTTCCCCTCTCCTTCCAATATTCTTTCATCATTCTCTTTGCTTTGTTCCTATCACTAAAACCTGTTGTTCTTTATCTCTCTTTGTTCCTCTCCTTTCTTTCCCCCCTTCTTTTCTTTTTGTCTTTCTTTCTATCTTCCTATTTAATTCCTTCTCCATCTTCTCCTATATCAACCCCTTCCTTCTTTTTCCTCCCTTCCTTCCTTCTCCTCTCCTTCCATTCGTAACTACTCTCTTCTATTTATCTTCCTGTCCTTATTTCTCCTCTTATCTCTTTCCTCCCTCTCTTCTCCATATTCTTTCATTCCACCCCCTTTACAAATCTACAATTTTCCCACAATCCTTTATGTTTTCTCTCCGTGTCTCCATGGTGTCCTTAACAGATTCCAATCTCTCCTGTTCATAAATCATCGCTATGCATTCTTCCCGCCTTTTCCAAGTGATACCATCGACAGATACACGCCCAGCCTCGTTTTTTTCAGATTCGCCTGCCATTTAGAGCTCATAACTGACATGTCATGTCTTGCACCGACGCCATTGTATCAAAACTTAACCCTCGCATTATTCTCTACTTTTTTCTGCACACATGCACATTCCAGGTCTTTTTCTTTCAGATATATGTTTGTTTTTTTTTTTTTATTTCTGTCTTTATATTATTTCTTGCTGGCCCTGTTCTTTATTGTCTATCTCTTTATTTTCCTTTCTTTCTGCTTTGCTATTTTCTATCATATCCTTACTTTGGTTAGTACTTTCTTTATCTAATTTTCACTCTTTCTTTCTTTTCCCTTACGGGCCTTCTTCTTTTTAGCTCTAGCTCTCTTTCTCTTTCTCTCTCTCTCTCTCTCTCTCTCTCTCTCTCTCTCTCTATATATATATATATATATATATATATATATATATAAGAATTACGAGGATTTATACAAGGTGAATGTCAACATTTTGTGCCTACCACACTCATCGGCAACCGGCAATATGTTTTTTTCCTGTAATTATGAAAACAAAAAGACCATACGCATTTGAATAACGTATTTTCTATCATCCAATCAGGTTTGATTGTTTTTGAATACCTAACGATTCCAACCCATATTGGTGGTTCTTGAAATTTCCATAATTCACTTACTATAATATGTGTTAATAAAATTGGAATTGACAATTCCTGTGAGCCAATTTCTTCTTCTTTTCAAACTCTATGGCTGGAAACTTATATTGAAGTATTCAGAGATAGTACAATATTTAAAATGCACGAGAATTCATAAAAAATAAACTAGATGTATGCATAGGGAAACAAGTAATTAAATCCGGGTGATTGCATGAATATTTTTTTTTAATTTTGGAAAAGGGAAGTAAGTCTGATGGATTGTCCTCATATGTACATTTCAATTATTTCTTCGTAGTCATTAACTTAGTTTTTGTTGTTCTTCCTTTTTCATTTTTTTTCTTTCTTTCTTTCTTTCTTTCTTTCTTTCTCAATGAATTAATAGAAATTCTTCATTTTCTTTTCAACCTCTTCTTTTCTGACGCTCTTTCTTTCTCATTTCACGATACTCCCCTCTTTTTTCCCTTTCCAGACACTTTTTGTTTGTTTGTCTCTTTGTCTGTTTGTTTCTTTCTTTATTCACTCTTCACCATTCTATATATCCCAGACGAAGACACGGAGCGACCCACCATCATCACATATAAATTATCATCGCAAGAATTTTCTTCTTTTTTTTCTTTTGCATAAAACCTGAAATCGGAAAACTCCTAAAACAAATTTAAACAACTGCATCAGTGAGAAAAAAGAATCTCCTTAGCGCGAATAATATTAAATGAATCTGACTTGTACACGACTGAGGATCGCAAACGAATGTTGCTCGTAAGTCTGGGTAATTTATAAAAACTGTTCTCCTGTTTTCCGTTTAGAAAATCGTATGATGCTCTTTAGAGTGCCATGTTGATAAGTAACAGTTTAGATAGTATTTTTAGTAGAAGTAGTAGTAGTAGCAATAATAATAATAATAATAATAATAATAATAATAATGATAATAATAATAATAATAATAATAATAATAATAATAATAATAAGCCAGAGGCAGTTTTGGAGAATGACAACCACAAACTACTGTGGGACTTTGACATCCAAACTGACCACCTCATCCAGGCTAGAAGACCGGACTTAGTAATAGTAGACAAAAAAAGGAAGGCCTGCCAAATAGTAGACGTTGCTGTGCCTGCAGACCATAGAGTAAAAAAGAAGAAGGGTTAAAAAGGGAAAAATACCAGGACCTAGCAAGAGAGTTAAGGAAGATGTGGAACATGACAACCAGGGTAGTACCGGTCATAGTGGGCGCACTAGGAACTGTCCCCAAAACGCTGAGGGAGAGACTGGAGGAGATCGGGATTAGGGGAAGGATAGAGACTGTACAGACCACAGCACTACTGGGAACTGCACGGATACTGAGGAAGGTGCTAGAGATATAAGTACTGCAACGAATCGTAGCTCTGTCTTGATATGCGAAAGAGAGAGGAGACGTTAGCTGAAGACCTGAGGAGACTTATTGTCACTCAGCCTTCAGCGATAACCACTGGGCAACCGGTGTGAAACTGTAAACTGCAGTATTACTGTGGCCTATGAGAACGAGGAGAGAAGGGCTTGAGACTTGAGGAGACTTGCTGTCACTCAACCTCTAGCAGTAACCACCAGGCAACTGGTGTGAGATTGCAAGGCTTCGTTCCTTTTCAAGATGAATTCTGGTGACTTACTTTGAAGACCTAACTAACTCAGGCTAGATTTTAAAATTTACTCTGTGATTGAATGTCTTATTATTAATAATAATAATAATAATAATAATGATATTAATAATAACAATGCTATTTTGACTACAGGCTGCCCCTGATGATTTTGTTCTGGGCTTAGTTAAAGAAGTTTTCTTTAGATTCTAATGATACTTAACGTTTGGCTTTGAGATGAACTCTGATTATTTTCGAACATTTCAATGATATTTTACTTTGGTTGATTATTCTTGATATTTTGATGGTATCTTTGTACCTCTGAGATGGTTTTCTTTGTAAGTCTGAGAAATTTTCTCTTGCAATGAAGAAGCCACTGCCAAGTCGGAAAAAGTTGTTTCCTGGACCTGCACGTGGGTAAGTGGAATTAAAATTGAATTTAAAATTATTATATTTATAATTTATAATTCAAAATGAGTTGTCCCATTGAAGTATAGAAAAGCGAGGGGCGAGTATATATATATATATATATATATATATATATATATATATATATATATATATATATATATATATATGTGTGTGTGTGAATGAACTTTTTGACTGGCGGCACCCCCCACCTCCCTCGAGATTAGTATAGTATAAATTGGCTGTGGTCGCTTGGCCATCTACCCAGCGGGCATTGGAAGAAAAAACAACGAATATCGAAACTAAGTCGAGACTTATAACATTTAAGGGAGACATATGATCTTTAATGTATGTAACCCCCCCCTCCCCAAGAAAAAGGCTTAGTGTTATTTCTTTAGTTCAACAATCAGGCAAATGTCATATCACTAGATAGATATCTCTGCAAGCCTGAATGGCTTGTCCTTGTGAGGCCATACCCTGGGTGGTAGGAGCTGGTGGGGCTCTTTGGTTACCACTGTGCACATCGGTCTCAATGAACCCACCAAGGTCTGGCGCTACCTTAAAAGAACCAAAAGGGCTGGTGGGGCTCTTGGGTTACTTCCGACTCACATCGGTCTTAACCAACCCACCAAGGTCTGGTACTACCTCCAAAGAACCAAAAACCCCAATCATGACAGTACAACCAAACCATTTTACCGCAAAAAACGGGGCACAGATCCAAGACCTGTGTGTCGTAACCGGCAGGTGTTCCCTTGTTAGCCACCAGGAGGGACCCGGTCGTCATCCTGTGACTGCTGGCCAAAATCTCGGCTCGTGTACCCTTAATGGCCTTCAGGAGGGACACAGTCGTCACACAGCTACTGTTGGCCAAAACTCGTATACCACTAATGACACCCAGGGAAAGCGCAGTCCTCACGGGGTGACTGCTATAAAGAACAAGAGAAAGAGATGGACAAGGGAAGAGAATAGACTAGTTATGTACTGTTACTATAAAAGCAAGCCTTCAGTGCGATCTTATAGAGAGCGTATGCTCCAAATATGGAGGGAAAAATCTGCTGTGGAAGTATCGAACCAACGCCTTGCTGACCAAGTAAAGCAAATTCAAAAGAAGAAATGGCTGTCTGAGACTGAACTACTAGAGATTCGCATTAATGTAGAGAGAGATTCAGGTGACACATCTGAAGAATGCCCCCCCAGCACAACTAGTACCAATAACAAAACTAGAATAATCCCCCATGAGACCCCCACAGTAAGCTACGCACCAGAGGGTGATGACGAGGCACCAACGGAAGAAGAGAAAACCAAAATACAAGCTTTGAAAGAGATCATGCGAGGAGAGAAAACAACACTCCCCTCCCTAAGAGACAAAGACAGAAAGAAAGTCGGAGAAGTGACCGAACAGGTCAACTGCCTTTTACAGCACATAGAAACAGACACCCTCCTAGAACTCAACAACCTAATTTACGCAGGGGCGAAAATGGTAGCACAAAGCTTCACAACACAAGATAGGAACCTAAGCAATAATAGGGAAGGGAAACCCAACTGGGAGAGAAGGTTACAAAGGCAGATCTCCCAACTACAGAGAGACGAAGTACTGCTTAGAAATACACCACACACAGACAGACCACGAGTAAGACTTTATAACAAATATAAGGTAGCGCAAAAAGGCATCGCAACTGTAGTCGAAGAGTTACACCAGAAAAGACTAGCTAAAGAGGCAAGACTAAAAAGATACAGACTAAGAACGGCCCAATACACACAAAACCGCACATTCCAAAACAATGAGAAAAAGTTTTACCAAGATTTAAATGGAGAAAGAAGGCAGGACATAAAACCAGATGCCACAGAGGCCAAGAACTATTGGAATAGCATATGGGGGCACCCAAAAAGACACAATGTAAAAGCGCAATGGTTAGGAAACATGAGAAAAAAACTAGAAGATATAGACAAGGGAGAACCAATAGTACTGAATGAAACCACATTGAAACATACTCTTAGGAAAGTAGCCAACTGGAAAGCACCGGGTCCCGACGGGATCCATGGGTATTGGTTCAAAAAGTTCACCACGTTACACGGCAGACTCACTCACCTACTCCAAAATTGTCTAAATGAAGGCAAAGCACCAGAATGGATGACTAAAGGCAGAACCACCCTCATCCAAAAAGACCCGGGAAAGGGGAACATAGCAAGCAACTATAGACCAATCACTTGCCTACCGCTTATGTGGAAAATCCTGACCGGGCAAATAGCAGAGAGAATATACATGTCAATGGATAGAAGGGGGCTACTACCAGAAGAACAGAAAGGGTGTAGGATAGGAACCAAAGGGGCAAACGATTTACTCTACATAGACCAGATGATCTTAAAAGAAGTAAGGAAAAGGAGAAAGAATATCGCAATGGGATGGATAGATTACAAAAAGGCATACGATATGATTCCACATAGCTGGATACTCGAATGCCTTAGAATGTTCAAAATTAGCGAACCGGTGGTTAAATTCATTGGTAATTCAATGGAAGACTGGAAAGTAGATTTGACAGCCGCAGGGGACAAACTAGCCGAGGTAGGGATAAAAAGGGGAATCTTCCAAGGAGACTCGTTGTCCCCACTATTATTTGTTCTAACAATGATACCGCTTAACAGAATCCTGAAAAACAGCAAAGGATACCACTTCTCTAAAACAAAAGGAAAGGTCAACCACTTAATGTACATGGACGATATTAAATTGTTTGCAAAAAACAGGGGAGAGCTTGAGACTCTGTTCAACGAAATAAGGGAATATAGTGATGACATAGGAATGGAGTTTGGGATAGAAAAATGCGCAATCATGGTGATGCATAAAGGAAGGCTTTCAATGACTGAGGGAATAGAACTTCCGGACAACAACAAGATTAGGGCATTGACTGCACAAGACCGATACAAGTACCTAGGTGTCCTTGAATGTGACACGATAAAACGGGAAGAGATGAAGGGGAAAATTAAGAGAGAATACCTCAGAAGGATAAGGAAAATATTAGAAACCAAATTAAATAGCAGAAATCTAATAAAAGGAATGAACACCTGGGCTGTGTCAGTAGTTAGGTATACAGGACCATTCCTAGGATGGACAAAGGAAGAGCTCCAATCAATGGATAGGCGAACAAGGAAACTTATGACGATGCATAAAGCATTACACCCTAGGGATGATACAGATAGGCTATACGTTAAGAGAAAAGAAGGTGGTAGGGGGCTCATCAGCATAGAAGATTGTGTCCAGAGAGCTAAAGTAGTCCTAGATAGATATGTGCAAACAAATAGTGAAGAAATCATAAAGAGCGCGAGGGATAGTGCAACAAACAATAAAGTAGAAAACAATGGAACAGTACAGCAAACTAGAAAAGAAAAATGGGAAGGGAAAAAATTGTACGGCGAGTTTAAAAGACAGATAAATGATATAGCAGACGAGAAATCATGGACATGGTTACGAAAGGGAAACCTTAAGAGAGAAACAGAATCGCTCATCATGGCAGCCCAAAACAAAAGCATAAGGACAAACTACATAAAAGCAAAAATCGACAGAACACAGACAAACAGCAGATGCCGCATGTGCGGTGAAAGAGATGAGACAGTAAACCACATAACTAGTGAATGTAGCCAACTCACCCAGAAGGAGTATAAGCATAGACACGATAGAGTAGCAACGATGATACACTGGGAACTAAGTAAACAAATGGGATTTAACCATGGGGAAAAGTGGTACCAGCACAAGCCAGAGGCAGTTTTGGAGAATGACAACCACAAACTACTGTGGGACTTTGACATCCAAACTGACCACCTCATCCAGGCAAGAAGGCCGGACTTAGTAATAGTAGACAAAAAAAGGAAGGCCTGCCAAATAGTAGACGTTGCTGTACCTGCAGACCATAGAGTAAAAAAGAAGGAGGGTGAAAAAAGGGAAAAATACCAGGACCTAGCAAGGGAGTTAAAGAAAATGTGGAACATGACAACCAGGGTAGTACCGGTCATAGTGGGAGCACTAGGAACTGTCCCCAAAACGCTGAGGGAGAGACTGGAGGAGATCGGGATTAGGAGGAGGATAGAGACTGTACAGACCACAGCACTGCTGGGAACTGCACGGATACTGAGGAAGGTGCTAGAGATATAAGGACTGCAACGAATCGTAGCTCTGTCATGATATGCGAAAGAGAGAGGAGACGTTAGCTGAAGACCTGAGGAGACTTATTGTCACTCAGCCTTCAGCGATAACCACTGGGCAACCGGTGTGAAACTGTAAATCGTAGAATTACTGCGACCTATGAGTACTAGGAGAGGAGGGCTGGAGACTTGAGGAGACTCGCTGTCACTCAAACTCCAGCGGTTACCACTGGGCAACTGGTGTGAGATTCCAAATAATAATAATAATAATAATAATAATGATAATAATGATAATAATAATAGCATCAACAACAACATAACACAAAAATAAGCACGAGAGAATCGAGATTGACTGAATTAGAAAACGCGAAGGAGGATCAAGACTTTCCATATCATAGCAGCACTGGAGTCTGCGGGGAGATACTGAGGAAGGTGTTGGAATTTTGAGTGTAGCGTATCTGGTGAGGATCAAACTAGTTATCATAGTTTGTGAGAGGAACTTGTTGATTACGATTAAGTAGCCAAAAGAGTATTTAAAAGTAATTTTCATGAGCGTAACTTATTTTGACACACGGTCCATCCAAATTGTAGAGCCTCACGTCAGAACTGAACTCACTACAGTCGCTCAGTCTGGCACAATGCCACAACTGTAACACGTCTTGATCGGATCAAACATTATAAGGGCTGCCAATGCTGGATTTCCCCCTGCCAGAGCTGGGGGTTCCATTAACCGTCTGTATTTATGGGTTCATTTTTCAAAAACTAGTTTGGGCTTTTTAAAGGAATAGATTCTTGAAAATATACAAATGTGTTCGAAATAACGCATCTTCAAATAAGCTGTTGATAGATAAGTCATCAGTGTTTGAATCTCGTATTGTTAAACTCCAAAGAGTTGGTTTTATTACCGTGAATTCGTCAGATCTTGGAATTTCAGATCTTACAATTTCAGACACCGGAACTTGGGGATTCTGAGTCTGAAACACGATTAAGTGAAAGAGGGGAAAAGAAAGACTGATTCTATGACGTCATGTCGTGTCAACTCACGTTTCTGAGTACTCGGTATTTTTCTTTGTAAACATTGAATTTCTGTTATGAAAATATTGTTTCTCTATATAATAACAAGTATATATGTTTTATTTTTTCATTTTTGGTGAAAATTATCTTGCTACTACGGATGTCATTGAAACAGTCAATACAATATTAGAACAATTGCATGATATAAAAACATAGGAATTTTAAAAAGGCAGTCGATATTCATTTCGAGGTATTCGCCTGAAAATTTTATCCTTAGTTACAAATGAATTTGAATTTTCGTTAGTGTTTCCCTGATCGGGCGTTGTGGTACTCATCGGTAGATTTAGGGATTGGGGGTGCCAAACATTTTTTTGTTTTTTTTCCCTTGCTTTCGAGGTCAGTGGTAGATGAACCATTTGGCCGAGTAGACCTTTTCTTTGTTTCTTTTGTCAAACACTTATAATTGAGGTTTGATTTTATTTTCGTATAACAATGACAGATGACAATGACTACAAGAAGAAGGAATAACGCCACGCACAAATAACAGTGATGCACACAAAAAATGATGACGAATTCACTCACACTCCAAAAGCCCAACTCAGGTGGACTTGCACTGCTAAAGTTTGAAAATCCCATTTACTGTAACTATGAATAAAGGGGTTAAAATGAGACACATGTTTTTTTCTCATAAGGTTGTATGGAGTAATTTAAAAATTTTAATCAATTTTAAAAGTTAATTTTATCGTCAAAATTGTTGTCATTAATGAGAAATCGTTTACTATTTCAAGATAAATTAAATAAAAGGAAGGTAATTATCGTGATCTACCCATGAAAGTAAGTAAAATAACTCAGTCAATAACTGAACAAAGGTAGCATCAAATTCTGAACTTATGTAAAAAAAATTTCAGTCAAAAACAAATATGATCAGAATAAATTCTATTTATGACATCACCGGCATTCTTCTCCACTTCTAGCGTTAGAAATATTAAGATTCTGGAGAATCTAGATGTTATCAATAAACCTCTTAAAAGGGTCAAAAAAGCTTTTTCTCCAAATATAAAAAAAAAGAAGTGGTTTAGGGGAATACTGATGCCTATTTTCAAGTCTGTAGACAAAACGGTATTGCCAGGAGCGCTGGAATGCACAAGTAAACAAATAAACAGACAAACACACGTACATATAAAAAAGGATAGAATCAGTTCATCATCTTTGATTGCTACGGTTGTTCAATACAGATATTTTTTTTAATCAAAATTGATATTTTCATAATTTTTTTTTCATTTGAACCGGGTTTTTCTGTGAGCCTGATCTGGGGTTTTACTTAGTATTCCATCAGCAACCCTGCTTAATATAGTTATAATGGGTTTTTAGTCTTTTTGGTAGCTTAGTACTGTACGAGGTAAAATCAGGAGAAATACAAAGAAGGAGAATTGTTTCGCCACAATAAAAATTAGCATTCGACCCAGATTTTTTATTTATTTAGTTTTGAACCACTTGTGCCAGTAAAGAATGGCGCATATGATGAATGATTTTGGTTTCCTGCCGTATTAGGGATGATCAGTTAGAAAACTGGAAAAAAGGGGTGATCAATGAATGTTCTTTTTCTTGCTTTTTGTTGGGCAGAATTCACTTGTAAAATACCAAATGAAGAAAAGAAAAACAAAAATAAGAAAAAAAACAAGCTTGTGTGCTGACTGATACAAACTAGTGAGCGATATAGCATGAACTTACATTGCAAATTGACCCCATTAAAAGAAAATACAGGTGTGGGAGTAATTAAAAAAAACAAAACGAAAAGTTTTTTCTGTACATAATACGAGTAAACTTTTGAATTTTCAGCCGTTCAGCTCTATTTGGGTTAGCCTGTGCACCCAATACATACATACATACATGCCTACCTAGCCGGCCAGACTAATTTGTAACTGAAGAAACCTATGCTGACAGATTTGGTGACAGTTTCTAAAAAAGCCTGAAAACGTCTATCTATCTATCTGTCTGTCTGTCTATCTATCTATCTATCTATCTATCTATTGAGTACGTGGGTGCTACACAACACCTCTGACTGGAACGTATGTCAGTGTTTGCGTATGCCAGCCAGGCTTGTCGAATCTCGATGAGATATTGATCTGATCCCCACGCACTTTATCAGGACGTGTTTACACAGCGGCCGCGACAACGACTGTGTTATCGCGTCTAAAAATATTGACTTCCACTTAGACACGCTTTTCAGCCTCCGTTCTGCACTGACCTCTCGTCCTCCTCCCCAACACTCGTCTCGTCCCCTTTCACACACCCCAGGGTCCCTCGCTTTTCCACTGGGCCACGCATTATGGTTTTAACTTAGATGTTTGCCAATGCAGTAAGGATGGCATCACCACCCCTCGTAACTAAAGCTGTCACCTATTCATTTGTTTGTCGATGCTTTTAGGGAGCAGTTTATTATATATCACGGGTGATGTCGTGTTCCCGTACGACGGTCACCGAAGTTAAGCAACGTCGAGCCCGGTCAGCACCTGGATGGGTGACAAACTGCGTACACCAGGTGCTGCGAGCAGCTGATGATCATGCAAAGAGTCATCCATGGCGATCCAGTTAACCCTTTTATGAGGAGATCGATCTCTACACTACGTGCAATAACGTAAGCCAAGGCCCCCATCCACAACCTGATCACCCGAACCTTCTGACTGTCTTGGCAAGAAATGAATGAAAAACGGATAATGTTATCAAACGTGTATCGTTCTCAAAATCAGTCGCTCTAAAATACTTTATTGAAAAATGATTAAACAACGTAAACAGAATATTGAAACAACGTTAATGGAATAAACGATAAGATTAATTTTACATTGTCTAGGCTAAATGGTACATTCGCCGTGTAATAATGGGTGATCATTTCAGATGAGAGTTTCTATGTAATATGATGCGATTTATAATCATTACGTCGGATCATATATCCATTTCTTAATACCCCAATACATATATATAATAATTAATAATTGTGTCATCCACAGACGGCTGTTTTGTTGTGTTGCAACTCTTTAGTGTGGCTATAGACAGTCCAATAACCCATCCAGTACCACGATCGTAGGATCGAAACCTTCGCTTCAAACCTGAGGGTCGGCATTTTATCCTTGCTTTACACTGAACTGGACGGTCAGTAGGACCGAATTTAAGCGATATATTTACTTACGCACAATGCCCCATCCACCAGAGTGCTCCATCCCATTGTTGAGATTGTAAAAGCATATTATTCCGAAATTGTTTATAGTTTTCTTCAATCTTCAATGTCAGTATCAATTAACAAAAATACGGCAATTCTTTTATAATTTTATAAGGTTTTGAATGCACATTGACAAGACAAGACGACTGTCATAGGGCAATCGAAAGCAATATTCCTGGATGACTTTTTTCAAAACTAAATGATCTTAATGCTACTCAATGATGGAAGGAGAACGTGAAGCTTATGTTACTTAATCTCATTATCCCTGGTATTAGTATATTCATGTACTTGCAAAATATATGATACCAAGAAGATCTTTCTATCATTATAAATGCGCAGCAGGTTCGATCCTAGCTGTGTGCTACCACCTGAGACTTTATGTTCGACTAAGGTGAGCTTAGTAGATATCCACACATACACGCACACACATATACACACGCAGGCACGCACACACAGACGCACACAAATACACAATGTGTGTGCGTGTGTGCTATAAGGGTCATATCTGTGCACAGACACATACAAACGTTTAGGTGTACACACATACGTATGCATCTCATGCACACGAATGTTTACACTGACACCTACACACGCAGAAACAGCCGATCATAAACTTGACTTCACTATTCGTCCCGTGTGAAACACAGTAATAGCATAAGGAAATACATAGACATTCATGACCGAATGTACACCCTTGTCATATACAGACCCTTGCAAAGATCGCAATCGTTCTAGACCAGATGGGAAATGTCGGCCTCATTTGAAACTGCTTACTAGGCATTCTTTTCTAATCAGTGCTAAGTACATAACATGATTAATGCATTGGTATAAGCATGTGCTTGTAGTGTACATGAGGTACTCACAAGTAACAAGAACAAGAGAAATTCAGAACGACTATTAAAAGATAGAAATTGGAACGTAATTATATACAAAATGTATATAAGACATTAAAGTATCGTATTGTAAGAAGACACAAAAATACAGTAATATTTGCCTCTACTAGCGCAATTAGGAACCCATAATATTGTGGGCCCTTGTCAGCTGGCCTACCTAGCCCCTCCTCTGTTCTGGCCTAGCAATACATACTTGTGTAAGAATAGAAAACTTGGGGAAAACTCACTCAACCACGCTCCGTACTCCTTTTCTCCCCCAACTGTGTTTGTGCAGATTTATCGTGTGCTAGAATCTAATGCGGTTAGTTCAAATCATTTGATAACAAAATGGCGGAAATCAAAACGAGATTTGTCTGACGAGATTAGAATTGTGATGAGAATTACAAACCGTAATTTGCTTCGTTCAGCTAATCTTTGTTTTGGCCCTCAAATCGAAAATCATCCACCATCCTCGATTTTATCGGTCGTCGTAATATTTTTTGCTATATTAGTTGGGAATGTTTCGGCAGTTTTGTTTGTTTTTGATTGGACAATTTTTCCTCAGCATTTTCCTCTTTCTTTCTTTTTTATTTTCTTTCATTCCATTTAACTCAAACCAAAAATGCGTCCCGTTCAATCCATGTGTGAATATAGTCTACTACCCGTTGTCTGCATCCGATGAGTAAAATCAATAATTGAAAATTAAATACTCTGTCAAATCTTTGGTTTGAAAACTCTTCAAGGCACATGTATGCAATCAATATATATATATATATATATATATATATATATATATATATATATATATATTATCATTATTATCATTATTATTATCATTATTATTAAGAAATGGATATATGATCCGATAGGAATGAATATGAATTGCGTTATATCTTATTGAAACTCTATTTCAAATGATCTCCCATTATTACGTGGTGGATGTAATATTTGGCTAAGGCAACGTAAATAGTATAAACAATTAAAGAAAATGGGACAGCTGCAGGAATTACCAGCGGCTGTTTAGCTCAATGGTAAGAACAGCGTTCTGTTGAAGCGGCTAGCATATTGGTCGCAGATTCGATCCATGTATATTTTTGTGTGTTATACTTTTCACGGAGCGCACAGATACTACCCTTTAGTACTAGACAGAGGCTGGAAGAGTGATCCAAGGCAGAAGAAACAGATGCTCTGAACTTCGACGGATGAGCCGATCCATAGCTGGATTTTCGAACACTACACACAGCATTTCTAACCAACAAAATCTTGACTCTGGACATTGAAAATTTCAATAAAACAGTAGAGTTAACTCCAGCTACCAATCTCCTCTAATCTACGGATCCCAATTTCAACACTTAAGCCGATCCATACCTATTTGGACCCATTCTGAAATCTGCTTTGTTTACTGGTGTCCCTAGGCATTGGTCTCCCACCATTAGGGCTTGGTTCCGCGGCGATTAACATCTGCAGAACGGCGAAGATCGGGCGACCACAATGCAATTAAAGATGGCCGCAAATCAGCCGATTGAAACGATGTTACAGTGGCGGGAAAATTTAGCGGCAATTTCGTTCCGGAACAATGGCGACAAGAAAGGATACATCATCGAGGTGCAATAAATTGATAACAAATGGATAATAAATAAAGAATGCACAACACATAGAGGCAGCATCATTAGCTAAAACAACACGAATAATAGAGATTAAACTAGTTTCGCCATCATGGTATTATCACGGAATAATAATAATAATAATAATAATAATAATAATAATAATAATAATAATAATGATAATAGATACACAGTGGAAGTCATCCCTCACCACTACTATTGGAATTGAATAATGATAATAATGATAGTAATAATAATAATAATAATAATAATAATAATAATAATAATAATAATAGATACAGTGGAAGTCATCCCTCACCACTACTATTGGAATTAAATAATAATAATAATAATAATAATAATAATAATAATAATAATAATAATAATAATAATAATAATAATAATAATAATAATAATAATAATAACGTACCACCTTGAGACTGATGTAGATGCCAGGAAAGGAGAGTGGCAGGGGCCTCATTCAGCGAGAACTTTCATGTATAAAAACCACCATTGGTCTCCAAACCTACATCCTAACTACCAACGACTGGGTGGAAGAACTGGTGAAAAAAAAAACCTAAAACAAAAATACAAAAAACAAAAAACATGAGAATAGCAAAAAAACAAAAAAAACAAAAAGAAACTGCATTTTATTACAAAGGCAAAGAACTACAGGGAAAAAACGTAACCTTAAGGATGAAAGCAAATCAGAGGCTGACTCACCAACTAAAGCAACCAAGAGAGTTAAAGGCAAGTTTAAACAGGAAGGAATGGAAATACCACGCGAGTTATGGCAAGAGAAACCACTCCACGGTCAATACCCCCTTCGCACCGAAAGAGATGATATAGATCAGAATGAAACCCACCGGTGGTTGCGAAGTGCAGGATTAAAAGCTGAAACAGAGGGTTTCATAATGGTAGCATAGAACCAGAGCCTAAAAACACAAAACTATTAGAATTAACATACTAGAAATAGTACTGATCGTAAATGTAGACTATGTGATGTTAAAAGCGAAATAATTGACTATAAAATGAATTGACTATATAATTGAATATAAAATGAGACGCGACTGAATCGGGCAGCTTCTTCACTGGAACATCTGCAAATATTATGACGCATCGTATGCTAAGGACTGGTACGAACACCGGCCTGAACCGGTTAAAAAAGCTTAAGATGTTACCCACTATACATATCTCTAGAACTATAAACGCGAATAAGCTAGATATTATAGTGAACGACTTTAAAGAAAGAACGTGCCTCTTAGTAAATATGTCTGTCTCAGCGGTTAAAAAAGGTTGCTGTCAAGGAATTCGAGAAACCCCCAAAATATAAAGACTTTGAAATAGAAATCAGTAGAATGTTGCAACTCAGTACGAAAATAATACCGATCGTTGTAGGGGCCCTTGGAGAACTCAAAAAAAAAAAGAGACCAGTGAACTTGCCAACGGCATACATGGAAGGCCCAGGATATATGAAATACAGAAAATAGCTCTTACTTCCACTGCACACATTATTATAAAATTTTTGTCAACGTGAATCTATGTACTATACCCAGTGTACACCATTTTATGCATATATAAAAGAGTGTTTGGGAAAGAGTTGTATTGTCTGTATATGTGAAAGGGGGGAGCTTTCTCTAAAGCCCGGGCTGTCATAACTCTCAAGACTGGCAGGCTTGGGTCTCTCGTTGAGACTCGGCTGATAAATTAAATAAACTGAAATCAAAGCCAACAACAACAACAAAGATAATAACAACAGAATAATAATAATAATAATATATATATATATATATATATATATATATATATATATATATATATAGAGAGAGAGAGAGAGAGAGAGAGATAGATAGATAGATAGACCAAGCTTTTATTGCTCAATTGGTTGAAAGATTTTCGAGGCCCGTTTCCAGAGGTAAAAAGGCTGCAACTTTGAGTCTCGCCTAAAGCTTATTCTTTCTTTCTCGATCTGCACCGTTTACTCACTGCCGTAGACTGACGGTCTGAGAGGTTGCGATGAAAAGCAACTTAAATCAAGATGGAAGAAAATAATAGCTAACCATTCATACTCAATAATATCACCTAGAGAGATCACAAGACAGCACTGTAGATTAGAGGAAAGACGTGAGTTAGAGATGTAGACACTATTTGAAAACCCAACTGGCAATGAGCAGGTCGTGTTTTAAGAATGTGTGACAATCGCTGGACATCACGACTCATTACGGGGACCCCCCCCCCCGAGATCACATGCGAAATTGTTGATGGTAATTGATAGGTTAAGGAGATATTAGCCCGCTGCCGCTGTGAGGCCCGCAGTAGAAAGATCTGGCCAATATTGGGGAAGGTCTACGTCCAACAACAGACGCTAAAAGACTGCTACTGCAATTGACGATAATGGTTAAAAAGAAAAAGTACTAAAAATTGAGCTTGAAAACGGTGAAAGTCCCAACGATTACATATACAACGCTTCACCTAACACCGTCGATTATCTTTGATGATAGCCATTATCCTATGTTATTTTTTGCTTGTTTTAGTGTCAATAAGTGCATTGTTGTAGCAGCTACGATGAAAGGAGTCTCGATGAATTGTCGATAATAACGATGAAAGTGATGGTAATCAGAGCGATTCTACGCGATGGTATTACAATGGCGTCGAGAACGATTAGGATAGTGATTCTCGAAAAAGAGGCATTTGGCTCCCAGGTGGGGAAAGCATTCTTAAGGCGGAGAGGGGGGATGATTTAAACCAGAGAAAGAACCTGGGGACGAATTACAGTCCAGGGAGGAACGTACAATGGAAAGCATTCTGGAAGAAAAATTACCAAATTCAAAACAATTTTAGTTGGTCAATCAATAGAAACCGTCATTTCACCAATGTATTATGGCTACATACCTAATTGAGGGTGATCAATTAAAAAAATAGTTCCCCACATTTTATCGAGAAGTGACCTCCAGATGATTCTGATTTTTCAAAACAAAAAAAAAAAACAACAAAAAAACAAAAAAACAACAAAAAAAAAAAAAACAAGCATGAATGCTACCGGACACAAAAGTACTCAATTCAGCAAGAGTTTACATCGCTAATTGGAAAACCCCTTTCTGAAAACTGCTTTTTGGTTGGGAGGGGCGACTCCCAGAAACCTCAAAAAAACCTACGTTGACATAGGGACCTGGCATCGCAAGGAGCTAAATAAGACCTGAAACCGTGAGAATCACTGGATTAAAACATATAATAAAGACAATGACATTAACGTTTTGATTGCGAATATTTAGCTAGCTTACTTCAGTTCGACAGAACTAAACGGGGTAAATTTAGGTAACGCGATAGTGGTACGTCAGTCATCTACATGGGGAGGGTTAATCTGCCTTGCAAATCCAAATTTGAAGCGCTAATATCCTAAATGTGAGATGTGACATAGTCAGTAATCCAGTTGTTCGACTGAATATTCCCATCCTTGTGGGTTTTATAACCAATGGGTATATAACCAATGCATCCTCCCAATAGTCACTTATGGAGCTGATACATGGTACCTAACCAAGAGACAGATCCGCAAATTGAGAACCATGCAACGTGTACATGAAAAAATTATGCTGGGCCTCACATGGAGAGATCTCAAGACGGCACGGTACATACGGGAAAAGACAAGAGTCAGGGACATCATAGAATCCATAAAAAATCTCAAATGGCAGTGGGTTGGCTATGTTGCATGAATGGCTGACAACCAATGGACATCTAGACTTACGACATAGACCCCCCCCAAGATCACATGCGCAACCGAAACCGGCAGAATATTAGATGGAGAGACGAGCTAGACAAATTCAGAAACTACTGGTTCCACGACGCCCATGATAGAGAAGTGTGGCGAATCCTGGAGAAGGTCTATGTCCAATGACGGAGGTTGGAAGAATGATGATGATGATGGTGATGATGATGATGTGGGTTTTATTGATATGATTCGACAGATGTGTTTTTCGGCCTTCCGAATACTTTCCAACATTTTGTAATTAACTATTACCATTAAAACATTCTATTCTTGTGGGTTTTATAACCACAGTTCGGCTGAGGGTTTTGTTATCTTCCAAGAGATGTCTAAAATGGATAATTATTCTTAAACCCCAAGTTCATCATCATCATCATCATCATCATCATCATCATCATCATCATCATCATCATCATCAGTCTTTTAACGTCCGTCGTTGGACATAGACCTTCCCTAGGATCCGCCACAATAATCTAACATTGGCGTCACAGAGCCAATATTTCCTGAATCTGTCCAGTTCATCTCCCCATCTTGTGTTCTGTCGGCCTCAGTTTCTTGTGTGATCTCTGGGGATCCATTTTGTGAGACGTGATGTCCATCGATTGTCTGTCATTCTTGCAACATGGCCTGCCCATTGCCATTTGAGTTTATTTAATTGTTTCTATGATGTCACAGACACCCTTATGTACTGTGCTTTACTCAGGAATATTTTCATCCGTTCCTTAAACAGAGATGAAAATACGAATCAAAACTATTTGAGGAATAATCGGGGAGTTTCTTGATATCATTAGAAAGAACAAGTCCCATTTTTTCTTATCAGAATTTGGAAAGCGGTTGTTCCAATTAAAAACTATAAATATTACAGATACCTGCGTCCGGGGGAGCGTATGGACGTTATGGGGTGGGGGTGGGTCAGAAAGGGAGGGTGTGCGTGCTGCTACCTCCCCCACCCACGATATCTTCTGTTAATACAGTTTAACGCTACGTTCTCCACGCGAAGGATATACATCTTATCACCGGGGCACGTGATTTACTGGAAAAGCAAACATCCCCGCGTTTTATTTGCCCACATAATATGTCTATTTATATAGCAGCTTCCCCGACCCGGCACGCGGTCTCTTCAATTTAAAATACTGCTCCGTAATAATCATCACGAGAGCTTGAATATCCGAACCCGCCCCCTGTGAGTTACCCTCATTAGAAACCCTGCCCCGACAACCGCCACTGGCACCAGAGACACTATCACAAACATTCCTACCACTTGGCTTGTGGTAGTTGAGCTAAGCCAGGCAAAACGGAAAGAGAACGATGGAGATGATAAATACTATGACCTTGCTCGAGAGACGTACCTTGTTAGATGTCATGTCATGTAGAACCCCCACGCAGCAAGGGTTATCAGTATATATTTTTTGGTGTATTTGCGGGTAATAATGTGATGTTATTGAAATATATATATAAGCAGAAAAGAACTTGGACAAAATATATGGCGAGGGTAGCATAGTTAACCAATTTTAGTTTGTATAGATTTATATTACTTAAACACTTTCCTCCAGAAGCCATCTTGAATTGGGCGCTGATTGAAGACTTTTCTCTTCAGAATATACAGCTTTAATTTTTCCTTAGTTTAAAATATTTGGGGCCTGAGTCTATGAAATGGAAGCATTTTGGTAGCATCATGAAATTCTTCTACACCTTACGGTACATTGAGGCATAAGGAAAGTCCCTGAACATTTTGTGTTCAAGTTAAAAAAAATGTTTTCCTACAGAGGTGGTTGGATTGCTTCATTTTCGTATATCATACTCCAATGACTGTAGTCCGGTATTACCAACGCCTAACCCTAAGGTGGTACCACAGGAATTCGGCAATGTAGGAGAATATGCAAAAATAAAGCAACAACTGACTCCGTAGGAGTGACTGCAAAGGACCAATCATAATTCTCAACTTTTACCGCATTTAGTTTTTGTCTTCGACGAGTTTTTTTTTAAAATTTAAAACATTTGATTTTTATCATGGTGATGATGATGATGTATGTATATATAATTGAATAATTATGTCATCTACTGACAGCAGTTTGATTGTATTCCTCAGTGTGGCAATAGACTATCCATTGTCCTATCCAGTGCCACGATTCAGGATCGAAACCTTCGCTTCAGACTCAGAGGCTGGCATCTTACCTCTACCCTACGCAGAACTGGACGGTTAGTAAGGTTGAGTTTAAGCAATATATTTATTTATGCAAAATTTCCCATCCACCAAAGTGCTGTATCCGTAAGTTGAGAGAGCATTGCATAAGCTTATAATGAATGAGTTACCTCACTTAAAGAGTGCTCAACCCTGAATAAGGGAGCGTTCATTATATATATATATATATATATATATATATATATATATATATATATATATATATATATATATACCACTTGCCATGTGTCAATGATTAACAAGCTGACCTAGCAGACATTACTACCGGAGAGAATTCTATCCTCAACAAGTTCGGCACGCTTTTAACCATGTCATATTGAGCTAAACTTAGTAAGTACCAATTATAGATACCAAGAGAAAGAAATTTCACCACCACCTCACCAATACCATGCAAGCATCTTATCTCTCTCTGTCTTTCTATCTGATTATGCACTGATGGGAGTTTAATACCAATAATCCTTGATTATCATCTACCAGCCACTCAGGGAATTTACCTGGATTTACGATTTGATCTCGACATCACACCATTCATCTAATCCTGGATCATGAAGTGCCCGGATGCGTTTCCGTTGGCAGCCAAAGATCTCGATTCCTGATAATTCTTCGATATCTATGATTGGTTATCGTATTCTGATGTCAGAGACTTTGAGTTTCAATATATTGGTAGATGAAAGACATCCACTTCAATATCGAGACTAAAAGTTGAGTAGAATAACTTAAGTTTGGTTGCTTATTTCTCTCGAGTGTTTCTCTGAGATTTTGAGATGGGGACTGTCAACCTTTGGACTAACTCTCTATTTTTTTTAAACAACGTTTAAGCCGCTTTATTCTCCAACCTTCTTTCATAAAAAAAGTTTTGCCCAGTATCAAGTCAGTTGTTCCAATAGAACTGTTGCATTGTGGTTTATCGTACAGAGACATATTGGGGACAAAGATTCAACGATCGTAATCGAAAATGCAGAGCTGGACGAAGTAGACCATTATGTCTTCCTAGGACAGCAAGTCTCCATGAAGTCATCGAGCAAAGAATCTCACTAGGTTGGCAAGCTTCTGGTAGAGCAAGCTGAACTTTTAGAAAGAAGAAAATCTCATTAGAAGGATATATAACCAATGTATCCTATCGATGGTCACATATAGACCTGAAACACGGAACCTAACCAAAAGTCTGACCCTAGAACTGAGAACCATACAACGTGCACAGAAGAGAATCGCGCTCAGTCTCACAGGGAGAGATCATAAGTCCGCACAGTATATCAGAGAAAAAAACAGGAGTCTGGACATCTTAGAGACTATTAGAAAACTCAAATGGACATGTTCAGGAATGGCGGATAACCGCTGGACATCATTACTTACAACGTGGATCCCCAGAAATCAGGTGCAAGGCTTTGACCGACAGAAAGTGAGATGGCATGACGAGCTAGATAGATTTAGAAAGTATTGGCTCCGTGATGCACCTAAGAGAGAGGTCTGGCGAATCTTGGGGAAAGTCTATGTCCTACGACAGACACTAACGGAATAATGATGACGTACAGAGACAGAGTTTTGAATCGAGTTTCTTTGATTTTATTTTCTATGTTTTTATGAAATTATCATATTGGTACACACTTTTTTCAACTTGAAAAAAATGCCAGTAATTTTTATGATCTATCGTCACTCCCTTTCATTTACCACGGTACAAATAAACTGTAATAATATTCATAGTCTTAATTCATCGGCTTTCACAGACCACTGGGGTCATTGAATTAGATTATGGAATTTAAATTCTACCAAACACTCCCGCCTAATTTTCTTTTACCATGAATCAATAAAAAAAACAAATAAACAAACAAACGAACAGATATTGATGTAAATAAAATTTTTGGATCAAACGAGTAGGAAGAAAAGTTTGAGGACAAGACTTGTATTTGTTGAGTGGATTGGCAAAAATCTTTTTTTTGTTTACATCACTTTAGTCTAATTCCACAAACATCTAATCGATCCTCCATAGAAAACGACTTTTATCGAACTGAATTTTGGTATAAAGCAATAGTATAAAAAGTATGTTCATTCTAGATTAATCTTCAAGGGACCTTCTAAATTATTTTTTGCGTTGGTAATGGTGGGAAGATTCATGCCTCCTTAATCAATGACTTTTATTGGGTGGGGCATACAGGCCTCGAATTTGCCGGTAATTTTTTCCCGACTTCAATTCAAATTGGTGTCGCTAATCTGCCGATTATTTTTTTGATATTCTCGATGACATATCCATTAGACGTTTGTGGAATTAAACGAAAGTGATGCAGACTAACTCTAACTGGAACGATTTGTGTTAACCTCGCACTAATGCTCTTGGAAAAGGCATGAATCCATCTCTCCTTTTATCGGTTAAGTAGAGGAAGCCAAAGTAGGTTACGATACTTCGGGATCTTGTGGCCCCTTAGTCTATTCCGCGTATCGGTTGAGCTAAGTATGTTGTAGCATTATATGTGGAGCCTCAACTAGTATGGCTGAAGCTGTGACAATCTCGGGGGAACAACTCACTTTTTACTGTCACAATCATAATGAAGAAAGCAAAGTTTATTGCAAAATCGCTTATCTATAGAATTTCTTTTTCTTTTCCCTTTATCTCATACATCCGCAGAGATGATATATTTTGGAATTAGATTTCGTGCGGTAGGCTCAAATTTCAAGTTAAAAAGCCTTGACTCTTTTGCGCCTAAACACTTTGACAACTTTTCCGCAACAGAAGTTCAGATTACGATAATTTTAGCGGGTGAAGAAGAAGAAATAGAAGGAGGAAAATAATAAAAAAAGGAAGAAGAAGAAGAAGAAGAAGAAGAAGAAGAAGAAGAATGATTAAGAAAAAGAAGACAAAGATGAGGAATAAGAAATAGAAGAAAAATCATTAATAAAAAGAAGAAAAGGAAGAAGAAGAAGAAGAAGAAGAAGAAGAACAACAACAACAACAACAACAACAACAACAACAACAACAATTTATGCACTCGAGTCCATGTCATGCATAGATATCAACAGCTAATGAGAGCCAGAAATAAAAACAAACAAACCAAAAAACAAAAAACAAAAGCACCGGATGTGATATTCACGGGAAGGGGAGAGAATACTCTCCAAAAATATTAACGGAAACACAATGTATACATGATCCCTTATTTTCAATGAAGGGATATTTAGTACGCAAAAAGCCAAACGAGGAAAGATCATGATAGGAAGATTGTGCAGCACAAATTGATTGCCTGCCTAAAAAATCAGCATTCGAGACCCTGGCTTCTACCCGGGCTCAGACAGCGACCTTCTGGCATTGGTTGGAAAAATAATTAATACCAACCATTTTTCTTAATTATTAGGCTAAAACGGGTACGTGTTTTCTACCAGTGAGATGGGGCATAGTTCGAACCTAGATAAAAGTCAGGGCGGCGAAATTTTCAAATTTCCTCAATTTTTTTGGAAACTGGCGCAACTTAATATTCTTACACGTGTCCCCCTCACGATTCGTCCTCGCGCTGTACAAAATTCATTTATTCAATTCTTATTGTTCGCAGCCAGGCCAGTCTAAGAGTTCGGGTTGTGTGTGTGTGTGTGTATGGCAGAAAGTCTTCCGCTTGCGCTATTAAGCATTGTGTAGAGATCGATCTTCTATTTAAGAGGATCAACAGGAACGCAACGGGCGACTCTCTACGTGATCCCCAGCCACTTACGGCACCCGACATTCCCAGACAGTCACCCATCTCGGTAATGACAGGGATCAACGTTGCTTAACTTCGGGAACCAGTGTGTCCAATGCTACTTGGTCGTAACGCTATACTAAACTGATCTTAGTGAATATCGTCAACTTTTCATTATTCCCTCGGGTATCCATAAATTCTAAAATCAAATAAAAATCAGTATGTGTCCGATTAGTCGATGAAGTATGCAGTTGTGAACAACGGCAACTTGCAAATAAACGTTAGCAATCAAACGAAATGACTTCTCCTCTTTCTCTCCATCTGTCAGTTTCCAACAGCGCGGGAAAGATCAAGATTAGCACGCCAAAATGACGTCATTGTTATCGGTCGGCGAAGGATGAGATATCACTTACTGAGCTCAGCTTAGTTTAAGGGAGTGCGAGTAACGGTACGAAGAATGGACTCGGCGAGCCGTGTTCAAACCCCGGCTGCGACAGTTTGTATTCACTTCACACTAAATCCCTGGGGGAAAAGGCATGAATCCAATCCTCTAACTAGCTTTTGGGTAGAATAGCACAGGATGAAGTGAGTGACGCCATTCCGGGTGCTTGTCGTCATAAACAGGCTGAGTAAGTTGCAGTGGGATTTTTGGAGCCCAAGTAACGAATGCAACGCACACCATTTCTAAGCTGGCTACGATGATGATTCTCTCTCTCTCACACACACACACCATTTTCTCATCGCCGGGGCGCCTGATCGTGGTTCAATGGTTAGTCGAGTGGTCTCACAGATAATTGCTGAGCATTGAGTTTGATCCTCACTGTGAGCCTAATGTGTGCAGCCTCTTGTCAATATTAAATTAGCTACGGTGAGGACTCTTCTTGTTCTTGTTACGGTGGAAAAATAAAGTCAACACCAGTTTGGAATTCGACAACACATAAAGTGTTCTCTGAAATTCTGAGATGATTGATTATCACTAATACGCGAGTTGTTAAGACTAATGTTCTCATCTTGCTTGGTTTTTGATGACTTTTCAGAGGATTGAACTCACCATGGAAGTATTTATTGATGTACGTAATGTTTGTCATTTCCGGGCCCCGTTGTCTCTTTCGGATCATAACTTTTGCTTTTTTATAGCTTTGAAGTCACGAATCGTTTGATTATTCATAGCTGAATCAATATTTTTGTCCTGAATTAACAGAAAGAAATGCTTATCTTAAGTAACATCGGACACATAAATGTACCCTGCATTTCTATCCTAATGTTTGCATATGTTATGACTTTACCTTTCTTTTTTTCTTTGTTTGTTTGTTTGTTTGTTTCTTTCTTTCTACCTATCTTTTTTCTTTCTTTCTTTCTTTCAATTTATCTCTCTATATTTTGTCCATCTTTCTATTCGTTTATATTTTTTCCTTTTTTCTATCTTTCTTTATCTCTATCTATCTTGCTTTTTTCCATCTTCCTTCCTATTATCTATCTTTTTTCATTGTCTTTTTCTATCTTCTTATCTCCCTTTCTTTCAATCTTTCTTTCTATTATCTATCTTTTTTCTTTCTCTCTTCTCCTATCTTCTCATCTCTCTTTTTTCTTTCTTTATTTCTATCTATCTACCTATCTGTCTTCTCTCTTTCTTTCTCTCTTTTTCTATCTTTTCTTTTTCTATCTTCCTATCTATTCATCTGCAATTTTTGGTTATATGTCGGTGGGAGAACAACCATATTGAATCGGCTAATTTGAAATGCTAAAGGTACGTAGATTAAAAAAAAAATGACTTTGTTAAAAAAGCGTTGTTGTTTTCGATTTGAAAATGCCCTTTTTTTTAATATTTGTGTGGAAATATTTATTGATATGATCATTGATACTTGAATTCCCTTTTAAGTTCCCCAGTCGTTCATCACCATACATGTAGTTTTGCGCGTTAAATTCTGAACATACGCCATAGACTATTTTTTCCGGGGGCAAATCCTCCATCACGATAATGACAAATCTGTTGCACTCACTTTTTCCGTAATTGACGTGTATAACCCTAAACATAACCGTAAATATAACCCTAAATTTAAACCTAACATTAACCCTAAACTAAACATAAACACTAAACCCACACATACTTCAAATTTAATCTTGAATATTAACCCTAAAATATCAAATTGATCACTCTTATTCTTATCATTGTGTTGATATCTGATCAATACATTGTATAGTTATACTTTTTGGATCCCTTGTATGACTGTTTGGAGTGTATATAACATTTTCAGCTATACAGTTACCAGAGAATTGAATGTAGTCAATTTCAACAAATTTAAAAGCAAACCATTAGAAAATGTAGCCATTCAGCATGACTGTTCTTCTACCAGCATATAACCAAGGATTGATCCATCTATCTATTTATCCACCCATCCATCCATCCATTTATCTATCTATCTATCTATCTATATACGTCTGTTAATATCTGTCTATCTATCTATGTTCATAGCTATCTATCTATCAATCCATCCAATACCGTTCATCTCTCTCTCTCTCTATCTATCCATTCGATGATGTAAAAGTTTACAGCATTGTTTTGCCAAATCCTCCCATATATATATATATATATATATATATATATATATATATATCACCGTTATTCAGTCATCAAACTATTTTCCACAGCTGTCTACGACCTTACGCCACCCTTCAGCCCAATTGTGTATTCCGTTACAAAAGACCGATTTTGTATGTATTATTCAGCGAATTAACTGAAGTACTATCAAGAGAATGGGTGAGAGAGCATTTGAGCAAATTACTCCCACATAACTACCTTACCTGCCCGGGCATTAGCACTAAAATGCTCTTATACTCATTGCCAGTTCTGACAGGGTCAAATCAATCATAGACAGACAGACAGATTGATAGATAGATACATTCTGCCTTAAACAATGTTTGTGTTTAATATTTTATGTCGAATTCTGGGATTTGTACAGAATCGTTAAAAGTTAAAAAAAAAAAGAAGAGCTATAAAGGGAGATAATTATTGAAAGTGTAACCCAAAACCTGTATCATAGCCAGAGAAAACAATGGAAATCATGGCTGGAAAGCAGGACAAAAGCAGAAGAGACTTGAGGAAAGAAAGGAGGGCTACAGGAAAGGGAAGTAACTGCGTGTAGTAACATATCCTAATTGTGAGCGAGTCATGGCTCATTACTCCTTGACATTGACACTGGACTTGGTAAAAAGTTGATATTCTATTTCTTATTGCCAGATAAAGATCAGAGTATTTTTACTGTCGTTTTCGATTAGTCTTCAACCCTGTTTATATATATATATATATATATATATATATATATATATATATATATATATATATATATATATATATATATATATTTATATTTATATATATATATATATATATATGTATATATATATATATATATATATATATATATATATATATATATTCGATTCTCTCTGTGATTTGGGGCTTTTTTTCACCATCATTCTTTCTAGTTTCTCTTCCTTCTATTCCTTCTTTTCCCCCTTCTTCTGTTTCTATTACTTCGGTCTATTATTGAACAACCGTAGCCATCAAAGATGGTAAAGGGTCTTATCTATTCTGTGCGTATGTTTATGTGTTTGCATGTTTGTTTACTCCATCGCTGCTGGCCATACTGTTTTTTTTTTCTAGAGACTTAAAAAGTGGCGTCAGTACTCCACTAAATGCCTTCTAAAATGGTTATCTTGATTTTTGGACCCCCCAAGTTTTTCAGCCAAATTTTGTTTGTTTATCTGTTCCAGTGATTATGGCCGTACTATTTCGACTACGGACTTGAAAATTGGTATCAGTACCCCACTAAACACTCTCTAAAACTGTTTTTTTTTAAATATTTTGAAAAAAGCGTTTTCGACCTTTTGGGGGTCTCATTTAACATTCTCAAGAATCTGAATGTTCTTTAAACTACGAATTTAGATGTTTTTTTAAAACATGAATTTTGTTGTTTTTTAAAACATGAATTCAGTTGTTTTTTAAAACACGAATGTAGACGTTTTTTAAAACACGAATTTCGATGTTTTCTAAAACACGAATTTTGTTGTTTTTCAAAACACAAATTTCGATGTTTTTTGAAACACAAATTTAGTTGTTTTTTAAAACACGAATGTAGACGTTTTTTAAAACACTAATTTTGTTGTTTTTCAAAACACGAATGTAGACGTTTTTTAAAACTCGAATTTACATGTTTTTTAAAACTCGAATTTAGAAGTTTTTTTAAAACACGAATTTTGTTGTTTTTTAAAACACGAATTTAGATGTTTTTTAAAACACGAATTTAGATGTTTTCCCCAGGAACACACCAGTCTTGTTATAGAAAATATTCTGACCTTATTTATTCTTGGATGGAATTTTTCCAAATTCTCACGCTACGGCTGTTCAATTATTGACTGTGATGGCAAATTCTTATTAATGGAATACATTGGCTACCAAAGAGGCGATTTGAGAACATTGATGCGTATAAATAATTAACCTATTTTGTATGAGTGGCTTAAAATAGAATAACGGCGCTCAATTAAATCACCGTAACCCATGCGTGTGCCAGAACTAATAATCGAAAAAATAGATCTTTCATCTAAAATTGGCTAATAAAAACAGATCTTCTATTCAAAATTATCTAAAAAGAATACTAGGACAGTATTCAGACATTGTTGGTCCCCAAATTACCATACAGACGCCCCAAAACACTTTTTGGGAAAAGCAAAAAAAAAAAAAAAAAAGAAAAAAAAAAAAAGGAAAAAAAAATGGATAGATGGTGCTTTGTGGTGTTCTCCAGCAATTTTACAATGTTGTAGACACCAGAATATGATCTGGATCGCCCCGGCACAAGCACACACATGTACGAACAAAGAGGGGAGAATCTGTAGCCCACTCAACTGGTTGGTCGGGCGGGCCATTTGTTAGACTATATGGATTCGATATTGCAAGTGTAGCTTTGAACGTTTGGAAATTTCTATTGGCTACTGTTTTCCTCATTTGATCGAGGTTGAATTCCATCATCATCAGTCTTTTAGCTCCGTTTATTGGACATAGACCTTCCCAAAGATTCGCCAAACCTTTCTAATATGGTCGTCTCGGAGCCAATACTTTCTGAATTCGTCTAGTTTATCACGCTTTCTTATTTTTGCCGGTCAGGGGTTTCGTATATGATTTCTAGTGATCCACGCTCTGAGATGTGATGCTCAGCGGTTGTCTACCATTCTTGCAACAAGACTAGCCCATTGTATTTTCAGTTTTCTTATAGCTTCTGCGATATCTCTGACCCCTATTTTTTCCTCTAATATACTGTGCTGTCAAGTGATCTCTCCATATGAGATTGAGCATGATTCTCTCTTTTGCACGTTGCGTGGTTCTCAGTTTGAGGATCAGTCTTCTGTTACGGTTCCATGTTCCAGCTCCATGGGTGACTATGAATTGCTGTGTGCTACGGATGGACAAAAACTCAAAATATATTTTAGCGTCTGCAAAAAAAACAAAACAATGGACAGTAAAAGCCTATTTGGTGTAATGTAAGGAAAGTGATTCAGATCGTATATTGAGAAGTTTCACACCTTGGTTCATTTGATGTTACAAACGGCGAACACATGAAAAGAAATAAGGAATTAATGAAAGAACAACAAAAATTGGATTGGTCACTATAATATGCTGATAGTAAAGTCTAATCCAATTTTTTTTCTTTTCATTAACCCTCTAATTTCTACAATCGGGACCACTTTCCCTACATTGGGCCTAAAAGGTTACAACTGCCTAGTCTTTTGTTACAGGCACTGAAATATTTTTACGTTTTTGTGCACCCGTAGCATACAGCACACATAAAATACAAAGCATCATACGCCACTGATTGTAGACCCTTCTTTTTTAAACTGATAAGATTTTACAAGTCTGTGATCCCCCCCCCCCGGTCATACGTGATTCGCACGTCAATTCCAGCAATGCATTATGCCTTGACTTTGTAAACACTCTACGAAAGTTTATACTCACTTCGGAATGTTTAGGTAAAATCGCGTATGGTACAACGGTTCTCGTATGATCATCGAAGTTAAGCAACATCGAGCCTCGTCAGTGTCTAGATGGGTGATTGTTTGGAAATATCAAGTGCTGTAAACAGAGAGATCTTCCTGTAGCGATCCAAAGGACGAGACCCCATCTCTACGCCACGCTAAATAACGCTTGGCCCCTCTTCCTGACGCCCTGGACCCCCTGACTGGCTTGGCTGCAAGCGACAAGAAAGAATGATGGCCTCAACCCCTACCCCACTTCCGTCGATGCGTAATGCTCATGCTTCGTAAACATTCTCCGACATTTTTTTTTTTTTTACTTTGGAATGTTGAACTTATTATTCTCCCCCCTACGAGTCTTCAGACATAATTATTTGATTATTTATGTTTATCCTGATGTCATCATCTTAATTACACCAAGCAGGAAGTAGCGATTAAGCCAGGGTAAGTCTATAGCATTCTCCGAATAAGCACAGGGAAAACTAACCGTGTATAGGAAATAACTTTTGAGGGACAGAAAAAAAAAAATGAGTTAAAAAAAGAAGTCTGACCTTTTTTTTCCAACGGAAAGTACAACGGGATTACAAGGTGTGATCAGCCACTCCTTTTCACTTTGTAAAATTAATGTAACTAGCTTATGGGCGGGATTTTCT
>OY735230.1:9161585-9281585 GCA_963457665.1 Thysanoteuthis rhombus | reverse complement strand
TATATCGCAATATTTTACAAGTACAAGAATCAATAGAGACTTCTTCTTCATTGCTATCACTCTTTTCAACCAAAAGACGCTTCACTCCCCTCTTTCTTACCCTTTACTCCTCCAGCACTCTTCCCCGTTGTTGTTGTTGTTGTTGTTGTTGTTGTTCTTCTTCTTCTTCTTCTTCTTCTTCTTCTTCTCCTACTACCACTTGCACAGATGGTAGAGGCATCTTTGAACATATTGTTCTTGTTGATAAAACGAGTAATGTTTTAATAAAACAAATGTTGAGTTGTGAAGTCACTTTTAACTCATTTATAACATGCAATATATTTTCTAGTTTTTCCATTTATAGTGAGGGCAAAATATATCCGATATATTTCAACATCTACTTCAAAATTGCCAGAATTTGGACCAAAGACTTCTCACTCCGTACATAGCTTCCCAATGTTTAATCTTCTTAAAAAACAAAACAATTTTCTGTCAATGTCAGAGCCTTATAAGGAAATTCAGATGAGGGTTTTAAAAGATATGGGATACTTTTTGAACCAGCTACACATCTGGAGAATCTAGATTTTTCTAGATATTTTTGGGGCTCAATTTTAGATGTAAGCCTCAAAATAAATTTGGCAACGCTGTTTCTCCGCTTGCAGGTTCTTCGAATGAATCTGAATGGTTTTCTGTTTAGTTAATGCAACGTATTCTCATTGTGCCGTCTGTTTATGATAACAATGCACGAGTTAATTAGGACGTAGACGAAGTCTGCAGCTTGTTTTCATATCACTTGAAAAATCCGCCCTCGAGGCTCGGTTTTGATGAATGTGCCTGCAAACCAGGCCATTTTGTTGCATGACATCGTTCGTACCTGGAGCTTGAGAGTGGACTTTTTTTTTTTGAGTTGCATATCCGTTGCGCATGCGCAGTCTCTTGTGCAATTATATGCATCGCGTGTAAGGCTCATTCGTGCATGCATACAATTACGGACACACCAATAGATAAAACAGACCAGACAAAATTGGGAGATAAGTATATGTATATAAGTATATGTGTATATATATATATATGTGTGTATGTGTCATTAAGGAATGGATATATGATCCGACAGAACGATTATAAATTGCGTTATATCATATTAAAACTCTATTTAGAATGACCTCCTGTTATTACTCGGTGGAAGTACCATTTGGCCTAGACAACGTAAATACGATAAAAAAAAAATTAAAAATGGGGCTGCTGCAGCAATCGTTTCTTACATCAATTATCTACGCTGAAAAAAAAACAAATAGAGCAGATATAGACCATGAATAAACAAAACGAAAATTTGGTTATTTAGCTCAATGGGAGGAGCAACGCTACGTTGAAGTGACTATCATATAGGCCGCAGGTTTGATTCCTGCAGCAGACCCATTTACTTTGATTGTTTATTCTGTTTACGTTCTCTAAGCCAAATGATACTTCCACTGTTTAATGTCAGAAGGTAATTTCAAATAGAGTTTCAATACAATATAACGCAATATATATATATATATATATATATATATATATATATATATATATATATGTGTGTGTGTGTGTGTGTGTGTGTGAGTGTGCTAATTTTGGGATTTTGTTTCAAATTTGGTGATAATGCTTGATATTTTGAAATGGAGCGTAAATAGATGAAAAACTGTATCTGCCCTCTCTCTCTCTCTCTCTCTCTCTCTCTATATATATATATATATATATATTTGCATACATTCATTTACACATATGAGTATATATATATATAAGAGAGAGAAATAGAGAGAGAGAGAGAGAGAGAGAGAGGGGAAAGAGAGGGGAAAGAGAGAATTTTGGTCAAAAATGATGTCCAGCCTCAGACAATTATCGACTCTCACTTTAGACGAACATATAATTTTGTATGTATGTTGTATTATCATGCTTGGAGTTTGTAAGTAACGTAAGAGTTCAGTACTATGATCGTACAAAAGATTATTCAAATGTCCCCTGACTAGGCAAAAATAGATTCGGAATTTTCAAAAGATTAAAATGCTAAAAAATGCCCCGAAGTCCCTTTGGTAATCCAAGAAAATTTGGGTGACCGAAGTTCAAGCCGCCTTTGATTTATGCGATGAAAGATAGATGCACAAATTATGGGTGAATTATAGTCATCCTAAACCGATTGGCTTTGAAATGCGTTCCTCCTAAAAACCTATGCTTCATCAAGTAATTCGGTGACGGATCAACCCAGCTTCACGCAAAATCAGATGCATATCTTACAAAACATCACAAAGTCTCGCGTGATAGGAAAACTAACTCAGTAGTTTAGGTAACAATGAGTGGCAGCTGCACGTGCATTTCCATTAAACGGTACAATCACAGCACCTAGTGTCCGGGGAACTTTCGACAACACCTTGTATGTGCCATGATCCATCGAAACATGACAAGTTGCGTTGACATCATTTTTGGCCAAGCAGTCATACAAAACGTGCAATCATTTTTTTTTTCCAAACCTATAATTGCTACAAGTGAGTGAATCACTATCTGGCAGGTGTTGCTATTATATTAAACCTTATCTTTCAGGCATTGTTGAAAATTCATTCATGAGGAATGAACTATCCACTGCTTAAAGGAGGTAAATTTCAAAATGGTGGAATCTAGTTGATCATCTTCTGATACCGCTCCTGTGCTTGATATGAATGATCCCACTGTCTGCAGAATTTTGCAATATATCATCAGACCGGTATCGTACAGAATTTGAAGCACAACAATTGACCATGGAAGGTTTGCAAATGTTTTGGCTGGGGGATGGGATGAGATTGAAAACTATATCAATGTGGCCACTTCAACACATCTTTCAAAATCCCGAAGGAGGTGTGAATCGCGAAGAATATACCGTTAATTGCGCTGTAAGGCCATGGCTATAATTGAGGTTGTAGCGATAAAGATGTTGAGTAGCGATAAAGAGGCCAGTTTTCGCAATTGAAAAAAAGATTTTGCCAAAAGATTACAGATTAGACTGTAGGAGATTGAAGCAACGGGCTGTCACCTAACGGGTCAAAGTCCATAATGGTCGAATCAGATGTCAGGAATATTTGTGGGACACCATCTCCCTCAATCTACCCTCAAAGTTTTTTTTTACCTTCGAGATCCTCTTCCATTTCACCGGGCTCTATCTTATCTACGATAATGATAAAACGTTTAACATAAAAAACCTTATATCGTTCGCCATATCGACTCCTCAATCAAATCCCTTGATGATTTTCAACCCCTTGAAATGTATTTATACTACACTTGTGGGTCAATTTCGGCTACTTAAGATTCAAATATGCCAATAGATATATATATATCAAGTCCGCTCTAAAAAAATTCCATAAAAATATACTCATGAAAGAAAGCGGGTCAGATTACATATGAATACTCTCAAGATGGTAAGAAACATGCTAGCAGTTTTTTTTAACAAATAAGTTTTCATTACGACTCTGGTATACTTTCATTCAAACCATATTTCTAATTATAGCGAAATCGACTGAAAAATCTTACTCAAGGCATAGATGGGTCAAAATGATTACTAGCATGTTTAATGAGTTTATAGTACTTTTGGACGAGACACGAAATAAAATTATTGGGATGTTCCGCAGCACTAAACGACTTACAGAAATTGTCTATGGCCTTATTGATTCAGAAAACAAGGCTCACCTCTGTCTCGACAGACATTAGATCGCCATTGGAGTGACTTCAGGGTGCAAAAATTGGCAAATATTGTAGGATACCCCGTCGACAGAATCATCCCCTCGGTCTCGTTGATCCAGTCCAAAGGGAGGTGGTGCGCGTCACCCTCGTCATCAACTCGGCTCCAGAAGCTAGAACTGCTCTTTGCTACTTTTGTAGACCAAAATTAGGAAAGTTTGGTACTAAACAAGATATTTGGTTCCGAATGAAAAAGACAACAATCCGTTATACATAAATGATGATAGATGATATAATACGGCGTAGATATACAAAAGGCATATATAAAATGTATTTCCATTCATTTTTCTGCAAGCTGAATCCGATTATAGATTTGAAGTTATCTGATTATTTTGGCAATGAAGCTTCTTACAAGACGTTTAGTAACCCTGGACAGAGCTTGCATCCAAGCGACTTAAGGGGGCTCCATTCCCCGGTTTGGAACCAGAGTTGTCCTTCTTCTAGACTAGTTGCCTTCCAAAGGCTAGAAAGCCCACACCACCCTGCTGTTCTAACCACTACGTTACTTGCACTTTATCTATCTATCGCAGCACTGAACAACTTGCAAACAATGCCTGTTGCCCTCTAAGGAAAAGGAAGGGTTGAATGAAAGGGTCTATCCGATCACTTGAGATAATTTCTGATTTCGAGCCTGGTTCAAAAAAGGACCCATTCTGTAATATGACTCTTCTGAATTAGACATGAAAGAAAATTAGTGGAATGTACCAAGTGTTAAACGAATTGCAGACATTATTGAAGAGACAATTCGGAAAGTCAAAGTTGATGTTACAAATCAGACATTTTTGTTCAATTCAGTTGGCGCTAACTTCTTCATTTTATGAAAAAGTTAGCTCTGACTGATGAAACATCTCAAATTGAACGAAGAATTCTCTTTTGTATCATTAACATCGTCTTTCGGAACTGTCTCTTCAAGCTAATGCTGTCGGATGAAACACATCCATCTATAAGTCAGACATAGTTTATGTCAAGTAGTGCCATTGTCCGGACTTCAGATATCACGTGTTTCTCTCTCTCGCTTAGACTTCAAAGCTCTTCGAGGTTTGTGGGGTGTAAAATAGACTTGAAAGCCACAAGCTACTAACCATTCAGCAACCGGCACTTCGGCGGACCTAGCTCGCAGCCCTATTTAGACAGCGGCTCTCTGACGAAAAACGAAGGGTACAGTGAAAGGGCAAATATTATTACAGCGCCGTCTATCGGCAGCAAATGGAAAGAGAATCAGGAACCAGTGGGGAAACAAGAAGACAAACAACTGCTGGCAGCGCAAAACTGTGGGATATCGGCATTAACGATATCGTCGGCCATTTTGGATGGGTATTTTGATGAAAGTTGTTGAGATTCTCTGACAGTCGACGTCGTTGCTTAGACACCGAGTTATTTCTTGGTTAATTCATATAACAGCAGAATACTTGCGTAAGCACAACGCTTCAAGTGGGCCGTGCCCTACGTCTGTTCATTATATATATATATATATATATATATATATATATATATATATATATAAGCACAATGCTTTTGACTGGGCGTTCAGAGCATATGTTTATTTTTACTTGGATATATATATATATATATATATATATATATATATATATATATATATATATATATATATATCTAGAGAGAGAGAGAGAGAGAGAGATGTATATATATATATATATATGTATATATATATATATATATATATATTATATATATATATATATATATATATATATTAGATATATATAGGGAAATACATACCAGTATAAATGAAACAAGATATACACCAGGAACACAGCACTCAATTCATCTAATTGTCAGATACAGCTGTTAGTATATCCATATATATATATATATATATATATATATATATGTGTGTGTTTGTGTGTGTGTGTGTGTGTGTGTATATGTGTGTGTGTATGTGTGTGTTATCACTTATAAGTATGACAGAAGTTTTGCTTGTATGGCTTTGGTTTTAAAAGTTGAAAATAAGAAAGAATTAGATTTTATTGCAATCATCACAATATATGCATCTAGACATGTTTTCTGTTCGGAAATGCTATCTTCTGGGAAAAGAATTTTTGAAAGGCATCGTTTTTCTATCCTGTGGAATCCTTTGTTTAGAATCAATCAAGAAGATTGCAAAGTCTCACTGAAATTGATATTTGAAAGAGTTGCCAAACTCGTCAGTTAAATAGCCTCAGACTAGATCAATGTATCTATCAAAAAAATGCAATCATAAGTAAAAAAAATGCCAATTTGTTCTTGTTGAAATACAGAGTTTGTTCCTGTTCAAATATAATGAGCATATTTGTAGATATAAACAAAGCAGCTAATTTATACCAGTATAACACACACGTGAATAGAATAACACTTTTATATCAATATATAAACTGAATAAGTATTTACTATCTATATACCACATACGTACAAAGATATTTTATCGCAACCTTTTCACTTGGCCAGTCTACGGCAGTGAGTAAAAAGTACCAATAAATAAAATGTAAGCTCTAGGAGAGATTTGAACTTGCATCAATTTTACCCTGGGAAGCTTCCTAAGCACAGCACAGCTCTACTTACTGAGCTACCAAATCTCTCATTGCCATTAGAAAAGATAAATCAGGATAATATTACAACCAGAAAAATGCTTTTCATTTCTTGCAAGGAATTTTTGGAACACTGACCAGTAGTGGGGAGCAGCCAGAAAAGAATGAAACATTGAAACAGTGCACTGTAAACAACAATTGGTCAGCTTGACCAAACGGCTCAGTTTTCTTGAGAGAAACAAAAGAAATGCTTTCTCATACTAAAACGTACCCTGTGCACTAATTCTGCATGCACCGTTGTATAACATTTCTATAGGAGGTTGGCAACCTTTGACCTGCTGACCACATCCGGTCCGTATCCATCTATTGGGATACTATGCTGTCTTTTATGTTTGCATTAATTTCTGCCTACGGACAATCTTTATCTTCCTGGTTTACAATGCATTTCTCTGGAAGATTTTGGCAACCTACAACCCGCTGACCAGACCCGGCCTGAGAAGGGATTTTGACCGGTCTTTGAGCACTCATTGGGATACTACGCTTACTTCCATGATTCAAAGACTTTGTCAGTCTTAAAAAAAAAAAGAAACAAATTCGAAAAATACCTTGATTGCAATAAATTACGACCTAATAGAATTCATTGACTACTAATGTGTCTTATTGGTTAATCACAGATGAATCTCTAGTGTGCATTATTCCTTGATTTGAGAAAAATATAATTAGTGTCTATATTGAAAATCACCATATCTCCTGACTAGTGACAATTTTAAGTTAAAATCATTGATTTAGAGTTTAATCTTCATTTTTTTTGTATTACGATGAAACATTTAGTTTGTTATAACAGAAAATGGTTGAAGCGAAATAGGAGAGTAATAGAGTAGAAGTAAAGCCAGTGGGTGATAAAAAGTCAAATCCTCACTTGATATACTGGGTTCAAATGCAGTCGGCGCTAAAAAAACAACAAAAAAACAAAACAAAACAAAAAACAAAAACAGATGTAATAGTTATTAGAAAAAAATTCCTCTTGCCACAACACAGGTATCTCCTGCTTTTTGAAAGTTCTTTTAACGCCACTTTGCTTTTACGAAAGATCTACATTGGTATAGATTTCCATGCTATTCGAAATGGCGAAAAGCGAAGTAATAGTTATCATAAATTCATATGGGAAAAATTTTGAACGTTCCCAGACCATCAACATAAACTTCTATGTCTGTCTGTCTCCATATCGAAGGTCGAGGTTCGTCATCTTCCGTAGCTAATGTGGGAGGTTTGGAATACGACATTATGCTTGACTACTTAGTCGCACATATTTTGTACGCACCCTGCAATCCTGCCTTAAACCCAAGTTCCCTTTCAAAATTATGCAAAACTGTTTATCTGTGTAAATAGAGTTTCGAATAATACAACGCATTCATAATTATTCTGTCAGATCATATATCCAATTTCTCAATAAAATAACTGTCAGCGTTGAGAAACAATAGTGCAGATATGAACAGTGAATGAACAAAATTGAGAACATGGAGTTGAACCAGTTATTTTGACTCTTGCCTTCCCAGCAGGCTGTTCAGCTCAGTGGTATAAGCAAAGCTACGTTGTATCGGCTACTTAATCGGTCACAGGCTCGATTCCTGCAGCAGACCCATTTTCTCTAATTGTTTTTTCCTCTCTATATGTTTTTTTATTCTTTAAGTGCTCAATATTACAAAAATAGAGCATATATATATATATATATATATATATATATATATATATATATATATATATATATATATATATATATATATATATATATAATTAAGTATATATATATATATATATAATTAAGTATATATATATATATATATAATTAAGCATAATAATTATTAAATGATATACATATATATGAATAAGTAATTGACCATATATATTACAACAAACATAAATAATAACAAATTTGTGCAACCCACTTCATCGGAACATATATTAAGATACTTTTATGAGATGATATTTCCATATAAACTCCCTTTTTCCACGCTGTTGTCAAAACTACCGGTAGTCATTATCACGTGACTTATATCGTTAACGATATCCCTCCTATTGTTCGGTCGCCATTTTCCTCGCGTGTGCATTTCTCTCTGCGTAGGGTAGGCATCTGCTTTTGCTATAGGATCGCTAAATGGCACCGTCTGGAAAAAAGAAAACCATATATAAAAAAAAGAAAAGTTTTTTTATGACAATAACGTCATAAACTAACGAGCCCCTTGCTCTATGGAGGCTCTAGTTGAACAGGAAAAGCATTTTGTATCTAATAGGATTAATATTTTATCCTCCTTTGGCTTTCACCCCAGGAAGGTTTGTCTTCTCTCTGTCCGACGATTCGCAAAAGGAAAGACTTTTCCTCTCCCCCTGTGATATGTAAAACAGTAACCTTTATTGCATGCCTGTGTTGGAGCTTATGACGAAAAGCAGATAGAGATTTATGTGATGTATTCAGGGAACAGAATTCTTATCAGTTTTCGCAGGTCTCTTTTCTCTCGTTTGCCGCATCGTTGGTAGGGATCTCAGAAAAGGAATCCACTGATGGCCTCTTTACAATAATTGAAGCGTTTAGATTATTTTGGAGTAGGATCTATTTATAACCGGAAGGCACACACAGAGTGCATACCTCTACCAATGCCATTTTCACTACGATGTAGGGGAGGTGATTGTGTATTGACACTCCTCAAAATCATGTATACGTTCGATGCTTCCAAGGAGCAGAAGTCAAGTCAGATTTTGCGCGTCTCTTCTCAATTGTTCGAAGAAAATTATTTGAACATAACAGACATTTTGTTTGTATGGCTTCGTTTTGGTAGTTGAAAATAAGAACTTTATGCAAGGTAACAAAATTTTATTGCAATCAGCGCAACAACGTATGCATTTAGACATGTTTTGGGTTCTGAGAATCCCATTCCTGGAAAATGCCATTTTAGTTTGAATTGGATTGTTGAACAAATCAAACCGAGTATTTTTTTTTCCGATTCTAGTACAATCTTGTTCAGAATCGATAAAGGAGATTGAAATGGCCCAGAAAAATTGCTATTTGGATGACTTCCCAAACTAATCAGTTGAATAGCCATAAACTGGACTAGTGCACAATTCACGACCACAGGCAAGAAACTAGCACAAACGCCGTGTGTCAGGTCACTGATAGCGTTATTTCCAAACTGCATATTACATTATTCACATCTTTTAAAAGTAAAAATTATATATATATATATATATATATATATATATATATATATATATATATATATATATATATATATATATTCCATAGGAATTGAACACTCTGGTGGATGAGGAATTCCTTTGTCCAGATGATATATCGCTTAAATTAAGCCTTACTGACTGTCCAGTTCCGTAGTACAGAGTCTGAAGGGTTTCAATTCTGCCTCGCGATCCTGGATGGGATAATTGAAAGTATATAGCCACACTGAAGAGATGTAATACATCGAAAGAGCTTTCTGTGGATGACACAATAATATACTTATATATATATATATATATATATATATATATATATATATATATATATGATGTTTTAAAAAATAGCTGCAATATACGAGAGGTATTTGTATATAAATCTGGCCCAAAATGTAATCACTTTCTTCATAGCATATTGTTTACCCACAAAATTCAAATAAGATTGATTAAGAACTTATGGAGAAGTAAACAAACAGAGATTTTTTGGAGACATTGTTTTTGCGGACAGATAGCAACGAAGTTGATTCGTTTGATGAAAAGCAGATAGGGATTTATGTGATATATAAATATATATATATATATATATATATATTTCAGGGGAGCAGAAGTCTTATCCATTTTTGTTGGTCTCTTCTCCCACGTTTGCCGCATCGTTGGCAGGGACCTCAGAAAAGGAATCTACTGATGCCCTCTTTACAATAATTGAAGCGTTTAGATTCTTTTCGAGTAGAGTCTATTTATAAGTAGCACACAAAGAGTGCATGCCTCTGCCAACGCCATTGACACTATGATGTAGGGGAGGTAATTATGGATTGATCTGCTTGAAAATGTTAATACTTCTCCCATAGCCTATCGTGCCACCTTTAAAAAAAACAAAAAAAAACAAATAACAAAAAAACAAAAACAAAAAAAAAATTGAAATTGATTGGAGAAGATATTGTGTGGGAGGTAATTGTGTATGAATCCACCCAGACATTAACCACTTCTTTCCTAGTCTATTGCCTGTCCGTCCACAAGATTTCAATTAAATCCATTGAGAACATTTGGAGATATGATGTTGACATATAGAGAACCTTTGGAGATATTGTGTGGTGAGGACGACGTAGGAGAGGTAATTTTGCGTGGATACGCTTGAAAATATGATGATTTCTTCTGTAGCCAATTGCCATCCTACCACAAAATTTCAATGGCATTTATTGAGAACTTTTGGAGATATTGCATGGACAAACCGACTGACAGAATAGCGCGAAAACAGTTGCGTTTTTATGTTATTTTAATTTCTTATGCTTATTTTTGGAATAAACTATCATTTAACTATATTCACGAAGTATACCATTTCAAGAATGAAATTCACTCTATTTAAACTGATCATTTTCTGTTTATCATTTATTCTGGTTTGATTTTGGCTGTCAAACCAAAGATTCTGTTGTAAAAGTTCAAAATGACACGTTAACCAGAGAAATTGCTCGCAATATCAATCAGGTACTTGGTCAAGGAGCTGTCAACAAACGTGCAGATCAACAAGGAAACGGAAACGAGAAAATGTCGACGTCCGTTTGTAATTGACGACATCTAATTGACGGCCATTATTAAAGCGGACTCATGCAAAACAACTTGAGAGGTTGCTCCGGATCTAAACGTTGACCATTCAACAGTTGAGCGAACAAAGCTATGGAACTCTACCGACCAGATTACTCATCGGACCTCTCTCCGACCAAACGCCACTTTTCGAAGCATTTCGACCATTTACTGCAATGGAAGGTTTTCAATAACCTAGCGGCTCAAAACGCCCTCGGCGAATTCATCAGTTCCCGGATCCCAGTTTTGTATGCTTATGGAATAGGTGGCCTCGTTTCTCGTTGGCAAAAATGTATAGATTCTGAAAGTCCTTATTTTGACAGATAACTTTTATTTCAAGCAGAGATATACTTTCTTAAAGCTGATGATGAAGAACTACAATTATTTTGGCTCCTAATATATAGGGCTTACATCATATATGCATATATTTAGAGATATATCTATAGTGAAGACCAAAACTTGCTAACACTATGTCTTTCAATGTCCCTGGAATTCACGTGTTTTTTACGATCTCTGTACTACTTCAGCCCAAACTTGGGTTGCTGAAATGTAAGTGTGCTTTTATCAGTATCTGATGTCAATTTTCACCCGATAAAGAAGAGAAAAATATTTAGAGTGTTGGGTGTTGGGTGGCTGATAAAATGTATATGCATTTATTTAGAATCCCCTGATTACGCCATCTCACATCAACCAGTGTTTATCATGACTCGTCCGAGAGAAACAGCCTCTCTTTGACGCAGTTCTATTTATACGTAACACTTGTGTCACATTTCAACGGAAAATAAACTTATACCATGTTTGTGCGCATGCGTTAGTTGCCGACCAGACCAGCGTTTTGTTTATCCGAACGTCCTCGGCGGCCGCTGAGCTCGATATCAACTCACTTCCTATATAAAGATTTGGTGTTATCATTATTTGCAAATAAATAAATGTAGGAAAGTACTCTACAATTAGCGTTTAATATACCTGGAGTTATCTTCCATGAGAAATCAGAACATTATAGTATAGACTCGCAATCAGTCAATAAACATTTGAAAAACCGTAGCGTTAAAATTTGAAGACATAAAAAAAAATACATTGAATGATGGATATGGTCGTAATATCTTATGTATATATAAAAGATATGACCATTTGTATATAACATCACTGACGTTTTCCACTGGAAAACATCTAAAAAAGAGTCAAAAAATGTAGAAATATTCAAATTCTGTGTAATCTAGATATTATTGATAAACCTGTCAAAATAAGGCCCCCCCAAAGGTCAACATTTTTTCCTCTTTAAATCAAAATCAGCATTTTTAGAAGACGTCTAGTGGTTTAATGATGCCAATTTTCAAGTCTATAGACAGAATGGTATGGCCAGGAGCGCTAAAACATACAAACAAACTCAGAATCACACGAACATATAAACAAGGATAGAACCTTTCACCATATGCAATGGCTACAGTCGTACAGTTTATGGGTGAAGTACGAACGCAGACCCCACACTATTATTATCAAGTTGCAAATTAGACTGAGAGTTGTTTTATTCTCCAAGTTTTAGCATGTTGGCGGTATTGTGCTAACAGAAATCGTTTCTTTTCTTTTTTTTGTTTTGCTTTATCGTCCTCTAAAATGAATATGAGAGATGCAGAACTGGATTTTGTCGATAAACCAAATTAGAATATGAATTCAAATTGAAACTTAGATAAGTTTGCGTTAATTTCACAATTATGCCATTTTGAGCAACTGATAAAATTGTTAATCCCAATGATTCAGGTCTGGGATTGCTCTTTGCTGCCAGTACCATGTAACCCATTGAAATGAGTCACGTGTTACTTGGAGGGGAGATGGCTACCACCAATGAAGAATTTTCTTTATATTGTATCATTAAGATAAAAAATACGTTCACGGAAAACAAGTAGTGTCCAGTCCACACGGAAAAGAGTCTATTACAACATTCCACACATTTTGTGACCTAAAAGAACAAAGGTCGTATATATATATATATATATATATATATATATATATATATATATATATATATATATATATATATATATGTATATATGGCAAACGTACGTTTCAGAATCGTGGGTTGAGGGTGGGTAAACTGCAACACAAATTCTCAGTCGGTCATCTGTGAACTGTCTTTCACGATTTGACAGAATTCGTCCTGAATTCGTTCATGGTCGTTCACCTTGAGGCTTATCCAATGCGGGGCTTATCTAATACAAGGCTGCCATATGTATTTTACTGCGCAAGACTAAATTTGTATGATCTTGGGACCAAATATAGAAGCTTCAGTACCAAAATAATCAAATAATTTAAAATCCGGCATCAGATTAAACTTGCGATTAAACAGAATATGCATTCTTTTAATAGGTACTTACATTTGTTTTTTTCAAGTGTTTTTTTCGAATTGAAAAGAAAAAACAAACAAACAAACATACATACATATAAATATATACTTATCATTACCGTGCAATTAAAATAGAAACAATTGATATTTTAAAAATTTAATCTTCATATCATTCAAATCTTTTGTAAATTTTCCTTCAGTATCAAATGTTTATTTTAGGAACCAGATTGTTTTATTCAGTACCAAAATTGTCCAATTTCGGGCTTGAAAAATACCAAATGGAAACCCTGACCCGATGTCCTGGATTTGCTGGAAAACATCATGGAAAGCTAATATTTTTTTTTACTAGTAATTCTTTCTTCTTAGTTTTAGTTGCTTTTCATCACGAATGTCTGGATTGTCAGTCTACAAGGTCCAGGCGAGACTCGAAGTTACCTAGTGAAGTAGGGCAACTGTCCCTACTAATAGAGCAAGCAGACCTTCTATAGTCGGCAAAAGATCAGGTCTAACCCTCAAACTCGACTCTATATTTGTTACTGTTTTACGAACAGTAACTCTATGAATAGTAATGATATTATTGAATCATCATAGTCCCACAATCAAGTAGCTAAGTTGGCTACTGATTCTTCTCTCTTTCGGTGTCCGTGTGTGAGTTTGTGTATCTGGTCCTTTGGGGGCAGGGGGAGTATAATTTGAAAAAAAAAAAATCTATTTTTCAAAATGATCTTAGAATAAAGATTTTGGGGGGGATGATTTTAGATAATTTTTGATAGACAATTTTTAAAAGATAATTTTAGAAAAAAGATCTATTTTCTGAGATAATTTCAGATAATTTTAGATAAGATAATATCAGACAATCTGTTCTTCAAAGATAATTTTAGAAAAAAAATCCGTTTAAAAGTTTCATTTGGATATTTCTTTTAGATAATTTTAGATGATTCAAGTTGAAGATCTATTTTCTAAAAGATACGTTTAAATGATTTCTGTAGATAATTAGTTCTGGTACACGCATGGGCTACGCTGAGTCATTCATACAAGGTACGAATATCTAGATTTATTTTCTTTTAGATGAAGCATTGTCAGCTTTTATCGGTTTTTGGCCTGTATTTCTTTCATCCTAATTTTAGTTTTCATGGTGAGTACTCAGACCATCAGTCTACGGTAGTGAGTGAACGATGCATGTCGAGAATGTAAGGCAACTAAAATTTAGATGAAAGATAAACTAGCCAAAAATCAATAATGGATGACAATGTTTCATCAAATGAAAAAATGAATCAAGAAGTCATGAACTATCCGAGACCATAATTAGTAGTTGGCTTTCTGTTGCGTTCATGCCTTCAGTTTGAGCAGTTTCAGTTGGAGCTCTTCAATCATTAGTTCTCTTAATTTAAAGATAAAATTTAATTTTCAAAATCGTGTCGCCCATAATTGAATAATATTCATTTGTAAAATCCAAACCTAACCCTAATCTTCGTTATGTCACTCTTTTGTCACTCCTTTTTATGCAACTTCTTTGTCATGTCACTCCTTTGAATGGAACAGGAACCCCCTCTCCGAACGCCTGGCTGATTCGGAGCATCTATTCGGCTGAGTTTTGGTCCATTTGAAAGATCATACAACAATTCTCGACTGCTCGCCAGATATCAATTTTTCGGCATTGTCAATGCACTTAATGGAAGTGAAACCGATGATTGCGAAGGTCGGAAGTTATTGTATACCGTGGAATGCGGATCGGATTGAAATATAATTCCGATAATAAACATCTCCCTCTCCCAGGGGTCAGGGTATTAAAATCGATCGCTTCTCACGGGAAAACTTTTTCTCCCTTTTGAGACTGATCATGAAAAATCTTGAAATGTCAAAAGGGATTGGAGGATGAAAACGAAGTGGTCGACCTTCTCTTTAATCTTCTTCCTTTCTTTCCTTTCTTTTATTTTCTTTCTTTCTTTCCTTTCTCTTTTATTCTTTCTTTCATTCGTATCTTTTTCTTTTCTTTCGTTCTTTCTTTTTTTCTTTCTTTATTCCTTTCTTTTCTCTCTTTCCCGCTCTTTTTTTCTTTCTTTCTTCCTTCCAAAACTGCCATTCAAACTATCAAAGTAGCTTTCTTTAGTCTTCAAGTTGGCTGGCCATGTATTACGCGTACAGGCCGTACCAGTGGAGCTAGAGGGTTAAAATTTCCAAAAATCACTCTCTATTTTGCCCAGAAAAAGAAGACACTTTTAAAACCCTCTTCTCCCGTAAGAAAAATCGTTTTTAATAGAGGGTTCAATTTACAATGTAAGTTTATGTTAGAATGATCCATTAGTTTGTGTCACGCTTGTTTCTTTTTTTAGTCAGTTTTTTTTTGTGATTACCAACAAAAGGCCTGAGTAGCAACTTATCGATTGATAATCCCCTTTTCCAATTTATATCTTATTATTGATTACCCCCAACGCGGCATGTTGCCAAAACAGTATATCACATGGCGGCATCTAACATGTGACTAACCAGACCTGTCTGTTCTTTTTTCTTTCTTTCTTTCTTTCTGGGGACCAATGCTCTGCAAATACGGTTCTCTCTGTTCGGTGTTTAATTTTCTTTCTTTCTCTCTTTCTTCTTTTAGTTTTTATCTTTTTCCCCTTTCTCCTACATTACGGTTGTGATCTCTTTTTTTTCAGTTCTTTGTTTCTTTGTTTTTCTTTTTCTTTCTTTTTTCTTTCCTTTCCTTCTTTCATTCTTTATTTCTTTTTAGGGTCTGTTCTATTCCAGCTCTTTCCGTCTTTTCACATATTTTCTTCAATTCCTTATTTTTTCTTTCCTTTTCTTCATTGTCTTCTTTTTCATTTCATTCTCTTTTTTCGCTCTTTCATTCTTCCTTTCCTTCCTTCCTTCATTCATTCACTCTTTTTTGTTCTGTTCTCCTTTTATTTCATTGTTCTCAATCACTCTTCTTCTTTCATTCTCTTCTCCCCCGTTTCTCAGAATTTCTTTCTTTGCTTCTTTTTAATTTCTTCCTGTTTTTCCTTCGATTTTTTTCTCGTTCTAATACTCACTCACCGTTTCTTTTTTCATTCACCCTTTCCACTATTGTGGAACATTCATTTATTCTTTATCATGACTTAAGAAAAAAAAAAGGCCCAATAAATGTTATTTCTCGTAGGATACTCCTTAAACTTTAATAACCGTGTGCCAGATGTTGTTTAGAAGCAATAAACTATTTATTAGAATCCTGGGACAAAGCACCTTGACTATTAAACCAAATTCAGCCATCTTTTCTTATTTATTGTTGCCTCTTATCGCATTTTTCTAGGTCGAATAATCTCTCATCGTTGGAGTAAGCACGGTAGACTCATTGTGACGACACTCATTCTAATAGTACTATTTAAAGATACATGCATTATAATGTCCTTTTCTTATATTCTCGTAAGACTATTGTAGAAATATTAGTTTACTGCAACAGCTTTTGAAGATTTCGATGGATTCTTTAAAAAAAAAACTAACATTAGAAAACCCTTAAAATAATACCACCTAAAGAAACTTATAAATCTGGAAAGAAATCCAAAAGAAAAGTCTTATCAATTATTGATAATCTTGAAATGATTTTGAAGATGTAAGTGGAAGTACATTCATTAACGTAAATAATGCTGGGTCTTCAACATAATTATATATAACTATTTATATGGTTAGCATAATTACTTTTTGGTTCATTCATTTGATTTGCAGACCTGCGGCTCGTTATGGTGCCTAAGCCTTTAGGTAATGAAAGGTCATCAACATTTTCGTTTCTCATTATCAACACGCATAAAATCCATCCGTTATAACAGCAATTTCGTTATAACAGCAACCGACGAGGATTCCATAATAACAGGAGTCTGTATGAAATGAGTGTAAATAGTTGAAGAGAATTCAACCTAAAAAGCAACAATAAGATGTAGAAAAAACGATTGACCGGGCATTTTCTTCCTGTCTCTGCTGGATGTCGGAGGAAAAGTGAAGACGGTACTCGATGGCTTGGTGGGTCGCCTCTGCGATGAACTGGCCATGGAGATCAGTGTTTCTGCCACGCCCTCGATTCAAAATCTCCGAGTTGTCTTATTTCTAGACGCCTTATCTTGTGAGATCATGAGCTCTGAATACTGGTTGGTCAGTTGCCATTCTTATTACATGTCCGAACCATTTAATTCTCTGGTGCTAGATGCATTTATGGGCTGGCATTGTTCTAACAATTCCTCAGATATTCTCGTTACTAATGAAGTCCCTTCTCGTCTTATCTGCTGATCGTCTGAGACACCCCATGTCACAGGTACGGGTTTTCCTCTGCTGATCTCTAGACCAGTGATTTCCAAACTTATCTGGTTGTGGAACCCTTACACGATTTTCTAAAATTACCTATATTTTACGGATAACATAAAATGAAACAAAAAAATCTTTTAGAGAAAAAAATTATTTACGTAAAAAAACATGATTATATTTGCACGTTACATTATATCGAAACTGTACTTGAAATGATCATTTGGCCAAGACAACGTAAATAGTATAAACAATTGAAGTAAATGGGACTGCTGCAGGAATCGAACTTGCGACTGAAAGTGTAGCAGCTTCAACGTTTCGTTGCTGTTACCAAGAAGCTAAACAGCCACCGGCAATGCAGAAGCGCAAATAACTCAAATTTGTTTATCCACGGTCTATATGTGCTGTATTTGTCTCTTCCAACTATTCTATTCAAGTTGTCTTGGCTAAATGATACATTCACCGTGTAATAACAGGAGATCTTTTCGAATAGAATTTCAATATAATAAAATGCAATTCATAATCAAGTTTGAGGAAAACACTGCTCTAGACATTGCCAACGCCTAACGTAAGTGTACACGTCAGCGTGGACAGAAAGATGGTGTTTATCAGCTTGGCCTTGATTTTCATGGGATTGTTGAGGTGTTTCGAAGTCTGGGGAAGTTGTTAGCTAATTATATTGGCTTTTTTGTACTTGAGTCTCAACCTCTTTTCTTAACCGGCCATCTTTGCCGTGAAGACCCTAACCAGATATTCGAATTCCTTGGTCCGTTTGAAAGGTTTGCCGTTGATGGAAATATTAAAGATCTCCTATGTTCAATTGACTCTCATGACGGGTATTTATAAAAATATATTAGTCTTTACAAAACAGTATATTTGCCTGCGGGTATCATGATCGGTGTGTTGGCTTCTCACATCGTTCAAATACATCTCAGATTTTCTCGATTTGGATATCATCGGAAACATAAAGGAGAAGGTATTCTTTAGGATCTAGTCAAAATTCTGCTGCTTAAATTATGTGCGGAAAGTCAAGGTTTATGTTCCGTTGGAAGATCGAAGAAATACCGGGTAGGAAGTTATTATCATAATTGTTGATATCATATGTATTATTCATATCTTAATCAAATAAAAGCCTGGGGTACTACAAATAAACAAAGACACTCACATGCGCCCGCGTGCACACACACACGAGACCATACGCGCGCACACACACACGCATTCTAATCAGGTAATCAAAAATGGTAGATAGAAATTATCACACACAATCAGTAACGCAAAGGATATCTGAAAAGAGGAACGGAATATTGATCATTGGAACCCGAAACAAATGGATCCGGGAGAAAATGCACAAAACCAAGAAGAAACCAATATACCCACATAAACACCTTCCAACATACATAAACGTATATATATATATATATATATATATATATATATATGTACATACATAATATGTATACAATGTATAGTAGGTAGATACATGGGTATGCGAGTATCATGTACCTACCTACCTACCGACGTACGTACATACTTGCATTCATACCAGCATAAATACGCATAGGTGTGTATGTGTATGCTTCATGTGTTGTTGCATGCATGTGAGTATGTATACATCAGTCAATGTGTGTATTTGGCGTATGTATTTATGATACATGTATATGTGTATGAGTAAGGTATGCGTGTTTGATTGGGTGTATAAGTTAGTAATGCTGTCAATATTCGCCAAGCCCTCGAAAATGTTCAGCATATCTCTGAAAGCACTTCAATATATCATATATCGGTAAATATATGAATAATATGTAATAACTACGGAGCAAAATATACCATCATTAATAATAATAAAAAGGGAGTACTACTGATATTGAAGCAGATGTCCCATCATATAGTGCGGTTCACGATATAAGGCGGCTGATTCATGGACTCCAACGTTTTACTCATGCGTACTGTTACCCAATCGTCCAGAAAGAAAAACGTGAATAAAATTATAATTTTAACAAAAGACTTACTTGATATGATTAAGATATTAATTTCCTAAGATTCTCAATCGATTAATACATAATTGAATCGTGTTTTATGTATAATTTCTTTGATTTTATGATGAAAACTAAACCAATGAAATTTTAATTGGTTATTCATCATCGGCAGTATAGTCTGTCCAGATTCACGTTGTAAAGGATGACTACTCTAATAATAACTGAAGTCTACTACTGCTACTACTACCAATACCACTACTACAACAACTGCTAAAACTACTACTACTACTACTACTACTACTACTACTACTACTACTACTACTACTGCTACTACTACTGGGCTTTGTGGAAGAAATGATGAGGTGGCAAACCCAATCATAACTGGATGCAGCAAGCTGGTTCAAAAGAAATATAAAAACGAACACAACAGTGTAAGAATCGAAATACACTGGGAACAGTGCAAACAACTTAGCTTCAACCATGTAAATAAGTGGTGGGCCCAACCAGACGCTCTCGTAAGAACAGAATTAAAAACAAACAATAAGATGCTCTAAGTCTCTGATCCAGACCGACCACCTGATCCAAGAGAAAAGACTAGATTTCGTAGTTGTAAACAAGGAAAATATAACCTACCAGATTGCAGATGAAAAAATTCGGAAAAAAATAGGACCTTGGTCGGAAGTTGACAAAAGTATGGAACATGAAGGTGGCTAAATATTCTTTGTCCGATAACAAAAACATTAGAGGCGAAACGCGATAAAAATGAAATTCCAGGGAATATTTAGCCTGTCCTAACTACTGCAGTGCTGGGCCTTCCGAGGATTCTGTGAAAGGTACTGGATATTTGATATCATTCAATCTCTGAAGATAACTACGAAAGATTTGGTGCAATAATGACAATAATAGTCAATGCCACAAGCAAGTATATTTATCATTAGATGATGATAATGATGATGATGATGATGTGTATGAATATAGCCCTTCGTGAGAGCAAAATGTATCCGATACATTTCAATGAGTTTATTTTAGCAATAGTATATACCTTCGAAATTGACAGAACAAATACCGAGGATTTCTGATTTTAACACGTAACTTTTCAGTGTTCAATTTTATTGAAAGATTTCTAGAATCTTAATTTTCCAAATCTTTGACCAAATTTTGTACATTTCGAAGCTGTATTAGGATGCTAAAATGTATCGGATACTTTTGCACTCTCTATACAAACACACACATATATATCATAATAATTGTGTCATCCATAGACAGCTGTTTCATTATATAACAACTCTTCAGTATAGCTATAGACTATCCATTATCACGAAACAGGATCGAAACCTTTGCTTCAGACTCAGAAGCTGGCATTTTACCTCTGCCCTACACCGAACTGGACGGTGAGTAAGGTTGAATTTAAGCGATATATTCACTTACACATAATTCACAATCCACCAGAGTGCTCTATTCCTAAGTTGGAATAGCATTATGTAGATATACATATGTATACACCAAAGTGTATATATATATACATATATATATATATATATATATATATATATATATATATATATATATATATATATATATATATATATATATATATATATATATATATAGTAAAGAGTGGAGTTGCTACACAAACACGTTTATGTATCTTCCCTGTTTGGGCCTCTTCAAGCGAATGATAATGTATGGTTTAGATTTCGGTTTAGGAAATTCTGGGAAATCTCTATGCGAGTTTCTATGGTGGGAAGAGTTTTTCTTTTGTTTTATCGTTATTTTGTTTATCAAGTTTGTAGTGTGTGTGTTTTGCCGGTGGTTATAAGTTACACATCTCGGGGCATGGTCTACATGAAGGAGTTATCTAAATGTGGATGCTGAAATGTGTTCAAAGGTATGCCTTGACTTTAACCTCTATTTTTACAATAAATTAATCACCTATGTTGAGGTTCTTTATGACCATGGTGGATTGTATAGCATTCTTTATTCACTTAGACAGGGGGAAGTACACTATGTTGATAAGATGATTCTTTGAGATAACTACGTGGGTAAACTGTCTATATTACTTTTAGTAATACTCAAATACTCAATAACCCCTACATTCACTAAAAGTAATATAGACAGTTTATCCACTTTATACTTTCTTTTCAGTTCTACTCCAAACCAACTTGACACTTAAAGCTCGAAGTTGAATGTTTCGAGCACTCTATGAAATAAATCTATCGCATATCATACACTGCTCTATATCATATTATATTATATTATGTTATATAACAAACATGATTTGTACTGTATGTACTATATATATATATATATATATATATATATATATATATATATATATATATATATATATATATATACATATTAAATTACAAATCAGTAATTCAATGTGGGATGGGTTTATTTCATAAAGTGCTCGATACAAAGACATTGAATTAGTGTGGAGCTTCAAATAAAGTGAAATATTGTTTCTGCCCTTGTTAGGTTTCTATACCCTATGAGAGTGAAAACATAAACGTTTTTGCGTAGCAAATGCTTTATTTTACCATATCTTTTTTCTCTCCCTCTCTCTCTCTCTCTCTCTATATATATATATATATGTATATATATATATATATATATATATATATATATATATATATATATATATATATATATATATATATATATATATATATATATATATATATACACATATATATATATAATGAGTAATGATTTATTTGAATGGTCCAATACTAATTGTACACTATAATTTTTCCCATAAAAAAGATTTTCAATTTTTTTAAGCGAATGTACAATCTGTATTGAACCATTGAAAAGAATTCCTCACCCATTTTATAACTGCTCTACTGATGTTACTGAGCATTTTTGAACAAAGATTTACTTGATACATTAATACATATACTCACACGAATTATATTTTATCATTGTCCTCTTATATATATATATATATATATATATATATATATATATATATATATATATATATATATATATATATATATACGAGTGGGTACCTCAAAATAACTGGAATTCAAGACATCCTCGGTCACAACATTTGGAAGAAATTGTGGGTGATTTCACACCTGTTACCTTAAATCATGGTACAGATTCAAACGAAGCCCGATGTGAGGAAATGCTTTTCATTTACAAATCATTTGTTGACATTCGCAGGCATGAACTTGAAGACAAGCCAGTCAACCCAAACATCTTATCAATGGTCCAACAGCGATATTCATTGATTGCATCGCAAACTGTTGCAAGGTTTTCGTCATTTTGGTGCGTTGAAGCTGAGCCAGATTATGTTTGGTATTCGAGTGACATCTCACGAAACATGAATACCAACACGTACACTTGTGTTTTACCGAAAGGTTCCTCCTTTAAAAGCTTCTCGGAGCACAACAGCAGTTTCAGCAGCAGTTGTACACAAATAGGAACACTTCACGCTCACTCACTGTTCTTTTAATCAGCCGTCGCGAAAATTGCAAAACGTGCTTGCAAACACGAAAGAAAAGCCACAGGAAACAAATCAGCCCATCCAGAACCATGCCAGATGACGGACTGACTCAGAATAGTGTTGACTCGTGAAACCTAGCGGTGCAATGAGCCACTACGTTCGCTTCGTGCACTGCATTGTTATTCCGTTATTTAAGATGGCTGGTGTCCCTTTTTCTATGTATATATATACGTATGCAGATTGTTTGAAAGAAAGATGCAACCGTCTTTTTAGTTGTCCTACACATGAACTTCAGTAAGAAAAAAATCATGTGCAACAATCATATTGAGAATAATGACATAACTGTCGAAATCGAAGATGCAAAACTGGGGAAAGTAGACCACTACATCTACGTAGGACAACGAATCTCAATGAAACCCACAAAGGAAGAAGAAATCAAGCGGAGAATTACCCTCGGATGGCAAGCCTTTGGCAGAGCAAGCTCAACCTTTAAAAACAAGACAATCCCAATAATCCTAAAAAGAAGTGTATACAACCAATGCATCCTCCCGATAGTCACTTATGGAGCTGAAACATGGAACCTAACCAAAAGATAGACTCGCAAACTGAGGAGCATGCAACATGCACAAGAGAGAATTATGCTCAACCTCACATGGAGAGATCGCAAGACAGCACAGTATATCAGGGGAAAAAACAGGAGTCGGAGACATCATAGAAACTATTAAAAAACTCAAATGGCAATGGGCTGGCCATGTTGCAAGAATGACAGACAACCAATGGACATCACGACTCACAACATGCTAAACCGAAGCGGACAGAATACAAGATGGAGAGATGAACTACACAACTTTAGAAAATACTGGCTCGGCGACGCCCACGATAGAGAAGTGTGGCGAATCCTAGGGAAGGTCTATGTCTTTTTTTCAAAAACACGAATTACGTAATGCTTGTCGAAGGTTGCTGATTACACACACACTTCACCTATACAATAGTTGTCGGATATGATTTCCTTTTACTCGTATGCAGGCTTGAACCCGTTTTATTACATAATTTTGTGATTACGTCGGAAAAGGACAAAGCTGACACAGAGCAAAGGGATGGATGCTCAAATCGGTCTAGCGCATGATACCACCATTGCACATACTGAATACTGTTTTTCATGTACTGAACACTGTCTTTGAATACACTGTTGCTGCATGACTAATATCGTGGCATAAAAATTGTTTCCTTTATGAAGCACTCTGTTGATCAAATTATACGACCGAGAAGAAATTGAGCAAAATATCGGTATCTGACCAGAAAGGACAGTAGCCCACCGGAATCAATTATCTAAAAGATTCGCCAAGATTCTCTTCAAGTATGATCTTTTATCTAAAATTATCTAAAAAAAAAATTGATGTTTTATCAAAAATCATCTAAAAAAATATACCAGAATAAGATTTGGGTATTGTTGGTTTGAAAAGACTAACAAAACTCAAAAAACCCTTTTTGGAAAAACAAAAACATTTTCAGATGGTGAGTAGTGATGTACTCGGTGTACACAAGCAATTTTTCAAGGTTGTTGCTCTCAAAATGTGACCAGAAGTGCATGGAGACATACGGACATTCAAAGAGAGAAGAGTATGTAGCCTATCCTGCTTGTTGGTCGGGCAGGCCATCCATGCGGCTTTGATATGAGGGATGTAATGAAAACCCCCTTCCAAATTGATGCAGGACTCATTGCATGAACGTTTCATCCGTGGGAAGCAATGGATGTTCGAATGTGGCTAACGCATGATGCAATCGTTTCAACTGCCAAGTACTATTTTTCTGGGTACAGTAATTAATATTGTGGCATAAAATTTACGTTCACGAACATTCTACCCTCTTATCCCTTGTGTTAAATCATTGACAAAACACCCTTTAAATCAAATTGAGCAACAACAAAAAAATCAAGAGCGAGATGTAAAGGAGAAAACCTTCCCATAGGCAACCTGAAAATGAAGGCAAAGAATTGGTACTTGTTGCGAGAAGGGATTCTTTTTCTGATTCTTCAAGTACCAGATATTAATCTGCCAAACACGTTACAAGAATGGCGTGCTTGTCTTCTGGGAGATTTATGGCATGTCAATTCGTTGGAAAGTGAAATGAAAGAGATTTTGAAAGTTGCAGGGGGTTTCGCAGAAGGGATTGGATAGATTGAAGGAGCAGGGTGGGGTGGGGGTGGGGAAACAGGGGGAAGTGAAGAAAAGAGGAGGAAGGAGAAGAAGAAGAAGAAAAAAGAGGACTAGCACAGGAAAGAAACGAGAAAAAAAAAGAATGATGGATAAATGAGAAAGAAAGGAAGTCGGTCAAAAAGAGAGGTGAAATATAAGTGTTTGGGAGAGAGAGAGAGAGAGAGAGAGAGAGAGAGAGAGAGAGAGAGAGAGAGAGAGCAGGAAAAGAGAAGTTATTGAAGAGGATTGAAACTAAGAAAAAGGAAAAAAAGTCAAGCTCGGCCGCGTTAGGTTCAAACTCCTTCGCTTCATTACAAAAGTAAACAAAACAGATTTCATCCCTCCGTACAATATTATTCCAAAACCACGTATAACACCCGAACTCCTTTATTAGTAGTTCCTGTAATAAATTAAGCCAACTTGGGTTCAATGCGTGCACAACTCTAATTCGTGCCGTCATGGCGTCATTGGTTTTTGGTAAGGTCATTGTCATTGTTGTGACAAACGAAAATAAAGTCAAAACTCAATAGTAGGAGCTTGATAAAATAAATCAAAGGGGGGTAAATATAAGTTGGCGTAATTCTCGAACATCGCCAATCCTCTTTTTCCAATGTGCAACTGATTCAAACACTTGTTCAAGCAAATTTCAGGTTAAATATGGCAGAATCTACCGCTTAACCATATCATGAACAGATAATATCTTGGTTATGGTAAGGCAACGAGTCCCCATACTACAACAGATCATTAGGGCACTTAAAGTATCATAAGGCTTTCTCACAATAGGGGCAGGGATATGTATTACTGTATAGAAGGAAAATATCGGATTTTGTAACAAATCTTTCACTGCATCGTATTGGTCTCATCAAGCAAGTGAGAGCGTCGAATTTTGTAACAGATAGAGCAGACGACAGAAATGGATTATCTTTATTTGTTTCTTCGTTACGTTACAGAATTAAAATCCTGTAAAAAAGAATCTTGGTTACGATTCGGTTTAGCAAAGCGTAGTATTTAAAAAAAAATGAAAATGTATTATTTTTTATTCTACTGTAAATTGAATAGATAAAAACGTTATTTCTTTTATTAAAAATGTTTTCTCATTACTACCTGGTGAAAGCGTCAAATGCGCAGATTTTGAACGTTGCAGGAGTGGCCACGTACAAAAATGATGATGGATGAAGGTGTGACTGCTTAGATGGGTGCGGAGTTTCAACCCGAACTTGGACTGGGATAGGCAGACGTACATATTTATCGGTTCGTCAAAACAATATCTTCAAAAGTTCCCAATGAATTTCAACAACATTTTGTGAAAAGTCTGGCTATTTTAAAGAAAAATTGATTACATTTTGGAGAAGATCCACGACTTTTGTTCGATTGACAGATTTTCTTCGATTTTTTTAATATTCATATTTGCATATTAATTCATGTTCGTCTGTTTGATCACACAATGTAGCCAAAAGTTCTCACTGAATTTCAAGGGAATTCTGTTGAGGAGTAGAACATGAGCCAAATAAGAGTTATTCATATTTATCGATTATTAGGTATTTTTCGTGTATCAAGATAACGGTTAAGAACATGGGAAATCTAAACACAGATACCCCCTTACATCATAGCAGTACAGTGTTTTTCAAAATGAATGCGACCGTTTTTTTGGCAACTTGTATTTAAACAACTATCTTTCAAAAACACAAATTGATAACACACTCCGAACTTCACAATATATATTGAAAGTGATTTCTTTTAACTTAGATGCGGGTTCGTACCCGTTTTCCCACATAAATGCTTCATTACATTGGAAAATGACATAGCTGACATAGCACGAACGGATAGATACTCGAATGAGACTAGTGTATGATGCAATCATTTCAGTTGCTAAATGCTGTTGTTTCTGAGTACAGCTTTGCCTCGTGACTAATATTGTGTCATAGAGTATACGTGCGCGTAAATTCTACCCTCTTATCCTTTGGATGAGACAATCATGAGAGAATCATGCTCAACCTTACATGGAGGAACCACAAGACAGCACAGTATATCAGGAAGAAAACGGGAGTCTGAGACATCATAGAAACTATAAAAAAAACTTAAATGACAATAGGTAGGTCATGTTGCAAGAATGACAGACAACCGATGGACATCACGACTCACAACATTGATCCCCAGAGATCACATGCAAAACCGAAGCCAACAAAATACAAGATGGAGAGATGAACTAGACAAATTCAGAAAATACTTGCTCCGCGACGCCCATGATAGAGAATTGTGGCGAATCCTGGGGAAGGTCTATGTCTAACGACGGACGTTAAAAAGACTGATGATGACGATGATCCTTTGGATTGCATCCTCTTTGAGATACCTTCTATATGAATTGATTTTAATACATTTTTACTTATATGTTCGGCGTTGGCAGATGTGTGCGCTCTCTGAGTGCTTCATAGGTTTTCCTCTTTGCAATGGTGAATGTTGAGTAATGTTTATCTCCTTTATTTATTTATTTATTTATTTATTTTTTTGTATCTTCTGGTTTATTTCCTAAATTTTCCGTTCGCCTCTAATGCCGTGTCAAATTTATCTTGGGATGATGACATCTGTCAAGGGATCAATCAGCCCCACTTGTGTCCTGTAGACTGGAACAATCCAATCTAGGGGCTTTTCTTGCACCCCCTCGTCCTCCACGACAATTCGGAGGTGTAATTCAAGAAGCTTTTCAGATTTTTGCGTAAAATTCAACGCCCACCCCAACTCCGATGAAGAAGAATTGCGGAAGGGGAAGCTGAATGACGGAAAAACCATCATTTATTCTTATGTATGACATATATATATATATATATATATATATATATATATATATATATATATATATGTGTGTGTGTGTGTGTGTGTGTGTGTGTGTGCGTGCGTGCGTGCACATATGCATAAAAATTTTATGGTATATATGTACATTAATACATATATACGTATAGGGAGGGACTCAGATGGTTAGAAAGAAACAGACTATTATATAGTGTATGTGTGAGTGTGTGTGCATGTGTGTGCGTGTATACACACATAGGCATGAACAACTTATGGTCTACATGTACATTATTATATATATGTATATATATGTATAAGAAGAGACATAGATGGTTAGGAAGAAACAGACTAATGTATATATATAATATCATATATATTGAGAGAGAGAGAGAGGGACAGATAGATAGATTTGAACAAACTGAAATGCATAAATAGACGTATAGATATCAGCAGACTGGGATAGAGAGATAAATAGATGAACAGAGTAAGATAGATTCTCATATTATATATAGTTAGGTCGATAATATATACTGAAAGAGCAAGGATACTTGTGAAAGACGGAAGGTGAATTTCGTCATTGACTTTGAGATAAGTTCCTCATATCCAATAATTTCTTGACGTCAGACGCTGAAAGCCCGAACCCAACAAAGCGTCACGAAAATCTCCTCCAGTAATGGAACTAAAGAACCAATGATTTCCTCTGTCTGCCAACGAAGTTTGAAGGATATATATATATATATATATATATATATATATATATATATATATATATATATATATATATATATTCGTGCCTATTATCCTTTGTCTGTCTTTTTGTCCTCGTGGTGAAAGATTCCAGATGAATTTCAATGACATTTTGTAGAAAGGTGGGCAACGGCCAAAAGAAGAAGTGATTAATTTTCGGGATGGGTCTAGGAATGTTTACAGTTATCTGCCCTGAGTCGAAACTGTATATCTGAATAATAACTCCGGTAGTTCTCAATGAATTTCAATGAAGCATTCTGGAAAGCTAGGCCGTTGGGTCAGAAAGAATTGATCGAACTTTGGGCGGAATCAGGATTTTTTTTCTTCTTTCGATTGAGAAATATTTATGTATCTATTCATCATTGACCGTACGATATCTCTAAAAGTTCTCAATGAATTACAATAAAAAAAATTCTTGAAAGATAGGCCATGGGATGGGGGAAAATTGATGAAATTCCGGGGCGGATCCAGTACGATCTTCCATTGCAGGACATTTTTCCTCTTTTTCATTCACTTATGCATTTACTTGTATTTGTCCGTACAATATCACCAAAAGTTCCAAATGAATTCAAGTGATATTTTGTGGAAGGTTGGGCAACGGGCAAGGGAGAATTAATTAAGTTTGGGGAGGATCCGATACTTTTCGGGATGGCACAGTTTGGTTCCTAGCATCGTAACTGATTTTATACTGTGAGATATCTGAGAACTTTCTAGTTATTTTTGCCGCTCTTTTAAAATTTGTTGAATAATGGAGGAGGTGATTGGAAGAATGAAAATCATAAGTACACGAATGAAAAGAAAAGGAACAGGTCTCCTTAGTCGCTCAACAGAAACCCTCATGCAACCAATGGCTTTTGGCGGCAGGCTTGTTGGGGTGATCAATTAAATAATAACGTGTTTGATTCAATAATGTGTTCGATGAATAAATTACCTCACTCGCATAAGTTGGAATGTTAAAGACTCTTTTTAAAGTTATAGACCAGTGATTTCGAACCTTTGAAAACTTGAGGACACTTCCCCTGAAGAAAGTATTCAGGCGCATCTGCTTTATAGCATTTAGTTTCTAGACTAATTAATGAACTACAAATAAAAGCAATTTTTCACCTTTAAAAATCATATTCATTTAGAATAGTTTTTCTTGGTTTCGGATTCTAATGATACGTGGCACAGGTATGTGTGTTATAATAATGTTTTTTTTTTATAGCCGTGCAGTGAGTGGGAGCTCTTCTCTCCCACAAGATTCGTTATGTCAGGTTTAAAGGGGATACTGCTGTAGACTCCCACGCATTATTGGTGTGCTGACTTCAGTTTCGAAAACACAGTTATAGACAATCAAAGCAAAAAGTTGAAAAAAAAAAAAGAGAAAAGAAAAAGAAAAGAAAGAAAGCACGTAGTGATTAAAAGCTGGATTTTAAAAACGAAGTAAGAGAGAGAATTGGTCTGGTTAGTCTCTAAATGGAAACTGCCATGCTACCAATATCTTTTGGTGGCATGCCGTGGTGGGAGTGACCAATTAAAAAAATTGGAAAAAAGTGTGATCTGTGAATGAGATACATCTCTCGCCTTTTGTTAGTTTGTGATCGCTGGAAGAACTCCAAATGAAAAAAAAAAAAAAAAATAGAAGTTAAGGCGCGGCCAGACACCATCTAAAGAGCCAATTTATCATTAACTGACATTGTAAATCGACCTCTAACTGAAAACCCTCTTTTAGGGGTGAATTTTCCTAAAAACAGAAATTGGTTTTCAGTAGACATAGTAAGGAGTGAATGTTTAAGATATTTATCCCTCTAGCTCAAATGGCATGACTTGTAGGCGTGGCACATACATACAGTCAGCCAACCAGCCAGAGTTACTTGAAAGCCAGAGAAACCTATGTTGAAAGTTTTTTTTTGCCAGTCTAGGTCGAAGTTTTCCATAAAGAAAAAGATAGCGGAAGAAACAGGGAATAGATAGATCAGAGAGAGAGAGAGAGAGAGAGAGAGAGAGAGAGAGAGAGAGAGAGAGAGAGAGAGAGAGAGAGAGAGAATGAAAAGTGGAAAGAGTAAAAGATAGTGAACGGACGAGAAAAAGAGACAGAGAAAGCCAGAGATAGAGGGATGGTACGAAAGAGAGAGAAAGGGTGAGATGCTAGAGAGGATAAAAAGAGTCACAGATAGGAAGAAAGAGAGAAGGACACAGTGGAAAGAAAGAGAAAGAGAGGAAATGTGAGCGAAAGAGAAAGAGGTGTACAAAAAAGAGATGGTGAGAGAAATTGAAAAAAAGAGAGATGGTGGACTCATACGTTAGATTTTGGACACTTGAAATAAGTAGGAAAAGGAATTACGCCCACGAAAGAAGAAAGAAAGAAAGATCTAAAAAAAATCGAAAGAAAAAAGAAAAAAGTTCCGTCGGGAAAAGAGATAGCAAGAAAGGACGTGAAAGAAAGAGACAGACAGAGAGAAATATTATGAAGAGCAAAAAAGAGAGTTGGAGAAAAAGAGAGGGGGAAAGTGAAAGAGTGAGGAAAAGAGAGAAGGAAAAACAAGAAAGTGAAAAAAAAAAAAGAGAATAAGAGACTGAAATACCAAGGGGTAAGGGAAAAAGTGAAATATAGTAAGAAAATTTGAAAAAAAAAATGGTGGATTTTTACGTTAGTTTTTTTTTTCCATAAGGCGTTGTATATTTGGGAAGAAGAAAAGAGAGTGGGAGAGTAAGGAAGATAAATACAGGACAAGAGAAACCAGAGAGAGAGAGAGAGAGAGAGAGAGAGAGAGAGAGAGAGAGGGAGAAAGAGAGAGAGAGAGAGAGAGAGAGAGGGTGATTGAGAGTGAAAGGGAAAGTCACCAAGAGCGGAAGAGATAGTGGGAGAAATCGAAAAAAAAAAGAAAAAAAAAAAAGAAAGATGGTGGATTTTAACGTTCGTTTCTTTTTCTTCCCATAATGCCTTTGGGCACTTGAAGAAAGAAAGGAAAAGAAATCGCGCCCACGTCTTGCAGGTGTAAAAAGGAACTTGAGATGAGGACTCGAGTCGAAACCGATTACTGATCCACAGAGTTTGAGCTTAAGTAAATCTGCAGATACGCATTAAAAGAATGTGCCATTTGATATGTTGATGAGGGTGGGGCGGTGGATGGGGGTGAGGGAAGGTAAGTAAGTGGATAAGTGGATGCGTAAATAAGCAAGAAACAAAGAAAAAGAGGAAGAAAAAAGCAACACTCCAAACAAGCTGATGACGATGATGATGATGATGGTAACGATGCTGGTGAGAGAGAGAGAGAGAGAGAGAGAGAGAGAGATGGAAGGAGAGATGGAAGACAGATGAATAAAATGAGTGGGTGAGAGAGAGAGAAAGGGAGTGGGTAGGAGAAAGAAAGAGAGACACAGCGAGGGGAGAGAGTGAGAGAGAGAGAGAGAGTAGGAAGAGAGATGAAGAATATGAGTGAGTGAGAGAGCAGGAAGACAGATGAAGAAAAAGAGTGAGTGAGAGAGAGATAGGGAGTGGGAAGGAGAAAGACAACAAGAGGGGGAGAGAGAGAGAGAGAGAGAGAAGGCAACACTACAAAAATAAAAAAACAAAAAAAGACGATGATGATATTGGTTCTGATGTTAATTGATGATGATGATGATGATGATGATGATGATGAAGACGGCTTCGACGTTAAACGCTGTTGCTGTTGATGATGACGAAGATACTTCTTATGTTGGCTGCTACTGCTGCTGCTGGTTCTGGTCATAGCAGAATGAGGATAATGATGATGATGGTGATGACAGTTTTGATGTTAAGTAATGATGGTGATGATGATGATGATGATGGTTCTGATGATGGCGGCTGATGATGATAGTGATGATGGTGATGGTGACGATGATGATGATGGTGGTTCTGATGTTGGCTGCTTCTGCTGCTGCTGATGATGATGGTGATGATGACGATGATGATGTTGGCTGCTGCTACTCCTGCTGCTGCTAATGATGATGATGGTTCTGATCTTAGCTGATGATGCCGATGCTGATGATGACAGTTCTAATGTCAGTTGATGATGTTTATGACGATGATGATGATGATGATGATGATGATGATGATGATGATGATGATGGTGTTTACGAGGATGATTGTGATGATGATGATGATGATGACGATGATGATGATTACACGTTATTCCATAGATGATGATGATGATGATGATGATGATGATGGCAGTTCGGGTGTTAATTTATGGTGATGATGATGATAACGACGGCTCTGACGTTACTTAATGATGACGATGACGATGACGCTAGTTGTGTCAACGTTCAAGTGAAAAAAAGAAGAAGATACAACGAAGTTTCAACGTAAAGCAGAAATGGCGATGGGGGTGTCGGTGGGGGCTGGGATGGCGTTGAGAAGTTCTGATGTGTGTGTGGGTGTGGGTATGGTTGTAATATCATGGGATACATGCAGTGCCCGGTGATAGTATAAGTGTTGTTGATGAGAAGGCTTTTGATGATAACAACGTTACCGGTGAAAGGGGTGGTGATATTCCGTGCCATCGCTCCCTCGCCCCACCGGCAATGATAGTACGGGTGTCGATAACGATATCCATAGAGTCTACCCTTCCAAAGAACGGACATTGTTTCAACAAAGCATGAAACACACACACACACACACACACACACACACACACGTTAATGTAAAGTTCTTCATTTAATCGTATTATATATAAATGCAATCTACCATATGATATGTATTGTTAATCATTGACTATCTAAATAAATTCTCTCTCTCTCAGAAATACTTTGTTATAAACAAATGATTGTGTACATAAAAGAGTATTGCTCATGAGTACTTGAATAGGAACAGAATCTGCTCTTTATTGCCTAAGGCTGCAGGGGGCCATTCGGGATGGGGGGCGCACAAATTAATCTAATATTTCGACACCACTTCCAAATGAAAAAATGAGTTCACCTTTTTCTATTTCCTTGTCGATTCTTAACAAGATTTTTAGGAGGATTATAAAACTTTTCATTCAAAGGATTCAGAGTTTAGAACCACAAAACATAACTAAATGCATGCCTTGATTCTTCTTTCGTAATGTCGCTGTTTTTTAAGAATTAAAAACAACTGATTGATAGCAGGCTCAATGTTTGTTCAAATACTCATGACGAGCACGATATGTATTTTCGCACTCACACATACACACACACAACTATATATATTTGTATAATCAATGTGTATATATATATATATATATATATATACATATATATACATATATATATATATATATATATATATATATATATGATTATTCTATATCATACATATATATATATATATATATATATATATATATATATATAGAGAGAGAGAGAGAGAGAGAGAGAATGATCAAGAACAGAATGTCATTTCTGTCAACTATTTTCAAGTATATATTGATCCAATGTATATAAATATTTCAAAGGGTGTTATGTTTTACACAGAATTAGATATTAAAATACTATTTGTGAGTTCTTCTTGGTCGGATCATCAGTTGTTTACCATGTAACCGTTACGGGGATTTAAAAACAAAACAACCATATTAACATGGCTCCCTAGCAGTGTTGATCAAGCAACACCGCTTCATGAGCTTTGCTGTTGTTGTTTTTTTTTAGCTTGCTATATTATCTTAAGGTACGTGTCATACCACGTGTAGTTCGTTATTTTGTATAGGGCATTATTATGATTTATTATACATGGATGTCATTATATACTATGCATCATTTAACGTTCTGAAACAAAGGGCTTTCTAGGTTACCCCCCACCATATATATATATATATATATATATATATATATATATATATATATATATATATATATATAAGAGAAGCGTATGAAAGGAAAACCAAACTTTTAAGTTATGGTTTTGAGGTATGATAGTCTTTGATAAGCCTGAACCAGTTTCGTGCATGTCTTCAGAAGGCTGATGTGATTCCGTTTCTGAGAAAAAGTTTGACTTCCTCTTTTTACTCTTTTCTTAAAAGTATTCAACCCTCATTACGGAATTGACCTACCAATTTTCTTATATATATATATATATATGTGTGTGTGTGTGTGTGTGTGTGTGTGTGTGTGTGTGCGTATGCCTTAGTGTGTGTGCATGCGCGTCCAGAGCGAAGTATAAAGGAAAGAAAATCTGCCACCGCAGAATTTTGAGTTTGATAAAATCCCCTCTCGACAAAATCATCCAATAGTGTCATTTCATTACTGCACAATATGAGGATGATTGCTGCCTATACCAAAATGGTCACTACACACTTTTATACCTTGATTCAGAGACATTCTGAAAGACATCACCGTTCAAGGAAGAACCACAGTCCTCATGAATATTAAGAAAGACTCGCTCGGTCATTGTGAATGCAAAAATCACACACACACAGACGCAGACACAGACACAGACACACACACACACAATACACTCTGGTGGATGGAGAATTGTGAGTAAGTAAATATATCATATGATTAGGTCTTACTGACCGCCCAGTTCTGCGTAGGGCAGGTGTAGAATATCAGCCTCTGGATGGGTCAGAAGCGAAAGTTTCGATCCTACCTCGTGGTACTAGATGGGATATTGAATAGTCTGTAGCCACACTGAAAAGTAGTAATACCACGAAACAATCTGTGGATGATACAATTATTAATCATATATATATATATATATATATATATGTATATATATATATATATATATATATCAATAGGAGTGACACGATCGACGAGTTTCACCTGTTGTTCTACTAATTGATTCATCATCGTCAAGCACGATTTAAGGGTAACCAACGCAAGTAAGCCCCGTGTTTAAAACAAAAATACTACATGTAGTATAATATAACATCCACTTGCAATACATTATGATAATATGCTAGATAAAATAACAAACTTTGTGTAGCATAACATAAGCAACATATTGAAATTATAGCTGAAAGGGAGGTGGTGTTAAATCAAAACTGTTGGGGTGCCATGTTAATATGACTGTTTTGTTTTTAAATCCCCGAAACAGTTACATAGTAAACAACTGATGATCCCGACAACGGAAAAATTTGCGAATGGTGTCTTAATATCAGAGTATGCGCAATAGAAAAAAAAACACTGAAGAAAATTACATTAACAAATATTGGGAAATAAGTAACTTAAGTAACACAAAAAGAAACAGATAATAAATGTGTAAAGATTTGAAACTCTCTCTCTCTCTCTCTATATATATATATATATATATATATATGGCTAAAGACTATCAAACATCCAGTACCATGAGTAAGGATCGAAACCTTCACTTCCGACCCAAAAGCAGACATTTTACCCCAATACAGAACTGGACGGACAGTAGGACCGAACTAAGCAATGCATATTTACTTAAGCATAATTCCTCGTCTACCAAAGTGCTCTATTCCAGATTCGGAGGAGCGTTGCATATTGCAGTAATAGACGGGTATCCCACTTAACAGAGCTCGACCCTAAAGAAGGAAGCGTTAAACATAACAATAATTAATAATTGTGTCATCCCCACACAGCTGTTTCGTTGTATTACAACTCTTCAGTGTGCCTATAGACTATCCATTATCCCATTACCACAAGTTAGGATTAAAACCTTCGCTTAGGAAATGGATGAGGTTCATCCGACATAATGGTGTATTTAGTAGACAATATGGAAACACGAAAGGGAAAATGGATCGTATTTTCGTGTTTCCCTATTGTCTATTAAACTAACCACACGCGCACACACTCACATACGCGTGTGTAAATATGTGTGCGTAGATAAATGTATTCACACACATATGTGTATGTTTGTTTTATGAATGTGAGGTGATATGACATATATATATATATATATATATATAAAATATATGTATATATATATATATATATATATATATATATATATATAGAGAGAGAGAGAGAGAGAGAAATCTATTTCTTTATAACAACAATTGTTGGCAACATGAATCGTCACCACAACAAAGTAGAACCCTTAAATGTTTTTGGCAGTATTTCCGATGTCTCAATATATACACCATTGGTAACATTACAAATGGGGAACCAATTATCCTCGCATGGTATGCTGGGTCATATTCGGGAATAAATTGATTATCGGTCTGACGTTCGCCGTGTGACCTATGATACACATTCTGTGTCATCGGAAATACTTCCAAAGTGACTTCAAGGATTTTACTTCCCTGTTGTACAAGTTTCATATTCCAAATATTTGTATGTACTTAGTAATAAATATTTCAGAAGTGTCAAACCATTTTGAAACTCCGTATGTGTGTGCGTGTGTGTGTGTGTGCGTGCTCGTTCTAGGGGAAGTTTCTAATTAATTTTCAGCTAATTAACATGACGACTCTAGAATAATACTCGCTCAGAACTGGAGCTGCCAATGCTGGATAATTACTCCCAGATTTTGGGTTTTCACCGACCCTGGATTTATGGGTTGAAAATAGTTTATTATCCGGGTTTTCCATACTTCTAATGGGTAACGTCTTGAAAATATTCATATGTTTATACAAATGTGTTTAGAATATTTTTAAATATTCTAACAGTCTTCAAATAAGCTATTGATATATTAGTCATCAACTAAACGTATTTGGATTCTGTAGGATACGTCTGCCGTTGTAGTACTGGCTATAATCACGCAATGAACGAAATTGCCAAGAAATTGCCCACAAAAAGGGGTCAACGCAAAGAAAAGTTGATTTTATCGTCAAAATCTTTGTTATTAGTTACAAACCGTTTACTCTTTCGAGAGGAATTGACAAAAGAGAAGGGGTAATTATTATAAACTAGTTAACCCGCGTCGTCGAAAGTGAAATATAAATGAAACACATTGCATTTTATATACGTAGATAATAATGATTTTCATTGCACTATAGCGCTCTATTGACGACAAACGTATTTTTTTCTTTATCTCCCTTTGTTTTTAATAGTTTTTCTTCTTATATATTATTCTCTAGATTCAGCATTTTTATTAAGTCGTTAGAACGCGAATGGAATTCTATTTTACTACGTCAGCTGCATGAATGAAATTCTATTCTACTACGTCGTTTGCGTCCCTTAGTGTGATAGAGAATATCTGTACATTGCTAAATATTATATTTAAGGATAATTATAATACACTTTTATTTCTATCTAAGCTCGCAATTTTTATAATCTGAGTTTTTTTTTTAGTGTGGGGTTCTTGCAAGTCTGAGCTGAGGGTTTCTTTAAAATTTCATGAACAGTCCAGTTTAGAATATCTCAATCATTCACTTCCACTTGCTCTGTTCCAGAACAAGTTGAATTTTGTCAAGATCTTGACCTATATCCTGGCATCGGTAAATACGTATTTCCTGTAGTTTTCCCTAACTTAGAAAATTGACGCCTCACCATCTTACTTTCTACTATGTCTTTCCATTTGACCTCGTGTCACACGAAGCAAATCTTAGAGACCGTCGATGATAGATGATACCACAACTATCAGTATAGACTGTGTCAGTTTTCTCGTTGTTTTGGTATGCATGCATCACGCTTACAAACTGTACCAATGGAGCTAGAGGGCTGAAAGTTTAAAATCTACTCGAAAAAATCTACTAGAAAATTTCTAAACATAATGAGTTATGTCTAGAAAATTTCTTTTGTTTTATTTTATACTCGTCTCCTGTCCTAGGTTTTTGGTGGGGGATTCAATGCTTATTTGGTCCCTCAGTTTACAGCATTTACGCTTGTCTGTTTTGTTTTTTTTTCAAATTTGGCCCCTTTTTTTATGATCATTGCTCACCTATAAGTGAGACTAGTGACTTTCATTGATCATCCCTTTTTCCATTTTATTAAATGATCATTCCGACACGGCATGCCACTAAAAGACCTTGGTGACATGATGGTTTTTATCGAGGGACTAAACAGACCAGTGTCTACAAAGAATTATTATTCTTGTTGGTCTATACGATGCAGGGTTTCAGGGATATTTGGAGGACTACCGCTTGAAGCAATTTATCCAAGCCCCCTGGCAAGAAATTTTAAACTTTATTTGAAGCCCCCCTAGTCATTGGACCAAGTGTAATATTTGCTAATTTTTTTCTTCTATTATTTAAATGCACGTCTCATACGCCAGCAAAAACAGTAATGAAGAATTGTTTATCGTCTGTGCTCGCTTCATAGTTGCCACTTGCTATTTTTCAGGACTAAAATTGGGCAAATTCAGTACAGAACTATTTGGTTCCTGGGGAAAAAAAAAGACTTACGACAAATACCAATCCCTCACATACGACTGATATGATAAGACATTCATATATTTGAACAATAGATCAAAGAATATATGTTTTAATCTATTTTTCCTGCGAGCTTTGTCAGATGTTCGATATCAAGCTTTTAAAAAAATTTTTCTTCTTCTTCTTCTTCTTCTTCTTCTTCTTCTTCTTCTTCTTCTTCTTCATCATCATCATCATCATCATCACCATACTACTACTACTACTACTACTACTACTACTACTACTACTACTACTAGTAGTAGTAGAAGTAGTAGTAGTAGTAGTAGTGGTGGTGGTGGTGGTTGTGGTGGTACTGAAGCTAGATGATTTGGTCCAAAGATCGTTCAGTTTGGTCTTGTGCAGTAAAAGACAACTGGCAATCCTGGTTCGATCATTGTTGAAAACTAAACGTAACTTTTGTAATAGAAGTAACGTACACATATGCGCAAAAGAAACGTAGTTGAGAAAATAGAAGTAGGGAAGAAAAGGAGGAGACAAACAACACAAGAGACTGACCTTTTGTTAGACATTTATGACAAAATGGCCGACATTAACGAAGCGGTGTTCTTTTGCTTTGGTGCCTTGTGTAGAAAATGTTAATGTCTTTCATCATTCTGTTTTTGATAAAAAAAAATGGGCGGCGAAAAGGGTGTTGTTAATGAGGGTCAATTAGTGGAAAAATATAAGAAGTGATTACTACCATCTGTGTAGATTATGTGACTGAGATAGATAGATAAATTGATTGAGAGAGAGAGAGAGAGAGAGAGAGAGAGAGAGAGAGAGAGAGGGGGGAGGAAGAAAGAGAGAGAGACAGAGAGAGAGAGAAAGAGGGGGTAGAAATAAAGTAGGATCGAAGGAGAAAGGAAGAGGGAAGATATAGAGGGAGACACAAAGAGAGATGAAGGACAGAGTGTGATAGAAAGAGGAAGAAAGGATATAGAAAGAGAGAATGGATGAAAGGGTATTGAAGGGAGAGACAAGGTGGATTGAGAGGAGGAGGAGGAGGAGAGAGAGAGAGAGAGAGAGAGAGAGAGAGAGAGAGAGAGAGAGAGAGAGAGAGAGGATATATCAGTGGTTGCGCTAAAACCAACTGCACCCCCCCATGCAAATCTTCCTTTGATTATTTTTTGAAAGATTTTTTCAGATTATTTTTTCAAAATATCTTTTTAGATTAATTTCAAAAAAGATTTTTCGGATTATCTTTTTATATATATATTTTTAGATTATTTGAAAAGACTTTTTAGATTATTTAAAAAAAAAATTTTAGATTATTTTTTAAGACATTTTAGATTATTTTCAAAGGATTTTTTCTTATTGTTTTTTTTAAAAGACTCTTTAGATTATTTTAAAAGTTTTTTTAGCTTATTTTTTAAAAGATTTTTTCAGATAATTTGAAAAAAAAAAAAAGAAAGATTTTCCAGTTCTCCTCAGATACATTACGCCACAAGAACCCTACCGACCCGCAATTGCGGAGATTGTGAGTTCCTCGCGCCGCCCCTGTATGTATATATAAGAAAGTAAATCAATTTCTTCTGACAGACCCTATTGGTAATGTCATATACATCTTGTTTCTATGATATCTGCACCCATTCTCTCTCAGGGTTCTCTTGAAGAGACCAGTGTAGATCATATATCTTAGTGTAACATTTATTTTTCTTTTTACTACTTACTTTGTTCCTGCTAAATCAAAATAATAGGCTGTTGTGAAATGTATACCCCGGCCACGTCTGGACCAAATAAGCTTACATATATCTGTCCGTTAATCATGAGAAAGTATCCACTCATTTTGAATCCAGTTATCTTGAGAACCGGTTGTACAGCCTCGATATGACTTGGCAGCCGATCACAAGGGGATGTTACGGTGCGCGCGGGAACCGACAAGCTCCTGCGTTGTTACCCGGCCGTCACTGAGACGCCATCTGGTGAGCTTGTGCAAAGCATGGCCGTCGCATTCGCGCAATCGTGCCTGTCAATTCTCCAAAGTTCGTGCAGTTTTTATTTCTTTCAATTCTTGCTAAAACAACGAATCTTCCAGGTCTTTCAGCCATGATACATTCCTGATTTTTCTCCTACCGAATTCTGGCAGATTTAAGACCGACCGTCGATCATATCAAGGAGAACGCAACGAGGCAGCTAATGGCGATCCCAAAAGAGGACTTTAGCGACTGTTTTGAAAAATTGGAAAGACGGTGGGATAAGTGTGTGAAATTCCAAACAGAGTTCTTTGGTACCTTGCCCTAGGTAGATTATTCTTTTGATGATATTGAATAGCTGGATACTTTCCGGACAGATTTCGTATTAGAAACTGTCAACCAAAACTGTCAACCAAAGCTGTCACTGCAAATGTCAACATAGGTTCCTTCAGTTTTCAAGTTGGTCTGGCTAGCTATGTATGTATCAAGCTTATAGTCTTCACCAACAGAGCTGGAGGGTTAGGTAATTTAATCATTCATTATGTCAATTTTATTTTGCCCTCTTTGAGAATTTCCCTCCTTGAAAGGTTTTTAGTGTTAAGTTCAATTTGTAATGTACGTTTATGCAAAATCGATCCCTTAGTTTGTACCTGGTAGCATTCAAGCTAGTTTTTTCTTTAAAATTCATACCATTTCAGTGATCACTGCCCAACAAAATGTGAGAGAAGTAACTCATTCTTTGATCATCCTTTTTTCTTAATTCTTTGATTGATCATCTCCGAACCGGCATGCAACCAAAAGATGTTGGTCAGGTGACAGTTTCAATTGATTGACTAACCAGACCAGTTTTATTTAGTAATCGTTGCACATCTGATGTCCAAAGTTACAGAAGAAATTCGCCCAGCCCTCTTCTCCTGTGAAGATATTCCAACGTAACGAAAATCAACCATTAATTTGTTTGTCCCCCATGCACGGATTTCGATCCTCCGATGCTTGAACAATTACAGACGTCTCCCGTTATAACGTGGGTGTTGGGGTTCAAGAAAGGGGTATATGTATATGGGCGCTGTTTTAAATAACACGTAACCTTCACTCAGAGGTCATCAAATCAGACAACGACTATTACAGGACCAAGTGAACTACAAAGTTTCCTAATATTTTCTTTTCTGTGAATTTTTTTTTTTTTTTAATTGATCATGGTGTATGGTAAGGTTGGCCCATTTTCTCTGTCTATGTAGTCATCTGTTCACAACGTTTCGACTGGATTCCTTCCAATTTAAAGAAAGCATCTAATGATTTGACACTGAGACACAACATATTTACAAAAAACAAAAACAAAAACAAACAAACAGGAAGAAACATGTCTAGTCCAATTGAGCATACTTTCTTGAAAGTGATTCCACATTCTAGAAACAGGAACACCTAACAAAGGTACACGATCGAAACGTGAACAAATGAACTTATAGGAAAGGAAAATAGCTCAACAATACTATAAACAAAAATCAGCATCTCACTTGTCTCAACCCCTGTTGCCTTTCAAAGCTACTAGTGAAATCGTTAGTCAATAGTCCTATAAGAACAGCATAGATAGGAATTGAAGAACTGTCGGGAAGACTTGAACTCACACCCATTTTGCTCCTGGAAGCATGTTTTTCCATTACAGCTGTTCTACCGCCTTAGCTAAAAGAGCTTTATCTCTGGTAGAAAATCAGATCTGACCATTTAATCTCACTGTTCATTCTGCTCCATATTTCACTTTTTGATTTAGTTTTTTTTTTTACGTAGACAATTAGTACGATCAGTAATAATACTATTTTGAATTTTCAACCATCATGAATTTTTTTTACCAGCATCTCCTCCACCTTTGAACAATAACGCCAAACATGACGCCAAACTATCGGGTAAGGATGATCATTCAGTGAGCTTGATCATCGATTATAACTTCGAAAATATAGCCATGTGTCACCCCTGGCATTCATGAAGTAGATCAAAATTGCAGTAAACGAGTCCTTGGATTGTTTTCAACCAAAGCGAGTATTTCTCCTTGAAGAATAGCTTGTTTTGATGAAGCCTGGGGATGTGGTCTCATTTTTTTTTTTTTTTTGCTTTTTGGGAGGGTGAACTTGAAATCAGGATCCCAAAATAATTCCCCTGACGTGGGCGTTTGCCTTACTACTTGCTAAATCCGCTTAACGGCAATCATCGGCGCAACCATTAAAACACCTTGTCTTCATTATTCCATCACTGTCAACATCATCATCCCCAAGCCCCTGCCACCACTATTTGACATCCCTCCCCCAACAGCTATTATCGCCCATTCCAACTCGACCACCGTGTTTATTACAAGGATTTGATGATACTACGACCATTATATCAGCACCATTAGTTTATTTACTAAGCTTTGTTCAGTACAGCATACGTACCTGGGGGTCTAAACAGTCACCCTGCTGAGCACTGATCAGGTTCGACGCTGGTTAACTCTGTTGAACAGACGGAAACCGATGCTTTCAGCGTGACTCCAATCTATGCCACCCCAGAACCATGAGGGTCTCGCCAGCATTACCATCATATCTAGCTATAGATCGTTCAATCATAATGGTTACTCCAAGGAATGACAAGTGTAGCTCGTTCAGTAGCCCAGATAATTTGCGAATTTCGTACCGGCGCCACAAGTCGGGGTTCAGGCTGAAGTTAAATATGTTATTTCGAATGTTGATCTTGAAATCCTTACGTTCTTGAAGGGTTGACGGCAAACAATTTTCCAACACCCATTTGGATTTCTGTCGCTTCGAGTTAAGCTTGATAAATACTTAGGCATGAAGATATGTTTTTGTTCGAAACCTTTGATGATCTGTTTTCATTATCTAATAGCTTTTTTTATGTATATGTGTCCACACATCTCTATAAAACGCTTTCCGGTCGGCCTGTCAGTCGGCCCCATTTATGCTATACAACAGATATAGGAAGGAAAGAAGTAGTGTATTGTCATCAAAATGTATGATGTCATTAAAAGACGTGACGCCATTAAAAGGTGTACATCTATTCCGATCATTTTTTTACCAGCTGCTGATAGAATATCCATGGTCCACATAAAAGCCAAAATGAAAAAAAAAAAAATACAAAAAACAAACAAAAAAACAAACAAACAAAAAAAAACAGCAAAAATGGCTCTCTGTGATTTTTATTCAAAATACTTGCAGAATATTTCCATATTGCAATATTTTACAAGTATGAGAATCAGTTGACTGAAAGAAAAACTACTCACTTTTCCCCAACTTCCTCCTCTTTCCACAACTACTACCACAGACGGTGAACGCATCGTTGAACTTACGTTCTTTTCTTTCAGATTATCCTCACTTTTGCGAATGTATTTTGGCTCATAGCATTTTATTTTGTTAATTATCTGATCCTTTCCAGGTGAAATTTTGTTCCATGAAGATTCTATCGTTGGTCAAAGTTTTGGTTTCAGCAACACCTGTGTTAAGCTTTATCTATCTAACTTAACTACTCACCGATCCTTCTGGATACGTTCTCTTGTATTTATCACAACGTTTCGGCCGTTGCACACTCCGTCCTACCTTAGGTGTCCCTGGCATTTGGTAACCCGGTAATGTCGAAAAGAACCCTTTAATTGATCCACTGGGGTACTTTTTTTTTCGTTTTATCCCAGAGGAGACTTCAAAATCAGGTATAGCTGATCATATGTAGAAGGAAAGGAGGGTATTTGAAACCAGCGTGAAACTAAGTGAAAACAATAGATAAAACACAACTTTAAAGACGATCGAAGAAACCCACAGACTATGCTAAATATATTGATAGATATGAACACCATACTGGCCTGCCTAAATGCTTTTTCAGTATAGATAAAAGAGATCATTTTATTATGCCAACTTCAACATCATCATCACTCATACCAAAATGATACCATTGATACCATTGCTGATAGCATTGCAATCGCCATCATATCACAACCAGTACATCAATTCTTCCGCTAACAATATAATCACCGCCATTTTCATCATAGCCAAAATCCACCATTGATACCACCACCATCCGTACCCTGAATGATACCACTACGACCACCATCATTAGAGTCAGTCTCGGCACCAGTTCTAAAATTAATCCTTACTACCACCGCCTCCTCCATCACAATAATTACTCTGTCGACGGTACCACTCTAGCATTATGATTTGTGCCATAAATTTCCCCCTATCCACACCTCTTTACACCCGTTCCCGACCCTCACTTCTGTCACATTTCCATCGTGAGACCTACCTTTTATAATCGTGCCCCACCCCCCAATAGCGGCAGCTTCGCCAAATCATTGCAACAACATTTAACATTGGATTGACATTGTTGCTACCAAAGCCATCACCGCATTATCATCACCATCATAATATTCAATGTATGTTATCACTCCCCACTCCTTTCCCAGTGACTCGGCCTCATTATTTCGAGGGTTTAGTCTACCCTTCTCCCCACTCTCTCCGCGTCCAAGATGTAATTGATGCTATCAAGGGTCGTGATTAGATTTTTTTTTGGAGGTGGAGGGGGATAAATGTAGCCCCTAACGTCATCCATAGACCGAGTACACTTTCATGGTATTTATAGCAAAAAAAAAAAAAAGGAAAAGGAAAAAGAATTCGACGGGTGTATATAAATAAGTAGAGTTAGATAACCATCACGTGACAAACGTCTTTTGGCTGTGTTCGGGGGTGATCAATTAAGAAAAAACCAGGTAAAAGGGTGATCAATAAATACGTCATTTCTCTCGTCGCTTCTTGGGCGATAACCCTTAAAAGAATATGCATTATATAAGAAAAAAAAAAAAAAAACAAGACAGAAAAACAAGAGCACCCAAAAAACAAAAAAAAGCACAAAGAAACAAAAACAGACCCAGTCAGATACAAACTAAGAGACCAATTTAGCATAAACTGACATGGTAATTTGAACCTTTCACTGAAAACCTATTTTTTGGGTTTACTGAAAGAACTTTTTTTTTCTAACATAATAGGGAGTAAATATTTGAATTTTCAGCCCTCTAGCTCTCTTGTTGTGGCCTATACGTGCAACACATAGTATATACGCACAAATACATTAAAGATATATTTTGGTGTAATGCATAGAAAGTTACTGAGTAGTGACTTCCATCCTCACCGAGCGCACTATACTTGTGGCCTTGTGCTGTACTAAACTAAGTTTAGTAAATAACCATAAACGTTTCCCTTTGCTGCTCTGGCCTGGGCATGTAAAGTAGTCATGGGATAGTGGTTTGTCCAATTACCTACTATCTTCTCTGTCAAGAGTTGTGTCATGTCAGTGACGAGGCATTTTTGTCAATATATTTGTCTGTGCGTGGTGGATTCGTGCCTTACCCTTAGTGTAATGATAACGAATTTTCTTAGCATTTTATTTGTGCGTTGAAATTGTGTGTTTTTTAATTGTTCCTATTATCGGAATGTCACTTAGATGTATACACGTATTTTAATTTTAGATAAATGCTTATAGATAAGTAGCCTATTTTTCTAATACATCATAAAAATAGGAGCTCAATGAAATATAACTTGAAATTTCAAAATATACTTTTAAAGCAAGTATAATAAAATGATACCGCAGGAAGATTTGTAAATAAGTTGCGTGTCTAGGGTACACCATCACTGTCCAAGTGCTTTGGTGCGTAATAAACACTGGCGGTCACTGACGAAATCTGAACTCTGTTCGCCGCTTCCGTGCAGGTAACCGTTACGCCAACTGGTACCTTCACCTGTAAGAATGCGTCAAGCGTGCAATGCTGGCTCTGTAATTAATGACGGGGGCAACCCCCCTCCACCTAGAAAAATATGTCAAAGAGAAAGAAAGAAAAAATCCCCAACTTCATGCGGTTTCGTTTTTTTTTGAGTAGGGTCATGACTTCTGAGGAATACAGGGTTGATATTTTTAGCTTTGTGGTTAAAGAGACAAGAGCGTTGTTGTTTGGGGAGGGGCTGCAGGGAGTGGTAAGGGTGAGGGGAAGGAGAGATAAAAGGGAAAACGGAGAGAGAGAGAGAGAGAGAGAGAGACGGAGAGACGGAGAAAGAGAGAACATTTATGAACTTCGTATATAAATAACAATAGAAGATATCACTTATGTCGTAGGTTATTCCCTCGAGAATATTTGACTGGGATGAAACAAACGCATAGATAAGCCAACAAAAAAAAAACAAAATAAAAACTAATAAAAACAAAGCATAACACGGTACAAATAACACAGAAAACAGCTGATGAGGCTTGAAAAAAAATGAATGAATGTCCCGAATAGCACACACACACACACACACACGAGCGCGCGCACACGCCAGTTTAATTTCCATTCACGCATACACATAAAAATATTTTTCTCATTTTCTTAATCTCTCTGTCTCTTAATCTCTCTAATCTTCTCTCCCACTCTTTATCCCTCTCCCTCTAAAAAATTTGAATAATTTAGCTTTCGAAACATAATGAAAAATAAAAGAATACACTTAATTTCCATCGTCTCTTCCGAAGTTGACCCCTTGATCATGTATGCAAAGATCAAAGCAATTTTCATATTTTCATATATATATATATATATATATATATATATATATATATAAGCCCCATTTTGCAACATTCAAAACAAAAACACAATTGCAAATCTCATTGAATAATAGCAAAATTCTCGTGAAACTCTAATAACATAAAAAAAATTTCAAATATTATAAGCAATTTTAATTAGGAGAAAAACTTGAAAAAAAGAATTCATATGAAATGCATATGAAACAACACATCTCTCTCTACATGTGTACATATGCACACACACACACACACACACACACACACACATATATATATATATATAAATACATATGCATACATACACACATATATATATATATATATATATATATATATACATATATATATATATATATACATATATTTAGAGAGAGAGAGAGAGAGAGAGAGAGAGAGAGAGAGAGAAAGACAGAGAGGAAGAGAGAGAAGGGAGTCTATTGGAGCTCTATTTAAGAATATTGAGCATTGTCACCGTAGATGAAGCAAGACCTAAAACAATATATATATATATATACATATATATATATATATATATATATATATATATATATATATATATATATATATATATATATATATATATATATACAACAATTTGCACATAGTGCCATAATACCAAAGTCTATGAAAAACATGAAAACCCCCACTGATACTGGGAAATAAGTGACACAATGCTTTTAGTGTTTAAAGCTGTGGAGCTTTCTAGACTATGCATATATATATATGTGTGTATACATACATACATACATACATACATACATACATATATATATATATATATATATATATATATATATATAGTTCGTTCTGTTCATTATGCAAGTAGAAAAGATGTTTCGTTCCACTATCATCTGACATCTATCAGGAATTCCATAATTCCATCTTCCCATAACCTTATCTGATAAAAAAAAAACTTTATGAAATGAGTAAAAACTTCCCAGCCAAGCTGTAACAATTTCTGTCCGGACATCAAAGACACTTGCATCAAAGAAAATACACACGCGCATGCGCGCAGCATCCCAGTCCCCTTCCCTCCATACGACCTTCGCTGCCAATCGATCATACGAGTATGGTGACTTCTGGGAGAGCACACTCCCATGTGTCCTCCATGGTGCGGTGTGTTCTTGAGAATAGACCGGGCACACGGTCCCAGCTAGGCAAGATGTTCTCGTGATAAACGGCAGAGCATACATAGGCTGAGACGACCACCGAACAATCTTGTTGCTATATACAGCACTTGGTATTCCCAGGCACCAACCCCAGGAAGTTAACAATAGAAGTAGCCGACCGGAACACATGGCGACATGAGATCTTTGCAGCAACCTCCAGGGCCTAAAACAGGCGGTAGTGTAAGAAATAAACGTAAAAATGCCCCATCGAAAGGCGGGTACCAACCCCTTACCAGCTGATAGAACGATTCCTGCGACAGTCGCAGAGAGGTCTGCTTCTCCTGCGTCGGCCTCACTGGCCACTCGAAAGCCTACAATGGACGGGGAAAACCCTCAAGATTCTTCCGTCGCGGAACCAAGCCATAATGATGTCTACATGTACGTGTAATTGTGTCGTCTTTCTGCGTGGGTGTTGGTACATATATATATATATATATATATATATATATATATATATATATATATATATATATATATATATATATATGTGTGTGTGTGTGTGTGTGTGTGTGTGTGTGTGTGTGTGACAGAAGGGAGCAAATAATTGCAAGCAGCAAACCCTTTTGGGCGTGTGGATACCAACCCTGATCTCATTCACACCATTGCTCGTGTTTCTAGAATTGAGTGGGACAGGTGCCATTTTAGAATGGCGACATCTTTTTTTCTGACTTTTTCATTCCTTGTTTTGTTCCTGGAATCATGTAGCTTCAAAAAAAACGTTCCTACGTTTCTTTTTTTTCTTTGAGTCAATGTGTTTTTGTTCAAAATTATACTTTTCTTCTTTCTTGCGCCTGAACGACCTTTCTCTCTTTCTTTCTTTCTAGCTTTCTCTTTTTTCAACATCTTTTTCTTTTCTTTCACTTCTTTTCTTTTGTCTTTTTCTTTCTTTCTTCCTTTCTTTCTTGATTTTCCGTTTAATTTTCTTTCAAGTTTCCTTGCCTTTTTTTTTCTACCACTGTCTTTGCTTCTTTAATTCATTCATTCTTTCTTCCTTTGTCGCCCCTTTTTTCAAAGTTGATCTTACTTTTTACTTTTGTTTTTCTTTCTGCTGTTCCCTCTGGCTACTTTTCTATTTCCTTTTTCTTTCTTTCCAATAATCTTTCACTACTTTCCTTCTTAAACTTTTCCTTTGTCCTTCAGCTTTTTTCCATCGATCCTTTTTCCTAAACTCTTACATTATTTTTCATTTTTTCTCTTTCCAATTGGTTTGCGCTTCTTTGTTTTTTCTTTCCTTGTTCGCCGACCTTCAAATTTTAATCCTTTCTTTCTTTCTTTCTTTCACTATCGTCATTCAACAATTTTTGGTTCTTTCTTTCTTTCTTTCTTTCTTTCTTTCTTTTACCTTCCCGTTCTTTTTTTTTTTGCTCCTTCTTATCATCTTTTTCTTCACGGGGTTCCAAGATGGAAGGAATCTTTCAGCATCTCTGACCTACTTTGTTCTCTAACATGGCATTTCTCTACTGCACGGGTCAACACCAAGCAGTTGTCCCCTCATTCCCCGAACGGAATTTTTATTGCAACTCACAGCATTTCGCTCGCCAGAAGCACAGCCCCAGATTCTTCTCCACCCCGTGCATTGCAGACCCCATCCTGCGACAAACAAAACAAGGGGACTTGTGCTACACCCGTTAATGTGTCTCTTCTGTTCATCTCCCTTGTTTAACAATCAGTTTCTTGAATTCCATGTCTTCTTGGCATAAATCATTCTTAAAACACATCTTCAGACAATTTTAACACATGGAAGGAAAAAAAAAAACAGAACAATATATATTTATATATCTATATATACACACATATACATTACTTTGAAATTGCAATTGAATTGACCTCCTGGTGAATGTATCATTTGGCGTAGACAGCATAACAAAAATAAACAATCAAAGAAATTGGGCTGGTGCAGGAATCGAAAGGGTGGTCATTTTAATTAGAGTTTCAAAGTGATATAATTATTGTTATTTCCGTCGGGTTATATATACATTTTTTGACAATATGTTAATGTCATGTCCATCAATAATTTCCCCATGTTTTACACAAGATTTAACATTATGATACTAAGTGTGAATTATTTTTGTTGAGATCGTCAGTTGCTTCCCATGTAACTGTTTCGGGGATTTAATATATATATATATATATATATATATATATATATATATATATATATATATATATATATATATATATGTGTGTGTGTGTGTGTGTGTGTGTGAATGTTTCTTTTGTTTCTCTTCGGATACTTCCTATCCTACGCACTTCTTTCTTTCTTCCTTTTTCTCACTCCTTTTTTTCTTTCTTTATTTCTTATTAGCATTCTTTTCTCTTCGTTTAACTGTTTGTTTGTTTCTTTCTACCTCCTCAATATCTTTCTCTCTTCCCCCCTGACCTGCACTTCCTTCTTTCATTCTATTTCCCACCGCTCATTTTTCTTTTCGCTTCTTTATTCATTACTTTGCTTTTTAGAACATCTCTCCCTCTTTCTCTATTTTCTTTTTTCTGTCTATCTTTCTTCCTTCTTCCTTCCTTCTTCCTTCCTTCTTTCTTTCTCCTTTCTATCTTTTTTTCCTCTGTTTTATTTATTCATTCTCGTCTTATGGTCTTATACTTCCCAAATTTGGTCTTGAAACGGTCCAGTTTGAAAAAAATTAAAGTGCGTAGTTTCTGAATATTATTTTTAGATGAAGGCCCATAACGTTTTGAATGAACTGGTGAAATAATCAGTAAAAAAAATTGATACGATTTCAACGGATAATAGCAGCTGTGAAAATCTTCATTATGGAAATCATAGTATTCCCTGTCACAATAGGGATCATAGATATCAATGCCACGAGGGTATTGCTGATTTTACAAATAGAAGACTCTTCAGAAAGTAGGACCGTGGTTTTGATCGTATCTACTCACTTCCCCACTAGAGTAAGATATAACACAACGTCATTTTTAATGCCGGTTTCCAGTAACGGGAGAACTGCAAACATTGCTCCGATCTTTACAACTAGTATTGCGAAGGCGTCAGGGCAAGCCCGACCCATCCTTTCTAGTAAGATGGAAAGGTGCTGCCCCTGAACATACTGCTCCCCCGAGACTTGGCTGTTATTTTCTGAGACCACTGGACGAATTCTAGGCCTCTCTTGCTTAGCATTGTCTCTACTGAGCCTCATTAAGCCATCATCGACGCAAAGCTACCAAAGCGTGTACTGCGAACAGATACTATGCTCGGGTCACGGTTCTGATATCCAGAAACTGTAGAACCTGCCTACCAATCTTGAAAATCAGAATTCTCACTTTTGGTCTTCACCTTGATTCAAACCTTAAAACTTTCTACTGTTCCAAACACTAAGGAGACCTGCAACTATAGAGATGGCAGCATGGATAGAAGAAATGATAGTTATGCATCATCCACATGGTTTTCATATTTTTGTTCCTTCTGTTCTTCCTTACTCTGTCTTAATTATTTCTTCTTAACGTTTTATCATCTTATCACAAACCGTAATTAAAACTGTCAATATAGGTTTCTCACGTTTTCAAGAGAGTATGGCTGTGTTATAGTCGCACACACAGGCCACGTCAATAGAGGACTGAGAATCCAAACATTCACTCCTTATATCTAGGAAAAACTTTTTTTTCCTTCATTTTGAAACCCTCCTTCTAAATAGATTTTTAATGAGCGTGTAAGGCTCAATTTGCAATGCGATCTCACCCTCAATGGGAGCCTTAGTTTGTGTCCAGCAACATTCACGTTCGTTTTTTGAATTCGGACATTTCAGTGGTCCTACAGAAGGCGATATAAATGACTTATATACGTTTGAACGGGTTGATTAACTAGACCTGTTTTCATTTCCAGTATCTATTTATGAATTGAAGAGTCAAACTCATCTGTTTTTCCCCTGTCCGTAACAATGGACTGCTGCATTGACTAAAAAAAACTGCTACCATTTGGAAAAAAAATGTATCCCTTCATTTGAACGTGATGGAGATCCTTGGATGTTCAGTCGACAGAACCCCAATCTCGAACTCGCTGATGTAATCCAAAGGAAAGCAGAGCACGATACTTTTTCGCCTCGGCTTGGCGGTGAGAGCTGACGGATGAACGTCGAAGTTGGCAGCCAACCGCCTCAAGAGGGGATCCACTCCCTGGTTTTAAATCAGAGTTATCATTCTTCTAGGCTGGTTGGGTGGTGATATCTAAAAAATTCCCAATTCCAAAAAACTAGCAAGAATGCGAATTGAAAATTGACCCTATGTCCTGAACACTACATTTGGGGGCGGATGTGAACAGCCCCGATTGGAGTTTGAACTTGGCTTGCCGATTCTACTGCCTGCGCCTGTGACCGTTACGCTACTCACGCCACAATTCCTTCTTTTATTACCTCAGTTTCTGCATGTTTCTTCCAGATCTCAATCCAAGAAACGATTCATCGGGCCTTTTAATAAATTTTCCTGCGCCTAAAGCTCTCGTCTGCTTTGCCCCAATTGCAAGGCATCGCTTCATTATCTCATTTTAACCACGTCTTTCTTCCGGCGATCGGCGTTTCTCTCAGCGCACCTCATCCGTCATTGGAATTATCTTTTTGTTCATAACTTAAGACGCCCAGATACTTTTTTTCTGGCTATTTATTATCTGACTTTTTCATTTTCACGCTCTTTTTCATTCGCTTTTATTTCACTTTTTTTTCGTTTTTCTCTCTCCTTTTCTCGCTTTTTAAAATTATTCTTTACTCTTTTTCTTTCTCTTGCCCTTTCTTATACTCTTCTTTTTTATCAAGTTACCCTCTTCCTCTTCTTCTTACTATTTCTTCTTCTTCTTCTTCTTCTTCTTCTTCTTCTTCTTCTTCTTCTTCTCAAGTATATCCCTCCATCATCGACATCGTCATCTTCGTCTTTCCTCTTCTCCTCCACTACTTTTTCCATCTTCTTCTCTTTTTCTTCTTTCCTTTCTTTTTCTTCTTCATTGCCTTCATCATCATCATAATCTTCTTCTTTTTTATAACCAAAATAAGGAGTCTCACCTGCTCCTGTTCCTCTCACTCTTTCTTCTTCTTCTTCTTCTTCTTCTTCTTCTTCTTCTTCTTCTTCTTCTTCTTCTTCTTCTTCTTCTTCTTCTTTCTTGACTAAAACCAATGCCCCCGGACAGATGGACACGCAAAACAATTATTAACTGACCAGCACTGCTTCAGTCTTTCCGGCCGGACCACTGACCTCTGCATCTCTTTATTTATAGTGGACAGTGGCCGTAGGCAGAGGACACTTGTATTAGAATCCAGACAATCACTCATAACACGTCAACATTACCCAGCCTTCACAGGTACGTATGCATTATTAAGGGAACCTATCAATTATACGATGGCGAGGGGTGCTTTTGTGGTTTATTGATATTATTACTTAGAGACATTATCCTTTGGGCTCGGGATCAAGATGTAAATGTGTTTTTACGGTTTTTTTTTTTTTGCATTTACTGTGTGTGAGGCTTCATGCAACTCTCTCAAATACATTGAATTTACAGAGGTATCATGAGATACATTACTACACATAGTTGAATTTATTGGTGCAAAGATACCCATACTATTCCACAGAATCAGATTAAACCTTCGACAAGTTTGGAATACACTTAGTGCGACGCTGTACTTATCTCTTCTTAACTACCCACGGATTCGTCAATTGGCGTGGAAAAAAATCTTCAAATAATCCAGATTAAATATCAGGTTGCTACACAGAAAATTTCTTTTTTTAAATTTTCACATTATAGAGAATAATGCTAAACAAGGTCAGCCTTGGGAACTGCTGAGCCCAAATTGGAAAATTTTTTGCAGGGCCCCTAGTTAAAATTCAAGGTCTGTGTAACCATAGAAATATAAATAACTTCATATATCTATGGTACCATAGAAAGCAATCAAAATCTGCGCTTGATAATTTCACAGAAATCATTTTTTACGCTCTTCTGTAATCGGTTAAAATTATTTGATTCTAGTAAAATAAAAAAAAATAAAAATATAGATTGTATAAACAAACTGATGAATCTCTAAGAATTCAGAAGAAAATTAAAATCGTTACCGTTATCTGATAAACCGCCAATACGGTGTAAAGTGACAAGACTAGAATATAACCAAGTGCAGGGCCCCGTAGGGTGCAGGCCTAATTTGGAGCAATTGACCCCATTTGTTTAAAGCTTGTCTTGATGCTAAAAGTGAAAGATTTACTAACGTAATTATGTTTTGTTATATATTTATTACAAATAGAGATACTATTAGTTATTATTGAAGGTTTTTGAACCATTCACATCGAGAAGTTAGACTAATTTTCAAGTAAAATTTCAAAATAATTGGTTCAATCGGTTCAGGTCACACGGACACCAACGATAAACATTGTGGGAGGCACCAACCTGATCTTAATGATAAAAGATTACCGTCAACAGTGGCACCTACTTGAGACTCTGAGATTTCGACAACGACCATATCATTTCAAGGCAACAGGAAAGGTTAAAAAGTTGGAAAAATTGGTCCCACATGAAATGAACGGAATGCCCTCTGACATTTCGAGACTTCACATGTCTTAGCTGACTGTGTCTGAGCTAAAAAAAAGGGGGGGGGGATATGAAGTCTTTCAACATTCCTATTCACTTAACATTTCTTCCACAGATTATCATCTTTTCAAGTATTTTGAACTTCGTATCCGTAATAAATGGGTCAATAATAAGGAAGCTACTGTCTATGCTCTTACTGGATTTTCGATTCTAATCCTGAAGAACTTGACAGAAATAGCATACAACCATTTGAGGATTCACTGAGAAAAAAGATATAGCTTGCATTGGGTCATGTTTGGATTAAATATTTACTTCTTGCTGTTTATGTATTCCTTCATCTCTCTATTTACAGAACAATATCTCATACAGGGCAATCTTATAAAGCCCAGGGACCAAAGTTTTGAAAAGCCTAGAACATACAAACTACAACCAATGTTCCCTTTAAGTTGTGCGCCTACGCACCAGCACACCCACAAACCCGAAAAAGGATTATACAACACACTTTGATGTTAATACTAGACCCAAATTTTGAAACTTTCTTATAAAGAAAATAGCTTCAATAATAAAATGTGACCAAACAAACAATAGGTTAGTGAGGTTTCGGTAGAGCAAGCTCGACTTCCAGGAACAAGAAAAATCCCGCTGGTTCTTGAAAGAAGGGGATACATCCAATGCATCCTCCTGATAGGCACCTATGGAGCAAATACATGGAACCTAACCAAAAAATTGACCCACAAACCGAGAACCATGCAATGTGCACTGAGGAAAATCGTACTCAACCTCACAGGGAGATACCATTGGGCAACATTGTATAACAGATAAAAGACAGGAGTCCGAGATATCATGGAAACCATTAAGAAACTTAAATGGCAATGGGGTGGTCATGTTGCAAGAATGTGAGACAACTGCTGGATATCACAACTCAGAGCATGGCTCTCCAGAGATTATATGTGATATTGTGGCTGATATAAAATGAGATTGAATGACGAGCTAGACAAATTCAGAAACTTCTGGTTCCGTGATGCCTATGATAGAGAGGTCTTGCGAATTTAGGGGAAGGTCAATGATGCTGCTGCTGCTGATGATGAAGAACCAGTCATCATGTCACTCTAGCTTTAAGTATCATTATTTGATCGCAGATTTATGAAAATACAAGTCTGGCCACTGCAGGGTCAAGTCTCACTCCTACGTTGATTGGTCAAAATCAGTCAAAATCAAACGATTCATGTTTGACGGCCCAAATTTAAACTTTACCGGAGAGTTTGAAAATCCACTCGTACCATTCAGTTCGTACACTTGAGGGAAGCCGAAAAATGAATCAGTCAATGACAAGCCTGGCTGCTGCAGGATCAAACTCCAATCCTCTTTCTATTTCGACTGAAAATGATTGCGGCAACCTTTGTTTTGTACATACAATAGATACGAAAATATTACATAAATTTTTGGATGTATGTAGGACTTGTCAGTTTGGTGCAGTCGGTAGGCGACCCACCTCCTGATCAAAAGGTTGTGGTTTCGAATCGCTGTAAGGAAATGTAGAATTTTGAAATGTATTTATTTATTGAAATAGGATAAGCCTATTTCTGACATTAATTTTCATGTCAAAGTACGATATGACAGCTTGGCTCAGTTTGTTATACAGCCGTCTACCGATTACATGATCGTGATTTCGTATCACAGTAGGAAAAAGTTAATTTGATATGTATTGTGTTGGACGGCGCAGGGAAAAAGGTACTCCCCTAAATCAGGCAAGCCTTGTCCTTATCATGGAAGAAAAACAATCGCCGACTTGAATTGGAATGTAACAAATGTAATACTCACAAATTTCTACATAAATTCTGTCACTAATCTGTCTTCCAAGAATTCGTCTTGTTTTTTTTAAAATTTTTATTTTGAGAACCTGAACTTTTTCTAAACATTAAACCAAGGAGATAATAATCCAAGAGATTAACAAAAAGTATTTTTTCCATCAGGATTTTTTTATGTCATACTTGATATTTGGATATGTTTAACAATCTTTCAGTTCGGCCAAATATGCTTGATATTTATGAGATAAAGAAAAAACATAAGATGAAATAATAATGAATAAATCATAAAGAAAATTCAGTACTCCGAATAAATCATTTATTTTATTGTGCACCCTTTTCATCATAAGTTACAAACTTTTATTTCGTGAACTTTCATAAACTTTAGACATAAATATCAATATTAGAATATATTCTCTGTACGCTCTATTTCTTCAGTTTCTCACAGGCTTTTTGGTCATGCATAGGCAATGATAAATTTGAGGGAACATTGGCTACAATAATTGTTTAACCACTGACTACTTTTTCCAAAAGAGGTCTTAGCAAATAGCATGTGTTGTTAGTTACCAGGAGTTGCTAAAAATCCAGATTTCTTAGATGAACATTGCCAATCATTATCAATTTTTGGCGACTGTTTCTTTTATTTTATGTCTGATACTTTTTATTGTTACTCTCAGTCATAATTCCGCGATCGCTAGTAAGCACCATGGTTGAATTCCAGTTGAAGATCAATGATCATACTTCTTAATACGAAAAACAAAGACACTAGAAGTACCAGAAGAATTGAAAATCCGAAGCCACATATCCAGAAGAAACCAGTGAAAAAACGGCGGGAATACGGAGGAAACTCAGTGTCATTTGATCTCGTACGATAGCCACTAGGAATACCTGATATGAAATACGGGTTCAATGACGATATCTATCACAATAATGATGATTATGAGCCGGTCATGTAGTTATTTGTTGAATTTTGATCTGATATATTCATTGTATAATGTTCGATTTATGTGGTCAATATTCACTACTGAAACAAGTGCAATAACAAGAAAGGGGACTCTGTAGCGTAAAATAATTTTTTTCAATAGTTAGGCTGCGGGCTTATTGATCTACCGAGGTGTAAACAACGAAGTAACACGGGAAAGGATAAATGCAAGAAAAAAAAGTAAGATTTTTATTTTATTTTTCTGGTTGATTAGGTATTATAAATCATACTTGTTAATTTTTCCAATTATCTACCTTAATCTTAATTGTTGTTGCTTTTCATTACAACTAGACTCAGGCTTGATTCCCTACAGCAATGATTGGATTTAACTGAACTACCAGAAAATAAACACTGCACAAAAGAGATTGTGGATAGGGACTGAGTTTGAGGGTTTGATTTGGACTGACGCTTGTCACAAAGTTCCGGTTGTTTAGGGATAAGAACGGTCGCGCGTCAACAAGCCAACCTTCGGTATAGGAAGTTGTGATTTCGATTTTCACCTGGAACTTATTCTTTATTTATGTACTCACTGCTTAAAAGTCCCCAGACTGAGTTTAGTTGCAATAAAAAAACAACAACAATTAAGAAGAAAGTAAGTAGTATCAAGCATAAATGACAATAACAAAAACATAATTGGAAAATAAGATCGAAATAGATGATTATTTTCGCCTGGAGGCCCCTTGTGGAGCATAGGGTTTCAGTCGCAAGTAGGTTTTGCTAGATGAAGTTGCTAGCCCCATGTCCCAAATGGACTGCTTTACGGGGTTACGGAACAGTTAATTGCCATTTACAATTCATCCCCAACAGTTTATCACCATATACAATTCATCACCAACAGTTTATCGCCATATACAATTCATCACCAACAGTTTATTGTCATTTACATTTCATCCCCAACAATCCATCACCAGCAGTCTATCACCATCAGCCTGTTAGAGTACGTAATTGAACAGGGACCTTCCTCAAGATTCGCCAAACCTTTCTATCATGGGTGTCGTCGAGCCAATACTTTCTGAACTTATCTTGTTCGTCTCACCATCTTATATTCTGTTGGCCTCAGTTTCGCTTATGATCTCTTGGGATCCTCGTTGTGAATTGCGTTGTCTACTGGTCTTACATTCTTGCAACTTGACCAGCCCGTTGTCATCTGTGCTTTCGAGTGGATTCTATCATATCCCTGACCCCTGCCCTCCCTCTAATATACTGTGCTGTCTTGTGATCTCTTCATGCGATGTTTAGCATTATTCTCTCCTGTTTACGTTGCATGGTTCTTGGTTCGAAAGTCAATCTTTTGGTCAGTTTTCATGTTTCAGCTCCATAAGTGACAATCGGGGAGATGCATTGGTTGTACACCCTTCTTTTCAAGACTAATGGGATCTTCTTGTTCTTGGAGGTTTAGCTTACTCTACCGAAAGCTTTCCATCCAAGAGTGATTCTCCGTTTGATTTCTTCTTCTTTTGCGAATTCCTCACAGATTCATTGTCCCACGTAGATGGAGTGATCTACTTCCTCCACCTCAGCCATATACAATTCATCCCCAGCCATTCACCCCCAAACAATTCATAGCTGTGGATTACGGAAAATTAATTTCCAACAAAGTTTAACAATACTGATACCAACCATAGATTAACTGTAAATTTCCTATATCCTATATTCACGACAATTAACTTGATTTCACTATCAACCAATTGGTGGCGTAGAAAAGGACTCATGTCTTTCCAATATTGTGAATTGAACTTACGCAGCCTCCGTCGGAACGCAAACTCGTTTCTCCGATTCGGTTTTCTGTGCAGGTAACCGTTACGCAACTCTGCACCTTCACATATAATGATTACATTTATAATAATGGCCTGTTTTATTTGTTGTTCTATCCGATTTGTGCTGCGAACTTTCGATTTGTCAGGGTCGAATCCTCGGGGACGAAAACGCGACTCATTGTTTTTCCTTGCCGGGAAGAGACGCCGACTTTTGGATCCTCCATAATTGGTCCCCTAAAATAGAGACAAAACGAAAATAAATATACCCCACAGGGTTCCAAAATCAAATCATGATCTCATGTTGGTGTTTGACTGTGTGTGCATGTGTATGTATGTGCGGGTGCAGTTGTGTTTGTGTGTGTGTGTGTGAGAGAGAGAGAGAGAGAGAGGGAGAGAGAGAGGTGAAGATCTCACGAGACTAAACGATAACATGGCTTTCTCGACAGAGCCAGTAACAAGACCAAAATACCTTGTCCCCTCTGAACCAAAAAGACAAAACAAAGCTCGGAAGACAAAACAAGTAGAGAGAGAGAGAGAGAGAGAGAGAGAGAGAGAGAGAGAGAGAGAGAGAGAGAGAGAGAGAGATAGGGGGGAGACGAGAAGAGGATCTCACGAGACTCTACGATAACATGGCCTTTTCTCTCAACAGAACCAGTAACTAGACCAAAAAATGTTGTCCCCTCTGACCCCACCCCCCAAAAGGATAAGAATTAAAAAAAAAAATAAAGTAAAAAATAAAATAAAAGACAAAGGCGACAAGACCGAGCAAGAAAAACAATCAGAGACGTCAGCAAAATACGACACATCCAAACCAAAATGGCGACCTTGAACATACAAAGAGACAAACAAAGACTTCCGGTGGAGCAAATTTTATGGAGGCAACGGGATACGTGTGCGAAGATGGGTTATTTAGGGGCTCCTGGCGTGCAAGTCGGGACGGTGGCGATGATTGTCTCGAGTGGGCGAGGTGAAATGCTTAACGAACTCTCCGAATCATAATAAACTGATCTTTAGAATCGTGTTCTCTGCCTGTCTCTTTGCACCAATACAGTTCACTTTGTCCAGCATCAGTCAATTTCTCTTTGGTCTGACCCGAGACTCAGCTGTATTACCAATGAACCCCATTAATTATGATCAACTGAGATAAACATTTCCTCAACGCACACACACACACACACATACGACCGGTTGCGTGTGCGCACACACAAGCTAACACACATACACACACACACACACTCTCTCTCTCTCTCTCTCACGCACATACACACATATAGGACTAGGTGCACGCACACACATGCAAACAGACACACACACATACTCTCTTTCTCACAAGCACTTACATACATATAAGACCAGATGTGTGCGCACGCACAAGCGCACACATACTCTCTCTCTCTCTAACACACACGCATATACGACCAGGTATACGCACCCCCACACTCTCTCTGACACACTAATACATATGTATGTACTGGGTGTTTCAAACCATTTTTTTGACAACCTGTATTCAAACTATAATTTGAAAACTATTTTTCAAGACACAAATTTAAATAATAAAAATATAACAAAAAAGATGCTTATTAAACATACATTTTAACTTTACAATAGATGTTGAATATGACTCCCTTTAACCTGGATGCAGATTCGGACCAGTTCCTTTTTTTCTTTTCTTTAATCTGGCGTGATTATTATTTCATCTTACACGAACAATAAATTTTTAAAACATACCATTTATAAATCTTGAGTTCTCTTCCAAAACTGACCGAAATAAAAAAAAAAAATTAATCAAACATGTATGGCTAACGGGAAGGAACAATTTAAAATGCCCTTTGTAATCGGTAACTGAGGAAATTGGGGGGTCACAGATTCGACGTTTTGGCCAATAATGAGTAACCTTCCTCGATATATTCTTACCTGGCCTAATACAAGAGAAGTATAACAAGTATGATTACTTTTCAACAAAATGTGAGAATTCTTTAATAAAACAAATAAAAATTACTTAAACTCTACGACCCATGATAAATAAGAACTTTACACATGTCTTTAAATTGAAATAATTAGTAATTGTTTAAAAAAACTCATTGAGATCTAATTTATAATCATCATCGTCATTGTCAGCCTTTTAGAGTCCGTCGTTGAACATAGACTTCCCCCAAGATTCGCCAGGCCTCTTTAACATGGGCATTGCAGAGCCAATACTTTCTATATTTATTTAGCTCATCAGGCCATTATACTTTCTGTCGGCCACAATTTTGCATATGATCTCCGAGGATCCAGTGAGGATGTGAGTCGTGATATCCAGCAGTTTTCTTACATTCTTGCAACATGTCCAGCCCATTGCCATTTGAGTTTTTTAAAAACTGCTTCTTTGATATCTTGGACTTTTGTCTTTTCTCTGATATACTTAATATATATAAATGGTCTATCATTGCTATTAATGATATTATAATCGCTTTGTCGATAAAAGTAAACATTGTCATGAAAATAGTCCAATTCTCCGGTATAATTAACATTTGTTTTTCTTGTTTTAAACAAAGATTTCAGCTAATTTTTTTTTCAAAAACAAGACAAAAAAACACACAAAAAATAATTAACAAACAAAAAAAGAAAAAAAAAACGAAACAAAATGACACCCCAAATCGTCTTATTCGACCTATAATCTCTGATGTCATCGAAGCCATATTAGCCGTTCTGGCCGTAATGGCTGACGTTATATCAACAACGACGACAACAACGACAACAACAACAACAACAGTATTAGCAATATTTACAAGAGCAACGTTCGGAGCAGTTGTTGTATGAATTGAAACGTGTCATCGGAAACCCGGATGTAGCGCCTTATGTAGATATCAGTTTAGCCGGAAGGCCACCATGAGGATAGCGATCAGTTTGGAAATGGTCGGTGAACGGTGACAATTTAATGAAGACCTTGATGTCACTCGCGGGGGTAGAGAGAGAGGTCTTCCTCTCCGGTCACGACCGACTCGAAAAACAAACTTCGGAAGTGGCGTTGATGGAGAGAGGGTGAACAGAGAACAGAGGCACACGGTAGGGTAAAGGGTCAGATGCAGGAAAGGGGGACCCTTAGTTCGAAAGTGTGCAACGGTGCAGTGGCCTGATGACAGTTGATTAATGGAGTGATGATTGCTTCCGCGTCATCACTGTTTGTCCAATCCCGAAACGCAAGATCGTGTCGATTTATTTTTTTTTTACAAGATTCTCTAATTAGCCATTTATCGGCTACATCTGGCTAATTTCCCTCTAATTTAGCTGATAGATATTTGGGATAGCCGATTGAATCTGGTACGTATATATATGCAGCATGTAGAGTATATCTAGTATATAAAATTTAGCCAATTATAGCAATATCTAAAGAGAGTTTTAGCTATAGATAACAAACAATACTTGGCAACATTGATTTTTTTTACCGTTATTCTAGATCACCAGCGATGTCAAGCCTTAGCAGCTACGGTTGAAGCCGTAGCCAGCGCAAGAGCGCTACTCACCTTTTTTTTTTTACACAAGATGATTACCTTTAACGGCTTGAACCAGTAAATAGATGACTTATCGATTACATTGATATGCAACTAATGTCAGTAAATTGTTATTACAGAATAAATGTCATTTTGGAAAGCATTTGATGCATATGGAATTACAGTTATGTAATAATCAGATAATCTTCCTTTTGGACATTTTAGGCTTGTCATTGTAATCGATAAGTCGTCTCTTTACTGGTTCAAGCCGTTATAAGTAATTATCCTGTGTAAAATTAAAAGTGAGTGGTGCTCTTACGCTGGGTATGACCTCAGCTGTACCTGCTAAAGCTCGACATATCACATTACTACTTACTCGTCCCGTTTGCGATGTGCAAAATAGACTTCCAGGTTAAAAGTGGTATCACTCATAATATTTTCCCCATAGCCATTGGAAGTGCTAGATTCGTATCCCTCCCGTAGATTGTAAACGAACACAACCTGTTCCAGACAAGGTTTAGAACACGGACTCACTAAATCCATTCTCCGAGCCGTTACCCGCTCAGTTACCCAACACCTGTCTATTAATCACAGAACAAGTGAGATTTAGTAAAAAATGTAGAATGTATGGATATCCCGTTACGCAATAACCAGGTCAGCCCCACCCCTTGAACATTTACCACTTGTCAGTGAAAGTTTTAAGTTTTAAGTGGTGATAGATAGTTGTACGTTTATGACTGTTAGGAATGGTGAACTGTTATCTCCACCTGTCATCTTCTACCATATGTAAAATGATTTGATTACATAAACTTTTGATCGTAAAAATAGTTGTTTAATATCCTTGTTTTGATTAAATAAACTTTTAGTCAAATTAATATAACGCATTCGTTTTTGCGAAAAAAGTTTAAAAAACTATGTATTTATTTATTTTCCGTTTAAGTTGGATTCACAAACTTTTGATTGTAAAAAATAGTTGTTTTTTGTATTCGTCTTTTCATTGAATGAAGTTTTGATGAAATTATAACTACGTATTAGAAATCGCCGACGAAAACCATCCCCCAAATTGTCGATATAAGTTTCTTCAATTTTGTATTTGTTCCGATTGGTTTTATGTATCACGCGTACAGAAAGCATCAATAAAGTTAGTGGGCTAAACATTCAAAAATTTTATGTCTAGAAAAAGCGCTTTTCTTATTCTTAAAAAAACCCCCAAAACATATAGCTTTTTAGTAGGTATCCTATTTGCAATGTAAGTTTATACTGAATTGGTCCCTAGTTTATGTTTGGTAGTTTCCACGTTGTTTTTTCTTCTCAAGAGTCAGACAATTCTTTCTAATGATCACTGCTCAAGAAAATGCTAAAGAAGTAACTTATTAATTGGTCGCCCTTTTGCCCAATCTTTTGATTAATCATCCCAACATGGATGCTGCCAAAGCTCATTGGTTGAGTGACGGTTTCTATTAAGTGACAAACCTGACCTGTTTATAGTTTGTGTAAAGGTATTAATATTATTCTCATGTGAATATACCATTTTATCTATTGAAAATATTTCATGTAATGATCAAGAATTATTTCGCTCATACAGATTCCTGGATATTGTTTGAAGACTTCCAACCAGAACACTGTTCACAGCAATTTTCAGAAGAGAGTGCCATTTTCAGATTATTCCATTAGATCGTTCTTTCGGTTGATTAAATACCTTTCCACAAATCTCTTAATACTGGAAGGCATTCGAACCCTCTCGTGATCCCATGTTGGATCACCAGTTAAATAATTAGCAAATCGAAAAATTACATTAAGCAAAAAATTGGCTAAACAAAACAGATATTACCATCTTATTAATCTTGCCTATTTGTTACCTTAATCTTAATTTTGTATTGTTTAACGCGATTCTACGGCTAAAAAATGAACAGTTTGATCAAAAATGAATGACGGCCTGAGTCAAAGTGGGGATAAAAAACGATTCAAAATTAAGATGAACGTATAAAGAAGTCAAATTAATAGAATGACGAGTTATAATACTTCATCCAATAACAAGAATAAATGATTTTTAAAATGTTAATTTCATTGAGAGTTTTATATTTTTTCTCGCCGCCCGAAATTAAGTCTCAGCCCTCGCGTCTACAAAATGCCGCTCAAATGAAGTAAAGAGAAGGAAACGAAGAAAAAAAAAATAAAATCCTCGACGCTATTTTCGTAGGCGAGATAGGAAAACCAAGTGAAAAAAAAGGGGAGATAATCCGATGACCTCTCGAAGGCAGGAGAAGTTAATGAAAGACAAATGAAAGAGGCCGATAGGAATCAAGATGGCTAACGGCGAAATTTGACGATCGATTTACGACGCTGAAACGCAATACCGAAAGCAAAACAAAAGAGTGTTTGTTTTTGAGAAGAAAGCGGAGAAAAGAAAGGAAAAACTGATCGAAAGAAGTAGAAAAAAAAAAAAAAAGATACAAAGAGACGGGTTGGCTAAAACGAAAAACAAAACAAAACAAAACAAAATAACTAAAAAGGTAATTATAAACGTAAATTAAGCGCTATATATATATATATATATATATATATATATATATATATATATATATATATATATGTGTGTGTGTGTGTGTGTGTGCACACATTTACATGCATACACGTATATATAAATATACACGTATAACTCTATTGAATCAAACCGCCAACACTTACATATATACACACACACACAAACACACATATATATAACTCTAATGAATCAAAGAGCCAAATTAGTCCACGAAATTATATATATATATATATATATATATATATATATATATATATATGTATGCTCTCACACAGGCGTATATATGTTTAAATATACATGCATATGTCATTTAACACTTGTATGTATATGTGTATACACATACGTGTATGTGTGCATGTGTAGACATTTATGCGTGGGTATGGATATAAGGCCGTCAAACACACACACCACTCACACACACACATACACATACACACACACACACAAACACACTCACACATATATATATATATATATATATATATATATATATAGTGAGGAGAGAATACTACGGAGCGGAAGATGGATAGGTTGCTTTTTCGAAGTGCAGACATTTTTATTGTTTAATCTAAGGCGTTGGAGAGAATGTGATAGCTAAGAAAAGTGGGAAATCTTTACAGATTAGGACTGGGAGAGAAAGAGATTCACAAAGAGAGAGAGAGATAGTGAGAGAGAGGGGGAGGGAGAGAAAGAGTAAAGGTTTGAGAAGCAGAGATGCATTAAGAGAAAGAGGCAGTGTTAGAGAGAGAAAGAAAAAAAGTAGATTCCAGATACATGGAGAGAAAGAAAGAATATCAAAGAAAGAGAAAAAAGAGAAAAGGGCAAGGTTCAATACGTATGGTGACTGCAAAACAAAGAAAGAGTGAGGTAGACAAAGAGACGGAAAGAAGGAGATTTGAAAAATTTAAAAACAAAGGAAGAATGAAAGAGAGGGACTGGTCCGATTAGTCATTGGATAGAAACCGGCACGTAACCAACGTTTTTTACTAGCATGCCGTGTTTGGGGTGATTAATGAGAAAATTGGAAAAAGGCCAAATCAATGAATAAGTTAATTCTCTCACCGTTTGTAGGTTTATTAAAAAGTCCAGATCAAGGAACCAGCTTAGCATAAACTTACATGGTTAATTGAACTACCCACTGAAAACCTATTTGGAGGTTGGGGCAGGGATGAGAAAACAGGCAAACCATAATGTGTCTTTGGCACGCGCGACAGATTGACAATTAGCCAGCCAGTTAGCCAAACTCACTTTAGAACTGAAGAAACTTATGTAGACAGTTTTGGTTGACGGTTTCGAATAATGAAATGGAGACTGAATGTGAAAGAAAGAGACGAGATGTAATAATATTGTAATATATATATATATATATATATATATATATATATATATATATATAATACAGATAGTACAGATCAGGTTTGCAATATAGTATAATATGAAGCAATGTCTTACATGTGATGGATTTATTTCATAGAGTGCTCAATGCATTCAACTTTATACTTCGGAGGTCAAGTTGTTTTAGAGCAGAGCTGAAAATATATATAATAGGATGTGGATTCGCTACACAAACACGTTTATGTTTCTACCTACTCTGGGCTCCATCATTTGCCTGATGAGAGGGCAGAAACATAAGCTAGTTTGTGTAGCGAATCCACATCCTATTATATATATATATATATATATATATGTGTGTGTTTGTGTGTGTTAGTGTGTGTATATGTATGTGTGTGCGTGTGTGCGTGCACGTGTGTGTGTATACACAGAGACACACATGTGCAAATTAAATACAAACATTCTTATACAATTTCTCTTTCTCTATGAACATTCATATCGCAAATTTTACAAATACACCGGCACATTGATTGCGTGGAAGGAAAATAAGATTGTTTAGCGGCGAGCTTTGGAAATCAGCATCTGAATTCCTGGCATTTAGCACAACTAAAAAACCGACATCTAAAGGGTGTGGAGAGAAGGGCTAAGCCCCTAAGTACGCCTTATAGATAGGTGTATAAAGATACATTCTGTAAGTTTGAGTAAAGTCTTTATCATTCCAGGTGTTAAACGGACTATTACACTTTTGTGTGTAACCACAACGTTTTGCCTGATCAAATTTTCAGCATTTTCATAATTTGTAGAAGGGTCATTATCATTCCTAGAGTTGTAGAGACTACTGAACTCATCCTCTTGCTGTTTTTGTTAGTGGGGCACTGCATATCAGGAGGGGCCAAACTTTACGCTTTAGAGAGCAGTCTGTCATAATAACCGTGTAAAATAATTTTTTGTCCGAAAGTAGCGCTTTGAAGTATTACGGTTATTTCTCTTCAGTGTTTCCAATTCAGTTGTATTTTATATCCAAGTGTTGATCTTCGGCCAATTTAGATATTTTTTAAAATTTAAATTTCGATTTATAATTTGATATAAAAGAATCTATAGTCTGTAATTTTTATTCTTATTTGTGTTTATTAGATTTCTCGGTAACCGCTGATCCAAAAACTTCAAACTCTTCACTGCAATGCCTGTGTTCCAACTGATACAGCTGATTAATCAACTGCGCACAATGGACCGTTGTTGAGTAATCGCAGTTCAGACACACATACACACACACACTGCTACACATACACAGCCGCATACACAGTGCAATACAAACACACACACACACACACTCACACTGATTTCTTCTATTATATTGATACTTGGATTACCACAAAATTTCAGCAGATCTATGGTTCAAGTGGACAATATGCATTGTAAAAGTTGATTGGAGAGTCTCTCGCAAAGTTTAACCTTTGCATCGTCAAAAATGGACCGTTCCATAAGGATTGATTTTGACCAATCGTCGTCTTCTTTTTAGAAAGAATCCAACATTTGTTACTTTCATACTTACCGAATTAACTCGAGTACAATGCGATCTCGAATATAACATGACCCCAACTTTTAATAGCTAACTACAGTGTTCACATTGTTAAGTGTTCATCGCAGCTTGTAAATAAATAATTAAATAATTAAATTATAGTCTTGTAAATAAATAATTTAATTATAATCTTACATTTCATATTCTTATGGTTCATATATTTTTCTTATTCATTTTATTAAAATTCCAAAAATCCTTTTTTTAACTAATAAATTACTGTGTTCGCTAACAATGCAAGAAATCTAATACAAAAAATCAGGGTCAAAACTCGTTGGTAGCATTATACTCGTATGTAAAAAAAATGATAGCACGTCGTAACAGATTACTGGTTTTTAGATACGTAAAGTGGGGGTCACATTATATTGCAACGTACTCAGGTGAATACAGTAAGTAAGTACGAAAGTACTAAATAATAGTTTCTTACTGAAAAAAAAAATCGTCGATTAGTCAAAATCAGACCAAATCAAACGATCGATTTTAGACGGCACAAGGGTTAAAATTTGCCAAGTCTCTCTTTTCAGATATTGTTTAGCAAGAAAAATTGTAGTATTTATGTCTTCTCTACAACGGCAAAATTTGACAAGGTGCAGAATTCAGAGACTCACACACATTTGTGTGTGAGGGTATTACGATTCTACCGCTGGTGTTAGAATGTACCTGACCCTATTACTTCAGGCCTACGAGTGAGGTGCTGCCTACAATGTCGATCACCAAGAACCAGACCGTTCTGTCGAAGATAAAAGAAATGATGACCAAACAGAGAGATAAATAATGGAAATCAACCCCATCCACCAAATCAATCAATTTTCCCCAAGCCCATGGCTTACTGTTCCACGAAATGTCACTGAAATTCAGAGAGAACTTTTGGAGATATTGTAAGGGCAAAAATGATTGGATACGTGAATGAAAAGGAAGAAATTGAAACAAATACATCACAAGCGGAAAAAAAAAAACAAGCTCCAACCCAAAATTTAACCAGTTCTCCATGATCTAGCCCCCATCCCCATTATTGGAATTCATTGAAAACCTTTCAGGATATTATGAAGATACATAGCTACGATACAGGGGAGTTAATTGTAAAACATCCCCCGAAATTTAATAACTTTCCCTTGTCAATGGCCCACTCTACCCCAAAATTTAATTGATATTTATTGAGAACTTTTGGAAACATTGTGTGGACAGAAAGACAAGAGCGAAAATATATACCTCTTTCAACTAAGTCGACAAGGGAAAAATAGAGAGAAAGGAGTCAAAAGATGATGTGATCTCGTCAGTCAACTGAGGAAGAACTTGACTCACGTGTGACTGAGGGAGTATTTATTAAATATAACCGAGCCGGAACGGTATCAAGCTGTTTTAGGCGAGTAGGGTCAGAGGTCAACTAAACACAAATTCCTTTTTATTAATGTTGTTTTTGGATTTCTTTCTTTCTTTACACATTTTTTCTTTCTCACATTCATTCTTTTCTTTTTTCTTTTACGGTCTTTAATCTATCTCTGTCTTTCATTTTAATATGAATTTTATGTCGTTTCTTTCATTTGATGTACCTTTTCTTTATCTCTTTCTTTCTTTTCTCTCTCTCTCTCAGTCTATCTGTCTATCTTTCTTTCTTTTTTCTTTATTCTGTTGTCGTCTGTCTTTATCAATTCATGTGTTTATCTTCCTTTTCCACCATCAGCTCCTAATTTCAGTTTGTAATATTTTCTCTCTCCTTTTTACTCTTGCATCAAAGAAAAGAAATTTTTTGCCCTTTCTGTCTTTCTTTCTTTCTTTCTTTCTCTTCTTTCTTTTCTTGTTATTCATTTTTTCTTCCTTTCTTTCTGTTGATTTTATGTTCTTTTGTCATTCGTCTTTCTTCATTTTATCCCTCGTCTTTTTCGCCTTTATTCGATTGTTTTTTTCATACGTTTTTGTCTTTCTCTCTCTCTCTCTCTTTCATTCTTCTGCTTTTCTTGTCGTTCTTTTCTCTTTTTCTTTTCTTTCGGAAAACGAATCAATTTCGTTCCAATTTCTTTCTTTGTTTCATTCTGTTCTCCTCTCTTTCTTCTATGCTTAAAAAAAAACAAACTCTTATTTTGTTTTTCATGTGTTCTTTATTTATCATTTCCTCTTTCGTTCTTTCTTTTTTTCTTTTATGACTACCAGAGGGAAGTTTCCCATCACTTTTGACCCTTATAGGGAAAATATTTTGCATCCATTTTTGACCCCATGGAGAATAATACACATATTCTAGCTGGGGTGTTCGGCGTGGCCCAGAGAAAAAATAGTCAATATGTCATGTACATTTTAACATAGAACTCATCAAAATAGTGATCGCAACTTATCAAGTAGGTCAAAAATTCCTAAATATATCTGACCTTGAATTTACTTTTACAATGTCGCTAGGTGTCAGCACCACCTAAATTAACCATGTACACGAATTTGCAGCCAATAGAATGCAGGTGTCTTCGTTACTTTTAAAAATGCTAAAATTGACTTTTCAGAAAATGCCAGTAGTGACCTGACACTGAATTGACCTTTGCACGTCACTAGAGGTTATTGCCACCTATCTTATGTTCATCCCAGTGTCAAATTACTCTGGTACAAATATTTGCAGTCAGCAGGGAGTGTCATTTTTTTGATAATTGAAACTACAAAAGTTGACCTTTGTAGGAACCTGAGATCAGCCAGAGGTCATCACCATCTATTCTTTGTTCATTAAGTTACCTTTTTACCCAATTTTTCAACTTGTTTTCGTTCAGGAGTCAATAGAAAATAAATTTACAAGGAAAGTATTAGATAAGAAATAAGAAAATCTGTATATGTGTATTGAAAGTAAAGTAGTACAGTTTAGCATTGCAAATAAAACGTCCTCTCAAAAACCTTTAAAGATTCCTTTTTCTCAAAACCTTTTTTACTTTAGTCAGTCTGCTAGAATAGTTTCCAACTATGTCTAAAAAGCTCAGTCAGCTCTGCTATTTATCCTTATCTAGCGGGGAAGAATTGGTAGATTAATATCTTTCCCAGGGACATTGTTGCAAAGTGAACACGTACTGGAGTCTGATCTCGGCTTGCCAATTCCATTTGCCTTACTGATAGCTGTTTGGTAACCCACACCCCTATGGGGACGTGCTTATTATTGTAGCTTTGGGTCAAGCTATCGGGTCATCCTCTTCTCCAAAAGGCTACGGATATAGTCGTTAAAGTATAAATTCAATGGTTCCTAAATGTGTTCGCAGTAATTCACTGATGGTCAATTTGACTATAAATGCCTTATTTAGTTATGGAATCGCCAATATCTTGACAGGGCAAAACTACCAACCTATTTCAGCAGCTATAGTCCACCAAATCCTAAGCATTTTAGTGGGGTCAACCGGTAGGTTGAACTTAGTATATGTCTGTAAATAGAATAAGTAAAATCGAACTATGTACTTGCTCATGCGTATGCATGTATCGTCGTTATCCACTTATACCCTCGTCAAATTAGTACTTACGGGCATTTGATAAAAAGATCAACTCCCGACTAGCCAGGCGTGTCAGAGTTCGGTCTGCACCTTGTATCCCCCAATTACTTGACGTTGGTCATTTTAACCACCCTATCCGACCTGATTTGACCGTAAGCACTTAGCCTCGGGGAGAGGTCTCCTAATCCTTGCCCCAGTGCAGTACGTTCAGCACACAGGCATTGAGTTTTCAAAAGTTCTTGATTTGACAAAACGATGGATTAAAACCACATCCTACAAATAGGAAGCGAGCACTCTACCACTGAGCCAGGATGTTCAGTTTACTTGCGTGTAGAAATAACACTAGTAATACGGATAATAAGAATACCATTAAAGTCATTGTTTATACTGTCATCTTCTCCAATCTGTCGACCGTCCCTACTAGTGCTAATGCTGCTGCTTCTACGAATAGCAAAACGGACAATAAGACGAGCATAAAAATGCTTACAAAAATAAGGTGATTGTTATAGCAAGTCGAGAGAAGTTGTAAACGGTGCAGCCATGTTAACGAAATTAGCGAAACATATGGCAAATAGTCTGAAATCGGATCATGCAGGGAAAGCAATATTTTTCCGGAAGTTGTCACCATTGGAGAAGATGGCCGCTCTTCGACTATCGTCTGCAATTTGGAAGGAGAGGAAGGACAGAAGAGAGAATGGGAACTGGGAGAAGAGAGGAAAGAGAGTGGGAATTATAAAAAAAGGGAGAGAATAAGGAGGAATAAAGAAGAAGAAGAAGAAGAAGAAGAAGAAGAAGAAGAAGAAGAAGAGTTAAGAGAAAGGAAGATAAAACTAGAGCGAGAAGGAGAGAGAGAGAAAAAAGAGGGAGAGAGAGAGAGAGGCGGAGAGAATGGAAAGTCGAAGTTGAATGGAAGATGGGAAAAGACAAGGATGGAAAAGAGAGGAGAGAGAGAGAGAGAGAGAGAGAGAGAGAGAGAGAGAGAGAGAGAAAGAGAGAGAGAGAAGGGGAGACGAACAGAGGGATTAAGTGAAGCATCTGGAAAATGAAGGTCCATACAGTGTGAGGGTGTTGCTAGGGGTTCGTAGGGTAACATTAAATTCAGTTCCAAAGCTTTTAGGCTGAGACAGGGGGGAAGGGGTAAAAAGAAAAACATAAACAAAACGAATAATGTCTACAGATCAGGGCCGGCCCGTCCATTAAGCAAACTTGGGCGGTCGCCTAGGGCGCAAAGGTCCCAGGGTCTCTCTGCAAACTGAAAAAAAAGAATATTCGTAAGAATACTACCACCGCATATCAAGTCACGCATAGAGCACATGTAACCTTGGCACAGGCCCTGGGTTAGAGATATTTGACTGGGTTAGGATTAGGATGAGAGAGAGTGAGAGATAGAGAGTGAGAGAGAGAGAGAGAGAGAGAGAGAGAGAGAAGGAAGATAGACAAACAGAAAGACTGGGGCGTTAGAAAGAGAGGAAAGAAGAAAGGGAAAGGTAGGAAGGAGAGCAAAAGGATAGAAGTGATTAGAGGGAGAAGTGTGTATGTGTGTGTGTGTGTGTGTGTGTGTGTGTGAGAGAGAGAGAGAGAGAGAGTGAGAGAGAGAAAGCGAGGGACATACAGGCCGATAGACAGACGGACTGACAACGAAAAAGAAAGAAAGAAAAAACCGAAAATAGTTTAAAGGGATATAAACAGGTGTAAAGAGAGAAGGAAATAGAAGGGGAGGTGAGAAAAACAGAAAAAAAGGCTTGAGAGAGAAAAAGAATAGACAAGAGAAGTGGGAGAGAAAAGAACAAATTAGAAAGGATTTTTAGATCAATGTTTTTGAACGTGGGGAACAAGCCCCCAAAGGGGGTGATTCCATTACATTGGCGGAGAAAGGCAATTTGAAATTTGGTTGCAAAAAGTATTTTGTGACTCAAAACTGAGTCGTGTTAAAGCTTCACTAATTAATCACTAATTATACAATACTATCAATTACTAATTACAATAGATTACTATTCCCACTATATATTCCATAGGAAATGATACTCCACTCATTAACTTTGCGTGGTATAAAAGCGATGACGTAAACTGCATTGATGTTACTATAGTCCACCCAATGGAGAAATTACCGAATATTTAGTAAGTTACCTGGAGTTCACGTATCAGTATTTCCGGCATGATATGTAATTGAATATTTTTTTTTTTTATAGTTTTGGGGAGATCACTTTTTTTGAGTCGAGTAGGAGTATAGAGCGAAAAAAAAGTCAAGAACAGGTGTTTTAAGTAAAGAAAGGAAAGTAAGGAAACAGCAGATAAAGGAGGGGAAGTGGTTAAGAGAAACATAGAAGATATAAGAGGAAGCAATCGAATACCAGCTTGGCTGCGTAAGGGTCAAACTCCCTTGCTTCAAAGGTAAACAAACATAATTCATTTCTCCGTAGAATATTCTTCCAAAAACTTTACGCCCCATTCCAACTTTTTCTATCATTGGTTTCCGTAATGAAACTAGTCAACCTGAGTTGATTCAACTGATTGACAAAGCTAATGACAAATTTTCCCTTCTCAACTTGGGAGAGTGACCTTGTCATCATTTTTTTTTTTTTTGCGTACGTCACTGTTTTTTGGTGTAGTCATCGTCATTGTTGCCAGGAACAGAAAGGGAGTCAAAACTCAACAATATTAGTAGTTCAACAAAAAAGTCGCAAGGTTTCGTACAACGGAGACAAAGAGATGAGACAGGGAAACAGCGCGAGAACGAGAGAGAGAGAGAGAGAGAGAGAGAGAGAGAGAGAGAGAGAGAGAGAGAGAGAGAGAGAGAGAGAGAGAGAGAAAGGGAAGAAAAGGAAGAGAGGAAGGGAGGGAAATTATAAAATTAGTTCAGATCTGGGAAAGAAATGTTGAGCTAAATTTCGTACCGTAATATTTTGCGTTTTTGATACTCGGGGGATCCAGTAAATAATTTCCTGTTGTTCGTTAATTCCGCTTCTTCCGATTTCACAAGCTTCCAAAATTATTTATTTATATATATATATATATATATATATATATATATATATATATATATATATATATATATATAAATATATATATATATATATATATATATCATCATCAATTTCCATGTAGATTATGGATGGCTAACTATTTACGGTCTGTAACTATCACAGATTATTTATCTATGCGAACTCACTGGCCCTATCTATGTTTCTATCTATCTATCTACCTTGGCCTGTTTCTTTCTTTCTTTCTTTCTTTTATCTATCTATTTATCTATCTATCTATCTCAGTTTGTTTCTATCTATCTATCCATGTATCTATCTATCTGTTTCGGTCTGTTTCTATCTCTATCTCTCTCTCTTTATCTATCTATCTCGGTCTGTTTCTATCTATCTATCTATTTATCTATCCCTGGGTGAATCGTTGTAGAGAAGTTACCCGCAGGAAATTCTTCTTGCTGCAATTTCAGAGACGGAATCAAACCCCATTCATTTGAAACGAGAACGGAATTAATTCGTCAACAACATAATCACGATTTCAAGAATCTAGTTTACCCACGGGTCAAATGACAGCTTTATTTAAATAATTTCGTGATTTCATTGTAATTATGAAGTATAATAAAACATTATGCATAACGTATCTATTCAATTAAATCAAACCAGTATGAACTCAATTTTCAACGTATTGATAACAAAATAAGTAAAGGAAACTACTCAATAATTAGCATTTAGTATTAATATCCCCTGATAAATGTTAAAGACAAGGAAATTGGCATAGGTACGTATTGATAAGTAAATAACATAGGTACTTATTGATAAGGAAATAACAACAGTCCACCGTGGAATTATTTTTTTATGTCTCGCAAAAACAAAGAAAGCAATTTTGATGGAGCTGTGTTGATCTTTTCCCGACTTTTTGACTCTAATAAAATGTTCCAGCAAATTAAATGAATAAGATTTCGAGGTATCAAATTTAGTGAACATGGATGCTGAGGTAGGTCCTCTAACCACGCGCTGGGGTTGAACAGAACATTTCCCTTACCGCTGGGATTCTCACTTGAGGGCAAAAGGATTTGGAAGTTGTAACCTTATAGTCAATAAAGGATAACGAAGTAGTGCAATCGTTTTATGTAACCCCCACTCAATGTTCCCACATGAAAGGGCTGTATTATTATTGGCTTGTACTTGCTCCATCGGGTCGCCCTGGGGTCGGGTCATGTGTTCCTATCAACGATCAAGTGCACCATCTAACATCTGGACCATATAGTAGGTCGTACTTGCTTACAATACGAATGCTGGCGAATGCAGTAAATTATCCACGGTTGGAATGTCTTTCGTGAGACAAGGTTTCCTCCAAGATATATCCAAATATCCCCCCCCCAACCTTGGGATATTTCCTCGACCCTCATCACCCCGGAAAAGGTGGCAGTGAATGCACTTGCTAATGTCCAACGGACTCTTCCGTTCCTCATCGAAAGAATCTGAGATTCTGCACAAAATGACATGACCGATTAAAGGCATCCACGATCAAATAAAATCAGCCAATGACCATAAATCTATAAGCCCCAACATCTTCAGATATCCTATACCTGAAAAAAAAAACAAAAAACAAACCAATAATGATTGTAAAAAAAATGTTTTGTCCATTGACTACTAAAACATATTCGTTTAATTAATTTCATTTTTACAGATGGTTTGCTGTGTTAGTCAAATGTATCAATTAGAAAGGGCGTTGGAGTTGTGTCACCTCTGTTATCAAATGGGCTTATGGGGTATAGTAAAAATTACGCTCAGTCCAAAATTTCGGGATTACGGGCTAAAGATTAATAGTGCCCAGCCCGAAAGTGTTAATGGCAATTTCAGAAAACTGTTTAACCCAGACAGCAACGGCTCACCTTGACAGTTAACGTTAGGACGTACGGTTACTTTAAGAAACGGTTGATGGAAATCAGTGTGTGTGTGAGAGAGAGAGAGTGAGAGAGAGAGAGAGAAGTAAAAAGTTCAGGGTATTAAGCACATCGGGTCTCCTCATCTTTCAGCCAGACATTCGTAGTTACCCCACCCCCGGGGGACCCGACTGGTTGTGTCATTATTTCGCCTGACACAACACCGCTACCAGTTCAGCTGAGAAGAGAGAGTCAGAGTCTGGCAAAGCACTTAAGGTCCTCAAACGACAGAACTCGCAGGAGACTCTTTAAGAGGGCGAGTGGTGAGGCAGGAACCCTCCAATTCCCGTGTCACTCTCCTTCATGGATCAAGGACGCCGAGCAGTAGCAGAATCACGGGAGGCAAAATTCCACAATTCTAGAAGAGTTCAAGCAATTCGGAATAAAAGCTCCATTGCAATATCAAGGGATATAAAACCCATGCTCTGCAAACGATTTCTTACACACACACACACACACGCACACACACACACACACACATATATATATATATATATATATATATATATATATATATATATATATATATATATATATATATATATATGTATATATGTATATATAAAGAATAAGAAAGACATTTTTTTTCTTTTTTCCTATTTTATTGCACAGACGTTTCGGATATGATGGCTTCTCTCCACCCGGAAGGGTTTTCCACGTCTTTTTAGGTTCCAAGTTGGCGTCTCTCTCTCTTTCCCCTGCTCTCTCCGTCTATCACCCTCTTCCCCCCCTCTCTCTCTCTCTATCTATATATATATATGTGTGTGTGTGTGTGTGTGTGTGTGTGTGTGCTCTTTCAAAAAAGATTTTTAAATGAACCTGCTTCCCGCTCAACTGGTGGTATTGAGCACTTTTTGAATTAAGATCTACTTGATACATTCATACATATACACTCACTTGCAAGGAATTGATTCAAAGTCAGAATCGATCTTTTATGATCGAGTACACGATTTAGCCGAAAGGTGGCATTAGGTCAATGGGAACCCATAAGTAATTTTTAGATGTTTCAATAATGCCTTAATGAATTTATATGAATTTTACACAAAAATGTTTCAAATCTTTTAAGTCTATTGTATCTATTCATATAAAATAATTGGCTTTGTTTGTCACTGCGTTCATCCTCAAACATTGGTACAGCTGGACCAATTTTCTTTTTAACGGGGTCCTATACACGATGTGACTATAATACGAAATCGAACTATTACTTTCAATCCATAGGTGCTGGCGTGGCGTAGCTAAACCAAATTTGCTTTGCATACTGAGTGGACATAGGGGGGAAATTGGACTATTAGTTTTTTTTCTTGGAAAGTGGTTCTAGGGTGTAGTTATCCTATTTGCAATATAACTATAATGCTAAACTGACCCCCTACTTCCCGTTCAATATACACATGAATAAATATTCGTGTGGATTATGGTTAATCCGACAATAAGAGAAAAGATTGACGATACCGGACGTTTTGTTTTTGATTATTGAAATTTTATTCCGGACATTTTGTCCATTTTCTGGACTCCTTCAAAGGCAAATAATATAAGGAGATAGGGAGATAACTGTTTACAGCAGGATATTTTGAATATTTTGAAAACATGGATGAAAATTTACATAGTCAAAGTGTGTATGCCTGGCTCGTGGAAGGATTGGCATAAACAAGAGTGGGATATGTGATTACATATATTTGTGAAAATGATAGCCACATTTCAAAATATCCCACTGAGCAGTTTTTTCCTAATTCCTTTATCATTTGTCATTTGAAAAAAAGTCCAGAAAATGAACGGAACGTCAGGAATAAGTTTTCAATAATTTTAAACAAAGCCCCCAATGCTGTAATACTTTCATTTATATATATATATATATATATATATATATATATATATATATATATATATATATATATTATATATATATACCATTCAACCTTCAAATAAAAACTAACTTTGGTGAAATATTCATTAATAATTAATAGAAAAAACATTTTCCTCAAAACCACCCACTAAGCAAAGTATTCTGTAAAAACGAACTGAAAATCAGCTCTAGTTGTACCGAAACTTTCAATACACTTTTTATGAACAATAAAGTTAGAAAGATTACAAATAAGGAAGACATAGACATAAAGAAGCAAGACTGTAACTGTACTCACAAGAATAGTTGCCCCCAGCAAAAAAATATCTCAGATCAAATGTAGTTTACCAAGCAGAAATATCAACCCAAGAAAAACCCGTAGAAGTAAAATATTATATCGGAATATCTAAAACGTCATTAAAACTTGGATTAATCAACCACACGTCATCCTTTATGAACGAGAAATAGAAAAATAAAACATCATTACCTATATATTCCTGGAAAATGTGAAAAATGAATTATAAACCAATTGTAAAATGGAAAATTATAAGACAAACCTATACATGCCAAAATATGGCAAATCTATGTTAACCCGTCTAAATAAGAAATTCAAAATACTGAGTTTTGCTAAAGAAAAACAAGCCTAAAATAGATTTATCAAACAGGGAATATGAAATCTCATTAAAATGCTGGCACCCTCAAAATGTTTATTAACAAATATAACTCAATGATCCATACATTGGTACACTAAAAGTAACATAGACAGTTTACCCACCTAATCATCTCAAAGGACCACCTAATCAACATTGTCTACTTCCCCCGTATTAGTAAATTAAGGACAATGCAACCCACTATGGTCATAGAGGACCCTAACAAAGGTAATAAATCTAATGTAAAAATCAGGGTAAAATCAAGACATTTCCTTAGAACACATAGCTCAGCATCCACTTATAGACAACTCCAACACCCAGACCACTACCCTTGACTTGTAACTTATAACCACCAGCAAAATACACAAACTAAAAACTTAACAAACAAAATAACAATAAAACAAAAGAAAAACTCTCACCATAGCAGCACCTACAAAAATTTCCTCAAATCCCCCAAACCGGAATCAACAACAAACAGTTCTATTCACCCGAAGAGGCCCGAACAGGGCAGAAGCATTAACGCGTTTGTGTAGCGAATCTACTTCCTTATATATATATATATATATATATATATATATATATATATATATATATATATATATATATATATATATAACTGTCGTGTTGAAAAGAAGCGAATAGACCGAGAAAAAGTGAGAAGAGAATTTTTACTGGGGTTTGTTGGTAAGAGCATCGCTACGTCAATGCGACTACCCTATCAATAGCAGCTTCGATTCCTGCAGCAACCCCATTTCCATTTTCCATTAATTGTTTATTCTATTTACGTTGTCTAGGTTGAATGATACATTAATCGTGTAATGACGAAAAATCATTTCATATAAGTTTTTACATAATATTACGCGATTTATAGTCTCACATATTCATATATATACTAACTGGAACCCACCCAATGGAGCCAGTTTCAGCTAGTTTATACATATACATTATTCGATATATTTGGGGGACAATTACTATCTTGTTATTTGCATAATAGTTTAGTCGACTCTCTTCATATGAAAGTGAACCTAGAGTTTTGAATTTGTTTATTTTTCATTATCTTTTGAACAGACACATACCAGTACAACAGGTCTGGTTAATCAATAAATAGAAACCCTTGCCTGACCAACGTCTTTTAGGAGCATACTGTGTTGAGAGTGATCAATTAAAAAATTGGAAAAATGTGTTATCAATGAATTAGATACTTCTCTTGCATTTTGCTGGACTGTGATCACTAAATACGTCTGATTTTTTCATAAAAAGAGTGCGAACATTGTCGGAGAAAAACTAAGAGACCAATCTAGCATAAATTTACATTACAAATTGAAATCGGCAAACAAAAAATATATGTGGGAGAACCAAAAATAACAACAGAAAAAAAAACTTTTTTTCTAGACATAATAAGGAATACATGCTTAATTTTTCATCCATCTACCTCCATCGGTGTGACCTGTGTATGTGAAACATAAACAAACGGCCAGCCAGCCAACCAACCAACCAGTTCCACTTAAAAACTGAAGAAACCAATGTCGACGTTGATTATGTTTATATTGACAATGTTGGTTGACGGTTTCTAACAGTACAATACAATCACGTGACTGGGTGATAAGGTCTACTGTTGGTTGGTTGTGAGAAACAGGCAGATGGGGGTGGGGAGGGGAATAATTGAAGTCCGTTCCTCTGAATACAAGATACTGTAACGAAGTAGTTGTATAGAACAGCCGGTGATCTTCTGGTCTGGTAGTTAGGAACAATGTTCCCCTTTAGTTTTTTAGCTGTCAGTGTGAGCAGAGATTTCAAGTTGCGCAAATGTTTTTCCTGTAAGAAAAGTGTTCGCGCACTGGATGCTAGTGCAAGTGCAGTTCTGTTGCACTTCACGACCCCCACTTCTTTTGAATTCGACGTAGTGAATAAATACCTAACAAGAACAAAAGAAATGTATGTGTGTGTGTGTGTGTGTGTGTGTGTGCGTGCGCGCGTTTGATTGTGTGTGTTTGTATGTGTGTGTCTACAAGTAGCGTGATTACTCGACGTCAGGCCATTGTACGAAGTTAACATTCGCCAGGTGTATGTCCGCAAACGAGACAGTGCAATGTCGAGTTTGAAGGGGTTTTGATTTGCGGTTCTCGAGAAATCTAATGAAAATAAATGAAAAAATAGTTTTATTAAATCATCTCCCTGGACTTCTCACTCTTTAGAATTACACAAATTTATACTTATAAATATCAATTTAGCAACACTGAAGAGAAACAATCGGAATACTTCGGAGCCATAATTTCGTACGACAGACTGAAAATTATTTCACATGCCAATTATGACAGGCTGTTCCACACACCATAATGTCCGGTCCCGTCCAAACCTGCACCTTTGGAACGGGCACTGTCCAAGTTCTTTCGACTAAAAATTCTCTGAGCTATCTACAGGATTTGAAACAGATCTTTGTAAACTTTTCGATATGAACAATGCCCGTCAAATATGAGATTATTTTCAATAATAGTACTGGTGATGCTCTTTGACGATCAGTATTAGAAAGCGTCAACCCAAACTGTCATCAGAACTGTCATTCAATCCTTATAGTAAAAAAAGGAATTTTTTTTTCAATCCATTCTCCGTAAAAAGGGTTTTTAGTGGAGAACGGTTGTTCATTTTACCATAAAGGTTTATTCTGAAGTTTTCCTTTAGTTTGTGACCAACAGCATTCACGCCTGTTTTCATTGTTTTTTTTTTCAAAATTTGAACTTTTTGACTGATCACCATCCAACTAAAGGCAAGAGATGTAACTTATTCGTTGATCATCCCTTTTTCAAATTGTTTAATTGATCAGCCGCAACACTACCAAAAAGTCGTTGGTCACGAGAGGCTTTCCATCAAGTTACCAATCATACCTGTAATATATCATCATTATTATACTTATAATTACGGGTGTAAATATGATTATCAAGTAAGCAGTGCCCTTACGCTGGATACAGCTTCCTAGGATCTACGTATATTACTATTTACTTGGTTTTGGTTTGCGATGTGTAAATTACACTCACTTCAGTCAGTGCTATTTTACCCATAGCTGGACATTAATGCGGAGTGAACACAAACGATCTCAGTCGGAGTTTCAACTCTACTTGCCTAGTCCATTCTCTGGCCCCTTTCTCGCCCAGCCACCTCCAGCTGCTCATAATTATCTTCAACAATATCATTTTTGTTAACGAAACTTTTGTGTGCACAAATATATGCTTTGTGCGCTGGTTGTAAAACTTGTTAGGGGGAGCAAGGGGTGGAGTATAAAAACAGGTCTGGTTAATCACTCAAAAGAAACCGTCACGTGTCGAACATTTTTTTTAAAGAACAAAGAACAGGGGTTGATCAATTAATAGAAAAAAAAAGAAGTGATGAATGAATAAGTTATTTCTCTTACCTTTTATTGGATCACTAAAAAACTGCAAATTTTCAATAAAAAAAAACCAAACAAGCGTGAATGTTACCGAACACATCAGCATTTTATGTACTCAGCTTGTCACATGACTCGCGACAAGGACCTGATTTCTTCAAGTCCCATCATGTTACAGAATATGATAGACGTATATTTTGATCATACCAGACATAAATGACCTCTTTGCTCAAGCAACGTTGCTGAATATATTACAGTATGCCTGAGGGAAATCGGAAGATGTATCAGTCGAAACGTTCACGACCACTGGATCGAAATCGAGGACCTTTAGGTATAACGTTTTGGAGTAACAACCGTAGCGTCAAAATTTGAAGTCATCGAAAAAAAAAATTATCTAATGATTAATATGGTCATAATGAATTCTATTTATGACATCACCTTTTCGCAGGAAAACATCTAAAATAGTATAAAAAACATCTAGAAAACATCTAGATTCAGGAAAATCTAGATATTAATGATAGATACGTCATAATATATAAAAGAGCTTTTTTCTCCCCAAAATCAAAGAAATATTTTTGGAAAAGGGTCTAGTGGGGTACTGATGCCAATTTTCAAAAACGTAGATAAACTGATACAACCAGAAGTGCTGGAGAATTCAAACAAATACATGCACATATATATATATATATATAAAAAATGATGAAACTCTTCGCTAACTTTAATGGCTACGGTCTTCCAATTCTCGTTGTAACGGCTCAATTCGATGAAACATGCGTTCTAACGGTACGTTTGTTTGTTTCTTCGGGTAAGACTGTTATCGGAAAATAGTTTAAAGCAACGGCACATGTTGATTTCTGTGCTTTACTTTAATGACTAAAATCAGTAAAACCCACAAAATATAGCCACCTGAAGTAATATCGGGCATTAGTCTGTAAAAGGGTGATAAAAAAATATTTTCGTCTGTACTTTTTGGTTTCTCATCATCAATACTCTTCGTATACAGTTCGTCCGTTGTAGGAATGAATTCGTGAAAACAACATTCTTAGATCTACCAGAATATTGTAATAACGGGACTGTGCAGTACAGCTTTTGGTCTTGTTCAAACCACACACACACATACACACACACACACACACACACACACATGCACACACGCACATGCATACACACACATACATTGTGTATGTGTGTGTGTGTGTGTGTCTACACATGAATATGTCAATAAGTCGGCAGCCTAATGATGGAAAAAGCCTTTATCATACACAACAATGTTTTTTGAACATAATCTCCTTCCTTATCAATGCACATAATTCAGTGGTAAATATTGATCACAGGGATCAGACTTTATACGAGATCAGAATTTCAGGTAAAATTCCAACTAATGATGATAGATAGATAGATAGATAGATAGATAGATAGATAGATAGATAGATAGATAGATAGATAGGAAATGGCAGATATATGTAATTATATAGATAGAAAGAAAGATAGATAGATAAGGACAGCCAGAGATAAAAAGATAGATAGACCGACCGGACATGTACATGTGATGAGGAAATATAAAAAGGAAAGGAGAGAAAAAATGGATTACCGCTCCTGTTACAACGGTGGTCGTCGTAGATAGAATTTCGTTCCGGCTCGTTAGATTTTCGTTTCGTCACTTTTCATTTCAGTCATTCCTCATTTTATATGAACTTTGTTCAGATATGTATTTCTCTTTTTCATTTGTGTGTCTGAGCGTGTCCATTATTCATATCTCTGACAACATTCATTTGACAACCGGATGTTTTTGACGTATGCTCGTCCGGTATAAGGATACACAGGAGAACCCGGAAGAGGATTAAGTATATACACACACACACACTCACACAAACACTCGGAGACACGGAGACACATACGAATATATCTATATATATATATATATATATATATATATATATATATATATATATATATATATATATATATATACATAACGCACTACATTCATATTTATATGTATACATACACACACACATATATATATATATATACAACACACTATATTCATATTTATATGTATACACACACACACACACACATATATATATATTCATATATATATATATATATATATATATATATATATATATATATTCATGTATTTATATTCATGTATATATTTATATATATGAATACACAGGGGGAGAAATGATGTATATGCATGCATATATATATGTATAATCAAAAAAAATATGTTTTCCAGAAACAAATGTGTTCCATACTTATATTGTACCTTACTATTTTTAAAGAAAACAAAAAATACACATACACCCTCCCTTGCTCCCTCAAACACACACACACACACTCTCTCTCTCTCTCTCTCTCACACACACACATATATATATATATATATATATATATATTGATATATATATATATATATATATATATATATATATATTGATATATATATATATATATATATATATATATATATTGATATATATATATATATATATATATATATTGATATATATATATATATATATATATATATATATATATATATATATATATATATATATTGATATATATATATATCATAATACCCTGTATAAAATAACAAACTACATGTAGTTTGACACAACCCTTAAATAACTAAAGTTATTCATCAGAATTATAGCTGGGGAGGTGATGTTTAATCACCATTGCTGGGGAACCATGTTGATACAACTGTTTCGTTTTCAAATCTCCAAAACAGTTACATGGTATGCAACTGATGATTCCAGTAAGAAAAAAAATCACTCATAGTACCATGATATCTAATTTTGTGTAAAACATGGAAAATACTTAAAAATATTACACAAATTACCTTAACAGATATTGGGAAATGATTAGCTGGAATGAAATAAATTTTTGGAAAAAAAGTTTTTCATATATTCAGTATTTGAATCTGCGAGACTCTTTAGACCACACACACACACACACACACACACACACACATATATATATATATACATATATATATATATATATATATATATATATATATATATATATATATATATATATATATATATCGACACACATACATGCACACACACACATATATATATGTGTATCTATATTTGTATTCATAGGGAAGAAAATTAATGCATACTTCACACACACACACACACACACATACACACACACACACTCATATATATATATATATATATATATATATATCTACATTTGGGTAAGACAAGGTAATACCAGCTCACCCTAACTCTTTACAGCTTGTCTCGAGAGGAATCAGAATAGACGGCCAATGTCTAAGCAACCTCAGATTTGCAGAAGACATCATCCGTTTTTGCAGAGAACCCCCACGATCTCCTACATATGCTGGACGAACTGAATGAAGAAAGCAAAAAAATTGACCCATCACTTCAACTTCAGCAAAACAAAGGTCTTGTGCAACAAACAGGTCGAAAATAAACCGAGAACGATTAAAATCGAAAACGCAAATCCAGAGAAAGTAGACCACTACATCTGACTAAGATAACGAATCTCCATGAAATTCTCAAAAGAAGAAGAAATAAAGGAAAGAATCACACTAGGATGGCGAGCCTCCAACGGAGCAATGAAATCCTATTAGTCTTAAAAAGAAGGGTATACAACCAATGGATCCTCCCGATAGACACCTATGGAGCTGAAACAAAACCTAACCACTAGACTGGCCCTCAAACTGAAAACCATGCAATGTGCACATGAGAGAATCACAAGACAGCACAATATATTAGGGAATAAAACGTCCGAGTCATCATAGAATCCATTAAAAAAAGCTCAAATGGCAATGGGCTCGTCATGTTGCAAGAATGGCAGACAACGAGTGACTCACAACATGGATCCCCGAAGATCGCATGCAGAACCGAGACTGACAGAAAAAAAGATGGAGAGAGGGACTAGACAAATTCAGAGGGTACTTGCTCTGCAACGCCCATGACAGAGATATCTGGTGGATCTTGGGGAAGGGCTATGTCCAACGATGGACAATAAAAGACTGATGGCAAATGTTGATATAACTATCAAATGGTTTTCACGTCATACCAAAAAAAATTTTTTTGGGGTTTGTTGAATTCCGTATAAATGCAGGATTTCCTTTCAGAAAAGGAAAGTTAAAAATACGATCTTCAATTCTATTTTTTTCTTTTTCGTTCTTTCTGTTTCATGAAACCATTAATGCCGATGTAAAAACCAATGGAAAAAAAGGGAACTTTTTTTCCAGATGAACAGAAGATCTAATCATATCCCATACATTTTAGCATATAAAGCGGGCCCTGTCTCGGGGGGCGAATGCTGTATCAGTTGTTTACTAACGTTACCGCGCTGCAAAAATAATGTAAACAGTCAGCCACTGTGGAGGTTAATACAGATTTGAATAGATAAGAGCATTAAAACATGAAAACCAGGGAAGAGAGAAAGTTTTCATTCTATTTTTTCGTGAATATGTCTGCTGAAATTGAGTTTCGTCTCATACGGTTGAGTGCTTTATACATCGGAAAATACAGTATCTACCTCTGTCTGCTCATATCTATATCAGTCTGTATCTATCTACATATCTATCTAAGGTTGGCCGACAACTGATCGTGAGACAAAGGAGCGATGACAAATGAGGAGAAGTCAAATTAGCGGCGACAAATGAGCAGAAGACAAATGAGCGCATGTACAATTGACCATGAGACAATCTATACCTCCTGTCACTTGTGCTTTGGTTTATGCACCAGAAGTATTTATAAAGTGGTTAATATTTAAGCCACGTGATTAGAGCTAAGATATCCCTATCTATTCTGCCAAGGGGGTGGTCATAGAAGCTGGTAGGAATAAAGTCCTGCTTCCGAACAGACCGGCAAGGATCATTAAGTTGACTCATGCAATAAGAACCTGGACTTCATCGCCAGCCTCCATATTCCTTTTGAGAGTTGTCTCCCAAGAAATAGGGCACTTTCTTTGAAAACTAGTACAACACAAGGCCAAATGACAAATGGTAAATAAGAACAGCAAGAACATGTTGACCGAAAGTGGTTAGAGCCTGCCTGCTTGTTCTGGAAAAAATGATATGATTCTTTGTATACATGTACATAATATTAGGAAATGGATTTATGATCCGACAGAGTATTTATGAATGTTTTATATTTTTGAAAATGTTGGAATCAAACTTGTTGTCGATAATGAAGTCAAGTCAATTTAGCATTGCTCTTAACTTTCCGACTAAAAGGCGAAAGCCTAGATAACCACTTTATCCCCTTTCTTCTAATCTTGTTCATTCAATGTCCATGTCTGCACCATTATTCTAACGCAGACAATTACATTATTTAGAAATTGATGTATAATCCGACAGAATATTTTTTTCAATTCTTTATTCTACTTAAGTAGTCTTGGCCGAGTGACCCATTCTCCGTGTAACAACGGGAGGTCATTTCGAATCGATTTTCGAACAATATATATATATATATATATATATATATATATATATATATACTGTAGTCCGTACTGAAGTTCATGGAAATATCTACCGGTGGATTGTTTACATTTGAGGTTTTATTAAAAAGTAACTGAACTCGTTAAATTGAAAAGACTATCGTTTTAAATGATGGGTAGGTGATATTTCTTTTCAAGATAACCGTTACCTAAGAGTGGAAGAGTCCATTGTTACGGACAGAGAAACAAAAAGTCACATTGTTCATTATACGAAAACCTCTTGTTCAACCTCATTTCCTCATAACAACCAAATCTATTACAAAAACCATCAATACAGAGTTCTTCAGTTTAAACGTGGATCTCTCTAGCCAGCTGTGTATGTGTCTCGCGTACAGGTCGCACCAATGGAGCCAGAGGGCTGAAATTGAAAAGATTTATTCCTTATTTTTATGTCTAGAAATAACTATTTTGTTTGTTTGTTTGAAAATCAATATCCAAATAGTTCTTTTTTATCAAAGGGTTCAATTCTATGTATGTAAATCTATGTTAAATCATTCCTTTAGTTTGTGCCCACCAGCATTTTACCTTAAAAATTTGGACTTTTTCGCGATCTGGCAAAAAAAAATGAGATAACTAACTCATCCACTGATCACCCCATTTCCTGATCATTTTTCAATTGATCACTCCCAACACGTGCAACTAAAAGACGTTGATCATATGAGTGACTAACAAGGCCTGTCTCTATTGCTTTCCTTCTTTTTCCTTTTCCCTTCATCTCCTTCCACATTTTTTTTCGTTCTCATTCACCCCACATTCCTCTGGACTAATGGACTTTCATTCTTCCGAATGGCATCAAACAAGGAATGAAAAAAAAAACAAAAAAAACCTCGGTCGTAGAGTACGTCGCTGGTCGTATCCTTAACTCAATCATTTCAGAATCATTCAACCTTGAATTCAATGATCTTCACACACATACATACACATAAAAAAAGAACTGGTACATCTATGGTCTGAGTTTCAGGATTGTTTGAATAAATAAAATAACAATAGTCCCGTGGATTGGCGAAGTTTGCTAGAAACGACGACCAGTAGTCATTTTGTATTGATCTATTGCTTTTTCTCGAGAGCTAAACGCAAAAGATCACATGAAATCCAAATCATCACGAGGCTATGATTTTTTTCTCGTGTATCACAGGACGCATAAGACAATGATATTTGTCTCGAGCGTCCTGCGAAACAATGCTTTTTGTCTCGTGCCTCACGCGACACAGGAGTCAATAATTTCTGCTCCATGTGTCACACGACTAATGAGGCAATTATTTTTGTCTCATTCGTCACACGAGACACGTGAGACATTTGATTTAGTCTAATGCGTCACACACCGCATGAGGCCATGATTTTTCGTCTCGAAGGAGAGCTGATCATTGCTTCTGTAGCAATTGTGGGTTTTTACGGGACCTGGGTGCTGGGTCGACGAAATGCCAAGCTCAATCAATTTTCCATAGTTCAGCAGTTTGAGACACGCCCACGGTTATTACCTTTTTCTCTATGTGGGTAACTTCGGGGGTAAAGAAAGTCAAAACAATACACTCGCCAAGCAGACATACCTATAATCGCACGCACACCAAATCGCATAATTTTTCAATTCGTTATTTGGTTCATATTTTTTTTTCCAATGGCAAGGCGTACTCCGCCTGGAATGTAGTTCGAGGTGTCATTCGGCTGACGATTTCATTGGAGCAGAAGACGAACTAATTTCACCTCTTGGCGGACTAATTTTTAGAGCAATTCTTTTTTTTATTTTTATTCTTTCATTCTTTCTTTCTTTTGCTCTTTGTTTCTTTCATAGTTTTTTTCTTTTTTTTCTTTTTTCCTCTTGTTTAAACTATTTCGATTCCCTTGTCTCATCAATGTTTAAACTCAGTCTTTTATCCCTCACCTCTTCCCTTCTGTTCGCCATTCATTAACCCCAAAGTGTCATCTCTTGCCTAGGCACGCGACAAATGGTAACAATTTTCTATCATTATATATATATATATATATATATATATATATATATACTGTGAGTTAGTTGTTGGTTTTGCAGGTACAGTGCTAAATATTTTTTAATAAAAATAAAGCTGTTTTATCAATGGTTACCACAGCACATTTGCTTCGCGAATTCGATTTCCAAGTTGGCACAAATTTTGAGTTGAACCAACAGGAAATTAAATGATAAATGAAACTTAACGAAAATGTGATAGGAAATGATTAAGAGAACAAAAGTTGTAAGAGAAGTCACTTCAAACTAAAAAAATGATGAAACTAGCGAATCGTTTCGTCACGATGTCGCTTGAAAATCGAATTCATAAAATAAATTTGCTGTGGTAACCATTAGCATAACATACACACACGCACACACACACACACACACACACACACACACATATATATATATATATATATATATGTATGTCTGTGGATGACACAATTTTTAATCATTATATATATGTACATATATATGTGTGAGTGTGTGTGTATATGTAATCAGGAAAACTTCACAGAATCAAATACAATATAACACAATTAAACACATGATATAATTAAGCATGATAGATAGATGAATACATATATATAATCTACTAAGTTTCACAGCTTCGAACACAATATGAAATAATCAAACACAATATATATATATATATATATATATATATATATATATATAACATTAACATCATCAGCCTTCATAAGTCCGCTGAACAAAGACCTCTCCTCGCTCCTGTATGTTGACCGTGACCGTGTCAAAATTTGTCTTGGCAGCAAACCTTTCTGTCTCATCTCTCCATCTTTAGTCTGGTCACCTCCTATAGTGATTGTCATCTCTTGAACATATATATATGTTTGTGTGTGGACCTGTGCGTGTATACATGTGTGCATGTATGTCTCAATGTATGAATGTTTGTGCTATGTGTATGTGTGTATAGACAGTAATATCTCTCGTTTGTTATCATCCCATTCCACAAAACTTTAAACGCTTTAATACAATGTTAAACAATGCATTAATAAAAAGAATCACAGTTAATGGTCCATGTGACTAATCGGTCATTAAATACAATTGTCTCTGGCTGCACGAAGGAAGGTTTTTCCTCTTTTCCGCTTTTTCGCTTATTTTACGTTCCTGAAAGTTGTTTATTGGATGGCAATTAGGTAACTATGTGCTACCAAGAGATTCCTAAAAACGCCCGAAGGAGCTGCGGGCATTTCGTTTGTAAAGACATTTGCTTGAAAAGCTCTGTCCGTGACACGAGAAAATAACCCTGAGAATGAATTGATAGATATGAACAGACTATGAGGAATAGATAGCAATATCATATATGTATATATATATATATATATTTATATATACTGTTGGAAAAATGGGAACACGCATATATATCAGTAAATATTTATGCCTACACCGCAGAGTAGACTGATAGAGCGTTCAAGTGCTTACTGAAGATAGATAGATAGATAGATAGATAGATAGATAGATAGGAACAGTCTGAGATAGATAGATAGATAGATAGGAACAGACTGAGATAGATCGATAGATAGACAGTTAGATAGATACATAGATAAATAGACGAACTCAGATTCACAGTCAACGATGGAACAACCGTAGCAATCATGTAAAGTAATGTGAAATATTCATCGAAGAATAAATATGGTCAGAATGAATTCCATTTTTGACATCACTGGCGTTTTCCACAGTAAAACATCTTTAACAAGACGTCTAGAAATATCTAGATTCTGGACGATCTAGATGTTATTTCCTCTTGAAAACATCTGAAAAGAAGTAAAAAACATCTTGCTGGAAAGAGTGATTTTTATTTTTATTTTGTAAAGTACCGATTCGCTCGATCCTCTCGCTTTAAAAAGATTGTTTTAAATCATTCATTGAACCATGTACTGAACCATATCTTCTCATATAAAGAGAACGTAATATATATATATATATATATATATATATATATATATATATATATATATATATATATATATATATATAGATAGATAGATAGATAGATAGATAGATATGGTCCGACCTGAATTGCCAACACGGTAGATATGAGAATGTATGTATATATATATATATGTGTGTGTGTGTGTGTGTAAAGACTGAGTTAGGTACTTAGATGAAAACAGACTGGAATAGTAATGGATTCGAAATGGCTTAGAGAGATAGATATGAGGACTCTGATAGAAATTCAAAGAATACATACAAGATATATAAAAATAGAAGGGGGGTAGATCCAAACCGATTGATTCATTTTTTTAAAAAACATATCCAGTAGCGCAGACATTTTTGACCAATACGAAGTATGAATTTTCTTGGCCTATAATTGAATCCCTATCAGGCAGGCCCTAGTTATAATATCATTATTTATTTTGTTGATTCTTTTTGGCTTAAATGCATATAAGGAATAAACCCTCCACTACAACTAAGGAGGATGATTTCAAAATGGCTGAATTCGGTTAATCGCCTTCAGATTTCGATCTTCTGCTGGATTTGAACGACCATACACGCTGTAGAATCATTGCAAAGCACCAGAAGACTAGCACCAATTAGAATATGAAACATTGGGACCGACCAAAAAAGATTAGCGAATAATTTGACCGAAGGATAAAGTTTATCTCAATCTATAACCAATTCGAAACGGTTTCTAAAGTCCTAATTGAACTACGTGATTTGACAGGAATCTCACTACAAGAGACTGGACGAAGGGATTGTGTAGCAGTAGAAAAGCTATTTATTAGTTCAATTGGATGCAAAATAGCTCTTGCCTTTGCTAATGGAATTACAGATTGGACTGCGGAAGATAGTGGCCATTTTCTGTGGTCTCGTGAATCAAAATTTAAAATTGTTGTGTTCGATATTGTCCTACGAACATACCTGACTCCATCAATCTTCCAAGGCTGGGCATCACTTTTTACCACCACTGTACGCACACATACACACATACACACATACACACATGTATATCGGAAGGTTTTCGTATAGTTGACTTGTTATACCAGAGTTGTATACGCACGCACCAGCCAGACCTCATACGTCGTTTGTGTGCTTTTACTTGATGTAACACATAACAAAGGTTAGCTTTAGCGCGGTCGTCATGGAAGTTAATGGGAAAGCCTTTAGTCCAGCAATGGATTCATAATGGCTGCTACTGCTGATATATATATATATATGTATATATATATATATATATATATATATATATATATATGCAGAGAGAGAAGGAGAGATAGACATAGAGAAGAAGCGATATATATATATATATATATATATATATATATATATTTATATATATATATATATATATATATATATATATATATATATGTATATATATATATATATATATATATACATATATATGTTTGTGTGTGTGTTTATTTTAAAACTCATTTTCGGCTGTATCTCTGCTTTCGTATATATATATATATATATATATATATATATGTATATATATATATATATATATATATATATATATATATGTATATATATATATATATATATATATATATATATATATATAAGCGTATGTGTGTGAACAATAGGGAATGAGACAGATTCAGGAGTAAAAGTATATTGAGGCTTTGTTTATTGATCAATTAATCCACAAATGAATTAATTAATATGCTATACATATTTCAGGAGGTGTTCCCATATTCAGTAGCGTGTGGTGTGGTGTGTACTTTTCAGCGGTTTAAAAGGTTTCAGTTGAAAATAGATTTAACATCAGATGTTTTTTTTTAGAAGCAAGAATGGGAATGAAGGAATAGGATTCCTTTTGGGGCACCATAGGACATTGTTCGGTCTGTGGTGAAGTCTGTGATATATATATGTATATATAATTATTGTGTCGTCCACAGACAGCTGTTTCGATGTATTACATCTCTTCAGTGTGGCTACAGACTTTCCATTATCCCATCCAGTACTGCGAAGTAGAATTGAAACCTTCACTTCAGACCCAGAGTTCAATGTCCTACCTCTAGACTTCGGTCAATAAGGCTGAATTTAAGCGATATATCTATTTACAGAAATTCCTCATCCACCAGAGTGCTCTATTCATATGGAAGAGCATTGCATAAGCTTACAATGGATGAGTTACCTCACTTAAAGAGCGCTCAGCCCTGGATAGAGGAGCATTACCTATCTTAGTGTATAAAGCGATATATATATATATATATATATATATATATATATATATATATATATATATATATATATATATATCGCTCCATGCACAAAGATAGGTAAACCTTTTCCTACACGGTGATATTGAATCCTCCATTTCTTCACGTGGTTTGTATTCGCTGTGTTTGTCTCCAGTGTCCATTTCTCTTCTCGCCATTTCGCGCCCAGCTACGTACTTGTTTGTTTTTTGGCGGGAACTATGCTTCCCTGGTGTAGTTCGTAATCTCAACATGTTTACACTTGGCAGAACGATAAACTCAGCTTTACTGTCAGGGAACGTTACACAACTGAAAACATACGGGGAAATTTTGTTTTTGTTTTTTTTTCCCCGGGAAAGGGGGGGGGCTGCTAGAGAAATAAGGAAAGAAAAAAAAAAGAAAGAAAAAGTAAAAAATTATGAAAAAAAAGAGATCACGTTGGAAAATAAATATTTTGTTGAGTAAAATAAATGCTTTTTTTCCTCATTAGGCTACGGACTTATTGATACACCTATGTATGCATGTATGTATGTGTTAGTGTATGCATATGTGTGTGTGTGTATGTACGGTGCCGCTCAAAGTGTCAGGGAATTCGAACAGCGTTCACCAACTTTGCATCAATGTAGTACGGACCTTTGCCGCTTTCTTGTGTGAGCAGTTGCCTTTATTCACAGAGAACGTTACACAACTGAAAACATGCAAGAAAATTTTGTTTTTGTTTTTCCTGGGGAAGGGGGGTGAGCTGAAGAAATAAAGAAAGAAAGGAAGAAAAGAAAAAGTAAAAATAACGAAAAAGAGTGATCATGTTGGAAAATAAATATTTTGTTGCGTGAAAAAATACTTTTTTTTTCATTAGGCTACGGACTTATTGATTCACCTTCGTGTGCATGTATATGTGAATTAGTGTATGCATGTGTGTGTGCATGTACGGTGCCGCTTGAAGTGTTGAGGTATTCGAACAGTGTTAATCAGCTGCGAATCAATGTAGTACGGATTTTCACCGCTATCTTTTGTGAGCAATACCCATTATTTACAGGGAACCTTACACAACTGAAAACATATGGGAAATTTTTGTTTCTTCGTAAGATGAACTGAAGAAATGATGTGAGACAGAAAGAAATAAAAAATTAAATAGAAAGCAATGTTGAAAAAATACATATTTGTCGTGTAAAATGAAAGATTTTCCCTCATGTAATGATAAACTCGGATTTCCTGTCAGGGAACATAGCATGACTGATAATAATCTGGCGAATTTTGCTTTTTTTTTCCCCAGGGGTTGATGGACTAATGAAGGAGAGAAAGATTGAAAGAAAGAACGAAAGAAAGAAAGAAAAGTTTGAAAAAGCGAATAAGGAAATTATGCCGAAAAATAAATATTCATGATGTAAAATAAAAGCTTTTTTTCATCATCAGTCTACCAACATTGATATATCAACGTTTGTATGTACGTGATAATGTATGTATGTATGGTACCACCTAAGGTTTCGGGGAATTCAAACAGTGCTCGTGAAGTTAAAGTAGTACTCACTTTGCCGCTGCCTTTTTTTGAGCAGCACCCTCTCTTTACTTACATAACATTAAATCTAAATAGCATTAAACAATAACTCTAACACTAACCCAAAACTCGATCCTAAACACTAAACCTAAATGGTTTACTTTGCAGCAAAATTTGGTGAAATACAGTTTTGAATGGTCAAATTTTCTGCCTTCATTTGAAAATGAACTTTTTGAAAAATAAATCCACAGATAAACTTTAGAAAAAAGAGTGGAAAAAAAATGTGATCAAGGTCCCCAAACATAGTGCTAATGTCTAATGCTGAGATATTTTAACACGGAAAAGGTATCAATCGCCCTTAGATGAGTGGACAACGATTATCGTCACGGGAGGCTCACCACATGATACACTGCTTAAATACCGGGTATATCTAGTTTGTTCATGCACAAACGTTATTGAGCTTAGTATAGAGGTCGGTCTTCTCCCTCAATAATGCGTGTGCATGTGTGCAAACAGCAGACAAGATGATTATTTCTAAGAAGATAAAGGTATTCAGTTGAAGAATTTTTCGTGGTCTAATTCCCCGAAATATTGGATAGGCCCTCATATATATGTATATATATATATATATATATATATATATATATATATATATATATATATATATATATGTGTGTGTGTGTGTGTGTGTGTGTTTATGTATGTGTATATTACAATAATAATTTTGTCATCCAAAGATTTCGTTGTATTACAACTCTTCAGTGTGGCTATAAACTATCCATTATCCCATCCAGTACCACGAGGTAGGATCGAAACATTCGCTTCAGACCCAGAGGCAGGCATCTTACTACGCAGAACTGGACGGTCAGTAAGGTTGAATCTAAGCGATATATTCACTCAGGCATGATTGTAGCTCTCGTTGAGATTGTTCTACGTTGTTTGGGCCAAATGATAATTTCATTATGCAATAACTGGAGATCATTTCAAATAAGAGTTTTAGTAGAACATAAGGCAATTCATATATATATATATTCATAATCATATATACATAATTATATATATGATTATGTATGAATATTTTCATATATATATATATATATATATATATATATATATATATATATATTATTGTGTCATCCACAGACAGATGTTTCGAAGTATTACATCTCTTCAGTGTGGGTATAGACTTTCCATTATCCCATCCAGTACCGCGAGGCAGGATTGAAACCTTCACTTCAGACCCGGAGGCTGATATCCTACCTCTGAACTGGACGGTCAGCAAGACTGAATTTAAGCGATATATCTATTTGCGCAGATATTCCCCATCCACCAGGGTGCTCTATTCCTATATATATATATATATATATATATATATATATATATATATATATATACACAGTATATGTGGTACAAATCAGGCTAGCAGTATAACATAATATGTTAATATATCAATAATATAAAGCCACTTCTGAAACGCAACGGATTTATTTCATAGAGTGCTCGATACATACAATGAGGCCCCAAGAGGGCAGAAACATGAGCTAGTTTGTGTAGTGAATCCACAATCTACTATTCATAATTATATATATATACATAATTATGTATATACATATATAATTATATATATATGATTATATATATATATAATCACATATGTATGTATATATATAATTAAATACATATACATATATATATATATATATAATTATACATATATATATATATAATATATATATATATAATTAAATATATATATATATATATATATATATATATATATATATATATATATATATATATATATATATATATATATATATGTGCGTATATAAATAATAAAAAGAGGCATGGCGGAGATCCGGTTGATATTTTTTCATTAAATGAAGAATGGAGAATGCACATCTGGATTAAGTGATGTAGCGATGAATATGAACGACATTGAATGCAGGAACAGTATTTACGATCCCCGAAGCCACACACATATGGTACTGGACCTCTCAAGTTCTCAAAACACACACACATACACGCATACACACGTGAACGTACGTGCGTGTGCACATGCAACCAAATCTACGTATCTACAAAGATTGATAGGGAGACAGGTGAATGTAGTTGCACAAGTACTCCCTCTTGTATGCTTATAAAATTGCATATATCCACGCACGAGCATTTATGCATCTTAGTGCTTATATATTAGAATTGATAGCTGTAAATAAATACTCTGCAATCTTGCAGAAATGCATGCGTGGAGAGATGTCTTCGAGTTGAAATATACGCTTCTCGTTATTACTACTATCTGTGAAGCCTGGTTGTTGAAGGGTCAAACTCCACTCCCACGGATGGTGATTTATGTAACTACGCAAATGTTGAATATATGATAAAAGAAATTCCCTGATATTTAAAACTTGTCAGTTTGGTTCAGTCGGTCAGCAAGCCGCCTAACGATCACTTGGTCGTGATTTAGAATCACGGTCGGTTAATTTTAACTTTGATTTTATTCATCGGTTTGGTTTAACGAGATGAGAAAGAAAATCATTGGTGAGTTAATTCCCCTAAATTAGATGAGGATTGTTCTTTTTGTTGTTGTTCTTGATTATGTTAAAAATAAAGTCAACCCCAGCTGCTGACTTGGAATGGAGTGGACAATTACTAGTTTTATCCCATCAGGATGTGCATGTGGTGTTGAGATTACCGGTTGCGACTCGGGTTCAAACTTCAGTCGAAGCGGTTTACGTTCACTTAGCTCTAATGCCTATGGGAAAGCCATAAATTCATCTCTCCTAATCCGTCCTAAATATAGGTAAGTTAACAGGGCTGACTGGGTTCTCTAGCTTTGGGAAAGGACATCTTTGATTCCAAACTAAGTTGTGAAACTCCTTTCAGGCGGTTAGATGTCAACTTTAACGTCTTTCCGGCAGCTCCTGCAGCCGAGCTGATGATAAACGTATCGTGCCCCTTCCTTTACACAACATTAGCGAAGCTGAGAGTGGCTCTGTCGACTGAGCATCTCAGGATCTCCGTACGACTCGTCCAGGCTTGGGCTCTGGAGGGGTCGCTTCCCTAACGTCCCATCACGGGTGCAAACTGTGTGAAATTAAAAAATAACTTCATAATTGTCAACCTACATCTCTAGAATTGACTTTATTTTCCACCGGTAACAACAAGGGCAATTAAAATAAGAACAGCAACAATTACCCTCACCAAAATTAGAACCCTGCAAGGTTACTAAAGAAACCGAAATTTGGCATACGATCTCATTTCAACCCAAACGAAGAAGATTTATAAAGAAAAACATGACTGATTGCTGCTGGGTCAAACTCCACCCAATCGTCTCTTTCGACTATAGATGATTACTACAACGTTTGTATTGGATATATTATAAATAACAAACAGTAATAAAAAAAATAGATATATTTTCGTACTGAAGTATTTATTAGAATGAAATAAATTATCCATCTTTGTTACTATCGATCACGTGATAATTTGGCACAGTCAGTAGGACAATCTCAGTTAGTTGGACGTGACTTTAAAGCACGGTAGGGGAACGTGGGTTTTACATATCGATTTACACTGCTCATTTCGGTGAGGATTGTTCTTGTTACGGTAGAAAAATACAGTAAACTCCAGTTTCGAAGTTTGGACTATTTTAGAAAATTCTGCCTTGTGGCTGGAATAGTTGCATTTTCTAGCCATATTCGTGTCTTTCTCTAGCGAACTTCCTCAATTAGTAGAGTAAACAGCCTTTAAAAGAAAATTTGGTCTAGTGCTTGAAATAGCTGTATTTTTATATCTAAGTACGTGTTACGTGTGCAAGCCGCCCCGATGGAGTCCGAATGGAGTTTGATCCTGAAGCAACCAGTCGTGTTCCCTCTTTTTCTTGTCGTTTTTTCCACACAATCTTCCTTTACTTCAGCTGCGATTTTTTGGCTAACGCACTTTAGATGAATTTTTAACTCTTCTGAATTCTAATCCAGTATCAACGGAAAATTCGACCAAATGTGAACACGTCAGTTGAAAGGGTGAAAAAATAAGAGAACAAACCACGACGCCAAACCTTAGTTTTTCATTCAAGGGCGCCATTACCACCCTCGGATCAACAAACCTAACCATCTAACAACAACAATAACAGCAACGAAAAAAAAAAAAAAGGATATATAGATACCCAGACAGATAGATAATCTTGTACTATACTCGGCCGGGATGTTTAAACTCTCTACCATCGTTCCTATTGACGCACTTACAGACGTAGGCAAGACAATAAAAACGTGAAAGAAATGTGAAAAAGATGGATTGACAAAAACAGTAAAACAATAAAAAGATTGGAACCAGTCCCTGAAACGAAACGGAAGACGAAGTAAAAAAAAAATAAAAATAAAAATAAAATTAAGTACCCAGTTGTGACGAAGCTGCCAGTCTATTTGGGTGGTCCTTTGTTGGATTGGCCATTTGCATAGAAAACAACAAAATAGAGAGGGAAAAATTATATCCTGAAACAAAAACAATCAGTTTACCAGGAAAAAACAGTGGGTGTGTGCGAATTTTGCTATCGTTGTTATTTTTACCTCTGCCAACTAAATTGGAGTGGTATATATATATATATATATATATATATATATATATATATATATATATATATATATATATATATATATATATATATATATATGTTAACCCGTGTCTATTTTTCCGTATTTCCGTCTTGATACCTCCCAAAAGTTCTCAATGAATTTCAATGAAATGTTGCACCATAGTGGATTTTGACGTAAGGGATAAGTGATTAGATTTGGGGTTGGATTCAAGTGCGTATTATCGATTGAAATATATTTTTATCTATCTGCATGGAGAGGTATATGTAATACCCTGTGCTTATCTTTCCTTTTTCCGTCTGCCCACATCTCCAAAAGTTCTCCATGAAAATTTTGTGCGAGGGTGGACTATAATGTAAGGGATAAGTGATCACATTTTCGGGTGGATCCCAGAATGTTTTTTCGATTAAGAGATATTTTTATCATTCTACAAGAAAAAATAGCTATAAAGGTATATATATTACTTGTGTCTATCTTTATATTTTCTCGTCTGTCCGCACGATATCTCCAAAAATTCTCCATGAATTACAAAAGGGCTTCGTACAAGGATGAGTCATGGAATACGGGAGAAGAGATTAAATTTTGGAACGTATCCAAGGATGATTTTTGATTGAGACTTACTGCATGAAAAAAATGGCTCGATATATATATATATATATATATATATATATATATATATAAATATATATGTATTTTTATACATATGTACATATATACACACACACACTCACACACATATATATATATTTATACATATGTACACATACACACACACATATATTTATATATATGTGTATATGAATATATATATATATATATATATATATATATATATATATATATATGTGTGTGTATGTACGTGTATTGGCGTCTCTTTGCATGATATCTCGATTAATTTCAATGAAGAATGGGCCATAAGTTCATGAAGAAGTGATTTAATTTTAGGATGGATCCAAGACTGTATTTTCGACAGGGAGATATTTTCATCATGCTACAAGAAAGGGATTAGAGAAACGAACAGTTGACAGGATTTAAATTTCAAGGGAAGTGACTCACTGTTTGTACATATGGCCAGGATTGCGTTTTCTCCCCTGTTCTTCGATGTTTTATTTCCTCTCAACCTATAGTTTGTATACGGCGTCGGTGGGGGATATGCACCCCCTAGGTGCTCTCTACCAATACATTTAGTGAGGTATATGTATTCGATCGCATCTTTCCGTCTATCCAGCGTTTCGTTTGATTGTCCAAACGATATCTCCGAAAGTTCTCAATGAATTGCAGTGAAATTTTGTGGAAGGTTCAGTAATGGGGTAACATAGGGTCGATAGGATTTTAACTTCTTTTTGGTTGAGAAATATCTTTCTATTCTTTTCTATACACTAATGTATACGCTGGTGACAGTCCATAAGCATTCTGGATGAATTTTGGAAAAGGAAGAAGTTACTGAAATTAGAGGTGAATCTAGGCACAATTACCTCCCTTACATTATAGTTTCATGTCACATCCCACAACAAAGCCGAAATTTCATGTCTGTCCATACGGTATATCCAAAAGTTCTCAATGAATTTCAATGATATTTTGTGTAAAGGTGGGTAATGGGTAACGAAAAAATGATCCATGCACAATTAATTCTCCTGATAATGGCGTTGGCAAAGGTATGCACTTTCTTGCTTCTATTATCAGATATATTAATGGGTGTTCTTCCTTCTTGTTTCGTTTTTTCAAATATTATTAACTTCCTGTCTATCAATCCATCGATTAAAATTTTTCTCTTGTCCAGCCTAGGAAGTGTCCTGTATATTCTTCTACATTAACTCACTCATCGTTCCCGCTTCTCCTTTTTCTCTTTCAAAGTCTTTTTGATTTGATTATTACTCATCGCTTTACTCTTTCTTCTTCTTCTTCTTCTTCTTCTTCTTCTTCTTCTTCTTCTATATCGGTGGACCATGCTCTTCCTCCTATTTCCCTCTCTCCCTTTCTTATCACACCTAGCTGAAAAAACGTCCAGGATTATCTGTTTGTACCTTCAGAAGGCCTCTTTTTTTGGGACCAGATATAATCTATAGTATTATTCTATTTGTTCCTGAGATAAAAAGATCATTGCACTAAGTATTTATTGAATCATACCCTGTTCGGAAAATCATCAACATTCTTGGATCACATTCAATTTAGATCTCCGGAGGTTAAAAACTATTTCTTTTTTTTTTTCAAAAGTCCCAAAACCTTTTATTCTAAAAACTTCCCCTAAGTCGATTGGGTATGCATGCCAAATTTCGTAAGATTGCACTCATGGTCTGTGAAAATATGTTCCTGTAGTTCATGGAAAGATACTGAAATATAATGGGTTTGCTAGAGCTGCAATATTGCAATACCTTCAGGGGTAGAAAATACAACGCAATTTGCTTTTCTCTTCTTGAGAACATCCGCTTCATCCCGACAATCGAGAAAAAAGAGAAAAAGAGAGGTCGAACAAAGAATGTGGTTTGCTCATATCACGTCATCTGACCACTCCAAACAATGTGCGTTTCAGTGCAGCATCTCACTCGACCAAAGTACTGGGACAAACGAACGCCCTACAAATGCTCCCTGAACATGAATGCTACCATTTCTCTCTCTCTTTTTTTTTTTTTAATTTGTTGGTCACTTTATACATGAACTCCATGTTAAAAGCCCCATCAGCACGACGTGTACTAAATTAATCACATGATTCGCGACACGTACTCACTTAGTAACGCGATTATTGAAGTGTTGTGTGTTCTCTCAATCACGTCATGTAACGGAGTCAGGGTTGCCAAATGTTTTCTTGCCGCACGAGACTAAATTTGTTTGGTCTTGGAACCAAATTAAGTTGCTCCAGAATAAAAGCGACATAATAACTTTAAAATCAATCATCGAACTAATCTCTCAGGATAATGTATCAAAACATATTTTTTATTTATCATTAGTGTCTGTTTATGCGTTATCTTACCGTTCATGTGTTAGGGATTCTTACCTTTTGTGAATTTTCTTCAGAACGTTATAGCTTTGTTAAGTACCAAATTTTCCCCAAATTTCTGTCTAAAAAAAAGTACCAACTGACAACTCTGTACTGGATATGACAGATAATTCCTTTGGTCATGCCATCCATAAACCTTTTTGGTTGAACCACGTTCTTTTTTGTAGCCAGTGAATACAGTACCAACATTATTCTCCCAATCAGTACAAAAAAATGACAACAACAACAAAAATATTTTTCGTCTGAATCATACCATTTCTCCCGAACAATACCATCGCAGAACTGTTTTCAATTACGCCAATGCAGCTATCTGCAATTTATGTTTTCTCTCCATGTCACGCTAGAATGAACCTGCTATAAATCAGTAAATTTGTTTACTTCTCTCGTTAGAGTCACACGTTAGGCTTCTTAGTCTTTTTGTCTTTTTTTTTTTTCGTTTTTCGTTTTCTGTTTTTCGTTTCAATCGAGCCAGAAAAGATGTATTTCCATTTTTACTGTTACCCTTCCGCTCTCTGTATCTTGAGGCTCAATTTGACGCTCCGGAAACTGCCTCCTTTCTCGCAGTTAGTACCTTCGCGCAGATGTGAAATCGTTAATAGTTACGGGATCAGTCATCATTTCGTTTATCTATGTCTATCGTTGGTCTAGGATGTGCAGGGTGGCCGAACGGTTAACGGCACGAAGAACGGACATGGCGAGCCGAGTTCGAATTCCGACTGTGTTCACTTCGCACCTGTGTAAGGCATGAATCCTTCTCAACAGTTCCAGGTATAGGTAGAATAGCATTGGGTAGATTGAGCAACGCCACTATTTCGTCTATTTCGTACATTGCGAACCGGAGCCGAATGAGTAGTAATGAGACACAGAGACAGAGCATGGACGGTTAGAACCGTAGCCAGTGTCAGTCTGCTTGGTGGCTGAGATAGTTGTGTGTTTTCCTCTGCTACCAGTAATTAGGGGGTTCGGCCCAAGTGAGACCTCGGATATCAGATACTGATTTTAAAGACTTGTCTCAGAATCTCCCACCGGAGGGAGGTTGGTTCTGCACAGTCTTCCTCTCCACACAGCTGTCAGTGCATTCTTGTGAAATCTGCGAAAACTACATCGTACCTATCTGTTCATATTTGTCTGTTAATTATCTATCTATCTATCTATTATCTCCATTTTCATATGTGTATATATAGCTATCTATCCAGGTCTGTTCATATGTATGTATATATGTATGCATGAATGAATATTTTTGTTCATATCTATTTGTCGGTTCATATCTATCTATCTATCAGTTTATATTTGTCTTTTCATATGTATGTATGTATGTATGTATGTATCTATCTATTTGTTCATACGTCCTTTCATATATATATATATATATATATATATATATATATATATATATATATATATATATATATATATATATATATATGTCCATATCTATCTGTTCATATCTATCTATCCATCTATCTATCAGTTCATTCCTATCTATCTATTTATCTAAGGCTGCATGTTGAAGATTTTACAGGAATGAATATCTCAGAAAATACATTGACATCGCATTGGGACCCGAATCAGTGTTCCTATTTAGAAGATCAGTTTTTGTCATGCAGAGTATCAGGTGATATCAACTCGCGGGTGGCTAAAGCTGCAGCTGCCTAGAGGGAAGAGGGTGCGCGGGACCATTCCTCAAAACATTATTTGGAAATAGCTCGAGATTTAGGGTCCCTAATCAATCCCCCTTGTTTTTGGAGGGCAGACTGCAGTGACGGCTGAGTTGTTGCTGTCTGTAACTGATCCCTCTTCCCACGCAGTTGTCTCCCCTTTAGGGACTTCGGCGCTATTTATCAGTTCCAACCCACCCGTTTAGTCTCCTCCTGTTTGGTACCCGACACCCGTATGTCTTTACGGTTAGTCACATGCCAGTGATCTAGTGTGTAATCGAATCTTCATATTTCGATAGCAGCGATGAACAGGTTCGAGCAAGGGGATAGTCGAATAACGTGCTGACGGTTAGTGCGAGTGTGGATACGTAGAAATGGAAATGTAGTCAAGCCGAGGGATATATAGCTGATGTGCAACTGTGTAGAGGATAATAATGAGGGTAACAGCCTCTTCGCTGCTTTTGTCGCGTAACCTAGTAATGGATGGATGCTTTTGTCCTAATCCGCTCGGCTGATATAATGGTCAGCACGTCCATCCTACACATAGAAGGTTACGGAATCGATTCATGGTACGTGTGAAGAGTGTGGGAAACTCAGCAGCTTATTGAGTACACCTTAAGTTATGTGGTTTGGATGGAAGGTTTGTAAGCTGCTTCTTGTAAATGATTGTCGTTTGATTAAAGGCTAGAAGGTTATATCTCGTTATCAAAAAGGGTGGCTCTAGGAGTGTCACCCACGAATCCACTATAGCTATCCAAAAGATTATGAATTCACAACAGTGGACTATCTCAGATACGTTCACTAAGTTTGTCATGAAGCTCACTTGCCCACTATCCATCTATCTGAGTCTCATTATGTTTGTCTTTCTGCGTTGATCAGAAATTAATAACCCCTTTTGTTTATTTTGTAAGCATTAACTTTTTGTCACTATATATCACAAATAAGACTCTTATCTATTTGTAATTTTACCGGTCATGATCGCAACTTCTCTTGTTCTCTTCTTTTCCCTGGTTCGAAGTAATTAAAAACAAGTGTGGTGGATAGAAGTTAACACAAAACGAAAAATATTTTTACTAGGCATCATCATCATCATCATCATCAGCAGCAGCAGCAGCAGCAGCCTCATAGTGTCCAGTGTTGGACAGATGCCTTCTTCAAGATTCGCTAGATCTCTCTATTATTATTCAAGCTGTCTATTTTTTCAATATTGGTCACAGTTTTATATATAATATGAGTGGTAGTGTCCTGAGATTGTCTGACATTCTTGCAACATGACCAGCCCGTTGCCATTTGAGTTTTCAAATGGATTCTGTGATATCTCGGACTCCTATTTGTTTTATTCTAATATGATGTGCTGTCTTGTGATCTCTCCTCTCTGCTAGTTAAGTTCCCTGTAACTATCGGGGGAATAGAGTGGCTATGGACTCTTTTTTCTAGGATTAATGTGATTTTCTTGTTCTTTCAGGTCGAGCTGGCTCTACTGAAAGCTAAAATGATTCTTCCCTCGATTTCTTCTTCTTTTGGGGATTTCATGGAGATTTGTCGGTCTTGGTAGATGTAGTGGTCTACCTTCTTCAGCTCTGCGTGGTAGATTTTCATCGCTGCTTCTTTGTCCTCAACACGTTTATTTCTTGTGCGTGGCATTTGTTTTACTGAAGGACATGTGATGACCAACTTTCATTCTTTCTTCATTCACTTAGTCTTGTATTTATTGAAGATCGTGAAAACTCTCAGCAAAAAAGATGATGTCATCAGAGAATCGGAGGTGACTTACGTATTTTCTGTCTATTCTGATTCTTTTATCTAGCTCCCTTGGGAGAGGCCTGAACACGCAGAACATATATGGTTTCTAAAATATAGGCCAGTTTAGTGACTGAAGTGGTGTTGAATTCAATTCATAACCGGCGACAGGAGTAGCTCAGGTGCCACGTTTCTAAGTGCAGGGTTGATTAAATGAGCGGAACGGTTTGTCTTCATAGCAAGCAATGGGCCCTTCCACTTAAAAGTTATTGACAGAGAAACGTAATTTCTGTTACTTGCGTTTGAGGCACAAAACTGCAATGACTGAAATTTCAGTCATCTGCAGTTAACTCCTTTCACCATCAGTTGCTATTTGTAAAAACTGTGGCAGTGGTAAGACCAAGGGTGCCGGTTTGGAAGGGGCTGGACTTCATCGAGGGTGGAGCAGCCTGATCTAATGGTCATGTGAAATAATTTTCCGTCCACCCAACGGAACTACTCTTCAGTATTACCAATTTAGATATTTAATATCTAGATTTTGATAATTTTGAAGAACAGATGTCAAAGGAAGTCAAATTTATAGAGACTATGGAAAGCATCAATGATCTCTTTATTCATTTTATCTGATTTCTCGAGAACTGCCGATCCAAAAAACTTCAAACTCAACACTACACTGCCTTATGTGCTGGCAAATACATCTGACGAATGTCAACTTTGCCAAATGTAGTTGGGTAATTGCGGTGCACGCACGCAAACACAGATTTCTCCAATTGTAGTGAGGTACTGATCATCGAGAAAGGATGACCTTCCCAGTTGAAGAAATAGCGCTGTACAATCATCCGACCATAGATAGAGTTGTTTACTTGTAGGGGTTATTTCTCATAATTTCGAGAAATTTGGGAAGCGTGTCCGTACCAAACGCCTTTTTTTTTTGGCTACCATTTCTGAGTCTATGTGCAAATAGCATGCAATCTGAGAGACCACGTTCTTGAGTTACGTACTCTCTTGTGGGGCTGTGTTTTAGTGGTTCGGTAATTTTCATCCCCATCTGAAATAGGAGATTATAAGGAGTAGAGATTTTGAAATCAAATGTTGCATTAATCTAAAAAAAAAAAATGGAGGAAGAAAAAAACAGACTTGTTCAAAAACTGCGACGTTATATGTACAATTTTTTTACAGCATTCGGTAATATTTGTTTCGCAATTAAACTATTTCTTTCCAACAGAGTTTTCAAGTTAATCCCCGTTAAAATGAGTTATCGTTGCATCAAAAATAAAACGGAAAAATATCGCCTGGAATGCAACACAATTCATTGTAAAACGCAAAATCTATACATATATAAACACACTGAAGAGTTGTGATACAACGAAACAGCTGTCTGTGGATGACACAATTATTAATCATTATCATAATTAACTCTCCCTTCTTCAGGGTTGAACACTGTTAAGTCAAGCACCCGTCTATTGTTGCTATAGGCAATGCTCTTCCAGCTCTGGTTGACGGGGAATTATGCATAAGTAAATATAGATTGCTTAGTTCGGTCCTACTGACCTTCCAGTTCCGCGTAGAGCAGGGGTAAAATATCGGAAACAAAGGTTTTGAACCTACCTCGTGGTACTGGATGTTGGATAGTCTATAGCCACATTGTCTGTCCAGTTCCATGAATGACACAATGATTTTATTTATATATATATATATATATATATATATATATATATATATATATATATATATATATATATATATATATGTGTGTGTGTGTGTGTGTGTGAAGTGCAAACTCTGTATAGTCTTCTTTCTTTCTTTTCTTCTTTTTCTCAATGGTGCATTATCATGTACCTCTTTCTTTGTCCGCTCTCTATATCGTATCTTTCTATCTTTACCAACAATCTCTCTCTCTCTCTCTCTCTCTCTCTCTGTTATTATCCCCCATCTCTTTATTAAGATAATAACTTTCTTTATTAATTAGGAACGCTCTCATTCTTTTACCTCTCTCTCTTCGGGTCACCTGATTCCTTACAATTGTAGTTAAACCATTCAAATCTGGTCTTGAAATTTTCCCGATCGTAGATCCTTCGAATTACGTTGCAGATAAAAACGAAAATCCAAAACAGTGACGGCTGAGGTTGTAACTGTCTGTAATTGATCCTCTTGACCGCATCTTGTCTCCACGGTAGGGTCCCCAGAAACTGAGAAGAAATCACGTGATCAACGTCTTTTGGTAGCATGCCATGTTTGGGGTGATTAATTAAAAACTTTGAAAAGAATGGATGATCAATTAATTATTAATTTCTGACGCCTTTTGTTTCGAGATCACCAAAAAAAAAAGTTCGAATCGAAAAACAAAATACAAACGTGAACATTACCCGACACAAACTAAGTGACCAATTTAGCAAAAATCTATGCTCTAAATGCAGCCCCCATAAAAAATCTATACGGCGGAGAATTAAAAGAAAAGCATTTCTTTTAGATATAAGTGGTATATCTCTAAATTTCCAGCCCCCTATCTCTCTTGGTGCAGGCTAGACAGATTACCTGACAGCCAGACATCCAAGCATGCAGATTCACTTGAAAAATGTCGAAACCTATGTTAGCAGGATTGGTGACGTGTTTTGTTGATGGTTTTATAGTAACTGCTGTCGTAACCCACCAAAGGTCTTAGGAAGTGTTTGGGAATTATGCTTGGAGCCTGAACAAAATTTCTTTCTGGTACAAATACTTCAACGTCTGTCAACGACGGCAAAGGTTCCGGGTGACTGTCGCCAGGCATGACACTGGAAAACATCAAATTATACTTTAAAAAAAAGTATTTTAAAAGTTCTGCCTCAGAGCAAAGTAGAGTCACGACGACGGCTGTAAAGCAGCACCAAATGCAGATGTAATAAAAAATCTTTTATGGCACCAAATGTAATATAAGCAGGTCTGTCGGTGGAGTCTTGATGCATTAACTGGTGATCTTTCGTCGTAGGTGTAGCAGTAAAATCATTAAGTGTATCCAAAAGTTTCAGCCCGAAAAAACTGGTTTTCCACTGTGTATTCAGTCTTTAGTTTTTAAAGGAGAGTGTTGGGAACTTTTGCACACTCCTAACATTCCCGACTGCCCACTATTCTATGGTTGATAGCAGCCCTCACTTTATTTGGAGAGGTCAAACAAGGGACAAGGATTCCTTATGCAAACCGTAAGTGTTGATTACAGCTCCTCATCTTGCAATATGCATCAAAGCGTTGAGTATTCCGAAAGCAGAAAGAGAAAAAAAAATGTGCCCAAATCATTGGGGGATGAGAAACATGTGCGCACAATACTTTTGGTGGGAGGTCTTTCCTATTCACCTCGTATATGCGTCCCAAAGCCAAATCAACGTCAGCGCCTGGCGGCATGTCCGTAGACAGTTACAAAATGCTACAACGTGTCACAACCTTTCTTTAATAACGCCATGTTACCGATATATGAATATGAGACAGACCGTTGATCACATCATCCATGACCTTCGTTGCTGATTTTTTCTTTGTAGAGGGTTAACGTACCTATTTCGAAAGCTGTTTCACGAGAGTTCTTTTCTGAGAGCTATATAAAGTTATGGTCGTTGGCTTCGTTGGGTGCAGCCATTCTGAACGTGGGATCCATACTCCATACTTTGAACATATTGGGGATAATTTGGAATTTCGGTGTGAAGAGCGGAAAGTGTTACTTGGCTCAAAACTGAGTCGCGTTCAGGTCTAACTGATTAATTTCTAATTAAATACAATTTTATTAATTCCTAATTAAATCAGGCTATTAATTACTAATTATGCTATGGATTCCATATAACTAATGCTTGACTCATCATCATCCTGAGTAAAAAAAGTATATCTTTTTATTGCGCACGTGATAACTGACTGGTTTAATAAGACTTTTTTTGATGGTAGGATTCTTTTTTTTTTTTTTTTTTTTTTTTTTTTGCTGACTAGCAAGAACTAGCCGCATGCCAGACTTAGCTCAGGTTAATAAACTGGTCTTCTCGCTGAGTCAGACCGAAAGGAATGTGTGCGCGAGAGTATCCATTGTGACTGTTCGAAAACATCTCGAAGCCAGATGCGTCCAACGAACGATGCACTGATGCAGGCGATCAAAACAGATTTGAGGAAGTGAAAGGGGGAGGGGGGAGGCTCGAAAGTGAGCCTGTGTGTCTGTGGGGGACAGGGCGTCAAGGGGGGTAGGGAGTTCAGAGTGAAAGGGATTTAATGAATGCTTGAATTTTAGGCCCTATCCACCCGTTCCCTGAAACCGCCAACTCGAATACCTGACTTAAATTATCTCGTTTTCCCACATAAATCATCGTTTGAGAGACATTACCAGCATTATCACATCGTAATGCCGGTTTGTTATAAGCACACATATGTTTATTAGATTGCTTGCATCTGTACACGTACAAAACACAAAGACCACACGCAAACTGATATATATATATATATATATATATATATATATATATATATATATATATATATATATATATTACTATAAAACCAGCGATTGTTTGCTCACTTGCTTGTATAAGCCATATACAGGAAATGCTCCGTTAACGCGGTACCGATTAGCACTTTTTCGATTAATGCACTGAAAGATTTATAAAAAAAAAAAAACAAGCAGCATGCCCTAAGATTCAATCACTGCATTAATTAAAGGCTTATTTGAAATAATTCTGAGTCAAGATTCGGTTTAGGTTAGATGGCCGTTCTCCTAGAAAAATGAAAATAAAAATTTCCTTTCAATCTTATGTGGTTACAATAAGACCTTATCGCCTTCAGGGAATTTATTGGTTCTTAGAAAAAAAAAAAACTAGATATTTTTTTAGAAGTGGGCTCTATTTAGAATGTAAATATAATGCTGAACTAGACCGTGGAACCGACGTGCTACTGTTGACTAATGGCATAAGCAGTAAAGCTGGTTATAAACTTCAAAGACACTTCAAAGATTTCTCTAACATGATGCAAAAGGTAGTGATAGGAACTTTTGCATTAATCTAATGATTTAATCTATTTAAAACTGGCCCAAACACCACCTAAACAGGGACGGATCCAGAATTTTAACCTGGATGTGTAAATGGAAAAAAAATAAATAAATAAAAAAAAATAAATAAAAATGCGAAAAAAACAAAAAAAACAAAATAAAAAACAGTTCAAACATCAAAAACAAACAATAAGTGATCTGGCATTTTTTCTCACATTTGTGTCGTAGCTTTTTTGCACTAGAATAGACTAAAGAGTGAGAAAATTATTCGAAGAAGTTTACCCCGGAACGAATAAATACAAAATTTTTTTAAGTATAAGACGGAAGACGACTCACTTATATTAAATGATAGAAAGACAAAGTAAGAAGGTTTCGTTTCTGGGGTTAATTTATGATTGAGAATTAATTGAGCTTTGACTAAGCACGAAGGAAAGGGGGACAGCCACCATCCAACCCCGGAATCCCCCCTGGATTCGCGCCTGCTGAAGAAACTCCAATTATAACATTAGGGACCAGGCCGACCTACCGAGAAGCAACTCCGTGTAATCGTTAGAAAAACATGATTATTTTGTCGATAATTTCAACCACAGAACTGCGACGCTGTTTTCCTTTCGTGTTTATTTGTCCTTCGCCAAAGACACGTGAATTGCTTTGAAAAAAAAGATTAACACAAAAAAAAAAAAAAATGTAGAAGAATTGCGACCGGACACTAACGAAATATGCCGCCATGTTTTTTCTTGCTACAAAGGAATTTCATTGAAATACTTTGACCAGATCTTGGGAGTCTCCAAGACACACAGAAGACATGCTTGGGAAACATGGATGTTTCTGCTTCTTTCTTCATTTGTTTTGGCTATACTCTGAGACTCATTTTGATTGCTTGATTTCTATCTTTGCAGATTCTTTTTGTCAGGCGTTTTCTTTTTTCTCTTCGTTTTCTATCATTGGCTTTTCTTCTGTTGATTCGTTTGTAGGTATTTTATGTTATTTCTCCTGGGTTTTCCATTTTCTTTTTTTTTCTTTCTTTCTTTCTTTCTTTCTTTCTTTCTTTCTCTCTCTCTTTCTTTCTTTCTTTCTTTCTCTCTTTCTCTCTCCCTTTCCTTCTTTCTTTCTTTCTTTTTGATTTGCTTCCTTTTTTTCTTCTTTCATTTTGTTTTGCTTCCATTTTTTCTTTTTTGTTTATTTGCTTGTTTCTTTCTTTTTAGTCATTCAATTCTTTTCTTGATTGTTCTCTTACGCCTTTCCTTTATTTCTTCGTATGTTTCTTTTTTCTTTATTTTTTCTATCTCATCTTTTGTTTTTTTCCACTTTCTTTTCTTTCTTTGCTTGTTTCTTCCCTTTGTTTTTTTATTCTTTTCTTCTCTTCTGAATTATTTCCTCTTTTTTCTCCCAAACCCCTGTTCCACTTTCCATTTTTTTTTTCATTCTCTTTTTCTCCTTCACTTCTCGGTAGAGTTCTAATTTTCTGCTCATTCAACATCCCTGTTCGGCTTTTTTGTTTTCTGAAAATCCCCCCCCCCAATAAATTTTAGAGGGAGTTGAATACGCTGTGTTAGTTTGTGCTAAATTGAGCTAAATTTGTGATTTTTGAAAATTAAGACTTTTTTTTACTGACCACAGTCCAACAATAGGCGAGAAAAGTAACTTATTCATTGATCACCCCTTTTTCCAACTTTTAATTGATCACTCCCAACTCTGCATACATTTTTTTTTTCGTTCTTTTTTTCAATCTTTTTGTTCTTCTTTTATTCACTTTTTCTTGTTTTCCTTTTTTTCTTTTTCTTTGGATATTTTTCTTTCCATTTTTCTTTCTTTGTCTTTTCATTCTTTTATTTTCCATGTTTTTCTTTTCAATTTCATTTCTTCTTTGTTTCTATTTGTCCTTTCTTGTCTTGATTTCCTCTCTCTCTCACTCTTTTTCCTTTCTTTCAATTTTCCCTTCTTTCTTTCTTTCTTTTTTTCTTTCTTTCTTTCTTCTTTCTTCCTTTCTTTCTTTCTCTCCTTTTTCTTTCGATTACGTTTGCTTTTCTCTTTCTCTGCCTTTTCCCGATTTAATTTGCCTCTCTCTCTTTCTTTTTTAAAAATTTATTTCGTTTGCTTCTCTCTTTCTTTCCCTTTCTTAAATTACGTTTGCTTCTCTCTTTTTTTCCGTCTTTTCTTTTTCTTTCAATGTTGTGTATTTTTTCTTTCTTTCTATACTTTTTCAAAATTTCTTTTAATCTTGTTTGATTGTACCTTCCTTTCTATCTCTTTTTCTTCATTCGTTCTCTTGATTTTATTTGCTTCTTCCTTCCTTCATTCCTCTCTTTCTTTCTTTCTTTCTTTCTTTCTTTCTTTCATTCTCAGAACTTTCTTTCCTTGTCTTATCCTCCGGGCCTTAACGCTTGGCAATCCTTTTTTTCATTCTGTTATTACAAGTAATCGTTTCGTTCGCTTGCCTGCTCTTCTTATAGGACCCTCCAACCCAATAAGCGCCCTTGTTATTAAAACGTAGACAATGACGAGACAATTTGGGGACGGGCAAAAAAGCAAAAACAAAAGGCAGACCCCTAAATTCGTTCTGCTCTTCACCCTTTGGCATTTATGTCCCTCTGATGAAGACAGAGATTCTTTGAAAATATTTTCGCATAAACAGAGATTTTGAAGCCTTGGGAAAAAAACCCTTTCATCCTGACCGGTCATGTCGCCATTCGACTCTTGAAATCGTGAAAAGGATAGAAAAACAACCCGTCTTTACTTCAAAATGTATGAGAAACTCATCAGACATTTTGAACATTTCTGATATTCGCTTTCCCAGTCAATAGTGGAACAACCGTAGCGTCAAAATATAATATGAGTTGAAAAAATCGATCAAAGAATAAATCGTGTTCATGCTTTCCATTGGAAACCTCTCTAATAGAGAAAAACAACATCTAGAAACATCTAGATTCTGGAGAATCTAGATGGTATTAGAAAATTATATCCATCAAAATAAGGTCTTGCAAAAGGTGAAAAAAAGTCTTTTTTCTTCCAATAATCAAAAATGAATTTTTCAGGAGAGCTCTACTGTAATGATGCCATTTTTTGCAGTCAAAACAGTATGACCAGAAGCATTGGAACTCTCTCACACACACACGCATAAAGGGAAGAACCCTCCGCCAGGTTTCTATAGTTGTTCAATATTTAGTCAAGATCAACCGAGAAAATATATGCATTTAATTCATCTGGCAATGGTTCCCACAAGTCGTTTAGGCAATCACCAGTGTATGGAGAGTTTGATACTCACCGGATATCCTACGCTTGTAGTTTTGATCTCTACTAAGTTTCATCATAGTGGAGCAATAATCACCAATGACTTCAAATCCCATTTGGTGCTCCTTATTTGTTGTCTTGTGTCAGACTAGACCTAACTTGACAAATGACTGTATAATGAATACCTTTAGAAGAACAAAATGTGTGACACATACCATGGGAACTGCGTCCTTCAATATTTATCCTATCTGCTCCAACAGAGGTAACAATATGGCTGTCGTTTCCAATGTTAGCGTTAACGGTCCACCATATACGCAAGGTATGTCCAGAAATTATACAGTCATTTAATACAAACGAAAAAATACCATACCTAGGGCAAGGTCACCTTAATCCCCTCCAAAGTTCTCCCATTGGGACTTAAAGTCCTTATTTCAATGTCCCTCTAACTTTTAAAAATAATCTTTATAGTCTTGTTTCGGGATTGCCATCGGCTACCTCATCCCTTTTTTTAATCGAGCCCACAGTCCTCTTTTTGAACGGAGATAACCCAGAAGTCGGGGAGAGTGGAATCCGGACTGTAGAGGAATTGACGGATTTAGATGATGTTTCTACGCAGAAGACGCGAAAAATGACAGACTGACTCGCTCAGTAATTGTGAATACAACGGTCAAGCAGTACACAGGGTCACTCAATTGCGTCTCAATACCGACTGAGAGTATCTGTTGATGCAGAATAAAATGACATTAAATTGGTTGCAAAGTTACATCACGACTGTGCAATCGGTACTCAAGTTATGTAATTTAGATGTGATTTTTCAAATTTTCGATTTTGGAAGTCAATCTCAAATTGAAAAAAAAAAAAAAAATTCAAAGGACATCTCAAACGGCAACACCGGGCTTTAAAACAAGAATTCAAAAAATACATCTAAATATTGTCAATACTGGACTCATAAATTTGAAAAAAAGCAAACTGAATTGGCACCCCCAGTGCAGACATCGCATGTAAGCTTTGTTCCGTTGATCGTATTGTTATCAAAAGGTTAAAAGACAAAGAGGTAGATGGGACTAAGATGAAATGAGTAAAAAGTCGACTGATGTTGATTGATGTTGGGGGATTGGTTCTGGAAGTCGATTTGCGGTTTTTGCTGACAGGTTGAAAGAATTGTTTCAATGGATTGGTTGATAGACGTAGACACTGAAATTGTTAAATGGATGTAACAACAGCCTCCAGTATATCAAGGAAGGGATGAGGTTTATATGCACTCATAAGAAAAAACAGTAATAGATAGCTGGCTAGATAGATGGATAGCCAGCTAGATAGATAGATATTAACAGACTGAAATGATAGACGGATACGAATAGGCTCCGATATATATATATATATATATATATATATATATATATATATATATATATATATATATATATATATATATATATATATATATATATATGTGTGTGTGTGTGTGTGTGTGTGTATATAGATAGATAGATAGATGGATAGATAGATACATAAAAGAGAGATAGATATAAAAAGAGTTAGTTAGATAAGAATAAGCTGAGATAAATGGATAAGTAGATGGATCGAAAGGAGAGAGAGGTAGATTGATATATATATATATATATATATATATATATGTATATATATATATATATATATATATATATATATATATATATATGTGTATATATATATATATATATATATTGTTGGTATGTGTTGATGTGTATGTGTGTGAAGTGTCTGCATAATGAAAAATGTTCATCCATTTAGAAAAACACGTACAAAAAACACACACACACACACACACACACACACATATATATATATATATATATATATATATATATATATATATATATATATGTAAGTGTGTGTTTGTCTGAATGGATGAATATCTTCCATCTCAGCCTAAACGAGAAATTCGAGTTTTAAAACTTTACTAAAATTCCAAAAAAAGCCCAAGGAACATTTATTAAATAGAAAAAATGAAATAATACTAAAATGCAGGCATCGTTCTAAATTCCTTTTAATGAATGTAAAATAACAGCAACTCACATACTAATAAATCAAAGACAATGCAGACAATCCACCCTCACATCAATCATCCTTAAAACTTCCTATAACCATTTTCTACCTCCAAACATACCCAAATAGATTGAACATTACGAATGATACTATTCACTAGAGCCACTGAGGATATCAACAAGGGAAATAAAACCCAATGTCAAAATACCAAGGTCAAGATAAGAACCTCCCTCAGAAAACTACTAAGCATCCTTTCAGAGATGACCCCTAGGTCTAGCCCACATCACTTGACAAAATGAATAATCCCTACCACCCACTACCACACTCACAAGATTCTCACTAAATTCCTCAAAGCTAGAATCCAAAAACATTCTACTATTTATTTCCAGCACTACACTAAAACAACCTAACTTCAATAGTAAAAATTTGAATGCATCGAGCACGCTATGGAATAAATCCATCACATATCAGAAGTTGCTTTATATCATTAATATATTATTATATTATGCTATACTGCTAGCCTGATCTGTACCATGTATATATATATGTATATATATAGGAAAGATCTGTTGTCTTTAAAATATAGTGCTCGATATTAAGATAGAATCATATCAATAAATAAAAATATGAGCGTGAAGTTTCGAAATTTCTGAGGAACGAAATTCTGTAAAAGTTACAATATACATTCATTTTGCCCTATTGTACAATAAAGTAGAAGACAAATTTGTTTCCCGTAAGAAATGACGGGATTCTCATAGGTTATCAATGTATAGATTGATATTTCAGAATATTTCTGTTCTTAAACATCATTAAAAAAAAATATATATTCTTTCAGTGGGCTTGATTTTAAAAATTGTGTTAACGGTTTAAGCATATATATATATATATATATATATATATATATGCTTAAACCGTTTAACCAATGTGAAACCTAAAACAAAAGAATTAAGGAATGAAAAATCCAAGGTACTAACAGATAAGAAAATGAAAATAAAAACACGGAGAATGAAAGAAATAAATAAATGAAAATCTCATGAGCGATGCATGCAAATTATAAAAACTAAAATATAACTTCAATATCCATTACTTGACAAAATGTTCAAAGCATAGAAACATATCGGACCGACGGCAGTAATTTAATGAAATGAATTATTAATAAAATTAACAATAATAATAATAATAATACTAATGATGATAATAATAATGATAATGAACATGTACATGATAATTACAAGGACATGAAATATTTTTACATATCAATAGCTCTAACTACTCTCTTGAATATTGAGTACTGTGATTAGACATATACAATAGATAAAATCTGTTTTCATTCGTTTTCTATTTGCTTTTTTTTTTACAAATTGAGAATACACATGATACGGATCAGGTTGGTAATATAGCATAATATAAAACAACGTCTGGTGTGTGATGAACTTGTTTATGTAGCGAATCCACATCCTATTATATATATATATATATATATATATATATATATATATATATATATATATATATATAATATCCATTTATGTATATATATATATAGATGTATATAATATCCATTTATGTATATATATATATATATATATATATATATATATATATATATATATATAGTATCCATTTATATATATAATATCCATTTATACATATATATATGTATATATATAGATGTATATAATATCCATTTATATATACATATATATATATAAATATATATATATATATATATATATATTTATATACATAAATGTGTGTGTGTGTGCGTGTGTGTGTGTGCTACTGAAGATAGGAATACCCCCTGAAACATATTTAGCACACCAATTGATTAATATATGGATCAACTAATTCGTAAACAGTTTCCATACACGCTCTCTCCTGATGAGTTTGTTTCACTTCCTATTGATCACATCATATATATATATATATATATATGTATATATATATATATATATAAGCATGAGAATGTTTTTATTGGTAGGAGCAAACATATGCATCGATGGATAGATTTGTGAATGATATATATATATATAGTAATAAGACCATAACCTAATGATAAAAAATTATTTATTTACTCTAAGAATATTTATTCTTTTACATCTCTCTCCTAGTCTATACACAATTTGCTGGTTAGTATCAATCACGGAGATCGTCGATCGATCATGAAATGTTCAGATCAAAATTCAGCTGATAACTAGAAAGCACTCAGAGAGCGCCCATCTCTGCAAACACCATTTTTTCTTACCCTACCTTCCATAAAATATCATTGAAATCCGTTGAGAACTTTGGATATAGTGAGGAAAAACAATTTTTTTGCAATATCATGTGGTTTTGACGTAAAACTACGACGTAGGCAGATAACTGTGCATGATCTCCTCCAAATCCCAATCAGTCGCCCCATAGCCTAGTGTCGCCCTCTTTACACAAAATGTCATTGAAATTCATTTATAACCTTTGGGAAATCATGTGGAGAGGCAAGAACGTATACATAAATGTATTCGAAAAAATAAAGAAATCTGTCTGCAAATCAGGAGACACTTCCTAGATCCGCCCCAAATTTTATCAACTCTTTCTCACCCCGTTACCTACCCTCCGACAAAATTTAATTGAAATCCATTCATTTTTTTGGTAGTTTTCGAGGGGACAGACAAACAAACAGACGAACGGACCCGACCAAATATAGATACCTCTTTCCAACTTCGTAGACTTGGGTAAACTATAAGTCAAACTA
>OY735230.1:9154085-9156585 GCA_963457665.1 Thysanoteuthis rhombus | reverse complement strand
ATAAAGAGAACTTTCGTAAAGTGAGGTATAGTCGTGTCTGTGGCGTTTGCCAAAGGGATAACTATGAAATACTAGTTGTAGAGTAATCTCCCTACTTGTTTTGCAAAGGTGTAGAAAAATCTGTGATCGAACATAAACATTGAAGTGCTGAACAACAGAATGTGTGTGAGTATTTGACATAAGTATTTCAACAAACATACATTTTGCTTCTGATCGCTTGGTTCTGAGAGTTAAAAACAGGAACATTGAACAAAAAAAGGAACCAACCCTTTTACTATCAACATTACAAAACATGCATTTAATCATGTTTTGTGACTCTGAATGCTTAATTTCCTGAAAAAAAGGGTTCTTTATTGGAATCAAATGGTTCAATGTTTGTTTTTGTTGTTGTTGTTTCTAAGCTTCTAAAGTTCTCTTCAGGATCGATCAAGGAGATTGAAAAGGTGAACTTTCATTGCTATATGAAGGAGTTGCTAAACTACTAAATGAATTTGCCTCCACCACAATCACAATGAATAACCTATGACCCCTGCAATCTTGGGCAATAAAAACAGATTTTGTGCTTGTTCAAATACTTATGAGCAATTCTCTCTTTAGATATATAAATAATCGTATATACATATATAGATTATCGTATATACATAAATATATACATATATATATATATATATATATGTGTGTGTGTGTGTGTGTGTGTATGTATTCATAATGTGTGTGTGTGTGTGTGTATGTGTGTGCAAATATGTGTTTTTCTGTGTAGGTGAGAAAGATAGGTGCGAGGTAGTGTTGCACCGAATGACTCAATATTTCTGGGCGGAATCCAGGCCCAGTGTGCTAAAAGGAATGGAGATTCTCTGCTGGACGCTGTGTATTTCCTTTACTGAAAAGCGCGAACGGATGTGCAAATCAAAAGGGATGAATGACCTCAAGAATCATAGGGGGTCGTTGGAGATTTAAAGTCACTGACAGTCCACGCACACTCACACACACTCATTGCTTTGTATCTTGGGTGTGATGTGTGCTACGAATGCTCAAACAATGTTGAGAAGGTGGTGCAGATTATAAATCGTGCAATTTCATCCCTTCACTCATTCGATGTTACAAAAAAAAGCAAACGAATAAAAAGAAATAAGAGAATTAATGAAAAGAAAAGCAGAATTTGGATTGGACGCTATAATCCACTGATAAGTGTGTCTGATCCAAATTCTGTTTTCTATTCTTTCTCTTATTTCCAAGATTGGGACTACCTACCCTACATTGTGCAAAAAAGGCTTCAACTGTCTATTGCTTCTTACAGACTATACAATATTTTTACGTGTTTGTACATCCGTAGCTGAGAGCATATCCAAACCCAAAACACCATAAGCCACTGGTATTTGGATATATGTATATACATACATATATGCTGAGAAGATCATACATATGCAATATATAGCTTTAAAGCTATATATATATATATATATATATATATATATATATATATATATATATATATATATATATATATGTATATATATATAATTTAAACATATAATAAGCATAAATGCAAATTAATTTTCTGTTAGCTTTGTTATTTCACCTTCGATCCATGATATATCAATGAAGATTACATCATAGAAACTCATTGAAAGGCTTCATAACCGATCATCCTTTGAAACAACTCCAGTTGAATGGTAACTTTAAGCAATCAAAAAATTAGAATAGTTGAATTAATGAAAAAAATCCCTATAAAAAATCCACGTGATTAAATAACAAAATTGACCACGCACGCACGCACACATATATCTATATATACAGTCGAGGAGCCATTGCAGAATAACGTTGTTGTTTTCAAATTATCGAAACCGTCTAAGCAAATGATGATTCTCTCAAGATAGATTCGCAAAATTTCTGTATAAAAAAAATATTGAGCATCTGACCACCTTTCGCTAACAGCCATTTTTTTTTCCACTTTTAAAAATCATTTTCTCTTCTTAGAGGACTATTTTGTTTCTTGAGATTTAACAACTGACTTGCATCATGTGTGGATGGATAAAAGCTCAAACAAAATAAGTTTCCCAGAAAAGGGAAAAGGAAGGAAATTTTGGACGTCTCACTTGCGTGGCGTACACAAGGTTGAATGGATGCAGAAATGAGTAAGTGAATTTCAGTTTCTACAGTGAGATATTCAGTTCTTACAGTTGTGAAGCTTTATAGGAATATCGTGAAACAGCCGACTAACTCCATAATAAATATCAAATAACAATGCATACACACACACACACACACACACACACACACACACACACACACACACATATATATATATATATATATATATATATATATATATATATATATATATATATATAACTAAATTGCATGCACCAAGAAACTCAAATCAAAAATAAAATAGTTATAGGAGAAAACAACTATAGGTATATATATATTTTTTTCCAGTGAGGAAGCACACCATGAAGAGCTGATCATTCAACAACACACTGATAAGTAAAGTGTCAAT
>OY735230.1:9109085-9151585 GCA_963457665.1 Thysanoteuthis rhombus | reverse complement strand
CCAAAATAGCTTGTAGCAACATTATAAATTAAACCCCGTACTGCAAACCTATTTTTAAGGAAGGGTTTAGCAAAAAAAAGTTTTTTCGAGACTTAATAAGGAGTAAATAGTTTATAGGAAGGTAAACTTCAAATAAACTCACAGTCAATAATTGAATAACCTTAGCGTCAAAAAGTCATAGAAAAATATTCCATTGGAGTATAAATATGGCTAAAATAAATTTTATCCAAGTTATCACTGGCGTTCTCCACAGGAAAATATCTAAAATAAAGTAAAAAAAAAACATCTGGAAATATCTAGATCCTTCAGAATAATTAATGAAGACGTCAGAATGAGGCCCTCAAAAGTCAGAAAAATGTTTTTTTTCCAAAAATAAAAGTAAAAATCCTAGAAGCTGTCTAGTGGAGTACTGATGACAATTTTCATTTCTATAGACAAACCGGTATGGCTAGGAGCGCTGGAATACATAAACAAATAAACAAACTCATAAACACACGCACGTATAAAAAAGATTGAATACTTCGTCACCTCTGGTTGCTGCAGGTACCCAAGAGATAGATAGATAGATAGATAGATAGATTTAGATACAGTTAAAGTATCAAGGAGAAAACAGGAGTCTGAGACATCATAGAATTTATTAAAAAAACTTAAATGGCAATGGGCAGGCCATGTTGCAAGAATGGCAGACAACTGATGGACATCACGACTCACAACATGGATCCCCAGAGATCAAATGCGAAACCGAAGCCGACAGAATACGAGAGGGAGAGATGAACAATACAAATTCAGAAAATACTGGCTCTGCGACGCCCATGATAAAGAATTGTGGCGGATCCTGGAAGGTCTATGTCCAACAACGGACGTTGAATGATGATGATGATGATGATGATGATGATGATGATGATGACGATGATGATGAAGATGATGATGATGATGATGATGATGAAAGTATCATAGACGACTGAAAAACAGATAGATGAGTAGATATTTGGATCTCAGTAAATATGATGTGATGTCAGAAAAAGGTCTTTAACCTAAGTATCAATGTTAAATCGTGTGGTTGGTAAACAATATCGTCTAGACATTTTAATATCTTCTTAGGCTTCTGCGTCAATTCAAAACTGGCCCTGGGCCAATTATCTAATTCAATTTCTTTGAAGTGTTATTAAGTCGACCAAAGACGACAGGCACTTCTTCGTTTCAACACCTGCAGAAAATTGCTAAAGTTTTCTGGGCTTGATCGTCATTTCAAACGGGTGAATGTACTTTTTTTGAAGAGAAAAAATGATTAGAGAGTGATGCCTACTCAGGGGCGGATCGAGGAATTTTAAGCAGAGGGTAGGGGAGTCCAAATGAAAAACATATTTTCAGGAAAAGAAAAAGATGAAATTTAAAGCATCAGAAACAAGAAGAATGTAACTGGCTACTTCAGTCAATAATTGAGAAACTGTAGAGTTATAATGTTCTCCCTGTGACAAAAGTATGTGCACACTTTTAAATTCGACATTATGACTCAATATTTTTTAGATAAACATCTCAGTGAGCTATCAACTGAATTCGGAATCTTTTATGAGCACATTGATTTTATTTGTGCGCTAGTTGTAAAACGTATGTGCAGGTGCACATGCCTTCAGTTTAAAGGGAACTAAGGTCACCGGTGAAGAAAAATGGATTTGTTCTGAGAATCCAAAACGAAGAAGACACTGGCTCGAGCCAGAAGTCTCGTGAAAAAATCCATCCCAGGATAAATATGCTCAGGATGAATTCTCTTTATGACGTCACAGGCGTCTTCACCAGGAAACATTTAAAAAAGGGTAAAAGAAACCCGGCAAAAAGGTATAGAAACATCTAGAGTCTCCAGAATCAATATGTTCTTATTAAACCAGCCAAAATAAGACCCCTTGAAGCTTTTAGTCCCCAAGAATTCCAACAAATTTTGAGAAGGTGCATCTTGAATTACTGATTCCAATTTTCAAGTCTGTGAACAAAACGGTATGGCCAGGAGCCACAAACACACATGCATACGCTCATAAATGTAAAGGGATAGAACCCTAAGCCACCTTTGGTGGCTACGGTAGTTCTAGATATGTGATCCAGCATTTTTCTCTTACATCTTAGTCGTAGCTTTTTAGCACAAGAATTAACAAAAAGAGTAGAGTAAAAAAAAGTCTTTTGACGGGGATGCTGTTTTGGGGGTGATCAATTAAAATACGGAAAAAGGTTAGGTGATCAATGAATGAGTTACTTCTCTCATCTTTTTCTGGATCACTGAAAATCAAAAAACAAGTACGAACGCAGATGGAAACAAACTGAGAGTCAAATTCAGCATAAACTTTGATTGTAAACTAACCACCAACTAGAAACCTATTCGGGGGATCATAAAACTCTTTTCTAGACATAATAAGGAGTAAATGTTTAAATTTCCGACTGCCTAGCTCCATTGGTGTGTCTTGTACGTGAGACACATCCATAGATGTATAAGCTGCCAGCCAGTCAGCAAGACCCACTTGAAAAGTGAAAAAAAACTCATGTTGAGAGTTTTGGTGGGTGGTTTCTAATACAAAGAATCAGATATCAGTAAGATGTCTTTCATCAAATAAAAATGTTCTAGAGTCGTTGCTCTCAATGCAATTTAGCCGAAACGATGCACACCAGAGCCGTGAAAATATCAAGGAAACTATCTGAAGCAGTGCCACAAGATTTGAAAAAAATTACACACGCAGGGATAATGAGTAATGCCACAAGACAAAAATTGAAATAGAATTAAGAAGGCAGATATATACTATTGCAGACGAACAATCGTTGATATGATTACGCAGAGGACACCTTAGAAGAGAAACGGAATCTCCTATTATCACTTAGCTTAGTCTGTCCTAAGTCTAGGGAACGGTGTTAGGATTGAACTCTCTACATAGTTTTATAGGTCTACTAAACTAGCTTGCTAACTATTAACCCATGACAATTTCCACAAAGAAATAAATATTTAGATATCTAAAAAGGGAATTCAGAAAATAAGAATAGAAAGATGTTGAAGACGTAAGGAGAAGGAGGAGGAGGAAGAGAAACGTTGGAATTCTCTTTCGTTTTCTTCCTCTTTTGATGGCTTTTCCCTCATTCTTTCTTTATTTCCAAATTTTGATTTTCTTTACTCTTTTCCCTTCTTTCTTTCTTTCTTTCTTTCTCTCGCTTTTTCTCTCTTTCTTTCTTCCTTTATATTACCATTCTTTCTCCGTCTCTTTCTCTTTTTGGAACCGTATTTCTTCAAATTTTCAATCAATCCCTTTGTTTATTTCCCCTTTCTTTTTTGTCTCCTTTTATCATTTAATTTTCTTCATTCATTTTTTCTGGCCTTCGTTCCTCCATGATTTTCTGCCCCCTTTCTTTTATTCATCATTCATTCATTTTCTTTTTTATTTTCCCCAGTCTTCGTTTTCTTTTTTTTATAAAAAAAGTTTATTTCTTTCGTTTCTTCTTCAGCTTTGTATATTTTCCATTCATCTTTTATTTATCTCGTTTCCTTCTTTCTTTCTCACTTTCATTCTTAACACCATATTTACATTTTTCTTCATGTACATTTTCTTCTTTCTTTCTTTCTTTTTTTCTGTCTCAACATCACTGTTTCTTCTAATATTCATATTCCGTTCTTCCTTTCTCTTTCACACTTTCATTCCCTCACTGTTTCTTTCACCCGTCGCCTTTCTTGTCGCTTCAGCCTCTAGATAATTTCGCCTCGCTCATGTTAACACTCACAGACAATTGATCCTGACAGAGACTGGCCGACAGCCAACCACAACGTGACACGTAAACAACCACTGACCACACCTCTTTTTTTTGTTGTTTTAATTGCTTTGCGGCTATCATTTGGACAAACACCAGTCCTGGCAAAACTCCCCCATGACGGTCAAGATATTAGAACTAGTTCCAACGAAAAGCACTGCGGATAAAGCTGATTTTTGATAGATGGTATCGAAACATAAGCCAGTGTCTGGTCACCGGGCGAAGGATGGGTGAAGAGTTCGGGGTTCGAGTGAGGCCAAGGAATGGTTTATGAGGGTCGATCTTATAGTCTTTTGTAATTGATTAGTGAAAACAAAATAGACAAACAGAGCTGAGACAATTTCTATGCGCGCCAGAAATATGTCTCTGAAAAAAAATCTGTTTTATAGAATCGTTACGTCTGAACAAGAACCATAAGTTCAATGATAGGTCCACTGTTTGAGGTAGTGGTAGCTGAAAGGGGAGAGGGGAAGGTAAGTAAACTGATTTTCGTACTTGTAAAATATTTCAGGAAATATTCTGCAAGTATTTTTCATCGAAAAATCGTAAATGATGATTTTGGCGCTTTTTGACCATTTTGGGCCATTTTAAAAAACTCTTATGTGGACCTTGGATTTTCTATTATTGAACGAATATCAGCTGATAAGAAAATGATAAATGTAACACCTTTCAATGGCCTAAATGACATCACACCTTCTAATAACATCACACCTCTTCCTTTCCTCTTATTTCCGTTGTTTAACGCAACTACGCCGACCGACTGTCCTAAAAGCGTCTTATAGAGATGTGTGGGACCATCTAAAAACAAGGTAATTATTCGTCCAAAATAACGTATTGGAAGTTTTCAATTATACGAGTAGTTTACGTAGCTTGGGTTCCATAACTGTTACCCACACGGAATCTTTGAAACGATTTAATCAGTCTGTTTTTTTCATTTTTTTTATTTTCCAAAATTTGAATTCAAGAGAAAGGGATTGTCATTGGTCAGGAATTAATGCAAGCGATATGTACAAAAAGAATTGGGCTGTTATCCTTGATATTCAAAATCGTAGCTAATGATTTTAGTATAGAAATGCATTTAAAATCAAGAAGTATTTGTAACTGGTCAGAAATAAAGATGAACGTTCGTGACTGAATAGAGATCTTATATGAATAGCGTACTTGAGCTCTTACTTGAATAATGTACACGAGTTCTTATATGAATAATGTACATGCAATACTAATGATTTTACTAGAGAAACACATTGGAAGTCATGAAGTAAGGGATTGTCTGGGAATCGGGAATTAAGGTGGGTGTTACTGATAGAATTGAGCTGTTATATCTGTAATGTTCGTTGACTGCAAATAATTCTATTATTGGAAAACACTGAAATCAGGATCGAGAGAATCGTCTGTGGGTATGAATTAATGCAAGCCCGGCTGAAACAATTGGGTTATTATATCATCTTGACAGCACAATATATTAGGGAGAAAACAGGAGTCAGGGTTGTCTACAGGGTGAATAATCCATGTAGCAAGGATATCAGACAATCGCTGGACATCACGACTCGCAACGTGGATCCCCAGAGATCGTATGCGAAACCGTAGCTGACAAGTTCAGAAAGTATTGGTTCCGCAGCGCCCATGATAGAGAGGTCTGGCAAATCTGGGTGAAGGTCTATATCCAACGACGGATGCTAAAAGCTGGTGATGAATCTTTCGATGAAGATTCTTTCATCTTATATTTCAATTACATATCATCTACCCAGGCCATTATTCTAAAGCCATTTGTATATAGATCTGACGCCGAATCGATGAAATTGCCAAATTGGCGAAATCAACTCATTTCATGCAAAAAGTTTGATTTCACTTTGATTAGATAAATCTTTAATTGTAGGAAAATAATTGTTTTTATCCTTGTTTTGATTAGATAAATTTCTGATCAATTTAAAACAACATTTATTTTTTTGTAAAAAGAGTGAAAACTACGGTTTAACTAACTTTTCATTAAAATATTAGATTCCACTGACTTTTGATTGTAGAAAAAATATTCATTTTAAATCCTTGTTTTGATTGATTTAACTTTAGGTCGAAATAAAACTACATATTTATTTATGTATTTATTCATGTAAAAGAAAAAAAAAAGAGATGAAAATTCACCAATTAGACAACTCCACTGATTTGGCATAACGTATATACGCAGACGAAATAGCCGTCACTAATCTGAAACTTAAACCTCCTTTAACAACTTTCCCCACGATACCCAAGCGTAAAGCCATCAATTCCTTTTCGTAAACAATCCACACAGCAAGGAGTATTTTCACCATCTCCAGGCATTCTCTACCCACGGCCATGACCGCATGTTGATCAGCCACAGAAATCCGTGGCATACGGATTTAATAATCCCCCCGACGGGCCGCCGTGATGCTGAGCCCGACATCCCAGATGACTACGAATAAATCAATATTAAAGAATCAGTAAGAAAGAAGGTCTCAAGAGTTCAGGGTTTGAGCCAACATGGCGGCCGTACTCGTTTACATGACTGGCGCCATTGTATTGAGATTGGTTCAAGAAGACGACAATGGAGTCGATGGTTGGATTAAGAAAGGAAAAAAGAGAAAAGATCAGGAAAAAGGGAGAGAAAGAAAACAATGTAGAAGTGATTGGTAAATACGAAGAGATGTAGAGCCCTCGTGCTGGCTACGGCTTCAGCCATCCCTGTCTAGGATCCATACGTCACATCGAAGCTTACTCAGTTTGTTTGCTATATGTGAATTGGACTTAGAGACGACAGGCGCTCGAAGTGGCGTTACTCACTTTACCCTGCGTTAGTTTTATTCGTAGCTTAAGGGAGAGATAGATTCATGCCTTTACCTAGTATGATATGGGCTCAAATCATCTCAGTCGGAGTTAAAACTTTATTTTAATTTCTGTGCCTTTAACCGCTCGGACAACCTGAACCTTCTGAGAAAGAGGGAAAAAGTAAAACAGTAATCTTGTGATATTTATATTTTAAACCATTGAGGATAAAGTGAGGAGGTGAATGGTAACATGGACATTACATTAAAGTAATTGTTTGGATGAGGTTCGCAAAACAAGGTAGTAACTAGTATAGACACTCTACATGGTAGAAGCGTAAAGCACAAATTATGCAGTCTATTTGGAACACATAGGAGACTATTGAACCGTCGTAATTATCGAAGGTAGCAAAGGATCCTATTTTTTAATCATATATATATATATATATATATATATATATATATATGTGTGTGTGTGTGTGTGTGTGTGTGTGTGTGTGTGCGTGTGTTTGTGTTTCTATTTATGTGCTTGGGTATTTTCGTTTGTTCATGTGTTTCAGTGCTCCTGGCCATACTGTTTTGTCTACATACTTGAACATCGACATCAGTACTCCTCTAGACTCCTTCTAAAAAATTTTTTTTGACTTATGAAAAATTAACTTTTGGGGCCTTTTTATTCATTATTTATTCTGACTGGTTTATAAATTTACATATTTACTTTTTTTCGGGTGAAATGATACTGATATAAATAACAAAAACGATCTATTTAATCCTTTTTTTATATTTTTTAACAGTATATTCATTTGAGGGTTACAAATATGAAAAAAATATTTCATCTTTTTTTTCTTAATTGCATTGCCAACCTTTGACCCTAACTATAACCACTAACCCTGAATTATATCCTTCGTTGTTAAATTTAATAGAATAAAGTCTTTTTTATACGGTCAAGTTTTCTGGTTCCATTATTTCCGTAATGAGTTGGCAGCAGTTGGCTGAATAATTGTGTCTATCCTAGTACCTCGTTTTTTCGCAAACCTCATCCTAACAATTACCTTCATCAAGAATATTAATTATTACAGCATTAGAAGTCAAAATTGTTGGAAAATATAAGACCTAATTGGATTGTTGTTGTTCTTGTTTTCCTTGTTACGGTTGAAAAACAAAGTCAACTTCAGACTTGGACAGGAGTTGGATAAAAATTCTGAAATTCTAAAGCCAAACGTAAATATATGAATTTCTGGTTTATTATTGGAAAAAGAAATACACATCGTTTTTCTTTTTTCACTTGTGATTCTGGGAATATTTGATGGAGGTTTTGCCGGAAAAAAGTTGATTCAAATTGAACATGCTATCGAATTTTAAACTGGATTGGTTTGTCACTCAATTGAAACTGTCACGTTACAAATGTGTTTTGGAAGCATGCTGTGTTGGGAGTGATCAACTAATAAATTGGAAAAAGTGGTGATCAATGAATAAGTTTTTTTTTTCACCTTTTGTTGGATCACTAAAAAAGAATTTTCGGAAAACAAGTGTGAACACAACCGGACACAATATAGGGATCGATCTAGCAAAAACTTAGATTATAAATGTAAGCATCCGCTAAAAAACTTATTTTAGAAAAATCCAGAAACCTTTTTTTTTTCCAGAGATTTGATAATAAGTGAATGTTTTAATTTTCAGTCCTCTAGCTTGATTGGTGATTCTGTAAATGTGATACGTACAAAGCCAGCCAGCCAGCCAGCCAGCCAGCCAGCTAGACCAGCTTGAATACTGAAGAAATATATGCAGATCTTTTTTTTTCTAAATAGAGAGGAAAGAAGATATGTAAAGAAGAATGGATAAAAAAGGGTGGGATGGGGGACTGAGAAAAGAAAAAGTAGGAAAGATAGATCAGCAAAATAATATATAGGGAGATAGACGGATAGATAGTTATAAATGGATTGAGATAGATAGATAAATAAATAGGTATGTAGATAGATAGATATGGATAGAGATAGACAGGAGCAAACTGAGATAGATAGATAGATAGATAGATAGATGGATGGATAGATAGATAGATAGATAGATAGATAGATACATACATACATACATACATACATACATACATACATATGAACATACATATGAACATACAAAGATAAATAGATGGAAACAGCCTGGGATAGATAGATAGATAGATAGATAGATAGATAGATAGATAGATAGACGTTTGATTATATTGAGATAGAGAGATGGATAGTTACAAATGGACTGAGGTAGATAGATAGATAGATAGATATACATTTAATTAGACTGAGATAGATTGATAAATGAATATATATAAACAGACAGACAGACAGACAGACAGACAGACAGATAAATAGATACATTTAACTAGACTGTAACAGATAGATTGGTATGGATGGACTGAGATAGATATAAAGATAGATAATAGGTAGGGTAGACATCCAATTAGATTTAGATGAATAGATAGATATGGACAGATGGAGGAATAAACACATCTAATTAGACCTTGATAGATAGATAAATAGATAGATAGATAGATAGATAGATATGGATGGACCGATGATAGATAGATTGATAGATATGAACAGACTAAGATAAAAAGATAAATAACTACAAAGAAAGAAATCAATAAACAGACTGAGCTAGATACGTCGAAAGACAGAAAGACCCACATACAGATAGATAAATAGACGTTCATCAACGAATCAAAATGGTACATGCATAAAATAAGTAAATAAACTAATTTGTATACCTCTTTCTTCTCTCTTGAATAGTTCTATTCATCAGGAATGTCAACCAACACCGTCAACAAAACTGTCATCCGGTTTCTTCAGTTTTCAAGTGGGTCTGTCTGGCTGTGTTTGTATCACATGTATAGGCCCTCACCGATGAAGCTGTAGGGCTGAAACTGTTAACATTTTCTTGATATCATGTCAAGAAAAAGTTTTTTTTCTGTTATTTTGACCGCCGTAAAAGATTTCCAGTTCGTGCATGGGGTAGGAGTTAATTTGTAATATAGATTTTAACTAAATTGATCACATCGGTCGTGTCCAATTGCCTTTTTTTTAAAATTCCGAAATTTTTTCAAATTTTTCAATTGATCACCCTCAACAAGGCATGCTGCTAAAAGACGTTGGCCATGTTACGGTTTCTATTCTGTATCCATTTATCTACTCTGTACTTATGATACATGAAAATAATTATATATGTAGATGGAGCACTGACATGTTCAAATACAGCCTAGAGGTGCAGAAAAATGTAAACAAGAACACATAGCCACACTAACAACATTCCTCCATGTATACACACACACTCACACATATATATATATATGTGTGTGTGCGAACGAGCTCACACACGTTCATATATATATATATATGTATATACATACATACATATGTATAGATAGATAGATAAATAGATAGACAGACAGATATATATATATATATATATATATATATATATATATATATATAGAGAGAGAGAGAGAGAGAGAGAGAAAGAAAGAAAGAAACTCACCCACATACATATTGATATCCATGAATATATTTATAGTCATATTTCAATTACCTGCATACACATACAATTTTTTTTCAATAAAGATGAATACTTCCAAAGATAAGGGATATCTAATATCATGCAGTTGTGGTGGAAACATTTAATTTGTCTATAATTAATGAGAAAGACACGCGACGGGTGGTGTAGTGTGGGTAGATTTGATCCAAGGCCGTTGCAAGAAGCGCTTGGTTGAGCGAAGGGTATGCTAGTGTTTTTAATGTCTTCATTCAGTCAAACCCTTTCTCCCCATTACGTCACAGCGATCATTCGGCGACACTGACAGTACAGTAGAAAAGTATTTGGATGTACATTGGCTTAGGTACTTTGGTCTAATACCACTTTCGACTACGCAATATATAAATATTATTATTATTATATATAAATGTCTTCGATGGATTTCAATGATATTATGTCTAATGGTAGGCTATAGCCTATGGAAGTATTGATCCAAGGAAATTTTTAATTGAAATATGTGTATTTTTAATGAAATTTTGGATTTTTTTTTTCATTCTTGAAAAAAATCCTTGGATCTAAACCCCCATCCGAATTCCACCAATAGCCCAACATTCGACAAAATGTCATTGAAATCTATTTAGAACTATCGGGAACATTGTGTGGACAAATGTGATTTCAGAACAAAATGGTTTAGACTAGAGTGATTCCCCGACACTTTCAGTGAGGAGAAAAGTGTTTGGATGTATAAAGATATGAGTTTAGGTACTTTGGTCTAAATCACTTTAGTCTTAATATCTTCAGTCTAAATCTCTTTATTCTTAGATTTTATTTTTCTTCACAAGATATCTCCAAAGGTCCTCAATTATTGATCAATAAAAATGGCATGTTGTAGAAATATGAGTCCTGCGCAAAGGAAAGAATCTTTGAATAAATTTTGGAATTTCTTTCTACTCAATCGAAAAGAATATCTATATCGACTCCCAAATTCCACCATTTCTTCCTGAACCCCTGGTCCACTACTTGATAAAATGTCGTTGAAATTCATCAAGAACTTTTGGAGATATGCGAACCACAGTGATTTTAGACCAACATGTTCTAGACTTAACTGATTAGGCGAATCTAGCAGCGAGTGGGGAAAGTACTTGGATATACATAAGTATGGGGTTTGGTACTCAGGTCCAAATCACTTCAGTCAAAAGAAATCTTTGGTCAAAAATCGTTTTGTTTACCCAATATCTCCGAAAGTCCTCGATAAACTCCATGATATTTTGTCGAAAGGTTGACCGTTGCCTTAGGAAGAACTGATTAGATTTTGCAGTTGATTCAGGGATTTTTTCCGGTAAAAGATATTTTTTAATTAAATTTTGGAATCGTTCTCTCGGTCTGCAGATCCACCCAAATTAAAATCCATTGAGGAGTTTTAACGATATAGACCAATGTGATTTAGACTAAAGTAATTTTTATGACTGTGCTATCATATTAATCAGCAATACGAAACTGGCAGCACTGAAACGAAGCTAACCCGCTCGCAGGTAGCATTTACAACAATAATGCGATGATCTGTCAGTCAGCTTCTATTCAAAAGTTGACTTTGCTATTCTCACCAACTGGGGATCACATAATTCAAGATTTGAAAAATCTAGAAATATCTAAATGCTTTAATAGAATTATTTGATTCTATCACTTCCGGAAAAGAAGCATCTAAATATAGGAATCCATGAAAGTTTCATCGAATATATTGATCTGTAGGGAGGCTTGAACCAGATTTTCTTTATTCATGCATCATTGCCAGGTGCATCTGAGCATCCGATTAAAAATGGTAGAGATTCTTTGAGAAATGGCGAGGTTTATTCAAAACCAACACCCAACCTTCCAACATATATATATATATATATATATATATATGGAAACCTCACAAAAATTTTGTTACACTTTTCAGATGCCCCACAAGAGCAAAATGTCACACAATCCTAATGAGAGGTTCCAGTTACAGGAGAACTGCGAAAATTACTCCAGTCCCCACAACTGAAGTTGCAAAGGCGCTGGGGCCGGCCCGACTCATCCCTTTTTGTACGATGAAACGGTACTACCCCTAAAAGTATTGCTCCCCCAAGACTGGGCCGACTAATTTTTCGAGACCACAGGACGAATCCTAGGTCTCCGGCGCTTAGCATGAGCAATACCATGCCTCAGTAAGCCATCATCGGTTTCAGAATTGCACCAACGCAAAGCCAAAGTATGTTCAGCAAACAGGTGCTACACTCTGATCCCTAGGCAGAGGGCCAGGGAGTGACATATTGATCTTAGGCACAGCGCCCAGATACTCTGATCCTAGGCAGCAGTGTTAATCAATACATAGATCCTCCCATCATTTTTTACGGGTACTAGTACAGCTAATAAAACCGCCAACTGACAAACTGCATAGAATTTAGCAGAAGCAAAGATAACCGCTAACTTTCATTATATAAATTTAGCTTTTATTCGTTGTTTTTGTTGCACAAAAACCCTTAAAATCAAATTTGAAGAACTGGAATTTTCAGTATGTTGTGACTTAAATATAGAACTTTAAATAAACCTTATGTTGAACGTTAACTAATGTTTAATTTCATTTGTTCATTTAATAAACAACGTAAATCTTGATCGTCACCTGATATTGGTAATACCTTCTTCGAAAGCTCCATGTCTAAGTTGAAAACATATCAAAATTATAGCTCTGTTTTTAAGGTCTTTAAAGCAAAAAAAATCGATCCGAAGATAATTTCATATAAAAGTTAGCGGTTAACGGTTATCTTTGCTTTCGCTAAAATTTTAGCAGTTTATCAGTTATGTGTTTTCGTTAGCTGTGCTCAACACTGGTACTATGGTAGTACTTATATGAATACAAATACTTCTTACAAAAGCTTTGATAAAAGTAATTATATCATATTCATTATCTATACAACGTTAAAACATTTTTGATGACGAGCCTCGTTTTCATCTTTCCATTTATTCTTACAGAGAATTCAATCTCTGTTTTCTCTCGTCGGCCAGCCAAAACATGGCGGCGCCAAATTTGCTACTTGGAAGTATTGACTTACAATCCCGAAGGTCCTGTGCATCTGGCGAATAGAACAGAGGAGAAAAACCATCTATTTGATGTATTTAGTCGATCAAATAGCAAAATATGGACGTAGATTATTCGCATCGAATACAGCACGGAACGTTGATATCATTCACTATTAAATATGGCCGCTCTTCTTTCTTAAAATAGTATGGTTATCCGTCTTTATCAGCGTGCACATCTATGTCTATCCATATCTAGGTCTACCTATCTTTCTCATTGAATTCGTATCTATCTATCTATCCATCCATCTATCTATCTATCTATCTCATGGTTTTCGTATATATCAGTCTTTCTCAGTCTATTCATATCTATCTAGGTCTACCTAGCTAACTCATTGTATTCGTATCTATCTATCTATCTATCTATCTATCTATCTATCTATCTATCTATCTCATGATATTCGTATCTCTCTATTTGTCTATCTCAGTCTATTCATATCTATATATCCAAATGTTTGGAAAGCTTTAAACAATCAGAAAAGCAGACAAAACTTGCATGCAGATATGTTAATTATTAGCAGCCGTAAATATAAAAAAAAGTTGTCTCCCTTGTTGGCTGGAAATGGCTAGATTTTCCCATTTTTCATTTCCACCAAACTGTATGCCTAGAATGTTAGGTATGCTCAAAAACATACGATGGCTCCTGAGATCGTTTTTTTCCTTGAATTTTATTTTAATATATATTATTCAAATAATAAAAAAAAAATCAAGCATCAATCATAACTGCCTACCTGTGATTTTTCGTACTTAACAATGATTAATGCGGCCGAAAAAAATCACACGGACGCTTCAATGAATGATGAAAATGGAAACTATAATCATTATGATCTTCAGATAATGTAGGACGATGGTGTGGGGCGTTTCAACCTTGTACCATAACGCATATCATTGCCTATGTGCGCAGCTGCAGCAAAGGAGGGAACGAAAGTCTGAAGGCTTCATGTAGGGATTCAAAATCCATCCTATATATATATATATATATATCAGAATGTGGATGAAGCCCAGAGAGGGCAGAAACATGAGCTAGTTTGTGTAGCAAATCCACATTCTACTATTTATTTCTTGCCCTACTCTAAAAAAACTTGACTTCAATAGTAAAAAGTTGTATGTATCGAGCACTCTATGAAATGAATCATATCAAGAGTGGCTTTATATTATTGATGCATTATTATATTATGTTATACTGCTAGCCTGATTTGTACCACATGTAATATATATATATATATATATATATATATATATATATATATATTTAAGTGTGTGTGTATATATATATATATATATATATATATATATATGTATATATATATATATATATATATATTGCTTCGGCCGACCGAAAAACATGGATAGTCTTCGCTTGGAGACCACTAAAAATCCTCACTCACAGAGAGAGAAAGAGAAGGAGAGAGAGGGGGAGCATCGCTCAGTGGCCAGCGACCACTAGCGTATCTGTCGCTCTACCCTCACCTCTGTCCTTGTGACCGATCTTTCGTCCACTCATAGGTAAGGGTCCTTTTTCTATCGCTATCTCTTTCACTAGATCAACTCACCCTCATCCTTCACTTGATACTAGAACTAAATGACCATCCAAGCCTTTTTCTTCTATTTCCTCCTGCTTTCTTTTGTTTCTCCCGCCACTAAACTTATTGCCTATCTTTCTTACTTTCACAATTAGAGTCTTCATCCACTGTACCTTTTTATCAACCTATTTTCACTTTCTTTCTTCTAATGTCTTTTTAATTAAGTGACTGTGACTGGCTATCTATCTGCGGGGGTTCCGAGCGATCACGCTTTATCTTGACATAATAAATCTACTCAGGCGTTTCTAGGCGTTTCTAACATACTTTTGGTGTCTGAAAAGAGTTAGGCTTTGACCAAGTATGTAAGTATAGTTCATACATACCCAAGAAAATAGTATCTATAACAAAACCGTTTTTTTAAAAAATCAAATCAAATATTCAAAAATAAAAATGAAATATTCAATTAAACAGTCCACATCAGCCCTCATGTTTCAGAATTGATATATCTTTTCATGAAAAAATTAATCAATCATTAGAACCTTCGTATGAATTTCCTTGCGCACTCAGCATAAGTGGACCACAAATTAACACAATTCTTATGAAAAGATCAATCAATTATGAGGACCTTCGTATGAATTTTCTAACGTAATCAACATCGGTGGACCACAAATTAACAATAAAGAAAATGAATAACGCAATGAATTAAAAGACTAAAAATCACAATTCAATTCAAACACCCCAAGATCTCAGAAGCCATAACATTTTATTTGTAAAGTTAGCTTGAAATCACAGACGAAAAAATCTAGCGACTTTTAGCCACCATGCGAGGCAATTTGATATTAACGGTAGCCAACTAACATTCGTGCGCGCGAGTTTTACCACAAAGCATAATGATACTGACATGAAATCGGACACCTTACCGTTGAACAATGTTTAGAGAGCTCTTCTGGTAGACGTTTACTGCCGTAGTGAAATCGACAGGGAGGGTGCCATCATTAAGCACGTCAAGGCAAGGCCCCACAAAACAAAACAAACCAAATGAAAATAAAGTCTGTGAAGTTTTGCCTCATCTTCCATATCCCCCAGATATAATAACACCGTCTTATCATTTGTTCCAGATACTATAAACTTATAGTTAGTGCCAGGACATCAAGAAATAACGAAGATGTCAGTCTCTCTGATCTCATATTATAACAATCTCATTCTAGAAATTTTAAGGCGGGTATTCAGAAAAATTACCTGAATGTTGAGTAACTGCATTTAGTAATGAAAAGTATCATTTCATTGATTAATTGCATGTTACTTAATTACACTTTTATACGTCTCCATCAAGTTCTTGAAAATGTGATAATTCTTTCTGAACAACTCAATTAGTTAGTTCGATAACAAAGTTTTAAGCCTTCATTGAGTAGTACGGACAATAATACATTGTGAAAGGTTTATATGATCTGTGATAAATAAAGAGATATGCAGGAAATTATCCAGAAAATATTAAACTTCATCGAAATCCTATAGCTTTTCACGTAAACTTATCGGTTGTAGATTCGATTCCTGCAGCACCCCTTTTTTTCTTTGATTGTTTATTCTATTCATGTGGTCTTGGCCAAGCGGCGTACACATTCTCTTTATTATAACGGGAGGTCAATATAGTTTCAAATAAGATAACATTCATGGTATGTAAATTTATCTAAAACTTAATATCATACATACGTCATTCTTACCTTTCCGAAGAGAAAGTAACAAATGTTGTCCATTTCGTTTCTTTTACCGAGTTATTGGCTCAACCAAGGAAGGCGTCTGCTCTTTTACCCCCTCCTCTTCCTCGTCTTCCTTGGCGGGAGAAACTGAAACAAACATGGCGTATACGCCACGCAAACAATCATCATCATCATCATCATTATTGTTTGCATCATCATCAGTCTTTCAACGTCCATTGTTGGACATAAACCTTCCCCAGGATTCGCCACAATTCTCCATCATGGGTGTCGCAGAGCCAGTATTTCCTGAATTTGTCTAGGTCGTCTCTCCATCTTGTGTTCTGTCGTCCTCGGTTTCTCATGTGATCTCTTGGGATCCAAGTTGTGAGTCGTGATGTCCATCGGTTGTCTTTCATTCTTGCAACATGGCCTACCCACCGCCATTTTAGTTTTCTAATAGTTTCTATGATGTCTTGGACACCTGTTTTTATTCCTTATGTAATGTGCTGTCTTGTGATCTCTCCATGTAAGGTTGAGCATGATTCTCTCACGTGCACGTTGCATGCTTTTCAGTTTGTAGGTCTGTCTTTTGATTTGGTTCCATGTTTCAGCTCCATAAGTGACTATCGGGAGGATGCATTGGTTGTATATTCTTCTCTTTAGGATTATTGGGATCGTCTCGTTTTTGAAAGTTGAGCTTGCTCTGCCGGAGGCTAGCCATCGTAGAGTGATTTTTAGCTTACCCTTCTGTCTGAACAAAACTCTTAAAGGGCAAACAATAACACGAGGGAAATTTATGTCATTCGATGTTGAGCCATAGAGCTGCAATAACCGAAATTCACATCATCTGCGATTCACGAGTTCCAAGTTCTTATGCAGCCATATCTGTGATTGGCTGAAAGTCGTCGTACAACTGTATTAGTGTGTGTGGGGGTATTTAACGCTATTGTCCAATTGAGCAAAGATCAAAATTTCTTATCGACAAAACCAATTTGTTCGCGAAAAATTCAACGATCGGTTAAATCGTAGACGATTTGTGAACATCTCTTTTGGGAGAATCGAAGCGCCATAATACTTGTACCACGATTCATGATAATTACATCTCTGGACAGGGGTTAGATTTAATGAAAAGCAAGTGTGGTCGTAAACAGGCGAAGACTTCAAGTTGTGGGCAAGATTGTGAAGAGGCTGTACAAGTATGTGGTACTAAGTTAAGTTTAGTGAACACCGATCAGATGACGCATTGGGTTGTTACGTATAGAATATCGTTTTCGAATACCAAGATGAAGGATGACTGATGAAAGATCAAATTTTTCGTACTACTAACGCAAGAAATATGGATTCGACCTATACTCAGGACACGTAGGTATTAACAAAGCTTGCCTTTGGCTGGTACAAGGCAAAAAGGGTGGGAGTACTCGGTGAGGACTGAACTAGTTATATCAATAATAGTCAAACGAAAACTCGATTGCTAACCACTTAATGAATGATCTCTGGGCCAAAATCAAGAATTAACCAATTCGGTAACATACACGGCGTATAAACGATTGTTTGTTTTTAGATGTAGAAGTGTGTGTGGTGGGTTGACATTTGGGTGTAGGGCATATTCTCAACGGCAGGGTTTCATGATTAATCTGGCGTGAAATAAACACATAAATGCTGTTAAATACCATCATAACTTACAAAGAAAAAATGATTTGAAATCGTGTTCTGGTCGGGAAAATCACCCGATATGAATCCAGTTGGGAACACTTGGATATTGATACAATATAAACTAACGGAGGAGAAGTTCTTTAACCTGTTTGCTACCAACTTTATTCCTTAACGTTGTGACTCCTGTATGTGATTTTTCATTAAAACAAACCCCCCAAAACAAAAAAAACCCCAAAAAACAAAAAACAAAACAAAACAAAACAACAAAAATAAAAAGTTTTCATTGCATACTTGAAACAGTTTTATTTTCACCCAAATCATCTAATATGTAAAACAGAATGTCTAATGGACGTAATACACACATGAATTTGTTTCGGGAGAGTTTGTCGTCATCATCATCATCATCATCATCATCATCAGTCTTTCAACATCCGTCGTTGGACGTAGACTTTCCCCAGGATTCGCCACACTTCTCTATCATGGGCGTCGCGGAGCCAGTACTTTCTGAATTTGTCTAGCTCGTCTCTTCATCTAATATTCTGCCGGCCTCGGTTGCGCATGTGATCTCAGGGGATCCATGTCATGAGTCGCGATGTCCATCGGTTGTCTGCCATTCGTGCAACATGGCTAGCCCACTGCCATTTGAGCTTTTTAATAGTTTCTATGATGTCCCTGACTCCTGTCTTTTCCCAGATATACTGTCTTTTGGTCTCCCCCTAGCATAATTTTCTCGTGCGAACGTTGTATAGTTCTCAATTTGCAGGTCAGTCTCTTGGTTAGGTTCCATGTTTCAGCTCCATAAGTGACTATTGGGAGGATGCATTGGTTATACACCCTTCTTTTTAGGAGTTTGTGTAATGCTGTTCAAAAACAATACAATTCTCAATCAGTTGATTTTTCGTTAAGTTTAGAGATCTAATGACTATCCGGTTGAAAAATTAAATATTGCAAGAGAAAATAACATCAAATAGTAATGTATTGTTTCTTATGCTTATATTTTGGGGCATTCATAACTTTATTAGAGCATCAATTTCCAGGTTTTAGACGAAAAGATGAATGAAATCGACCTGACTCTTTTTTTGTATGGATGTGTGGATAGATAGATAGATATCTGTTATTTACTGAGATAAAATGTAATAGACGGTCCAGGATTGTCTTTTCTTTCAATATATATATATATATATATATATATATATATATATATATATATATATATATATATATATATGTAATGGATTAAGGATTTCCTTCACAAACAGAATAGAAACGTAAATGTGATTAAGCAGCTAATCCTTACTCCATTACAGTAGGCTCTACTCTAAATCAATTTAATGTTTAATGTTGAATATATCAAGCATTTTATCATATAAACCAATCTCACATTGGATATTGCATTATATTTTATTGTATTCCCAATTTGCATTATAATATATATATATATATATATATATATATATATATATATATATATATATATATAAGCGTTTATGTTTCTGCTCAGTTTGGGCCTCTTCTGGTGGATGATTTTGTATGTTTTAGATTCCTGTTTGGGGAATTTTTTGTGGGTGTTGTTATGGTGGGAGAAGTTTCCATATTGTTTTATTGTTATATTGTTTGTTGGGTTTGCAGTGTGAGTATTTTGCTGTTGTTTACAAGGTACATGTCAAAGGTTATGCTTTGGTGGTTGGAGCTATCTAAAAGTGGATGCTGAAATGTATTCTTAGGGATGTCTTGATTATAACCTTAATTTTTACCATAGATTTATCATCTATGAAATAAATCCATCACATATCAGACATTGATTTATATTATGATATGTTACATTGCAAACATGATCTGTAGTATATGTACTATGTTTATAGTACACACACACACATATATATATGATTTGAACTATAGAGAGTGAGACAGTCTCGGGAGTGAAGTGTATGGAAGGAAGGTTTATTCATCTGTAAATATTCTCATTTATGGTCTAGACGTGTTTCGGGAGGTATTCCCATCTTCAGTAGTATGTGCCATGTGTGTGTGTGTACTTTTACAGGTATCTGTTTTGATGTGGAATAAGAGTCCACCATCTGCTAGGGGCATTCTGTTGCGATATATACACACACACACACACACACATTTATATATATATATATATATATATATATATATATATATATATATATATATATATATTGGATTGAAAACTCAGTGTGGAAGGCCATTAAATAGTGTACAAACGAGATTTATCTACTTATTTTTCTGATAATGTTAGTTTTAAATTTACAAATCCACGAAGTTAATGGAGAAATCTGGTTTGCATACCATTTTATAGCCTTCCAAATTGTCTTTTCACTCTAATATTGTCGAATGAATTATCATCCACGTCGATACACTGGTCATATATATATATATATATATATATATATATATATATATATATATGTATATATATATATATATATGTATATATACACATACTCACACACACATATATATGTTTGCCTTTATCTCTTGTCAAACAGTCCGATATGTATTTATCTATTCATTAAATTGAATAGTTTTTTATTTTCGGGGAAGATACTGAATGGAGGCCATACTTATCAGCTGTAGCAAGCAAATGTAAATTCTCCCTGCATGTGGCTAACACGTCTCGGCGCCGTCCCTTCCCGCTACGTCCGAGTACACTGTGACATAACTGCCGTTGGTATCGACCCTCGGGGCAACGTCACATTTAATTCAAAGGTCATTGCGTACGGCTCCCACCGAGTTTGTCACAGGATGGGGAAGGGTTTGGCTTTTGGTGATTACAAAACTATCAGAGCCATTTTGGTTGGACGTCATGCCAGACTTGGGAATTATGAGCGCTAGGAATTAGTATATATATATATATATATATATATATATATATATATGTGTGTGTGTGTGTGCGTGTTTGTGTGTATATATGTGTGTGTGTCTTAGTGTGTCTGTGTGTAGTGTGTCTGTGTGTCTGTGTACATATGTATATATGAATAAATAAACACAAATGAAATGAGAAATAAATAGAATATATGTGTGCGTGTGTGTGTGTGTGTGAGAGTGTGTTTGTATGTGTGCCCGTGTGTATATAGATATGCATATATAAGTAAATAAAAATATAAATTAGAATAAACAAAGGAAGAAATAAATAGAAAATAATTACATATATATGTGTATGTATGTGCGCATTTATAGATATTAATAAATAAATAAATAAATAAGAATAAATAAGGATAAACAGAAAATCAATATAAATATATGTGTGTGTGTGTAAGTGTGTGTGTGTGTGTGAGAGAGAGAGAGATAGAGAGAGAGAGAGAGAGTGCATAGGACTGTGTGTCTGTATAGATAAGTATGTATAAATAAATAGATATGAAAGAAATAAATAAGGAATAAATTGAAAATCAAAAAGAGAAAGAGATGTAATTGAAAGAAAAAAGACGTAGTTTTCGATGTATTTATGCTTGGATTTTTGTTCTGGGGTTTTTGGTAGTTCTACGTTAAAGACTTTTGTCTTTTGATCTATACTCTTGTCGTGGTTCTCTTGGAGCTTTTTGAAAAAACTTTTCCCTTCTAATCAGGATTATCTCCCTTACTTTTGCCCTTCACTAATTTATTTATCTTTGAAAAATTCTTCTTATTCATATTTTGTAACGTAATTTGCAATGGATTAATATGTTTCTATCTTTCTTTCTTTCTTTTTCCACTCCTTTGTTTGTTTTTTAGTTTCTTCTCTTTCTGTCTTTTTCCGTTCTTCCTCCTTTCCTCTCTTCCTTTTTTCTTTTCTCTCTTTCTTTCTTTCTTTCTTTCTTTCTTATCCAATTTTCATATCGTATGTTTCCTCTGCTTCAATATGCTTTTCTTTCTTTTCCCCTTTCTTTCCTTTTCTGATTCCTTCTTTTCCCTCGCTTCTTTTCTTGCCTTGTTTCTTTCTCTCTTTCTCTCTTTCTTTTTCCGTTGTTCCTCCCTATCTTTTTTCCCTTTTTTCTTTCTTTTTTTCGTTCTTTCTTTCTTATCCAATTTTCATATCGTATGTTTCCTCTGCTACAATGTGCTTTTCTTTCTTTTCCCCCTTTCTTTCCTTTTCTGATTCCTTCTTTTCCCTCGCTTCCTTTCTTTCCTTATTTCTTTCTCTCTTTTTTTTCCGTTATTCCTTCCTATCTTTTTTCCCTTTTTTCTTTCTTTCTTTCTTTTTTCTTTCTTTTTTCTTATCCAATTTTCATATTGTATGTTTCTCCTCCTTTAATGTGCTTCTCTTTCTTCTTTCTTTCTTCCCCCTTTCTTTCCTGTCTCTTTCTTTCCTTCTTTTACTTTTTCTTTCTTTTGTTTCTTTTCTTCATTTTATGTGTTTTTTCTTTCTCATCAATTTTTTATATTTTGTTTTCCTTTGTTTAATGAGTGTTCATTTCTTTTCCCTTCCTTTTATTTTTCGCCCCATCCTGTTATTCATTCATTTTCTTGCTCTTTTTGTCCCTTTTTTCATTCATTCATTCTTTCTTTCATTCTTTCTTTCTTTCTTGCTCCTTTTCTCGTTTTGATTGTATGTTATATTTCCCCTACCTTTATTCTCTCTTGACTGTAGTCTTTTTGTCCCTTTTCTTCCTTGTTGCCGTCTTATTTTCTTTTCTTCATATCTTCTTTCTTTTTCTTTCTTCTATACTTTTTCTTCAATTTATTGTACGACTCTCTCCGTTCACCCTTTCTTTGTTTCTCTTCTTTTCCTTATCTTTCTGGTTCTTTCATCTCTTCTAATTAAAATTTCATGTTATAAATGTTATCTTTTCCATCAATCTATTTCTTCCTGTCTTAATTCATTCACATATTATTACAGTGATTTTTTGGTCTTAATTTGTTCCTTCCTTCCTTCCTTCCTTCCTTCCTTCCTTTCTTTCTTTCTTTCTTTCTTTCTTTCCTTCTTTCTCTCTTAGTTTTTTCCTTCCTTCTTTTCATCCTTCCTTCGTTCCACCCTTCCTTCTTTCCTCCCTTTCCTCCTTCTTTCTTTTCCCCTTTCTTGCATACTTTCTTTCTTCCTTTCTTTCTATCTTCCTTTTCGTTCACCATCTAATTTCTACCCCGCCCGCTTATCAACTGTTAATGAGAATACAGTCTTTACGCATTAGCATCAAACGAAATGTCCCCAAAACGCACTCGACTTTCTCCTCCTGCCTATTCCAGTTAACGACCCAAAGAATATCATGATCACTGAGACCAAACACATAAGTAATTTCGAGAAATTACACCCAGTGTCTATAAATTGGCCTGTTTATGTAATAGCTCATTTGATCTATAGAGTCTTGTCAGAGCTTGAATGTGTTCAATTGGGATAAGTAAGGAGCTGAAAAGTGAGAACACAAGCCAAGTGAATAAGAAATATCAGTAGCCACGAGAGAAAGGGAAGCGTACTCCAGCTTCTCTTGAAATCCTTACCAAAGTTTTGTTCAATTATTCATTTTTAGACTGATAACCTACTAAGGCTGGAGAGGCCACTCTGTTCTGCAATTTGGTCTTATATGGTGGTAGTAGAGCTGAATTGATCCTCTATTCGAGGGCCTCAGAGCGGAGTGAATTGACAGAGTTTGAACTCGGTTCGCCAATTCCATTTTCTGTTGTTTTTTTTTGTTTTTTGTTTTCTTCTCTTGGTAACCGTTAGACAACCAACAGTCTGGAAAATGGACCACTCTTATTCTAAACCGGAAAACCAACCCCTCTTCCAACTGACAGTGTAAGGGTGTTCCCGAAAATACACGTCGAAGACAAAGGGTATTGCATGGAGCCAGCATGTGACCGTCACGTGGAAGAAATTCCCATTCCAATATTTCATTCAAACGAGCCAATTGCTCAGTGAAGTGTTTGCGTAGTAGTATATTGTCCAGGTTCCAGCAATTCGTAACAAAGGATTCCTCTTAAATCCCACTAAAGACAAGGACGAACTTATTTCACCAGAAGATTCTGTTTATCTCGAGATGTTGAAGGCTGTTCTGGCTTTGTTTTCGATTCTCAAAGTAAATCCATTTTTCATCACCGGTGACTTTTTTTTTTACAGTGTCGAGCAAGACAAGGAATACGCCAACCTATGTTTGTTTCCGTGAGTTCATTTTCCTGGCTTGTGAATTTTTTTCTAACGCTTGTAAAAAAACATAGTGGGTTGATTGATTGCACAAGCAATGAAGAGTTAGTAAAAAATATCTTGTCTCTGGAATGCCACAGTGGTTACTTTGATAGGAGCCAATATATATATATAATTATACATGTGTGTGTGTGTGTGTGTGTGTGCGTGTGTGTGTTCTCAAATTATCATCAGCATAAACTGCCTGTCTTCTCTTCCTTTCTTTTTTCGTTCTTTCTTTTTTTTTTTCTTCCCCACTCACTCGCTTTTTGGTTATAGTTCAGTTAAACTTATATCTATCTATTGGAAACCGTCAACCAGAACTGTCACCTAAACTGCCACCATACATTTTTTCCAGTTTTCAAGTTGGTTTGGCTGACTGGTCAGCTATGTGTGTATTGTCACGCATACAATCCACATCAATGCAATAGACTGAAGATTTCAACATTCACTCTTTTTAATGTCTTGAAATTGTCTTCCCCCGCCCAGAACTACTCCCCGAATAAGTTTCTTTTAGTGGGGGTTCAAATTGCAATGTAAGTTTTTGCTAAATCCATCCCTCATTTTGTGTCCAAGCATTCAGGCGTTTTTTTGTTTTGTTTAATTAAGACTTTTTTTTAGAGATCATTTCCCCAATTTTCAATCGATCACCCTCAACAAAGCATGCTGCCGAAAGATGTTGGTCTCGTGATTGTTTCTATTACGTGACTAACCAGACACATCTATCTATCTATCTATCTATCTATCTATCTATCTATCATTGTTTTTATTCTTTCTTTTCCTTTTTTTTCCTTTTCCCTACTTCGTTTGTTACCTTGTCAAATTCTTTAAATCCATGCTTACTCGTTATTCGATCGATTCTTCCTTTCTATCATTATTTGATTGGCTCTCCTCTTCTATCCTCTCCTTCTTTTTCCTCCTCCTTCTTCCCCCTTCCTTCTCTCATTCTTTTTGTCGCTGCCCTTTCCCTTCTTTCTGCCCTTCCCATCGTCTCTCCTCCTACTTCATTTTAGATTCCTCTTCTTCTTTCCACCCTCTCACCCCTCCGTCTTTCTTTCCTCTCTATCTTATTCACCCTCTCCTTTCTTTTCACCTTCTCTTCACTCTTTTACTCTCTATTTTCTCTCCACCCTCTCTATCATCTCTTTCTTTACTCTCTATTTTCTTTTCACCTCCTCTTCACGCCTTCACCCTTTATCACCTTTCCACCCTCTCTCTCCTCTCAGTCTTTCTTTAAACACTCCTTTCTTTTCGTCCTACAGAAACTCCTTTACTCTTCTCCTTTCTCTCCTCCTAATGTACTTTCCACCTCCTTTCTCTTTTTCCCTCCTTATCCTCTTTCTATGTACCATCACCCCTTCCTTGGATCCTCCTCATCTTATTTCTACCCTTCTCCCCCTTATTTCCACAGTCTTCTTCTTCTTCTTCTTCTTCTTCTTCTTCTTCTTTTCCTCCCAATATTTTCTTCTTCTCCCTCCTCTCTCTCTTATTTCCACCATCCCTCTCTTTGCTCAGTCTCTTCCCACCCTATCTTCCTCCCATCCCTATCTTCCTCCCACCCCTATCTTTCTTCTCTTTCCCACCCCCTTTTTTCTTCTCTTAGACTTGGACAGATCATTTTACATAGGACGTCATGGTCGATAATGACGCCGATCTGTTATAAGCGGTGCTGACTTACAAGAGATTTACACTATCACACATGCGCACACATCTTTCAAACGTATCAACACAAAGTACCAAATTCCACACTCGGTTAACCGATGCAGTCTTTTAACGCACTCATACATGCCACCTCCTTCATCTTACGAACTTTTTCTAGCGTTATCTGTTATTCTCATCTCATTCCAGAAGTAGCGGTATGCTTTACTTTCCCGTCATATATGTTCTGCAATGCTCAATTTCATGGTCTATGCATTGGATGAGAACATCTCAAGTCTAATATCCAATGAGAAACTGGCATCTCCTTTATATTCGTTACTGTTACATCTACATGGCATGTTGTGCACACAGTTCTTAGTCATGTAGATGCTTGATCATTAGCTTTACAATTTCTACGACAAAGAACTGTGTATAAAATTTCATGTATTTGTGATAGGGACCAGAAAATTCAAGTTTTCCCATATATAAAGGTTTCTAGAATACCAGGAAGTAAACATGTGAAGAGATTTTGAAATCAAAGATGGCCATCATATCTTCAGTGGAAAGTGGGAACACCGAACAACACCGAACTAAATCGGAAGACATCAAAATAAAGAATAGAAAAATACTGGAAGATGAAAAAAATTGAAGGAATCAGTACACAAACTTCGTAGAAGGAATCTGTACACATATTCCAAAGACATCAAAATCATTTGGGAGCAACCAATTTGAAAAAGAAAAAAAAAAGAAAGAAAAAAAAAAGTGAAGCCACTGTTTGTGTGGATAAAAGGTATTGATCAATCTCAACTGGTCCTCCGGAAGACTGAAGTTCAATCCCTGGGTCAGGTAATGGATAAACATCATTGCAAAAGAAGAATAGCATCATCGGAAAGAATTGACGTTTGGGATCTGGAATTTCCTCGGAGAGACACCGGACGTGACAGGTTTTGAGCGAAGAAAACATACCTACCCGTATCAAATGAAGAATTCTTTCAGCAGAAACAATACGCGACTAAAAAGGTTACAAAAATGAAAAAAAGTAGTCCGAATAATTCATTGTGTAGTAATGAAAAATAGTCGTCTTCTTTTATCTCTCTCTCTCTCTCTCTCTCTCTCTCTATCTATCTATCTATCTATCTATCTCTCTCTCTCTCTCTCTCTCTCTATATATATATATATATATATATATATATATATATATATATATATATCCCTTATTCATTGACTTTCAGGAGTTTACTTCCATTTCTATTAGAAACTGTCAACCAGAATAGTCACCAAACTGTCAATATAGGTTTCTCCAGTTTCTAATCTGGTCTGTCTGGCTTGCTATGTATGTATGTATGTATGGACACCGGGTACCTGCATCATGAATTCTCTGATGAACCAATTCGTGCCAGAAATTTTAAATCTCTTGGTGGCTTAGGAAAGCCGCATCCGTTCTTGGCATAGGTCTGAGATTCTTTGGAGTGACATCATGTGATGGCTATATTCGGAAAAGAGATGGAAGCCGTGATATATGTATCTATACAACCTGCACCAATGGAGCTAGAGGGCTAAAAAAATTTTACTCAGTACTGTCTAAAAAAATTTTTGTTCGTTGAAAATCCCACCCTGAATAAGTTTTTGTGAGGTTTCAATTTGCAACGTAAGTTTATGCTAAATCGGTCCATTGTCCAGTATAATCCACGCTTTTTTTTTTTTTAGAGAATTCATACTTCTTCCGGTGATCCAACAAAAGGCTTATTTTTCAATTGATCACCCCGAACACTGCATACTGACCAAACCCATCGTTCATGTGACAGTTTCTATTGAGTGGCTAACCAAAACTGTTGTTACTTTGACCGTATGGGTTCATATGTTGAAAGGTCTCATTATCGATTGTCTGCAAACGTCCTGCTTGAGACAATAACGACGACAGTATTCTAGTCGATAGAAATCTCACTAACTGAGTCTTTACATTTGAAGAGAATGTTTTCCCACTAAGCTCTCTTTTTATGGCAGTTTTGCTACTTCTGTCAATTCCCTTCGATTTGAGCTTTTCTTCTCTTTCCTTCTTTCTTATCAGCCACCACAAACACAGTCCGGAGAGAGTGATTCATAAAAGAAAAAGAATAGTCGAATTATCAACAGAAACTCATTATAGAGTCAGGCAAAAACTGTTATATTGTTACATCCTCCTTTTAAGACAGTGTTTTAATGTCCATCGTTGGACATAGACCTTTCCCAGGATTTACCACACCTCTCTATCATGGGCCTCGCAGAGCCAGTACTTCCTGAACTTGTCTTGCTCGTCTCTCATTCTAATATTCTGCCGGCCTCAGTTGTGCATGTGATCTCGGGGGATCCATGTCATGAGTCGTGATGTCCATCGGTTGTCTGCCATTCTTGCAACATGGCCAGCCCACCGCCATTTATTCAAGATTAAATTTAGTTGGAATAAGTTTTTTTCTACGGGGTGTTTCATTGAAGGTGCAAACCCCGGGTGTAAGAGGGTGGAATTTACGCATCTGTAAATTTCACGCTGCAATATTAGTGACGTGGGAACATTGTACTGACATGCAACAGTACTTAGCAGTTGAAATAATTGCATCATGCACAAGCCTCATTCTAGTATCCATTCTTTGGTGCTGTGTCATCTATATCGTTTCAAAATCTAATGAAACTTTATGTATTGAAACAGACTTGAACCTGAATCTTGGTTAAAGGGAATCGCCCCCAAAATCTATTGTGAAGTTAAAATGTGATCAGCATCATTTTGTAATCTTTTTTTCTGTAATTTATGTCTCAAGAAATAGTTTTTAGAATTAAGTGGCCAGGTACGGAGTTAAACTATATTTTTTAGAATTGAAATTGTTTGAATACAAGTTGTCCAAAATACGCTTCCATTTTAAAACACCTTGTTCTGTGACGATGCAAGAGACAGCACAAGACAACTCTAGGATTTTTTTATCTGGTCTGAAACCTGGAACTTATCGTTTCCAGTTCAGTAAGGAATCCACTGAGCTAATGACAGCAAAGCCTGTGTACGTAATGTAATCATTCGCTTGATTACAGTGCGTATGTCAAAGTCGAAGCAGGTGTGCTCCAAGGACTTGCATGACAGGTGTAGGTAAGCTACAAAAAATGGGGCGAAATGCATGCAAGCCTCGTTCACTCATTCATTCACGCCCGCCCACACAAAAGAGGTAGAAAAATTGAAAAAATTAGATGGCAAAGATTTTGAAAACCGGAATAGGACCTCAAATATTTAAAGGCAGTGAAAAGTCGCAAGAGATCAACAAAAAAAAAAAAAAAAAAAAAGTCCAACAAGTTGACGTTAACACTGCGTGTTGAATTACTGTCGTCTTTGGTTGTACCTGGTCATTCCATAAGTAATATACGCAAGATAATAACCATAAATTGAAAAAAGAATCTTTGCTTTTTGAAATGCCTGAATCAGTCAATCTCAACTGAGGCAGTATTGCCCCTCCCCGTCTCCAGAGAAAGCAGGCCTGAGGGGGTGCATGCTATAGATTGACACATAAAAGATGGATTTTTCTTTCCAACCATAAAGCATACGATCTTTCGTTTTATTTCGGTAAAGTAAAAAAGGATGATTGGAAGACACTGTAGCACTCTCAAACTTCATTTGCAGAATCAATGAAATATTATCAAGGAAAAGAAGTAGTACTGATATATGCGTGCTAGGAGACATAAGACTGAAACTTTTAAATACCAATCCAAGTATTGAGAACCTTGCTAAAAATCAGCGTATGCAAGAGCCATGTTAATGAATAACATGAGCGAAATATGATTTTTGTTTCATTGAGAATAGGGGACTTTGAAAATAACAAAATGCGTGTGGTAACGAAAAAGAAAAGACCCAGAAACCTCAACCAATATGATGACAATACACGCTATTAGGTAATCCCGTTAGCATAGTTCTCAATTTCATAGCCCCAGACTGAATCCTATTCCCGCTAATATAAGATGCCTAAATGATAATGCATAGTCCCAGGTAATCCCGTAAATGATATCCGATATTGAATGATATTTTTGCTCTTCTAAAATGTCAAAAAAATAAAAAAAGAAATAAGTTATCAGAAAATCACACGCGTGATATCCGAAATCTCATAGTGATGTAATGAATTCATTGTAATTGTCATCATCATCATCATCATCATCGTCGTCGTCGTTGTCGTCATCGTCATCATCATCATCATCGGCGTCGCTGAGCTAATACTTTCTGAACTTGTCTGGTTCGTCTCTCCATCTTGCATCCTGCCGGCCTCGATTATGCACGCGATCTCCGGGGATCCATGTTGGCAGTCGTGATTTCTGCTATTCTAAAATGCCTAGACGACAGTGAGTGCTATCACGTGATCCCCATAATTAATGTCCGAAATCGTGTGGCGATAGAATGAATGATATTTCCGGTGTTTCGAAATGCTTGAATCGTAGCAATAAATGCTCCCGGGTAAACTTCATGTGCGTAGAGTGTGATATCTGATAGCATTAGATCAAATAATATTTTTGCCATTCTAAAATGCCTGAATGATAATAATACATGTTATCAAGTCCTTCCATAAGTAATGTCCGGAATCTGATACCGAAGTGAATGATATTTCCGTTTTTCTAAAACGTCTAAATGATGATACGTGTTATCAGGTAATCCCTTGAGAAACGTCCAAAATCTCATAATGCTAAAATGAATAATATTTCCGCCACTATAAAATACCTGAATTATAACAATGCGTGTTATCAGGTAATCCCATGTGTAAAGTATGATATCTGATAACGATAGATCAGATTATATTTTTAATATCCTCAAATGCCGAAATGATAACAGTACATGTTATCAAGTCATCCAATGAGTGATGTCCAAAATCTGATAGCGATGTATTGAATTATATTTCCGCTATTTTAAAACGCCTAAATGAAAATAATACGCGCTATCAGGTAATCTCATATGTAATTCCTAAATGAAGCGAAATAATTGATAGTCTCGAGTCGACAGGTTGCAAAACAACACCGTATGTGGGAGAGCATTTCGTTCCATCCAAATGATAGTCTACTGCACCGGATATGCAACCTGAGGACGGGCGTTGTTATGAATGAATGAGATTGCCGGTCGACTTCCTTGCCCAGAAAATTATATTTCCCGTTCAAATCAGTCATTCAAACGAGCCAATTTCTCACTGCATCGTTGCACTCTGTCCGGGTTCTCGGAATTCGTGATACGGAATTCCTTTGAATCCCACCATACATAGAATTCGTTTATGTTGAGATGTATAACAGATTCTGGCTGGCTAAGTAAGTGTACACGTACAGGCCGCACCAATGGAGCTAGAAGACTGAAACTTTCAACATTTATTCCTTATTATGTCTAGAAGAAAGGTATTCTTGCTTTTTGAAAATTCACCCCAAAATAAATTTTAGTGGTTCAATTGACAACCAGAGTTTATGCTAAATTGGTCCCACAGCGTCCATACTTTTTTTTGAAATTTCAGACTCTTCTGTGATCCAACAAAAAGTAGTTTGCGTACTTTATTCATTGATCACTCATTTCTTCAATTTTTTAATCGATCACCCCTAACACGGCATGTTGATGGTTATGATTGAATAACGGGTACTGAAAATGCCAATTTTCTTGATGCTCAAAGATCAAAGGAATGATTCAATTTATGGCGTCCAGTGACAGTTTTTACCCAAAACAAAATGTGTTTTTAGTTATTTACTAAGCATAACACAGGACCCACGAGAATCGAACTCATTGCAGTTGCTCATAGCTCCACGACACAAGTCTGCAAACCATTGCACCATGGTAGGAACCCTACAATGAATATATATTTTCTTTTATAATCTTGTTTATATACAGAGGATAAAAAGCATCCAAAAAAAAAAAAAAATTAACGTCCTTATAGAGCTTTGAAATAGACAGAACTTTGAATTTTTGATTCACAAATACAAAAACGTACAAATATTGAAACAAAATTGAACTTTAGAAAGTTATATACAAAAATCCGAAATCTGTCTATTCTGAAAGGGTATCATCATCATCATCAGCAGCAGCAACTTTTTATCCTTCCCCATGTTTTACAAGACCTCTCTCTCGGTACTTTCTGAACTTGTCTTATTTTTGTACGTGATCTCTGGGGATTCGAATTGTGGATCGTGATATCCGGTGGTTGACAGACGGTCTTGCAACATGGCCAACCCATTGCGCTTTGAGTTTTCAAATGGATTTTATGATCTTTCTGTCTCCTGCTTTTTCTCTCTTAAATATCCTGTGCAGACTTGTGATCTTCCCCTGAGATATTGAGCACGATTCTCTCTTGTGTACATTGCATGGTTCTCAGTTTGAGGGTCAATCTTTTGGTTAGGTTCCACATTCCAGCTCCAGTATATTAAAATACACTTTTTGATACGTAACAGATACTTTTTGGATTCATTCACTGTATATGTGTGTGTGTATGTGAAATTTACTTCACTTGACGTACAAGAAATCTTTAGTCCAATGCTGCTCAATACTTAGAGTAGAGACAATATACCGATTAAATACATTATTGTTGTCTATGAAAACGGTATACCCTTGTTTTGCTTTATTCAGCCCTTCAGATAGTATATCTGCGGAGCTGAAGTCCGGTCCTAAGTTGGCAAGATGCTTTGTTCATCGGTGGCAGAGCATGGGCTGAAACGACTGCTGAACAATGTTGCTGCTACATACATACACCCACTAATATATATATATATATATATATATATATATATATATATATATATATATATAGTACACCCGTTTCCTTTCTCAAACACCAGCTGCTCCATCGCGACACATGGCAGTGTGCTCTCCTATGAGAAGCCATACTCGTATTCAAGTGTCAGAGATCACACACACACATACAGTTATATATATATATATATATATATATATATATATATATATATATATATATATATATATATATATGATTGAATGACCGGAAGTGAACTACATTTGGAACCAGTGACTTCAGATTACTTTTCCTTGCTAACTTATTTCCTTCAAATAGTTGACATGCGAATTCTAACTCACTTCATAGGCGTGGGTCTTCTGTGGAATGGTCACATGCCCTTCCAGTCAGTGATCGTGTGGCTCTTCCGGAGTACAGCTTCTTTTTTGCTTACCCCCCTTTTTTTACTTCCTATTTTTCGAAAACCTATCAATTACACCCTGCATTTGCGATTCGAGAAGAAAAATAAATTTAATGCAAATACACACGCGCACGACCGTACACACACACACACACACATATATACATATATATATATATATATATATATATATATATATATATATATATATGCATATATCTGTATAAATGATTTATCCCCGTACGTAAATGTCTGTATGCATGTATGTACGGTGTGTCGGCTTGTCTGAATATTAATATAGATTATAGTGGCAAACTTCTAATCTACATCTATTTATGCATGTTTTACAGTGTTTCTTTTTGTCTTTATCTATCTATCTGTTTCTCTCTCTCTCTATGTCGCTGTCTATCTTTCTATCTATCTATCAATCTATCTATGTATATATACATATGTATATATGTGTGTGTGTATGTGTGTGTATAACCGTATATTTTTCTATACGTCGACCATGAGTAGAGTTCGGAAATGAGCATACAATTACGGAAAATCATTTAACTTGAATGTAGGTGATCCATTATTTTGCCATAACGTCGTCATGAGAGATATTCCCTTCTTATGAATATACTGTTTATGACACTAGGTCACCTATCATCGAAACATGAATTACTTTCATCTTCATCAAATCGATTGATGTTCACTGGTTGTAAAAGTGAAATATCCATCAGTGATGACAAATCTACCTGAAAAAATGATTTCAAAGGGATATTAAACGATACACATCGTGTACTACCGACTAAGTATTCCATAAAAAACAGTAATGAATTGGGTTTGGACAACGGACATTATCGCTCGCAAACAGGCATTTCGTCTATCAACGTTGTATTCATACAGGCAAAAGTATTGGCCATTTTTGACTGACCTGGGCATAAGTCAAACTCCTAATTCTGTGCCATTTTTTTATTTAACAAAATTGTCTTATATGAAAAATAATCACAGACCCACACAAGCAAAAACATACACATAAACACACACGCACACGCATATATATTCTTATATATGTTAGTGCGTATGAGTATATATACACACAAAAGCAATACAGATATGTGTACGTGCGTAAGTGTACACATTTTGAATAAAACGTTCGAAATATATTCTTCTATTGAAATAGTGTTCTTTCTAAGATACTCCAATTGTTTATCATAATACGCATCACTAACTTTAATGCTTGACTCTTGAAAGCATATATGAAATTTTCCTTCTCCATGGAGAGTTTCCGTTCACAGCGAACTCTGATCAACCATTTGTCTCTGTACTCAGTACTCACTATCGTCAGTCCATTGCTCTACCCACTGAATCAATCCAGCTTGTACCTCCCTATGCTGCAAATTCTTTAGTCCCAGGAAATAACCTTCTCTTTGTCAGTCCACGGCTTTTACTGCCATTACGATCACCTCCCACCCCACCGCTATCACTAGAAAAAGAAAAAGAAACAGAAAAAAAAAGATTACCCCTTCCATCTACCATATATTTTAATGCTATTAATGGCATCCGTAGAAAGCAAAGTAGAGAAATCTGGAGCGTTTTTTTTTTTTTTTTTTTTTTCAAGATGGTGTAACTTGATTCTTGTTATAGTTAGCACATGTTACCAGGAGGTTGGGAAACCGCTGAAATCGCTTGGGCAATCGCCGGAGGTAGGTTCCGATTCAACAACGAAAGTACGAAGGAAAGGAAGGAAAGAAGGAAGGAAGGAAAGAAGGGAAAGAAAGGAAATAAATGGAAGGAAAGAAAAGAATAGAAATAAGGAAAGAAAAAAAGAAATTATAAGTTGTGTAAGACGGAGTGATGAACGAAAGAAAGAAAGAAATCTAAACGATAAAATGGCGGTGACAATATATATATATATATATATATATATATATATATATATATATATGTATATATATATATATGTATGTATATATATATATATATTTATATATATTATGTGTGTGTGTATGTGTGTGTGTGTGTACATATGTGTGTGTGTATATACATATGAAAATTCGTAAATATACGTACTTATAAAAATACGTAAATATACGTGATATATATAAAATTCATACATATATATATATATACATACATATATATATATATATATATATATATATATATATATATATATATATATATATATATGTACAAGCACAAGCACACACACACCCATATAAATAGCGGTAGAAGCATACGTATAAATATGCGAGAACCTACTCATAGGTAACTTTCCATCACACACACACACACACATACATACACACACACACACACACACTCTCTCATATATATATATATATATATATATATATATATATATATATATGATAAAATGTAGTTCTTATATCATGGCTTAGTTTCTCAAATGAAGATTGAGGCGGGTATACCACGTTTGTCGTAGGTTCTCGGTTGGTCAACAATGCTTCCACAGGAAGAGCTGGCTCTTCCAAAGACGGTCAGAAAATAATATCTAGCTGCTGGGGGGAAGCTTCAACCTTGCGATACTCTGTTTTTCCGCTCTTGCTCTATAGTCTGCTCTGGCAACACAGGTTGCTTAGTAGACCTTATATCACAAAATAGCCTCTTCAGGAGATGAGGCTCCTATTAAAGAAGTCCTTCCATCCAATCTGTAGGGGCCCCACTTCTCTGTTGGACATAAGTTCGTTCTCCAAATAGAGAAAGAAAATTAGAGATAGAGCAAAGGAAGGAAGGGAAGGCCAAAGGATGGAATGGAAGGAGAAAGGAAGGGAGGACCAAAGGAAGGAAGGAAAGAAGGAATGGAGGAAGGAAAGATGGAAGGAAGGAATGGAGGAGGGAAGGGAGGAAGGTAGGAAGGAAGGGAGGACCAAAGGAAGGAAGGGAAGAAGGAAAGAATGAAGGAAGGGATGGAAGGAAGGAAAGAATGAAGGGAGGACAGAAGGAAGGAAGGAAGGAAGGAAGGAATGGATGAAGGAATGAAGGGGGGAAGGAAGGAAGAGTCGAATGAACTGCAAGAAATGATTCAATAAAAATAAAGGGAGACAATTCTTATTACCACAGAATTATTGATGATTTTCGGTAAGGGTTATTGTCAAACTCCCAATTATTTGAAATTTGTCTTTATTTCCGTACGTCTCTACAATGGCAATGCCCTCACCAAAAAAACGGTGATGTCACGTACGGATGACAAATTCACTTTCTCAACTGAGGTCGACGAACTTTGCTAAAATTTTCAAATTGCATCTATCGGAACCACTAATTAAGTAGTTGAAATGGGACACGTAGTTTTAGAATGACATTGTATCGGAAAATTATTTGTTTTCTTTACTTTTCTGATTTTAATGAAGCAAGGGAGTTTGGCCGTAACGCATCCAAGCTTGTGTCTTATCCTGTTGTTGTTTTTTTGAGTGATTCTTACATCTATTTTAAGATCATTTAATAAAGCAGCATGAATCAGAAATGAAGAGTAAGCTTCCGATCAATGCTGATAAGTTAACGGCCTTAAGATAAATGCAGAACCTCCAGCGAGTTGCAATAAAAAGTAACAGAAATAAGATAGTAGAAAAAATAGTAAAAAATTAATGATGTGGTGAATTATCCTCTGCAGTTTGAGTCCTACAGTGTTCTCACTTGAAAAAAAAAAAAAAAAAAAAGATTCGAGCTCTGCCCATTAAAGGCGAGAGAGGTAAATTATTTACTAATCATCCTTTTATTCAGTTTTTCAATTGATCACCTTCGATATTCATGCTGCCAAGGACGTTGACCATGTAACGGTTTCTCTTATTTTGTTGCTTTATATCTCAGTGCTCAAGTCGTTTCTAAAAAATATTCTAGGACTATTTAGTTTGAATCGGAAATAAGGAATAAGCTTATGACAAGATTCGAACTCAGCTTTTCCTTATCCTTGGGAGCCTGTCATGGTCTCTTGTATGTGTCCCTCGGTTTCTATGAAAGAAAAGAAGTTCACTTTGTTTCGATCAGTTCGTTGGAGTTGATCGCTTTCTACTCTACTTCATGTCCCTGCACAAGAGCTCTTTCTCTTGAGAGTAAGGGCGAACCTGGTCCCACGCAGTATCACTGTCTGGTGTTACACTCTCGGCCAAGCTTAGTGTTTGTGCGAACAAAGTTTCTCTGTTTTCAACGAAAAATGCCAACACAGACGTAGTCGTTTAGAAAATCGGGACGTATGGGACTCTAAGAGGACCCCCCCCTAAAAAAATTGTCAAATCTGTTCGGCATGTATTGGAAGGGTTTGTCCTTCTATTTGGGGTGACGGACCGTACGAGATACTCGGTGCATGGTTCGGTTGGAGGTACTGAATCATTCAGTTGGAGATATTGAAGGGTTTCGTTGGAAGTTGTGGATGATTTAGTTGGAGGTATACAAGAATTTGGTTGGAGGTACTGGAAAATGTCAAGGCTTTCGCCACTTTTAAGACTTCAAAGAATCTTTCTTCAAAAAGAAAGACCAAAGTATGCAGCTCACGCCTTCATCTCTTGAGCTTTTGCTTCCACTATTTCCTCTCCAGATCACCAATCTAGAGCGACTAGAAAAGGCTCTGTTTAAACTTCCCTGTGATTACATGGTTCCTGTGATGCGTCGGCTGGGTCAGTTGCCCCTTTTATTTAAGGCCTTTGTAGAATGCTGAGGATCGAGACCTTTCAGAATATTCCTTACACAGGATGCCGATGCAAGGCAATTATGGTTTGCACACCAAGCTATCCCTCTTCAACGTATGACCACATGCCTCGACAGTTCTTTCACGGGTTATTATTGGGTTCTCATATACTCGACCTTAATCGAGAAAGGCATCATATCATTGAAGGGGGTTCCCTAATTAGAATTTAAGGACCCCCCCAGATCAGACATGCAAAAAAACTCAAATGAAAAAAAAACAAATTAAAGATATCAAACTTAAATAGAAATATACGTATTTTATTCAGTTTTATATTGTTAAGAAATGGATATGTGACCCAACAGAATAGTTATGGATGCTATGTATATATCAGGCTGTTTAGCTCTCTGCGAAGAGCGACGCTATGCTGGGGCAGCTACCTTATCGGTCTCAGGTTTGATTCCTGAAGCAGACCCATTTTCTCTAATTGTTTATTTTATTCACACTGTCTAGGCCAAGTGACACATTCTGGTATAGATTTTCAAATAATATTACGCATTTATGACTTAGTTTGATAAGTATATCACAATGATTGCTCTTTCTCTTCTTCAATTCTTCTCGAAAGAGTAAACGATTTGGTATTGATGACAGAAAGATTCTGACGAAACAAAAAAAAAGCTAGTTTGGCGTTTTTTTTTGGTGGGGTGATTTCAGGGCGACATTTTTGTTCATTGATTGGTTGAAACAAGTACTATAAGAGTATATGTATTATACGAGATCCAACACTTAATTGATGACTGATCGCTCAACAGATTACTTCAAGATAGTTGAAATTTCAAAGAGTTGTTCTAAACGCATTTATTTAAATGTTGAATCATTATAGACCACAAATAGTCCGACCGGCCAATCAGCAAAGTGGTCTACAGATTCTTCTCTCTTTGTTGGTATGTATGTGTGTGTCTCCGTGAGTTTCTGGTCACAGTTTTCAGGCCACAACTTCAAAAATTTGTACACACATCAACGTCTATATCCGTGAGCGTTTGTGAGTGTGTTTGCGCGATGTGTGTGTACACACATATATGTATAGTTTAGAGAGCTATACAGCTTTAAACATTGAACATTAAAAATCTTCTTAGTGTCATTTCAATCACTCATTTCCCAATATCTATGAATACAATTTATGTAAATTTCTTCAGTGTTTTCTCTCCTGTTTCATGTATACTTTTTTTATTTCTTATTATGGTACAATGTATAAATTGTCTCTTGTTGGGATCCTCAGTTGTTTACCTTGTGACCGTTTCGGGGATTTTAAAAACAAAACAGTTATATTAGCATGGCACCCCAGCAGTGTTGATCAAACACCAGCTCCCTTTCAGCTATAATTTTAATTTATAGCTTATGTCATACATCATGTATATTTGTGTGTTTGTGTGCATGTGTATACGCGTAAAGTTCCTGTTTGTGCATTAATGAGCGATGAGAGTATATATATATATATATATATATATATATGTGTTTTTATATATATATATATACATGTATATATATATGTTTATGTATGTATATATATATATATATATATATATATAGAGAGAGAGAGAGAGAGAGAGAGAGAGAGAGAGAGAGTGAGAAAGAGGGGGAGAAAAAGAAAGGAAGAATAAAGTCATGCATACAGATAAATTCCTGTGATAATTCCTACTTTCTGCTGAGCAGTAAAATTGACATCCGATTCGCTGAACCAGGAAGATAGGGTAACTCGTAAAAAAGCTGGAAATACCGGGCAGGGTACAAACCCAGAAGGTTGGGGTAAGACTCCAGGGTCCGGGAAGGTGGGAGAGGAAAAGGAAGATAAGTGGAGGGTAGTGGAGAGGGAGAAGTGCAGGATGAAGTGCTGGATGGGGGTGGGGGGAATAGTGGGTTTCAACGCTGAGGATAACAATTTTCCTATGATTAATGTGGAATGAATACAGAAATGGACACCACAGCCCATTCTTTGTCACCCCGAACCTAAACCAACCCCCCTAGAGCATTTGCATTTTGCTAATTCTGCAGTCCCAATTCCATGTGCTTCGCTAAAATGGAAAAAAAAATAACGTCTGCACATTTCATATATGTGTTACGCCAAACCGGCTAATTTGCCTAATTGGCGAAGTTTTAAACTTTTTTTTCAAACAGAAACATAACTAAATACGTAATTTTGAAATTGGTCAAAACGTGTACAGAAACGACTATTTTTTTTTTTACGATAAAAAATTTATAAAATATTCTTTTTTACAAAAAATAAGTGAATTTCGTCAATTAGTCAATTTTGTCGTTGAAATGGAGAAAAATATAAAGTCTGCACATTTCATATACGTGTTACACCGAATCGGCGAAATTGCCAAATTGGCAAAGTTTTATTTTTTTTTTCACAGAAAACAACAAAATAAGTAGTTTTAATTTTCTCAAAATAAGGACAGAAACGCCAATTTTTTAATTAAAAAAGTTTATATAACTATTTTATTTTACGAAAAAGTAAGTGAATTTCGCCAATTAGGCAATTCTGTCGATTTTGCGTAATATTCACATTGTTGAGCCAAAATATTATGATCAGCGACATGCAGCCAGAATGAGAGCTACTGTCTTCTAATAACAGTTCGTGTCAGGGTCAGATATATGTATAAGCAGTTAATCCAGCCTCGTGTATTGTATTTCGGTGTATTGAATATCACAGTTATGGACAAGTAGAAGAAGTTGAGATGAAGTTGAGTGACTATACGAGCCAAATTGTTATGCCTAAAAGACTAGGTCATTACATTTCCGATTCAGCACGGCTCGTGTGGTGTCCGCGTTCAATTGCGGTTCGTCGGAAGTGGTCACAGAAAGGAAAAAAATTACTGACCACCTACCTGGTATTGGATAGGCGAGACATCTGCGCAAGAACTGAGCAGAGGCCTTCTTGCCAAGTACGAGCCAACAGAAAAGCTACTGAGACACAAATTGCAGAATCAACGTGAATGTGTCAACACATAATACAACGATGCTTGTTGTGCCTGCCACAGGCCATTCAGTGCATGTATTCTGACCAATGTCCACTGCCGTAAGTGTCTTCAGTGGAATTGGACCTTGTATCAATAGAAGTAGGTCCCATGGTCTATGGGTTTCGCTTTCTTTCGAAAGAGGTGGACGGTAGGATATTTATGCGTGGTCATTCTGGAGAATAGTGACGCCTGGATGGACTGTAGGAAAACGATAAGCCGGGTGGAGTCAGGGTGATGGTTTGTGTAACATTCTACGGACAACTGGGTCCTATTATAAATGAGGAAGGTGATTTGTCTCGTACCACCTGTCTCAACAATTCTGAACACTAGGTACAGATTTCAATCCCAGTGAGCACTTATAGAATGTGTTGAACCTACGCGTTTTCTCTGCTGGAATTCCACTGCGTGATGTGCTGCAGGAGCCACCAAAAACCTCCTGGCACCACACTCAAAAGGAAAACTATAGGGATCTTATAAAGGCCAAGCCTAATCGGGTAAGAGCTGTTTCGCGGGAGCAAGGAGTTTCAACACCTTATTTATCTTATATATATATATTATCGCTGATAATAGAATACACCCTGGCTACTGTCCCAAGACTATAAGCAGCAATAGAAAATAGTGGTGGACACACAAAATACTGATAAAAAAATCTTTTCCCATAGGTTTGTACTCGTTTTCGGACGGCAACTTTTGTAACAGAGTTTCAGGATTTGATTTCAAATCTTCTTGAAATTTGAATAAAGTGAACTAAAATTGAGTGACTTGTCTCACATCAAAACTCGCAACATCAAAATGACACATTTCGGTTCTGAAGGAAAAAAAATTCATCGTCTGTTTCTCTCCTTCTTTCTTGACTCTCTACCAAACCTTCCTCTCCATAATTACTCTCCGCTCTAACATTTCATTTTGTTCATCTTGACTTATCAGTCGTTCATCATCAAACTCGTCTCTCCACGACGTCTTGGACCGTGAACACACTGACACTATCTCTTCGCTAGGGGTGAATAATTTGCTATGCTTGTATCTCATACCATACCACGAATATATATATATATATATATATATATATATATATATATATATATATGTACAAAAATATTAGTATAAAAAATTGTGTCATCCACATACAGCTGTTTCGTTGTATTACAACTCTTCTGTGTGGCTATACACTATCCAATATCCCTTCCAGTAGGATCGAAACCTTCGCTTCAGACCCAGAGGCAAATATTCTACCCCTGCCCAACGCAGAAAGGGACGGTCTTATGCATAATTCCCCATATACCAAAATTCTCCATTCCAGAGTTAGAAGAGCATATATATATATATAGATACATGTAAAGAGTTACAACTTCAAACACTAAATGCATAAAAAAATATGTCATTCCAGTCAATTATTTCCCAGTATCTCTTGATGTTACTTATGCATTTTCTTCGGAGTCTCCTATGTTTTACATAGAATTTGATATTATGAGCGAATTTTTCTTGTTGGGATCATCAGTTGTTCGTCGTGTAACCGTTTCAGGGATTTAAAAACAAAACACTTATATTAACATGGCTCCCAGCAATGCTGATAAAACAACTCTACCTTCAGCTATGATTTTAATGTATAGTTTATATCATATTCCATGTAGTTATCTTATGTGAGATACATGAAAGGTTTTCTACTACAAATAATTCAGTTTTTGAAACATGCACACATATAAATTTGTTTTATATATGTAGTTGCACGTAATATGTATGTATATATTAATTTCATCTTATCTAAGCATAAGGTCGAGTAGGGCTAAATGAGTTAGGTAGATTATATTACGTCTGTCTCTCGGGTCGGGGAAGCCCCACCTATCTTGAAACAAAGCATCCCTTGATACAAACTAAACTCGAACCCTGCACAGATCATTGCTGTAGCTGGGAAATACGCAACAATCTCAATCACCAAGAA
>OY735230.1:9096585-9106585 GCA_963457665.1 Thysanoteuthis rhombus | reverse complement strand
TCACGATGTCCATCGGTTGTCTGTCATTCTTGCAACTTGACCAGCCCTTTGCCACGTAAGTTTTTCTAATAGATTTAATGATGTCTCTGACCCCCGTTTTCTTCCTGATATACTGTGCTATCTTGTGATCTCTCCATGTGGGGTTGAGCATGATTCTCTCAAGTGCACGTTGCATACTTCTCAGTTTGTAGATCTGTCTCTTGGTTAGGTTCGATTTTTTTTTAGCTCCATAAGTGACTATCGGGAAGATGCGTTGGTTGGATACTCTTCTCTAGAGGATCCTTGGGATCATCTTGTTTTTGAAGGTTGAGTTTGTTCTGATAAAGGCTCGACATCCTAGGGTTATTTTTCGTTTAATTTCTTCTTCTTTGATTGGTTTTGTACATATTTGTTGTCCTATGTAGAAATTGTGGTCTACTTTCTCCTGTTTTGCATTTTCTATTTTGACAGTCATGTTCTTATTCTAAATGTAATTGTTGCACGTCACTTTTGTTTTACAGAAGTTCATGTGGAGACCAACTCTTTTGCTTTCTACGTTTAGTTTATCTAGCATTAGTTGGAGGTCGTGTAGGTTCTATGTGAAAAGAACTATGTCATCTGCAAATCTTAGATTGCTTAGATATTCGCCGTCTATTTTGATTCCTCTATTCTACCAGTCCAGGTTTCGGAAGATCATCTCGAGGCAGGCTGTGAAGGGTTTGGGTGAGCTGTTATCACTTTGTCTTACTCCTTTTCGGAGCTGGAAGTGTTCAGAGTCCTTATGAAGCCTGATAAAGCATCTGCTTTGATTGTATATATGTTGTAGTACTTTGACGTACACAGGGTCTATACCTTTTTGAGTGATGGCCTTCATGACCATGGGAATTCTAACCGAGTCGAATACTTCTTGAAGTCTATAAATGCTACAGCAAACGATCCATCCACCTCTTCTATCAGCTGCTGCTACTCTCAACAAAATATCAAACCAAACCACTGCAGATTCTTTCACTGGAATATATTGTCAGGGCTCACCACTATGACTTCCCAGGAATCCTCATTCTTGATTTCCATTTTTCCTTCCAAAGTTTCCTTTCAAAGAAAAACATTTGATGCCAGATTTGTTTCTACTAAATCAATGAAAGGTACACACATGCTACTAAAGATGGGAACCCTTCCCAAAGTATGTATAGCATACTAATTAATTAATTTATGGATTGATCAATCAATAAACAAAGACTCCACATACTTTTACTCCTTAGTCTGCCTCATTCCCTATTGTTCACTTATATATATATATATATATATATATATATATATATATATATATATATATATATATATATATATGTATACATATATATATATATATATGTATACATATATATATATATATTTATGTATGTATGTATGTATATGTATATATATATATATATATATATATATATATATATATATATATATATATATATATAGTCATGTAAAACTTTCATATGATAACGCTGAAAAAGAAAAGATTTTTTTCTCAATGTTGATCTATAGTGCCAAAGTATTCACAATCGTGCGTCACGCAGCCACTTAAAAACTGATTCATGTTATTTCTACGCGTTGTTTTATAACTATTTATAAAATATCTTTAGTTTCTAGGTTCTCGTAATTTTTATATACGTATTTGTATTTGTCATTTTTTTTTTTTAGTGATGAGTTTTTCATTTTTTTCCCCACCGTATCCCTGTTACGGGAATATCAAAAATCAAGACAGTTTTTTTTAGTATGGCAACTCCTGTTTTATTCATTAATATTTCCATGAATGTAACTCCTCCGTAATTCTTATTTATTTTGAAGTAAAAAAGAAATCTCCTGTTATTATTCCGTTAGGATGGATTTGAGTTAAAGTGAAATAATTTTACATGAATTTATTTCATGTGTAGCATAGATAATCTCAGGTTAAAACGATTACATATATATGTCGTCCAGTTCTTCGTAGGGCAGGGGTAAAATGACAGCCTCTGCATCTGGAGCAAAGGATTCGATCCTCCCTATACTGGATGGGATAATGGATAGTCTCTAGCCACACTGAAGAGTTATGATACAACAGAACAGCTATCTGACTCAATTATTAGTTATATATATATATATATATATATATATTAAAATTAAAGACTATCTCGATAACTATTTGCAACGTATTGAATTAGTATTTCTCGAAGAGAAGCCGCCGTACGGATAGGGTAAAAAAGGCCTACCTCAATCCAAGACCTCTTCATACAATGATACTCAGAAGTCACATGCATTTAAACAGAATCAAACATTTTAGTCTTAGCTATATAGATTGGTTAAATCAGATCATTACCATCGGGATGAGCGCGAACGCAGTCCCCATAATACTATTATTATTTTTAATTTTCAAAAGTCAACTGGTTAAAAACATGCTTTGGTGTTACATTAATACACAAACAAGATTACATTGTGATATGTTCCTGAGTCAGGCTGTCATATGCGGACGGAGGGGCAGACAATTGGTGAATGATAGTAAGAAATTAAATATCAAAATGAAAACAGAAATAGAGTTTTTGAAAAAATGAGGAAATATTTACAATATCTGTATGAGTATGATACAGCGGTTTCTAAAATTATTTTGCCACGGATCCCTTATATGATTTTTAAAAAGTTACGAAACCCATGCCTGTATTTTACGGACGACCTCCACTACCCTAACTTTAAAAAGACATTAAATGAAACACAAATGTTCTACACAGAAAATGTATTCATTTAAAAGCATGTAATAAATAAAACATTAAAATAGAATAAAAAGAACATTGTTTTAATTGCTATGAATGTGTAATTGTTTTGGAAAAAAGTTATCAAGAGCAGATTAATGTGAATAATGTTACAGCTTCTTAGGCTCCAGTATCTTCAGAAAAATTTGATTCAGTACTGGATAATTGAATTGAGATATCTGATGAGAAGTCTTGTCTATTAGGGTATCTGGCTTTTGAGCTAACATATTATTCTAAAGATGGCAAACACCATTCATCAACTTTTTTTTTTAATAAATACATTTTCATTAAAATTCTATTAAAAGGCATCTTATCTCATGGAACCCCAGAATTCTTTTTCCTCGCGGAACCAACTTTTGAAAACACTGATATAATTCAAATGCATTGCTTACGATTTGATATCTAGAATGAATTGAAAATCTGGAAAGAAAGGGATTGCCAGAGGTCAGGAATTAATGCAAACAATACTGACACAAGGCAGTATTAAGTAGAATTTAAATGACTGCTACTGATTTTTTCTATGGAAATGCATAGAAAATCGTGAAGAAAGCGATCGTCAAGGGTCAGGAATTGAGGTGAGCATTACTGAAGGAATATAGCTATTATATTAATATTTATGGCTTAATAAAAATGGGATATTATTTTTGGTATTGCAATGCATTGCAAAAATAAAAAATTAAGTCAAGTGTTTTCTATGCAATTTGAAATTAATGCACCAAACTCCATCCTACGGCCCTCCACGATGTATAATTAAATAATTCCCTAGGGTGGCATCATAGATTTCTGTAGACTATTTAAAACGAATAAAAAAAAGTCCCTGCTTAGTAAGAATGCATTAAAAAAGAATTAAATACCAAAATGTCTGGATATCTGCATATAAAATGAACAGTATGATTGTTTTGTTTATCAGCCCGTGACCATGGAGTCTTCCCCTCGAAGGTCATAGTTTTGCCGATGAAAATATCTCCTACCTACCAATTGAAACAATGGACTCTTCCACTTTTAAGTATGGCCCGAGATGAAATTTCTCGGAGGTAATCATTTATTTACACCATTAACAGCTTTGAAATAGAGAACGATGAAGCCTTAAAGTATTTAGGAGAGTGTAGATAAACCCTTGAATTCCACAGAAGAACAGATAGATATTTTTACCATATGCATTATGGCCCATATATATATATATATATATATATATATATATATATATATATATATATATATATATATGTGTGTGTGTATGTATATGTGTGTGTGTATATATATATATATATATATATATATATATATATATATATATATATATATGTGTGTGTGTCTGTGTCTGTGTCTGTGTGTTAATGTATATCAGTTAATCCAATTTATCCGAGCTCTTCAATGGGTTGTAAGTTTTACACAGAATTTGATATTATGATACTATGTGTGATTTATTCTAGTCAGAATCTTCAATTGGTTACCATGTAACGGTTTCGAGAGTTTAAAAACAAAACAGTTATTATAGCATGGCTTCCCAACAGAGTTGATCAAACAATATATACCTTTGAGCAATGATTCTAATATATCTTTTTATTTTATTATTTTTTGGGGGATCTTCATACCCTAGAAGGTTTTACAGCTTTGAATATTACAAAGAAGAATTTTTCAAAATGTATGCCATTTCAGTCAATTATTTCCAAATATCTACCATAAATAAAATTTATGCAAGCTTTTCAAAAGGCTCTATGTTTCACACAGAATTAGGTGTAATGATACTATGTGAGATTTATTCTTGTTAGGATCATCAGTTGTCTATCATGTAATGGTTTCGGGGATTTAAAATCAAAACAGTAATATCAACATGGGTACCCACTAGTGTTGATCAACTCCCCCTTAACCCATGAATTTAATATATTGCTTTATTTTATTACCTTTCGGGGCCGTGTTATAATCTAGAAGGTTTTACAGCTTTAAACACTACAAATGAAAATGATACCCACCTGTGGAGCTGAAACATGGAACCTAACCAAAAGACTGACCCACAGACTGAGAACCATGCAACGGGCACATGAAGAAAATCATGCATAACATCATTCAGAGAGATCAAAAGACTGCACACTGTATTACGAGAAAAAACAGGAGTCCTTGACATCGTCGAAGCCATTAGAAAACTTGAATGGCCATTGGTCATGTTGCAAAAATGACAGACAACCGATGGACATCACGACTGACAACATGGATCCCCACAGATCAAATGTAATACCGAGGGAAGTAGAATACAAGATAGCAAGACGAACTAGACAAGTTCTGAAAGTATTGGCTCCGCGACACTCATAATGAAATGTCTGGCTCATCCGTGAAAGTGTCTTTGTCCATCGACGGACGATAAAAGACCAATGATGATGATATGAAATTTCAGAGACTTTGGAATGATAAGACAATTCTATCCATCTGTCGAGTTATAGATCATTTCCTATGTCTCGATGGAGATTTTACACATCTCCCCAAATTATTTCAACAAGTGAGGAATAATTTCATTTTCTAGAATTATTTTTTTCCTTGAGGGAGCCATTTTTCGCCTTAGATTTTTCCAAACTTAAGATTCATTACGTGACATAATTATTCACTTAGTTTTAATTGGGAAATTTCAGTTTAATGTTCCATTTACGGAGGAGCGTTGGGTTAGGAGCATTGACAAAGTAGGATATTATGTTGAAAAATAAGTATTTGTCTTGTAAAATCTCTATATTTTCTCATAATTTGGCTACAGACTTATTGAACAACCGTAACGATCAAAGATGCGGACGGATTCTATCATTTCTCTTTTTATGTATGTGTGTTTGTGTGTTTCAGCGCTCCTGGCCATGTATTTTTGTCCACAGACTTGAAAATCGGCATCAGAACTCAACAAAAAACCCATTCTAATTTTTTGTTTTGAAATTTTTGGTAAAAAAGCATTTTTGAGGGCCTCATTCTAACATGTTTATTCATTTGTTTATTTGACCCAGTGCTTTTAGCCAAACTGGGTTGTTCTCATCTTGTTTGTATTTTGTTTCAGCGGTTGTACCCACGAGGGCGGTGGAATTATGAGACTGGGTCCCCTTTCAAGGCGCAGGGTTAGAATATCCTCATTCAAACGCCTACAAAAATGAGCATCACCTACGCAATGGCCAAGTAAGAGCCCCTTCATATGCAAAGACAGCCGAATAAGGACATTCTATCAAGCTTTGAAAGATAAACATATTTGCTTCTGCTCGTGAAACGAATGTCGAAACAATTGCGTCACGAGATGAATAAAACAATTCTTAACATGCAATTTCGTAACGTTCCTAATTCAGTTTGAAAACGGCGTAGACCAGCGTGGCGAAAATTACACCAACAAAAAATAAATAGAGTGGTGCGTTCTCCGGAATGGAAAACACAAAAACAAATACATAAACTTTATTCGAAATCGTCAACTGTCTCCAAAGCTGTTCCTCCGGTTTTTACGCTAGTCTGTCTGGCTGGTTATGTATAGGTGCATGAATCACGCATAATGACCGCATCAATGGAGCTAGAAGGCTGAAAACGTAAACATTTATTCCTTATTATGTCTACGAAAACTTCTTTTTTTTTTTGAAAATTTCTTCCTTGGATAGTATTTTGGTGGTGTTTCGGTTTGCAATGTAAATGTTTACTTAGTTGGCCCCTTACTTTGTGTCCGGCAGCATTCACGCTTTTTTATTTTATTTTAATTTTTTTGGAAAATTCGGACTTCATGTTTTCACTGCTCAACAAAAAAGGTGAGAGAAGTAACCATCGATCACCCAGTATTTTACTTGATCACCCCCAACACGACATGCGACCAAACGACGTTGGTCACGAGACGGGTTTCTGTTGGGATATATATTCTATCTTCCGTTAAAACGTTACAAGTATTTTTCTGTTTTTTTGGGTTTTTTTTTTCCTTTGAATTTCAACCTAAAATTTAGAGTGCGCACTAGATGCGTGGGCGGCGTTATATGAAGTTAAATAAGTGTATCCTTTCGAGCGCTTCTTTGAACACCCAAATTATATTATTAGAATAAACAATCCGCTGGATCTGCGTAATAATTTGGATTATATTAAATTAAATTTAGAAGCAAGTACAGGACAGATAATTATTTGAGTGGGTAATTGATTAGTTAATTTAATATGTTTTTTTATCGTCAGTGAAATGTTCGCTTGGCGTGGCTTATTTGGTTTAATAAGGGCAAAAAACTAAGGATTGTTATTTTCTTTTAGAGACCTCATGAAATGCGTCCTTTCCCCAGTATGTATGTGCACAAATACGAACACATGTTTATATATATATATATATATATATATATATATATATATATATATATATATATATATATATATATATATATATATATATATATATATATATATATATATATATATATATATATATTCCTAGCATTGCTGGCGGGCTGTGCATCGCTACGTTGAAGCAGTCACCTATCGGTGGCTGGTTCGAGTCCTGCAGCAGACCTATTTTCTATTCTTTTCGTTTTATCTATTTTATTTACATTATTAATTGAATGATATATCAACTGTGCAGCGACAGGAGAACATTTTCAGATAGGTTTCTGTATTATATAATGCAATTTATAATTCATTCTGTCGGACCAAATAATGTCCATTTCTTAAGTACATACTGTCGAGTTGAAAGAGACGAAAAAGACCGAGAATGTACGAGATGAGAATTTGAGTTGAAAGCAGTTATGTAACCTTTGCATTAATACATTGAAATAAACCATAGTTGGAATAGTTGTGGGAGTGTCAAAGACTTCTCAAAACGACTAGTTGTTTAGCCAAAAGCGCTTCAAATGTTAACTCTTTTGGACAACTATCACACAGTTTTTTTATATAGTGAAAGATAGAGATAGATATAGGTAGAGAGAATACTCATGGCGATTTCGTTTCACTCTTATCTGCGATTTCCTATGAGTGCTTTTCATTCCGTGGAAACAAATTTTTTTCCATAAATATATGATTTTACTAGCTCTACTTTTTGAAAAATATTGAGCACTTTTATTATAAACACAACTTGATTTCATAATTATTAGAATATATATATATATATATATATATATATATATATATATATATATATATATATATATATATATGTGTGTGTGTGTGTGTGTGTGTGTGTGTGTGTCGGGGTGTTTGTACTAAAAAACAGAAAAAAAAACTCCTGAAAAATATCTTCATCTGGTATTCCGATGTCTAATGAACATTCAGGAGAATGGATTAATTTTCCGCTGAGTAGGGTTCATTGCAAAACGTTTTTTTCGAAAACGAAACGGAATCGATATAGTGTTTTTTTTTTTTTTTGCTGTTAATTTTTTTTTTTCCAATTTTCATTTTTTGGGTGTGTTCTGTGTTGATGATTTGCTTGCAAAGATCATACGGGGCGGAGTGGTTTTACAAGCGTATCTTGGGCGGGGGTTGGATGTGTGGTTGTATGGGTTATAAGGTGAGGTAGTGTCACCGTAGTCTAAGGCTTTTTGGAATGTGAGTATTTAGTGTGATTTAATTCTAATTTCGATTATGATTAATTATTATTTTAGTATTTCCGTTATGTGAGTATTTAGTTTAATTCAATTTAAATTTCAAGTAGAATTGATTATTTTAGTTTTAATATTCTAACGTTGATGTTTACACACACACACACACACACACATACACACACACATGTATATACATACACACATATATATATATATATATATATATATATATATATATATATATATATATATATATATATATATATATATATATACGAGGTCTGTTTGAAATCATTCAGCTATTCATCATTATTCAGCTATATTAGAAATACCCACCTTAGGCAATGTCAATGGAATGGATATCAGTTACTTTTTCACTTCCCCCATAATCTCGTCCATGGTCTAAAATCTATTTGGGAAAAGCCAGACGTCCCAAGGGACCATATACAGACAACCAAAAATTGCAGGAATGGCCCCGAAAAAGAAAACAGTTACCCAAATATCTAGTCTCTATGGTCTCTTGTGAAGTAGTTTCTTTGACTGCTGGTGGCACATTTGCAAACAAAGGGTACCATCAAAAGTTCATGCCATATTTGGTTCGTATGCACGGTTCTAATTTCCCGAAATATTGAATATATATTGGAAGGATCTCTGTACAATGGAGTGTACCTCCATGTCCCATGCCTGGGCGAAGCGCATGGAGATGCTGAAATACACAGTCATCAAGATTCCCCTTTCAGCTTTGCTAGCTGGTGTAGTCCTAAGGAATGCAGGGGTTGACAGGTCTAGAATCTGACTGATTGCAGGAGCAGCCGGAAGAACGTTAAATTGGTTATCAAGCCACTTTGAGGGGGGGGGGACGCTCCGTGGTTGGGAATTACAATTGTCCCTCTCCTAAACTAGTTGCCCCCAAAAGTCAAGATAGACCAATCTGCCCGGCTAATTCATCCATAGCTGGGTTGAAGGAGAGATGGATTCATCCTTTTTCCAAGGGCATTAGTACGAAGTGAACCTGAACAGCCCGACTAGAGTTTGAACTTGGGTTGCCGATACCATAATCAGTGCCGTTACCGTTGTAATCGCACCTCTAGTATGCACTGCCCTCTTCCTTCGATTTACGACCTATTCGATTTGCGATCATCCTCTTATACGACTGTAATACGCAGATATAAAACAAATCATGTACGAAAGAATTATGCTCAACCTCAAATGAAGAGACCATAAGACGGCAAAATATATCCGGGAGAAAACAGGAGTCCGAGACATCATAGAATTAAAAAAAAATGGACAACAAAACACGGATCTCCAGAGACCACATGCACAACCAAGGCCGGCAGAATACAAGATGGAGAGACGAAGTAGACAAATTCAGAAAGTATTGATTCCGCGACGCCTACGATAAAGGAGTGTGGCAAATCCTCGGGAAAAGACCGATGATGATGATGATGATGATGATGATGATGATGATGATGATGATGATATATGGAAGTCATGCTTCTAAATTTAAATAGTTAAAGTAAATATAATAGTGTGCCTGGTCATACGTGAATATAAAAGCTGCATAAGTGCTAGAATGGAAGACATTTAACCTGTTTATTGAAAATATATACATACTATGTGAATACCATAATTCTTACTCTTCGTCTTACGTGAGTATAAAATTAAGATATTAAATAAGAGCCTACGTATACATCTACAAGTAAAAATAAGGCTTCTAAATTAAAATATATA
>OY735230.1:9081585-9091585 GCA_963457665.1 Thysanoteuthis rhombus | reverse complement strand
ATATATATATATATATATATATATATATATATATATATATATATATATATATATATATACTTTTTTTAAACTGTCGCGTTGAAAGAAACAAATAGGCCAAGAATAAACGAGATGAGGATTTGGTGTGAAAGCGGTTATTTGGACCTTTGAGTTACCGGCGGCTGTTTAGCTCAATGGTAAGAGCATCGCTATGTTGAAAAGGCTACCTTCTCGATGGCAGGTTTGATTCCTGCAGCAGTGTAATTTTAATTTTTTTAATTGTTTATTCTATTTATGTTGCCTGGGGCGAGTGGTACATTAACCGTGTCATAATGGGACATCATCTCAAAAAAGTTTCTATATAATACAACGCTATTTATAATCATCAATATATATATATATATATATATATATATATATATATATATATATATATATATATATATACAACGCAATTTATAATCATCAATATATATATATATATATATATATATATATATATATATATATATGATTATAAATTGCGTTGTATTATATATATATATATATTTATATATCGGATGTTGTTAATTGCATATATGAAAGAGTCACGTATGAATAAACAGAATAATATATTGGATTAATTTTTTTGGCTTCCTGAAGGAAAAAGGAACGGAGTTGATTGTCACGTGTTGAGATCGGAAAAGGTTCAACACCTCAATGAAGCCATTTATTACAAGTAAAACAATAAAAGATTGAAAACCTGGAGGACGTTTAGGAAATAGTATAAATGAACATTTTTCGAAAAATTCTGATCATCATCCGGAAGACAATTCGTATCCATCCATGTATATAAGATACTTAGTAGAGTTCGCTTTAATTTAGAATCCAACGAGGAACACGCTCAAGAACAATTGTCTGCGAGATTAGCTCGTGATCCATTTCAAGATCACAGGTATCTATGGCTATGGACAACGCAATAGTGGAAGGGTTAATGCTTTAAGCAATTGTATGGACTGTTCTTTCTTTTAAAAAAAGGAAAACACACAAATAAGTCCGTAGACTAATGATCACATAAGTTTTTATTTTACACAACAAATATTTATAATTAATGTTATCAAATGTTTCGATTTTTTCTTAGCGACAACAATAACAACTACCAACAGAAGAAGAAGAAGAAGAAGAAGAAGAAGAAGAAGAAGAAGAAGAAGAAGAAGAAGAAGAAGAAGAAGAAGAAGAAGAAGAAGACATATACATGAACTGCCATGCAAGCAATGTCTTTTGGCAGTATGCTGCGTAGGGGATGATCAATTCAAAAATTGGGAAAGGGGGTGATCAATGAATAAATTACCCATGATAACTGTCCCACTTGGGACTGTGTCAAAAATGAGAGCATCTGATTAAACTTTCTTGGGGAGGGGGTCTGGACTCTATGCACGACAGTGTTCCATGTACTGTATAGATACCAAGAAGGGAGCTGGAGATTTGAGGGGACTTGCTGTCACTCGATCTTCAACAATGACCGCTAGACATCTAGTGCGAATATGCTAATGCATAAACATATTAATCATAATGATAATAACAAAAATAAATTAAACAAAATAAGCTCTTTAAAATGCACTTGGCCGATCTCCTAGTCTAGCAACAGGAATCTGTTACATTTTGCTCGTACCCACACCCACAATTTCTCTTCTCTAATTCTCAATGATTATTTAATAATCTCTATTCTGTAGAAGCGAAAGGAAAGAGAAAGAAACCGCAAATATTCTGTAATTCTCTATAAAAACCTCACAGCGTTAACAAAAGCCGGCGTCATCAGCTTGGACAGTAAGGTTATAGCGTTGAATTGGTGTTTATTTTATTCCATCGTTGTAAACTGCCCAATCGTAATTACTCATCTCACAGGTGGGTTCTGCCCGGTCTGCGCTTATCTTATTAGGGACAACATGCAGCGTCTCAATTATATGGAGGAAAAGCCACACCGGAAGTATCAGAGTGAGGTTCCGGTATTGAGTGTCAACTATGGCCGACATGTCGCCGGTCCTAATCGCTTGGCGTGTGCACAGACATACAACAACATTCTTCGACGCCGTTCTTTTACCGATTGTTTATTCTGTCCATTCGTTAGAAAATGGAAGGTCGTCTGCTTCTCTTTCATTTTGCCTCTGCCATTTTCTCTGTTTTTGTGCGTAACTTCTTTTTCCAAACGCCCTTCATTATTTCAGTGGTTTCGAAAACTCAAAGACCTCTTCTTTTAAGGGAATATACTCGCAGAATCATATTTTTACCATTTAGTTTTTCGACTATAATTATTTGACTACAGCAATAAGCAATTTTTGACCGTTAAAGACCATGACTTTAACTAGCTTATACCTGTGAAGAATAACAGGATTATTTTTGTATGAATCAGGTCTAAGGATCTTATCGCTAATTTAATGTTGTTTTTTGATGATTCAACTTTACTAATTTAATTTTTTTTTTGTTTCAATTCAACATTAGATATTTCTTTCAGTCACTTACACTCTTTTTTTCCTTCTCTTTCAGTTCCAAACGTCCAGCGATTCAGTGGCGTATTGAACAATAGTAGCCATCAAAGACGGCGAAGGGCTCTATCCTTTTTTATTTGTGCATTTGTTTGTTTTTGTAATCCAGTGCTTCTATCCACACCGTTTTGTCTGCAAAGTTGAAGACTGGCATCAGTATTCCACTACACCCCTCCTGAAAAGATTTTTTCTTTCTTGAGCGCCTTATTTTGACGGGTTTAATAATAGCACCTAGATTCTCCTGATTTAAAAAAAAACTGTATTTCAGATGTTTTCCAGTGGTAAATACCAGTGATGTCATAAATAGAATTTATTCTGACAATATTCATTATTCCATTGAATCTTAAGAATTTGATGCTACGATGGCGAGTATTCTTCATTGTTATATCACCGAAGACTATCTCATCTCAGTGCGACCATATAATTGCTTTTATAACCTGTGTTAATCTACTTGACATGAACCAATCGGATATAACTTTCGAGATATGACAGGAATTGGATAAATCATACAACTCTACAACCATACAGTTATACAATACAATTGAACACACTAATTTGCATGTACGACTATGTGGATAAACGTATTACATTTATTCGAATTATGTATTACACAGGTCTGAGCATAACAATAATTATTTTTAGCCTTTTGATGGCTGTGCGATGAATGATGTTGTATCTCTAACACAAGATTTGCAGTGTCAGGTTCAGAGGGGACACTGCTGTGGACCCCTGAAGATTATTTGACAGAACCCCATGGGGCATGGACCCCAGTTTTTGAAACCATGGTATTATTTCCTTCTCATCTCACCGTGCAGATGACGGCATGGATGATGGACTCAGCGAGCCGAGTTTAAACTCCAACTGCGGAAGCTTTTGTTCACTCTGCACTAATGCTCCTAGGAAAGGCATGAACCCGTCTCCATCCTTGGCTATCGGTAAAATAGCACGGGATGAAGTGAGTGATGCCACTTTGGGTGATAATCGTCTTGAAGTCTATATCACATATCGCAAATGAGTCGAGTAAGTAATAATGTGATAGGGAAAGCCCAAGAAAAAACAGCTGAGGCCAAAGCCAGCGTAAGGACTCCTTTTGCTCACTTTTGTTTATTCTGTCCATTCTGCTGTGTATCGTTCGCTTCTCAATCTTTTTTTCCATTTCCTCCCTCCACTCCTCGTCCCGTCTCTCTCTCTCTCTCTCTATCTATCTATTTCTCTCTCTCTATCTATCTATATCTATATCTATATCTATATCTTTCTATATGTGTGTATGTGTGTGGGTGTGTGTGTGTGTGAATAATTAAAAAAAACACCAAAAAATCAAAACAAAACAAAACAAGAAACAACGTGTGCACAAACCTTTATTCAAGGTGCAATCTTTGCTTAAAAGGAAAACTACAAATAACCTAATTCGAGGTCCGAGATCGGGGTCAAATGTCGGCTCAGGAGGAGATTTTCATTAAAAAAATTTAAGAATTAAGAAAATGAAAAAATATTCTAAACACCTTAGCTTGGCTTACAAAAAAACTGTTTAACCATCTGAAAAATGAAAATAAATTTTAAAAAATTAAAAAATTACTAGTGAAAAGAATTAAAAATAAAATAAGCCAAGTAAATGAACTTTGCTCAAAAACACTAAAGAGAAACTTCAAAGTAGATTAAAATGAAGTAAAGTTATACAATGAAGTAACCTTAGCAAAACCAGAACAACTAAAAAACTAGTTAGAAAAAAGAATTTCCTTTTTGTTAAAAAAATACAACGAAATAATGAAAAATAAGAGGCATGCTTGAAATCAGGTAAATGATGTAAATTAGAAATGAAAATTACTTTAACAAATAATAGTTTCTAATCTAACAAACAATTGGAACGACGTATTCACAAGAAGTAAAAACTAAAAGCAAAACTTGAGAACAATTGAAAGCAAAAACAAACTAATTGTAACGTAACCTGAGTCAACAGCCCTTGATAAAACAATTTAATATAAATAATTACAAATCGTTTCAAACATCACATTTCAAATCAAAGTGGAAGTTATCTTCTGAGTATATGTACATCTGTGAGGCCTAGTTAGATTGTCTATCTGAGGAGCTGAATGAAGGGAAACGAGGGTATGCCATTGTCATAGACATAATTAATGTATTCAATTGATATGTTGTCTCTACTATAAGTATTGAGCACTGTTGGAATGAAGATTTTTCGGAATGATATATACGAAACGTGGTATATATTTCACCCCCCCACAAATACACACACACACACACACACACACACATATATATATATATATATATATATATATATATATATATATATATGTGTGTGTTTGTATTCGAGGACTGAACTTTCAAACAGCGTACAAATGTGATGTTTCAGAGTTGTCAGTACTGGAAAATCATTTAGCAGGGATCTTGACTTTTGTATGAAAAAAAAACCTGCATCAAGCTGCGTTCGTTAGTTTTTGAGCTACACGTGCCAGAGAGAATGTATGTTTAGTGCACTTCGCTCTTTTTTTCTTGAAGTTGAAAAATTGAGCATTTCAAAGAATAACGTATCTTGGGGGAAATTTTGTTTCAAATGAGGAAATACGTTTTGAAGACACTTCTGTTGCAAAATTAGAAGTGTGTCCAAAACCGAGACTCCACTTAGTGCCAGCAATTTCATTTGTATATCTTTGTTTATTGTATTTTGGGGCTTTTGCTGTTGTTATATATCTATCTGGCTGAAAGAAAGATTGACGAAAAGAGAACAAAGAGAAAGGAAAAGAAAAAATGGGAAGAAAATAAGACTGAAAATAAAGAGAGAAACAGAACGAAGACGGGAGAAGGCAAAATGTGAAGTAAAAAGGAAAAAAGAAAAAGAAAAAAAAAGTAAGACCAAAAAATATAGGGAGAAACAAAGAGAATGCATAAAAGAAGAAAAAAATAAGAAGGAAAAGAAAAAAAGGAAAAAAAAAGAAGGAAAAGAAAAAGAAGAAACGTGAAGAGAAAAATAAAATCAAAAAGACCAAAGAAGAAAACCAGAATGAAAAAAAGAAAAGGGGAAGAAGAGAAAGCAAGAATTAAATTAGGAAAAACGAAAGAAAGGAAAAGAAAGAAGCATGATTAGGAAAGAAATAAAAAGGAAAGAAGATAGAAGGGAAAAAAAAGAGGAGACGAAAGGGAGAAAAGACGTATAAAGCGTGAATGGAAAAGATAACAAAAATGACCGGAAGAAAGCAAGATATTTGCACGTACATGAATTGAAAAATAATGATAACAATAATTTCTGTTTTCCACCAATCAAGTGATAGCACATGTCTCTTTATTGTAAATTGTCCGTTTTCATCCTCCTCCTCCATATCATCATCATCATCATCATCATTATCATCATCATCATCAGCAGCAGCAGCAGCAACATCCTTTTAGCGTTTGTCGTTGGACATAGACCTTCCCCAAGATTCGCCAAACCTCAAATCGTAGGCGTAACGGAGCCAGTTCTTTCTGAGCTTGTCTAGTACGTCACGCCATTTTATTTCCTGTCGGCCATTTTTGCAATATGATCTCTGTGGATCCACATTGTGAGTCGTGACGTCCAGCGGTTGTCTGACATACTTGCTAAATTCCCAGCCCATCACCATTTGAGTTTACGGGTGGATTCAATGATATCTAGGACTCTTGTTTATTCACAAATATACTGCGTTGTCTTGAGATCTCTCCATGTTATGGGCACGTTGCATGGTCCTGAGTTTGGGGGTCAATCTTTTGATCATGTTCAATGTTTCATCTCCATTTGGTGGCTCTCAAAGAATCGAGCCACCGACCCCCACCAAATCTCTAGCTACGTAACTGAATGAAAGAAAGAAAAAACCGAAAAGAATTTGATGACGGGGAATACTTTCTTAGGCTGCTGTCGTCAAACTATTCTTCATCGCAAATAGTCTCGTCATTGTTAGTCTCAGTTCGTCTGTCATGCAAGGGACACTAACTGCTCTCACTTGGTGGTTTGTGGGTCTTTCGTCTTCAGAAAAAATCTAAACAATGCACAAACAACGATTCACCATTTATCACAAAAGTTAGTGCGTTCTGGTGGGCCGATACTAATTTTATTTTGTCGCTGACAAACAAAACGGGAAACAAATATGTATTTTGATACAATTGTTTTCAGTTTGCCTGCCTTTGATGTTCGTTTGCTTAAAAACAGTTTGTCATAAATCATTTTTATCTAACCGTATATACTTTGCTGATATGGAAGGAAAAAAAGGCTCTATTACCCAGCAGATTCAATTTTGGGGTGGGACATACTAATCTCACTATCTATCTATTTATATCTGTCTATCTATCTTCGAAGATGTTATCATCTGATTGTGTTTGTATTTATCCATCTCATTCTCTATCTATCTCCTTCTCTCCCTTCTCTGACTATCTCTATTTCAGTCTTTTCATATCTATCTATCTATCTATCTATCTATCTATCTATCTATCTATCTGTGTCAGTCTTCTCATATCTCTCTAAATATATGCGTTTTTTTCATTTCTATCTATCTATCTATCTATCTATCTATCTCATTTTTTCACATCGATCAGATATATCTACTGTGGTGAATTTGATGCTCACTAAGGGCCCAATATTTGTGCTAGTTTGAGTCAAGATTTTTAAATACCTTCGTATCCCCTGCCCCCACTCTCTCTCTGGCTCGATGACATATTTGGAACATGAACAGAACTGTCCGGAAAATGAACAAAAACCATTTTTCTCATTCACTTATTTTCAAGCCAGATCCGATACGAATCCATGTCATCTGAACACAAAGGAAGAATACTAACCATCGATTGCGACAAAAGCTCCGAGGTGTCATATACTGAGCTACACTAGAGAACTGGTTGATGAGACGAGTTTGTTAAATACCACTCTATGGTAGACGCCCAAAGATATTCACAAACCTCAATTCAGTCAAGCACAAGGTCGTTGGAGTAACACTCCGCGTGTTCCTCTGTCATTCATTTGAGATCATCATCATCATCATCATCAGCAGCAGCAGCAGCAGCAGCAACAATAAGAGATGTATTTCAATGTTTTCGCTTTTTGTTTCGATGTTGTTAACTGAAAACATAACGAAAGAAAATATGGCATTAATAATCCATTGTAATGAAAAAATCATTTGTGTCGGTTATAGGATTCCTATATATATATATATATATATATATATATATATATATATATATATATATATATATAAAAATATGTATATACATACACACACACACACAACATATATATACTGAGTTACTCTAGAGAACTGGTTGATTAGGCTAGTTTTGGCTAGTACATACATATATATATATATATATATATATATATATATATATATATATATATATATATGTATATATGTATATATATATATATATATATATATACATATATAAATATATATATATATATATATATATATATATATATATATATATATATATATATATATATATATATATATATATATATATACTAGCCAAATTACTCAACTCCAACAGGTAAAATGTCTGAGGAGTAAGAAACAGACTGAACCTTTCAGATTTGCAATAACCACCTGGCAACTAGTGTGAAAGAAAACTGGACCTAGTAGTAATATACTGGAAAAATACCAGGATCTGGCAAGGAGCCGAAGAACGTGTGGAAGATGAAAGTCAGGGAAGTGCCAATAATAATAGGTGCACTCAGAACCGTACCAAAGACACTGAAAGCGAGTTTGGAAAAACTATGGGTAAAAGGAAGGATTGTGATTGAGACTGTGCAGACCACAGCACTGCTTGGGACTGCTAGAATACTGAAGAAAGTGCTAGAAGTATAAGATCTACGACCCCAGGTGTTAGCAGTGGCCTAACAGAGGAAGAGGGAAAAAATGGTAATGGAGGTATAAACCACAACACTGCTGTCATAGGTGAGGGAGAGATGAGATGAGATGAGAGGAGGGCTGAAGACCTGAGGAGACATACTATCAATCAGCCTCCTGCGATAAACATCGGGCAACTGGTGTGTAATTGCATAATAATAATGATAATAATAATAATAATAATAATAATAAAAATAATAATAATAATAATAATAATAATAATAATAATAATAATAATAATAATAATAGTAATTATAACAACAACAACAATAATGATAATAATGATAATAATAATCCCGAAAATTTTTCATAGTATGTATCTTTATCATCATTCAAATTTAAATGTAACAACAACAATAACAGCAACAACAATAACAACAACAACAGCAGCAACAACAACGACAACAAACAATAAAGCGTGAATGGTGTGTTCTGCAATGAAAACTGAAGTAGAATTTGAATGTTTAAATTCTCTGCCGGTTTTCATCGCACCGTTCATTCTTTTTTTTTAGATTTGAATTTAAATGAGTGATGAAGATATACATAATATCGTAATATCTAAAATTATAGTATTGTTATATAATATCATGTGTTGGAAATTTGAAACACTCTCATTTTTCTTCTTCCTCTTGATGATGATAATAATAATAATAATAATAATAATAATAATAATAATGATAATAATAATAATAATAATAATGATAATAATAATAATAATAATAGCAACAACATATATTATTATTTTTAATTATTTATTATTTATATTGTATTTATAATAATGGCTTTGCTTGCAATAAAAATGACACCTAACACCTAACGTTAATTAAAATCAGACATTTTGTTCATTCTTAGTTTTTTTATTTAGTAGACTCGCCTTAAACGGGCTGATGCTGTAATTTGAAAGAAGAAAAAACAAAATGCGTCAGCTCTCTGCCCTTTTTCCCTGCATTACATACCAGAAAGCATGGGGCGTGGGCCTCTATAGTCAAACATTCCGCCTGTTTAAATTCTTTCCCTAAAGTCAAACATACGACCTCATAAAAAAAAAAGAAACGGGTTTTTATTTATTTCGACTGGAAATGGGAAGAAAGAATTGACGAGGAGTTTATTATAAGTGCATGCGTAACATGCTGGGTGTGGTTATTTATGAAGCTTAGCATAGTGTGGCACAAGGCCACGCGTTGAAGGTGCCCAATGAGGATCAAACTTACTGCAATAGTGAATTTGTTTGCAAGACTAGTTTGCTAACCATTGTACTACGGTTGGCACCGAAGTATTTTTTTATTAACCCATTTAATTGCAAATAACTCAAATTTCAGTTACTGTAGTTCTATGGCTAATTCAATGGAATTTCCGTTTTATTTTGATTGAGACCTACTCAGTTCTGTCTGTGAGGCAGTGCTATTATTTTGCAATGGATCACGAATTTATTTCTCAGCATGTAACGGGTCACACTCCACAGTTTTCTGACGACGCCTATAAAATGGCGAAATGCATAAAGTTTCATCTCAATAATGATAAGAATTTTAAGATGTAACATATTTTTCTCTATCTTTCATATCTCCCATCTCCATTTTCGTTTTATTGAGGTTGAATGACACTAAGGGTCAAGAACACTGAAATAATCTTTTC
>OY735230.1:9066585-9069085 GCA_963457665.1 Thysanoteuthis rhombus | reverse complement strand
AAAGACAAGGGGTATAACTTTTTTAATTGATTATCCTCAACAAGGCATGCTACCAAAAATATGTTGATCACGAGACGGCTTCTATCGAGGGACTAACTGGGACTGTCTTAAGTATTTATCTACTTATGTTTTACGGTTGGGAAAAATGAAAATGAAGAAATCAAGTTTAGAAAAGAATTCTAACACTGAATCAGAGTTGCCGATTATCATTAGATAAACAAGACATAAGTCATGTACCCCAAGCACATGGCTCCTGGGGCTATTGTTCATGTCACCGGTACCTAGGGCTGGCCACGGTACCCAACACTTCTGTCCCTGTGCCAGACAAAGCTTTGTAAGATATCTTATTGCATTTGTGGTTGTATATAGACGGGCGGCGACTTCTGACCCAACAACAGGAGGATAAATATTTTCCTTTTCTGCCAAACACATTTGGAAAAGGCGGGGCCGCAAAAAATTTGTCCCACTCCAGACCCTACAGTCCCTTCCCCTCACCGTAAATAGTACAGCATTCATTGTTATCCTTCTGCCCCCTTTTCACCTCCATTGGCATTTCTCCAGTTCTTCTCTGAAAATGAAGTCCGTCTCTAAACGAGTGTCAAATTGGTCTGGATGATTGCAAGTCAAAGCAACTGGTTATTGCTGGTGTAAAAACTCATTGTTTGTGTTGTACGTATATACATACGTTTCGTCCAATCGGTGGAATTGTCTAATAAGCAAAATTCACTCTATGTTTTTTTGTAAAAAAGAAATACGATTTCACTTTGATTACATAAAGTTTTGATCGTAAAAAATTGTTGTTTTATATTCTCGTTTTGTTTAAAAAAACCTTTGATCAAATTAAAACTACGAATTTATTTTTTGTAAAAGAAGTTTAAGACTACGAATTTACTTTTTTTTTTGTAAAAATGTTTTATTTCACAAACTTTTGATTGTAAAAGTACTTGTATTATATCCTTGTTTTGATTAAATAAACTTTTGATTAAATTAAAACAACATATTTATTTATTGCAAAACAAGTAATAACTTCGTCAATTAGACAATTTTGTCGATTCGGTGTAATATATACATCGTTGTTCTCCGCTTATACCCTTATCGTAGGTTCTACAGGATTAGGTATACACAGGAAATCGTTATGAAGACCCTTTTTCGGCCTGTTGAAGATTCGTTGTGCTTACGGCACCTGGTACTTCCTAATGGGTCACTCAACTCGTTACTGACCAGGCTCGATGTTGCTTAACCTCAGTGATCTTACAAGAACTGGTGTATCCAACGTGATCTGACCGTACCTGCAGCAGTGATGTACGCTCTATCATTCTGCCACAGTAATCGGTAGCAAAGGTGACAGTTGTGCTAGTTGTTGCTGGAGCACATGGATTGATCCTGAAATACCTAGTTGATTAACTGGAGGAATGGGGAATCGATGGTAGAATCGAGACCATCCAGAAGTCAGTGTACTGGAAATAGCTAGAATACTGGGGACAGTGCTGGGGTAACGTATTGATGTCAGTCGTTCTACAATGTAAACCAACACTTGTTGTGGAGGTTTAATGGATGTGGAAATAGTGGCTCACAGCATTGCTGTCAAATAATTCGCGAAACTCTCAAAACATAAAGACCTTGAAATAAAAATCAGTAGAATGTGGCAACCGTGGACCAAAATGACACAATTGTTGTTGGATACCTGGATTACGCATAAGAAGGACCAATGATGCCACCAGCATACCTGGAAAGCCCAGGATATATGAAATACAGAAAAATAGCCGTTATCTCCACTGCATACATTATTAGAAAATTCTTGTAAATGTGATTATATGTACTAAACCTTGCATACATCACTTTAAGTATATATGAAGTATGTTTTGGAAAATTTTGTATTGTATACATATATATATATATATATATATATATATATATATATATATATATATATGTGTGTGTGTGTGTGTGTGTGTGTGTGTGTGTGTGTGTGTGAGTGTGTATATGTATATATATAAAGGCCCTGTCCTCACCTTTTCTATTCTTTCTCTGAAGCCTGGACTGTCATCATTCACAGTGTTGCCAGGCTTAGGTCTCTGGTTGTGACCCAGCTGGTGACTTACATAAACTGAAATCAAAGCCAACAACAACAACAACAACAACAACAACAACAACAAACCTAACTCTAACAGCAACAACAACAACAAAAACAACAACATCATCATCATCACCATCATCATCATCATCATCATCATAATAATAATAATAATAATAATAATAATAATAATAATAATAATAATAATGATAATACATTTGAAAAAGGTGGAGTCGCAAAAACATTTGTCCAACTCTAAACTGTCCCTTCCCCTCGATTTAAGTACGGCATTTATCGTTGCCCGTCTGTCTCTCCCACTCCATTGGCATTTTCCCAGTTCTCCTGAAAATGAAGTCCATCTCTAAACGAGTGTCAAATTGGTCTGGTCAGACATTTTCTTTTTTACACATTCCATTTCCTAAATAA
>OY735230.1:9046585-9059085 GCA_963457665.1 Thysanoteuthis rhombus | reverse complement strand
AAGTATCAAGAGTTTCCATGACGTAATTTTTATTGTGATAGGAAGATAATTCAACCAATGAGATCATCCCATTTGAGCACAAGCAAATAAATGAACAGGAAAAATGCATATTTGCTCATTCTCTCTCTCTCTCTCTCTCTCTCTCTCTATATATATATATATATATATATATATATATATATATATATCATTCAGGGCTGAACACTCTTTAAGTGAGGTAACTCATCCATTGTAAGCTTATGCAATGCTCTTCCATAGGAATAGAGCACTCTGGTGGATGAGGAGTTTCTGCGTAAAAATGAATATATCACTTAAATTTAGCATTACTGACCACCCAGTTCCGTAGTCCAGAGGTAGGATATCTGGGTCCGATGTGAGGGTTTCTACCTCATGGTACTGGACGGGATAAAGTCTATGGCCACACTGAAGAAATGTGATACATCTGTGGATGACACAATATATATATATATATATATATATATATATATATATATATATATATATATATATATATATATATATATATATATATATGTTCTGAATAAAAATCATCAAGGTTGTTTTCGAACCATTTTTTTCCTTTCGTAATTTTCTGTATCTGCTTTTATATCAATTCGTCGATATCTGTTCTACCCACGATCTCTCTCACCCTTGCTCTCTCTCACCCTCTCTCTCTATCTCTCTCTCTCTCGCACCCTCTCTCTTTTTCTGCCACTTTGTTTACCTTTTGGTTTCTCTATTTGCTTTCTATCTTCCTTTTTCGCATTTCCTCTCTTCCTGTTTCCCTTTGCTCTTTTCTTCTTGGTCACGCTCTCTCTTTTTGCATTCTTTCTTTCCTCATTTCTTTTTTACTTTCTTTCTTTCTATTTCTATGGCTTCATTATTGAATTTTCTTTCCTCTTCTCTACCTTTCCCCCCTTTTCAATTTTCTTTCTTTCTCTCCTTCTCTTGTTTTCTGTCTCTCTTTAGCTTTTGCTCTCTTTTCATTTTTCTTTCTGTTTGGTTTCTTCGCTTTTTGGTTTTTCCCCGATTTTCTTTCTACCCTTCTCCGAGAGATTATTCGTTTGTTTCATGATTCTTCCTTTATATTTCATGAGTTTTTCCTTACTTTTTCCTTTGAATTTTCTATCTTTATTCCCATTCATTCACTCTTTCCCTCAATCCTTCTCTCTGCATCATTTTTCTGCTTAAAACTTTTTCCTTTCCACCCAATTTCCTTCATATCTTTGACAACTTCTTTCTATCTTCTCTCTCTCTCCCTCTCTCCCTCTCTCCCTCCCCCCCTCTGTCTCTGTCTCTGTCTCTGTCTCTCTCTCTCTCAACGTATACTTATTTCAATTTGCCCGACAACTTCACTTCGTTTCTCCACTTTCTTTCTCCCTTCCACATCCGCGGTACTTTACTTCCTCATTTTGCCCGGGGTTACCAAAGGCCACCGAGTAATCTATGCCCCACTTCAGAGTTCCTGTCAGCGACCCCAGCGAATTCATCGCCTCCTAACGGTCAAGTAATCTTCGTTATCGCCACGAGACAACCCAACGGTTGATCCGGGGGGCCCGATTTGATAATATTTTCATAATATTAGCACAAATGACAAAAAAGATCAAGCCAGATGGGTTGCATCAAAGATGCGGCTGATAACAACGAAGGCGAATTGCAAAAACAGGAACACGGAAAATGAAACAGGAAAAACGAAAAAGAGTGCTACTTAAGAGGATTTGAACAAACGGTAACTGAGCGTGCATGAGAACCCTGTTGGATGCTATATTTCAGGAAAAAATCGATAATTGAATTAAATTATTAAATGAATTAAACTGACTGTTATTTTTTTTTGTCCAGTGAAAATTCTGTTAGGAATCAATGAAGGAGTTGGAAAATATTAACTAACGTGGTCATTTGGAAGAGTTTTCAAACTAGTTAGGTAAATAGCCTTAAACTTTATCAATACACGAGAAGAACGCTGTCATAGACAAGAAACACAGTTTGTAGAGCCTGTTCAAATATTGATGGACATCACTACATTTATATGTTTCTTAGATATAGAATTGTAATTTGAATTGAGTTCGTTATACTTATATGAAATAGTTTTCTGGTTCATATATTTGTGCATATCCCAGTAATACAAATTAGTTACTTGTTTCATATTTACAATACTTCCCATAAGTATTTGAATGAGCAAGAACTCAGTATTTCTTGTCAATGATTGTATTTTTCTCGTATGTGTATTGATCTAGTTTAAAGCTTCAAGTGACTAGTTTGGCAAAAAGTCACATGAATAAAAGGAGAGAGAGCGAGAGTATGTGTTGAAGAAAAGCACAAAAAAAAAACGACATAATATTTTTCGCGACGTTTATGCCTGTCATTTTTAGCTGAAGATGATTAATAAGTTTTTATTTATTTATCTCTGTTTGTTTATATATTTATTCAATAATTTATTTATCATTTCCCTTCCCAGTTTTTTTTGTTTAAAAACTTTTCTTTTCAGCTTGGCAATAAAAAAAGATCAAAAACATTGTTGACAGTTAATGTTTTTCCGATTTTATTAAATTTCTTCCCAGTGACAGAATAACAGGGAGGTGGTTGGGTGAGTGTAGAGAATTGGGGACAGTGACAGAAAGGGAGAATAAGAACGATGAAAAAGAGGAAAAAAAAGAAGTTTTTGAAAAAAAGGGGGGGAGAGGAAGTTTATAAAAAAAGAAACAAAAAAGAAGGAAAAGAGAAAGGAAAAAAGGAGGGAGTCTAAATAAGGGATTGAACAAAAAGAAAAAGAAGAATACAATGAAGAAGAAGAAGAAGAAGAAGAAGAAGAAGAAGAAGAAGAAGAAGAAGAAGAAGAAGAAGAAGAAGAAGAAGAGGAGGAAGAAGAAGAAGGTTGGGGGTGAAATAAGGAATTGAATTATATGAAAAAAAGAGTTGTTGAAAATTCTCATGAGTTGTTGCCATTCAAAGGGTTAATGTTTGCTGAGCGTTGATAGAATGAGAGAACGCTGAAAGACTGGGTATGTATGTACGTGGGTATGTATGTACGTATGTATGTATGTATGTATGTATGTATGTATGTATGTATGTATGTATGTATGCGTGCATATGTGTATGTATGTATGTATGTATGTATGTATGTAAGTAGATACATGACTCCATTGCCTGAAGTATGAAAGAAGCGTTTATTGTATATAATAAAAATATTCATTTTTTTAAGCATAATTTCCTTCCTTGACAATACATTTAACTTGGTGGTTTACGTTAATCTCATCAATCGAACATTATACAATACACAATTTAGGTCGAAATTCAGTTAATAACTAATTCATTACGTTTTTCCTTCCCTTTCTATTTTTTTTTTGTTCTTTGAAACTTGCTATTGCTTGTTAGAAGCCGTCAACCAAAACTGTCATCAAAACTGTCAACGTAGGTTTCTTCAGTTTTTAAGCTGGTTTTGCTGGGTGTTTGTTAGGCCATATAAGTTTGTATCACGCACCCAGATCACAACCATGGAGCAAGAGGGCTAAAAAAATTAAGCATTTACTCCTTATGTCTACAGAAGGGTTGTTTTTTACAACCCCTTTTCATAGGTTTTTAGTAGAGAGTTCAATCAACGAAGTAAATTAATGATGAATTAATCCTTTTGTTTTGGCCCGCTTAGACAAGTTCAGGAAGTACTGGCTCCGCGACGCCCACGATAGAGAAGTGTGGCTAATTCTGTGGAAGGTCTATGTCTGATGATGATAATGATAATGATGATGATGATGATGATGATTTTGAATTCAGGCCTTCTAATGGTCATTGGCCAACAAAAAGCGAGAGAAGTAAATTATCCATCAAATCAGAACCTCAACACGGTATGTAGCTAAAGGACGTCGATTCTATGACGGTTTCTAATGAGTGACTGACCAGACCCGTCGTTCTTTCTTCTTTTTTTTTTTGTCTCCTCTCATTGTTTCTTTATTTGAATCCCCGTCATCGCTTGTTTATTTTAAATTTCCTTTCTGTTTTGTTTCCCCGAAATCCTTTGACGAAGGGTTAACCATTCTCTACGCCGTAGCGACAGGCCTTGATGGACAGATAGCCTTTTAGATAGAGTCTTCATCGGGATTTGCAGTAATTGACAAGTTTCGGCTTCATTAAAATCTATTTCCCTTCCTCACTTTATTTCAAACGGGCGTCAGGGTGTAAAGGCAGGATAGAGGAGACAGGCTGGAACCATGATGCTGGGGGGGGGTGAGATAAAAGGGTGTGGCAACGCCCATTGCTTGTCGCGGAAGAACTTAACCTCAGAATCCCCGATTCACTTCACCTTTCGACGCCTCATCAAAAAGATAACAATTGGTGGTGGTTGGATGGATAGGGTGAATGCTATTAATAAGAGGGTGATTGATTCGTTTAACATGGGGAGGGGGGACAGAGAGAAAGAGAGAGTGAGGAGAGGAGGGGGAGAGAGGGAAAGGAAACATCAATATCAATAGGAGAGAGAGAGAGAGAAGCAGGAAGAAAATTTTGAGTGCATTTCGAGAGAGGAGAGAAAGAGAGACAGAGACAGAGTGCATAAGTGAGTAAGGGGGGGGAAAGAGGGGAGAGAAAGAGGGGAAAGATGTAAGGAAAATATCTATAGAAAAGAGAGAGATGAGGCGGGAGGAAAACTTTAAGTGTTTTTTGAGAGTGGAGAGAGAGAGAGAGAGAGAAAGAGAGAGAGAGAGAGAGATGAAACATGACTATCAATAGTAGAGAGGTAAGAGGCAGGGAAAATTTTTGAGGGTATTTTGAGAGTGTTGAGAAAGAGAGAAAGAAACGAGGAAAAGATGTTGGAGAGAGAGGTGAGAGGAAAGAGGGATAATTGAGTGAGATAAGAGAGCGAAGGGATAACAAGAGGGAGAAAAGGCATCAGAGAAGTAACAGATAGCATGGAAACACAAAGAGAGAGAGAGAGACAGACAGACAGACAGAGAGAAAGGGGGAGAGAAAGAGGGGGAGAGAAAGAGGGGGAGAGAAAGAGGGGGAAATATAGAGGGTGTTAGAGAGCAGAGAGGAAGATACAGAGAGGAGAACAAACAAAGTATACAAGAGAGAGCAAGGTGGAAGATGGAGAGAAGGCGAGAGTGAGAGAAGAGAATATGAAAAAGATCAATATAAGAGAGGGGGAGTTTTGGAGAAATGACTAGCGGCATAGAGAGAAAAAGAGAGGTAGAGAGTGAGAAGTGGAGATTAAGAGAAAATAAGGAGAGCAAGGAAAAAGATAGAGAGTAAAGATTCAAGTGAATAACACGGACAATGGGGGGGGGGGTCGTGAAAGATGGTGAGAGAGGAGAGTGGAAGAGAGAAAGAGAAGAGGAACAAAGAGGAAACGAGACTGGAAAGAGAGAATACGAAAAATATAAGTACAAGAGAGAAAGTCAAAGAGAGACAAGACTGGTTGCTTCAGGGTCAAAATACATATTTTCCTTTAGCCGAAAAAATCTTTTAATTTGGCCTAAAGAAAAGGAATAGATGAAACAGTACCTAGATATTTTTCTAGATGGATGGAATGAAGATCTGGATAATTCTAGATATGATTTGAGACAATTCAGATGTCAACTGAAAAATAGCACCAGAAGCTTTCCATTCTCTCTTTCTTTATTTCTCTTTTTCTTTTTCTTTCTCCCCCAACCTTTTTCTTGCTCTCTCCCTCTCCCTCTTTTCCTTTTCTCTTCCCCTCTTTCTTCATTTCATCTTATTATCATTCATTCTTTCTTCGTTTCATTTCTCATACCCCATTTTTATTTTTTTCTTCCTTTCTTTCTTTCTCTCTTTCTTTCTCTCTTTCTTTACTTTTCCTAAATTTCTTTTACACCTTCTCTTCCTTTCGTTGATTGAAGTCGTAGGATTAGAATCGTATCTCTCTCTTCTCCATCTCTCTATCAATCTCTCTCTCTCTCTCTCTCTCTCTCTCTCTCTCTCTCCCTTCTTTCACCATCAATCATTTAAAACTTTTCACTGTTAGCTCAAAACTGAAAGTCGGAAATTGTCATTGTTGTTAGGCGAGGAAAATAAAGTCAAAACTCTGTAGAGGTTTGATGAAGAAAAGAGGGTGTTTGAAAGAGATTGAAAGTGTTAAAATAACCGACAGAAGGATATGGAGAGAGAGAGAGAGCAATTAATGATGGAAGAAACGTCAACGGTAATGGTTGGTTAGTCTAATTCCCGAACCATTGCTGTAAGATGAGGCACCCATTGATATTAAGTAAGCCTGAGTTAGTACAGCACCTGGCCACGTGCAGAGCACCAAGGAAGGATCGAACTCACAAATGTATCAACGGTTAGCCTCACCATCATTCCACGGTGAGGTACCAGCTCATAGATATGAATAAACTCAACTTAGGTTGGCAGAAGGGCACAAGCGTTGGACACATGATCCTGTTCGTCTTTTGTGATCAAAGATGACAATGGATTCAGTTCTGAATTGTGTAGCACCTCCAACACACTGAATAGTCTGAAACAATCATTTACTCGACTTGGATTAAAGAATTATCAGTCTCACTTCTCATCATTGGGTTCAGTGACAAGACATGGTAAGGACGTTTGGAGACACGCGGGTATGCAGTGGATGATCAGAGGTCTCTATATGTGACACTGTTTCTTGTGTTGATCGGTCGAACTCGCAACGGTAACAATGGTCTGTGGTGTTGCAAGAATGTCAGCCGCTGGACATCACGACACGCAACCTGGATCCCACAGATCTTGTGCAGAACAGTGGCCGACGAACTGACAAATTCAGGACGTGTAAGCCAGCGACGACCATGATAGAGAGATCTGGCAATTCTTGGGGAAGGTCCATGTCTAACGATGGAAAGGTGATGAGACCTGCTAGCTACCCATTGGCTAATGGCAAGATGCTCAATGACGTACGCAGGGTGTTTCAAAAAGAATTCAACAGCCTTTTCGACAACTTGTATTTAAACTAAACTATTATGAATAAAAAATAAACTATTTTTAAAGACAAATATTACAAAAAAGACAAAATTACAAAATTAAAGACAAAATTACAAAAAAAAATTAATAACACGTCATCATCATCATCATCAGTCCTTCAACATCCGTCGTCGGACATAGACCCTCCCCAGGATCCGCCTCATTTCTCTATCATGGGCGTCACGTACGTTTTAACAATAGATGTTGAAAGTGATTTGCTTTGAGCTGCACGCAAATATATACAATGTTCTTTTCATAAAAGTTTCATTACATTGGAAAACAACATCTGTGACACAAGGAATGGACGCTCGAATAAGGCTAGCACATGATGCAATAATTTCTGTTGTCTCTTAATCCAGTGTTGCCAGGGGACGAATATTGTTGCATGAAATATACGCGCACATATATTCTACTCTCTTACCCTGAGGGTTGTGGCATTTTTGAAGCAGCCTGTATATTATACGTCATGTACCCTGGAGAATCTACATCCCATGACATGTGTAAACGTCATGTACTGGTGGGGATGGGTAGGGTGGTCAGAGGAAAACCTGCTGTCAATTACTGGCAAAGTTGGGAGTGGAGATTTGAGTGAGCGAACGCAGAAATGTTTATGCCTTTGTTGGAAGGTCACAGATTGCAATGATGACATCACCTTATTTATTTTTGGCCCTGAAGATCACAGCCGGGGCAGTCCTAGGGTCCGCAGTGCCCAAGGGAGGCCAAACTTGGCAGCGCCCCCAAAGAATGTACAGTATTATCTTGTTTATTTATTTATTTATTTATTTATTCATTCATTTATTTCTATTTTACAGTGATGAAATAAATCATTGGAATAAAATGTTTATTTTTGTAAATCATTTCATCATAACAGAAAATATTTAAGTGTCGGATATTCCAGGAAAATCTGTCTTCGCGTCAGATAATTTTATATTTTGGCTGATTTTATCGTTGAATTTTCTAACTTTTCCATTAGCATTTTGAAAGTTTTATTTTTGCAGATACGTGAGAGGCGACCTCTTGCACGCAGCGCCCTAGGTGACAGACAATGTTGTCGGAACCTTAGACCGATTCTGATCAGATCGTATGTTGGTCTCCTTGACTTGGATTCAGTGAAACAATTCTATTCCCTTATAATTTATTTAATGTCTAAGATTAAAGAAAAAAGTGACATTTTGCTAATTTTTATTTTATTGCCTTCGTCTTCTACTTTTTCCCCTCCCACAACTTTATGGGCAGAGATATATGCATTCAGTCGTGTCCGTCGGTCTGTCCGCCCATACAATATCCCCAAAAGTTCATAATGAATTTCAGTCAAAATTTGCGAAAGGGTTGACAATAGCCGACGGGGGAAGTAATTCGACTTTCCTTCCCTAAGCTATTTATATAAACACACAGCACAATGTATCCAAAAGTTCTCAATGAATTTAAATCAAATTTTCTGGAAAAGGTAGACAATCGGCAGCAGAAGAACAGATTAAAATTTGGGGGCTGATCCAGGTATTTTTTTTTTTACCAACATCCCCACTGCGTTGTAACTATATATGATCTGATTTTCATTCAGGTTTCAGTGATAAGGAGGTTCACAGTGGTATGCACTCTTCGGCTGCCTCCCATGTATTTAAAGCATTTTCATTCAACGAAACAGAAATAGCTTATCACAAAATTTTCCTACGTACATACATATATACATGTACATTCTCTCTGATCTAAGGTTTATGTGCTGATACATACGTAAATAACCCCTCCATCTTTGCCAGATATTATACTAGTAGCAAATATATTGACAGTCAATTCAGTGAATAATCAACGCTTACGAGTCAGACCTAACAGCATATTGTGCCTCTTTAATATCAGTAATATTCATTCTCATTGTGTTTTCACTCCATGAGTACCCGGTTGATCTCACTGGAGCAAGCCACCCGAAAACTCTCCTCAGAAAACTCTCCTCAGTATTCTTCAGGTGACTTCACACAAGTAGTAATAATGCAACGAATACAACTAGAAATAAAATAATTGAGATAACGAAGCGTGTATCGACTCAGGATGTTGGGATGAAATGCAACAAAAAAACAAGATGGAGGAAAGATATTAATAAATTGATCGTAATAATGAAGAGTATATTGACTCAGAGTGTTAGGGGAGATAAACAACGAAAAATGGAGTAAATCCAGTAATAAATAAATAAATAAATAAATAAATAATAATAATAGTAATAATAATAATAATAATAATAATAATAATAATAATAATAATAATGATGATGATGATGATGATGATAATAACAATGATGATGATGATGATGATGAAAATAATATCAATAATGATGATCATAATAGAAATGCTGATTATAGTGATGATAATAATAATGATGATGATAGTAATAATGATTGTAAAAATCTAAAATAATAATGAATTTTCAACCGAGAGTTCCATGATTGAAACCAACTTCTTTTTAAAAATCAAGTCTATGTATATTAATACACAAACATCCACACAGATATACAGTCACACTAGTTAGGTATTTCCATCAATTTGTTGAGAGGTAAGTAAACACACACACACACACACACACACACACACACATACATGCACGTGCACAAATATATATATATATATATATATATATATATATATATGTAACGTCACATAAACACATATTCACCGAATGACCACATCTGGTGCCACAACTTTTCATCGAACATCGTCTCATACTACATACGCACATTCTATCGTGTGCACACAGGCCACATCTGCACGCACATACACTCACATGCAAACACAAATACTGCACGCGCATATATGTACGCGTGTTTTGCTTTCTCGATTAAAAGACGTTCGATAAAAAGTCATTCCATGAACACATAGGCACACACGTATACGCATATACAGGCGTGCGCGCATACACACACACATATATAAACACACACACAAATTAATACACACAAACGCATACACACATGTACACATTAACACACAAATACTCAACGTCAAATGTACACATAGTCACCCAATGGCCACATTTGCACCGCTATCTGTAAATTTAATGAAGCACTATTCTCTCTCCCCGATTAAATAAATTGCCCCTCCCCGCTAGACAGGCCAACTGTTACGTCATTTGGGCCAAAATAATTCCCATTCAAAAATGATGACTACTTCTGTGACCTCTGACCCCGGTGGGTGTTTTTGGTTTTCTTCATTCTGTCAGTTCCAAATTAACTGGGCCCTTCGAGGTTATCTCCATTTGTGACCATAATCGACGACATCAGACATCAACAAAAAAGAATTAAAACGAACGCCACCCGCCATTTTGTCAGCCATTTTATAACGACATTAATTTTCCCGCCTTCTAGCCTTTGTTTTCCCGCCCTTCTCTCCCAGCATTGTTAAAAAAGAAATAAATAAATCAAAGCGAAACATTGTTATTATAATGGCGGTCGTATCGCTACGTCAAACATCATTATAGATTAGTGTCTTGATCTTTCGTATCGCCTGTATATTTATTTGTTTATTGGTTGTTTTGAGGTGGGGAGTTATTGGCTCATTTTTCTTTCTTTCTTTCTTTCTTTCTTTTTTTCTTTCTTTCTTTCTTTCTTACGTCTGTTGTTTTTTCTTTCTTTCCTTCGTTTGTTCTTTTTCATTTTTTTCTTCCTTTATTTTTTTTGTCTACTGATTTCTGTCCATCTGTCTTCCTCTTTCTTTCATTCGTTGTTTTTTTTCCATTTCCTTTCTATCACCCTCTCTTCATCCCTTCCTTCCTTCCTTCCTTTCTCTTCATCGTTCTAACACCATAATTTCTTTGTCTCTATCTTCTTTCTTTATCTATTTATTTATCTAATTCTTTCTCTCTTTCTTTCTTTCTTTCTTTCTTCTTTTCAATTTTCCTTTCTTTTTTCTTTCAATTTTTTCTTTCTTTTTTTCTCTTCAATTATTTCCCCTCAAGCCGAGGATTAGCAGGAGAGGAGGTTTGTTTTTGTTGCTCTTTTGTCTTGCCCCCACTTCTCATGAACCCTTCCGTCCCTGGTTGCTCCACCCGTTTTTCCCTGGCCTTCAGTTACGCCCCTCCGCATTCTGCTATTTGGTGTTACAAAAAAGAGCATTAAGATGTCGATTATACTCATCAAATCCAATCATCTTCAAACGCATTCAATATGACGCATGCGTGTGCACCCTTTCACTGGATGTACTCGTGTAAAAGTCGGTTTTAAAAAACGAAAATGAATCGTCGATTACATAGATGCAGTTATTCTCCGCCATCTACGAATCGAGTGTTCCAATTAAAACATTTGGTAAATCGGGATGATGTAATCTGGAGAAGCTATTACAATAGATTCTCATTATCATGACGTACTCGGGGAGTGTCACTTTAACGAATTAGCTGCCAAAGGAGGTGGATTAAAAATACGGCATATAGATTGAATAATAAGGCAAGCAGATAAAAAAATTACAGAAATACCAACTTATTGATTTGCCCGAGAAAAAGTATGATCTCTGACAAAAGTCTTGTGAGAATATGAGAAAACGAACATATCGCTAAAACGCCTTTGTCGTTAGATAGTGTATCCAGAGATATTCAATTGAGACACTACCAAAATGCTCTTATTATAAAAGTAAATCTGAGTGATTTGTAACTGAATGATAATAGTGAGGGGTTTGCGTTCACATTGAACCTGATAATAATGATCTATTTACGTAAAACAATTCTCAGATTCAGTTTATCTGCATGTGACCACTAAGTACCCGAATCAGAGCATTGTATTGGATTCAGATGTCCCTAATATGCGCTCATCCCTATTTACATTGTAATGAATGTTTCGTCAAGGGGGATAACTATTGAATACCAATTAAAGAGGAGTCAACCTTTTGCAAATGCATAGAAATCCAGACTTTGGTCGCATTACATCGTGATTTCTTACAAAGGCTGACCCGACGGGTCACAAGGTTGTGTAGATGATTCTAACACTGAAAACAAGAAAGAGTAAATGACTTTTTTTTCATATTCTTTTTTCATTTTAAGAAATGCAAGAATGCGACTCAAGTGCCAAAAAAAAAAAAAAAAAAGAAATAAAAGATTAGTGCAGTTTATGGAGGAGGTAATGCGAATAATCGAATGTGTCAAAAGTGGTTTGCAAAGTTTGGTTCTGGAGATTTCTTGCTGAACGATCCTTTCAGGTTATGTAGACCAGTTGTGGTCGATAGCAATCAAATAGTAATATTATTTTCAGAAAACACAACGTCACATGAGACTGGAGATAGCCAACATACACTTAATATCCAAACCAAGTGTTAGAAATAATTTGCATCGGTTTAGTTATGTTAGTCGCTTTGATGTTTGGATTTGACATAAGTTATGTGACTCCCCCCCCCCAAAAAAAAACCCAAACCTACTGGGCTGTATTTAAACGTTACGAAAATGTCCTTTTAATTAACAAATTGTGTCGGTCGATAGATATTGGACTTTTTTTTGTTTACAACAACGCAGAACACAAGAGATCGTTGGGCATGAAAATGAACCACCACTAACCAAAGACCAGTCTTCATCCCGAAAAGTTGATGCTGAA
>OY735230.1:9001585-9041585 GCA_963457665.1 Thysanoteuthis rhombus | reverse complement strand
TTCCCCATAAAAGCAAAAAACAAGACAAAACAAACAAACAAACAAACAAACAAAAAAACACACAAAAAGAACAAAAAACATTTTCAGAAGGGGTCTCGGGGAGTATTGATACTTATTTCCAAGTCTGTAGAGAAAACGGTTTGGTCAGGAGGGCTGGAACAGGCAAACAAACACACAAAAAAACAAACATACACACACACACAAACATATATATATATATATATATATATATATATAGAGAGAGAGAGAGAGAGAGAGGGAGAGACAGAGGATAGAACCCTCTGCCATCTTTGAACATGCTTGTGCAGAAGAGTCCTTTATTTTAAATAGTGAGTGGGGGATATCTTTCGTCAGTAAAATCGCTATCTCCGTGTGGAAGAACCCATTGTTACATCCAGAGAAACAAATTCCAATTAGCGTCACTGTTTCATGACAAAGATAAGTACATGCCGAGACAAACACACATAGAGATATAACTTCGAGGAATATCTACATTGAATAAGTCACACACACAAACTGACCCTCTCTCTCTCCCTTTCTCATAAAACCGCCGTGTGTATCCTGTAATGGATTATCAGTTTGATAAAATATTCATGTTTAAATCGATGTACAAAATACATCCATTCCCCACCGTATAATTGGTCGAAGGGACTTGATCCAGTTAGGTCTTACAAGCTGACGAATGGCTGTTGCTCAAAGATAAATGATTTGATTATCAGGGACTTCATGCACGTCGAATTAAAGCCCTTTTGTTAACGAATAAAATCTATTTAACCATATCAATTATAGAGTAGATATTGATTATTCCTGAATCTTTTTATCTTTATAATTGAAAAAAAAAACGTTTCTATCTCATTCACGTGCTATGAAGAACAGAAAGAATAAAATCGTGTTTTTGTGGTACTTCAAATATAAAAAAAATCGATTAGATGTTTGGATATTTTCATAGGAACATTTAATCCTAAGGGCAGCGACACTAAACAAAGTGCAAAGCATCCAAGAATGAATATATATATATATATATATATATATATATATATATATATATATATTGAAAGAGACGAATAGACTGAGATTAAACGAGTAAACGAGATGAGAATTTGGGTTGAAAGTAGTTATTTGCCCTTTGCATGCATATATATATATATATATATATATATATATGTGCATGCAAAGGGCAAATAACTACCTTCAACCCAAATTCTCATCTCGTTTACTCGTTTAATCTCGGTCTATTCGTCTCTTTCAACGCAACAGTTATGCATTTGAGAAATGGACATATTTGGTCCGACAGAATGAATTATAAATTGCGTTATATTATACAGAAACTTATTTGAAATAATCTTCCGTCGTTACATGGTTAATATCTCACTCAATGTTGACAACATAAGTAGAATAAACATTTAAAGAAAATGGGTTTGCTAGAGGAAAAAACAATATATGTATATTGTTATTTGTTGTTTTTTTTAGGGTTGAGTTAACTGTGCATGAAGAGTGCTCGATATCGGGGAAATAGCATAGATAAATAAGTATACGTAGAAAATTCAATTTTTAGTCGTGACTTTATGTTTCGTGTCAACGTTGGATGGTCTGACAATTGCACCACTGGCATGAAACTCAGAGTCACCGCAAAGAACTGAATTCTCTCTCTCTCTCAATGTATATATATATATATATATATATATATATATATATATATATATATATAGAGAGAGAGAGAGAGAGAGAGAGAGAGAGAGAGAAAAGGAAAATGTCGAAAGACTTTTTAAGACTAACCTAATGTACCAACAGACTCACACGGCTAGCCGGAGTAAATCCCCCATTTTTTACCTAAACTCTACTATCAATCAAATTCTATATTAACCTTGCACAAAAACCACAGACATTTAATATCTTATAACCTCAGCTGCACTGATGACCAAAGCCCTACAGGTGATCTCCCCAGACACATATACCACCACTGAACATACCACACACATGATCTGTAGACATACTACTTCCCTACCCACCACAAAGTTACAGACCAACTATATAAACACTCGATTCCTTGTAGCACATTATTTCCTTGGCAATGCTTGATATGAGCAAAACATCGAATTAAAATAACCATGAATTCATACCAATAAATCAAAAAACTTAAATGATGCGTAGCATAAAATAACATTCATATACAAGGCATTTTGATAATAAAGCATAAAAAATAACAAACTGAGTGTATGACATAAGCTATATATTAGAATCATAGCTGAAAGGGAGGTGGTGTTTGATCAACACTGCTTGGGTGCCTTGTTTATGTAACTGTTTTGTTTTTAAACCCCCGAAACAGAAACATCTCTTTTCCGTGACCTGAGAAACGCAACTATTCAAACAAACCCTTTAAAAAAAAAATATCCAAAGTAACTGAATATCAAATAATCTCCCCCACATGCAGCTTTTCCTTACTTTTTACTTATATCTCATATACGATCTTTCTTGTGGCTACTTGTACCATCCTATATATATATATATATATATATATATATATATATATATATAAATATATATATATATATATATATATATATGTAGATCCAAGTACAAATCAATAATTCAATATACGATGTGTGATGGGTTGATTTCATTTGATTTGATTAGATATGGTGAACGATGGATTCGTTACACACACACGTTTATGTTTCTGCCTTTTTTGGCTTAGAGGCCCACATGGACAGAAACACGTTTGTGTTACGAATCTATTACTTCACCATATATATATATATATATATATATATATATATATATAAGAAGACAGTTCCCGTAGAAAATGATGGGATTCTCTTGGGTTATCTATGTATAGATTGATATTTCAGAATATTTCTATTCTTAAAGATCATTTAAAAATATATATATATTCTATCAGTGGGCTTGATTTTAAAAAAAGTGTTCCTTGAAAAAAAGATTTCCACCTACTCAATGTTTTAACTCAGTGGGTGCCTAACAGGAAGGAAAATTGAGGATATAGATCAAAGAAAGCCAATTGGAGTCATGATTATTACTTGTTTTTAACTTGGTGAAACGATCACCGAAAAATAATTAGGGATGGATTGAAAGCTTACTTAAGGCTACAATTACAGAAAAAATATTAATTCAATATTTAATTTCAGAAATTTAATATTTATATTTATTAAACCTGTCGAAAAAATTAGAAATAAGCAACTGAATACTGCTGCTTCTGGTGGTGCTGCTGCTGCCTTGACAATAAACATCTTTTTTTTTTTTTTTTTTTGAAGAAACCTAATTTTTAAGATCGTTTCAGAAATATCTTTTTTTCTAAAATCCTAATCTAGCCACAGATAACATGAAAATCTCTAATCTGACCGTGTGTACAGAAATGCAAACAAACAACTCGTGTCGATTAACTATAGACCCGCATGTCTTTTGTTTTTTCAACCCTGCCCCCATTAAGATCTTTAACTGGGACGCCTACCCACAGACACAATGCGTCAGTAGTCAGTCACATAGGTTTACTGTTCTTCTCTCTTTGAAACTGATGTCTACCAGCTCCATTGAGACTCGTGACGTGAACGGACAAATATACCGACATGCCAACAAATTTTGTAACACTGGTAAATGTAATTTTTGTGTGGATGTGAGATGACCCGACCGTTGGCAATTTGACAATCGATTTCTCACACACACGCTGGCAATAACTCTCTCACACACATGTATATATATTCTTTGTCTTCCTTCCACGAATTTATTCTTATTCCGATAAAACAAAAATATGAACGTGCTGGGCCTGACTTGCACATGATGTTAGGAAAAAATATTCATATCTCAGAAGCAAGTTGATGTACAAACGCACACCCTCACGCACTGACACAGGGGTACACACACACACATATATATATGCTTATGTATACATATATATATATATATATATATATATATATATATATATATATATATATATATGTATATATATATAAATATATGAAATATATACATAAATGCTCTCACAAAAAAATACAGAACGACACACACACTTATATGCACAAGCCCTACACGTATATTAGTATACAAACATAAACATGAAGTTATATATATATATATATATATATATATATACGTACTTGTGTATGTGTGTGTTTTACATGAACTTATATGTATATATAGGAAACATATACATATACGCTCTCACAAGCATATATGCAGAACGACGTATATACATACACACAACCCCACATGTATATAAGTATACACACATATATATATATATATGTGTGTGTGTGTGTGTGTGTGTGTGTATCACATGAACTTGTATGTATGTGTAGCAAACATATACATATACACTCACTCAAGCATATATGCAGAATGACACATATGTATATATACATACAACCCCCATACGTATATAAGCATACACACATAAAGATGAACTTATATATATATATATATATATATATATATATATATATATATCGCTAACGCATAAACATGTCCGCACAGACCTGAATACACACGCATACACACACATATACGCACTCAGCAAGGAGCGTACCATACTAAACTGGTGCATCCTGTTAGGTAGCATACGCAGACACAAATAAACAAACACCAACACACGCACATACACACACATACATTCACATACACCAACACAAACACGCATCCAATCACACGGATACAAGCACATGCCCACCTACATAAACAAATATATAAATACACTCACACACATAAAAATGCACGCATGCATACACACATAAACAAACGTATCAAAACTCTCACATTAATGCACATATGCATAAACACATGTATAAACACATAAAAAGTATATATATATATATATATATATATATATTAATGTATGTAGGAAAACCTAAAAATAAATGAAGAAGAAGCAAAGAAAAGAAATATATACACCCACATAAACAAACATATAAATACACACACACACATAAAAACGCACGCACGCACTCATGAACAAACGTATCAAAACTCACACATTGATACTAATACGCATATGCACATATAGAAACTCATAAAAGTATATATATATATATATATATATATATATATATATATATATATGTATAAAAGTAGGAAAACCTCAAAATAAATCAAGAAGAAGCAAAGAAAAGAGAAAAACAAAACAATACAAAACAACCTTGCCGTGTCCTCGGGTCTTTTGTCTCCGATTACAGACACATTATTTGATAGGCTTAGGGTGGGGTGTGGGGATAGATAAGTCAAATGGCAGAAACCATGAAAAATGAGGTTGAAAAGACAAAATGATATTTACCTCTTCACAGTCGTTCAGGTTGAATGCAGCCAATAGTTTGTCTTCCTTCTTTTTTGTTTTTTGGCAAGAGGATTTGTTGCTGTTTTTGTTAGTCTTTATTTGGCTTTTTCATCCTTGTTGCATGCAACACACCCACACAGAAAAACCAATATATATATATATATATATATATATATATATCAAGAATACAATATAATATAATTGTAATATCTGATTTGTGATGGGTTTAGTTCATTAAGTGCTCCATACATTCAACATTGAGTGGATTTAGAGTAGAGCCGAAAATATGATGACGTAAGGATTCGCTACACGAACACGTTTATTTTTCGGCTCAGTTTGGGCTTCTTCAGATTCGTCTAAAGAAGCCCAAACAGAGCAGAAACATAAACATGTTTGTGTAGCGAATCCTAACTTCATCTTATGTATGTATATATATATATATTGGGTGAGTGATTTATTAACCATGCAATGACGGGAGATAATTTCAAATGCGTTTTTAGATAATATAAGACAATTTATGTATGTATATGTGTGTCTGTGTGAACATTTGGGAATGAGACAGACTCAGGTGTAAAAGTATATTGATGATTTATTTATCAATTAATTAATTCATAAATTAATCAATTGACATGCGATACATATTTCAGGAGGGGTTCACATCTTCAGTAGCATGTGCGTACCTTTCAATGCTTAAAAGCTTTCCGTAGAAAATAAATTTAGTACCAGATATCTCACTTTGGAATCTGAAATGAAAAATCTATATAAGTCTATAGCCACACTGCAGAGATGTAATATATCGAAACAGCTGTCTGTGGATCACACAATATATATATATATATATATATATATATATAATGTGTACTTTAGGGAGTGAGACAGACTCGGGAGTGAAGTTTTTGATGGTAAGGTTTATTAATCCTTATAAGTCAATAGTCCATACATGTTTCGGGATTCTTCCCATCATCAGTGGTGTGTGTTGTGTGAGTGTGAATTAAAATGTACCATGTGGAACCAGAGTCCACTGCCAGGGGCTATGCATTGTGGGTAAGTTTTGTTGTCAGGGCTACTAGAGGCCTCCTGCTGAATGTAAGAATATATATATATATATATATATATATATATATATATACATATATATATGTATATATATATATATATATATATATGTATAAATTCCTGTCTTCAGTTATATGTTGAGGTTACCTTTGTCCAGCTAATCAACATTAAACGAGCAAACAAATTGTGTACGTAAGGCAACATCTGATGTCACCATGGTTAATAATGAATCGTCCTTGTCTGGATGTTTCGTCGGATAATGTTTCGTCAACACAGTCAGCCTTGACTCTTAAACAGTCCCATTCGACCAAATAATAAATAGAAATTGTTTTTTCATTTCTCACGACGGAATCCTGGTGTTTTTTCTTTCTGGCAGAGCCAATAAAAATCTCAAGAACGGAATGTTCAAAATTTCATTGAATATGTTTTTAAAATCGGTTGTGGATGTCTGCTGGATAATTTGGGATTATTTTCAAAATTGAATTTCAAAATATTTGTTCAAATCTTCAGCTCTTCCGATGTTGTTTAAAATATAAAATGAAATAGTTTTTGAAAATTTCCTTTTTTTTTTTTTATATTTCAAAAAAGCGTAAAATTCACTTCTAATCAAGTTTATTGTTCATTTAATTTTTTTGCAACATGAAATATTTGTATTTGAGACAATAAAGATCCACGTTCATAATTGAAAAACCCAAAAATGAAAATATCCTTCGGACAAAAGAGAGTTTTCGACGAAACAGCAGTCGGCGAAACGCCAAGTTGACGAAACATCATTTCAACAGGATTTTCGACGAAACGTCAAAATGACGAAGCGTCTGTCGGTTGACTGTGTCGGCGGAACGTTATTCGATGATAAGTCAGATCTCATTTTCTTCCGCACTCGATTCTGTATCTGATGTCTGGGGATCCATCAGCTGTCTGCATTTCTTGCAACATAACCAGTCCATTGCCATTTGAGTTTCTTAATGGTTTCTAGGATGACTCGGGCTGTTTTTTCCCTGGGAAATAAATAGTTTTACTGTTTGTTCGCACGAACTATAAATAATCAGATTGAACTATGCAGAAGTTAATCAATTCACCAAAATAATTCAACTGAAAAAAAAATTACTTGAATAAATTGTTTTGATTCCACAGTTTGTTTTTATTGATACACTCAGTTATCTTACGCTGAGTTCTCTCTGCGTCAAGTAGCCGTGCACGGAGAAGTCGGTGTCAAGTAGACGTGCGCAGAGATGTCGGGTTGCAGCTGTGAAAACAGTATCGGACAGAAAACATTTTTTTGCTTTTCATCCCCAGAGAAAGGGGACAATGAAAGAGACTCCATTTTCCTTTTAGATATTACATATTGAACGTTACACCTGGAGAAGGCCGTAGAATGAATCGTCTGAAACGTCGTGTCGACATCAAAGATGGGAAAAAGCGATCGGATTATCCGATACCCCCCCCCCCAAAGCAAAACAAACAAAACAAACTTTCGGAATGTTAATGACTCTTTTCAAGATTTTAGACAATAATGGATTTTATATTTCTTTACAGACTTTGAAACAGGGATTTTCAGACAAGGGTACACATACCCCTTGAGATACATAAGAGAAATTACGGGTTGATGTCAGTTTTGAAGAAAAAAACAAAACCAAAAAAAGGGAGTTTTGAAGTAATCATAATCAAGTAAATGCAACCTGTGTGTCTTGTAAACCTGACATACAATTGACAATTCAGCGTAAATCAAAAAGGATCATTCCATAAAATCAAGCATTCGATTTGCACGCATACATCTACGTTCGTTCGACTTTTCCTCCTGTACTTTTGACGAGCTTTAAAAAAAAAAAAATATATATCTAGTGCAATACTGTCAATTGAGAATTATGCACCGGTCTGTCTCTCTAAAACAGTGTCCAGAATTAAGTTACTTGTTGGAAAGAGCCAAGCTCATCCGTCTCATAACAAACATAGCATTAATTGAAGCAAGACTGGCTACTGCTGGTTCTAATTCCATCCCAACTCCTATTCCGAATGAAGATGATAGATTTTCGTTGACATCTACGACTTGTCAATGTAGCTCAGTCAGTTAGACAGCCTCCTGTTGGTCATGAGGCAAGATCCAGCCACTAAAGGGGGTCGTGGTGCAAAAATAGTCAAGGACCAACATTTCAAAGATACATGTTAACCTCCCTCTCAAATCAAAATAAGACAGAATTTTCTTTTCTAAAAATCTTTTTCAGCCGTAACTGTAAAAAAATATCTCCGAAAAAAAAAATAATGTTTCGTTTTTTTTTTTCAACAGAAAATAGCAATGAGTCATTAACTTACGCGTGAGAATTAACAATTGTGAAGAATACTAATAATTTACTTGATTTTCTCCCGAGACAATCCGTCCAAAAGCGACCTGAGGGAGTGAATTCATCAGTTTTTTTTTTGTGTGTACGTCACCGTGTCACTGTTATTCGTGCATGGCGTCACTACGGTTAGGCCTGGTCATTATCATCATTATCTGCCATTGTTATACAATACGAAAACAAAGTCTACTAGCAATAATTTGACAATTACTAACAATTAATAGATACCTATAGCCTTCTCTTACTTATCTATACATTTTGAATCATGTTCTTCATTAAGGATTTGGCAATACTACCGGACAGGACTAAACGGTACGCTAGGAGTTTTGGGAACCCATGCCTAGAAATACTGGATTTGCCTGAACATTTATATCATGTAACACGCACATAAAGGGTATGGAACACCATAAGCTATGTATAATTCTATAACTCCAAGAAGGATATATATTTTGCTTATTTTATTACTGCTGCTGATGTTATTGGTCACGTTGGAGAGTAACGATCATATAAATACTAAAAACCGTGGGGCTCAAGGTGTGCTCTTTCGCGAAAGATATATATATATATATATATATATATATATATATATATATATATATATATATATATATATATGCTCTTTCGTGTGCCTGACAACCATACCAGTGGGCAATAACTCATATCACTGACTAAACAATGGCTTCCTACATGTTACGGGTGAGCGCTACCATTGTCACACTACAGTAACCCATACCGGCCCTTCTCTTTGTCCCCTTCGCCAGCACCACCAACCTACTGGCCCCTAACAGCCCCAGCAGCAACCGAAACCCTCCCTGCTTTCTCAACCAACCCTTCCTCTCTATGCTGACGGAAAAAAAGGGACCCATAAATTCGCGTTATTGCCTCTTGGGGTAAAAAAAAGGAAAAGAAAAGACGACACGAATTCAAATCTCGGCGTAAACTAGGTATACAAATGAATAATTTGAAAAAAAGACATGGATGAGGAATGGAGAGGGGGCGGGGAGAAGCATGACTGAATCTTTAGCCCCGAATTCTTGTTTGGTTCGGACGTTTAAGCGTTACGCCTCCTTGACAACTTAAGCAGAGGAGCAAAATAGATTTATGGGACGTCAAGAGTTGGTAGGCGTTCCAGGCACCCGAATCTAACATGTACTATAACGCAATCAATGATCAAACACTAAACAGAAGGACTGCTATATTTTGTCCGGAAAACTTCCAATAGTTGCTGACCACTGATAACCCCTTTCTTCCTGATATACATATTCAACAACCGTAGCCATCAAAGATTGCGAACGATTCAATCCCTTTTTATGTTCACATGTGCATGCGTTTTTTGTGTTTTTATGTGTTTGTTAGCCCATTTGATGTTTTAGCACTCCTGGTCGTACTGTTTTGTCTGCGGACTTGAGAATTGGTATCATTACACTATCAGACCCCTTCTAAAAACATTCTTTTGATTTCTGGAGAAGAAGCCTTTTTAGCCCTTTAGAGACCTTATTCTCAGGGGTTCATTATTAACATCTAGATTCTCCAGAATACTAGTGTTTGTTTACTCCGTTTTGGATGTTTTCCAGTAAAAAAAGTCAGTGATGTCATAAATAGAATTTATTCTGACCATATTTATTCTAGGATTGATCAATTACTGACCGTGATGGCGAGTTTACATTGCATCAACATTTATTGACTTACCTACGAACAAAACACGACCAAACATGAACTGATAGGTGGTTTGTATGCAACCTTTTGTTTTTATAATCACTATATGTGGCAGTGTGGGAAAGGTAGTAATGAATTGCTATCGACATGAACTGTATACCACTTGTTTCCGTGGGAAAAAAAACAAAACAAACTCTATTTGATTGATACGATAACGAAGAAAAAAATTGAAAAAATTTGGTTACTTGAAGTACAACATCTGTCTTCCACCATGTGCCACTCACAATGTCTTTGATTTGACTCAGCTAATCTAGCACTACTGACGTCACTCAATTGCCAACCATTTATACACGCATTTACATAGTACGTTTAATAGATCTATCCTGTCATTGATTCCTGACCACGGACGACCTCTTTCTTCCTTATTTAACACGTGTTTCGATTGCAAAATCATTAACAATGCATTTACGTCTATCCATATAAAAGCCGCATATGCAAATTTCTACTCTGTTTGTTTGTGCATTGTTCTCATTGGTTGATTAGAATTCCTATCATGGCATAACAATGAAGATTACGTCTTAGAAACCCTTCGAGACTTTATTATCGATCACATTTTAAAACAGCTTGAGTTGAGCTGAGACTTATAAAAATAAACTCTTGAAATTATGACACTTGAATTATTAAAAATAAATTACCTGATAAAATGTCTTTGGGGCTCCTTAGTGCCGATCCATACATAAATAACCTTGACATTTTTATTACATATATTCTTGTGCATATCATAATCCTAAAGAATCAGTAAAACTTGCATCGGGCTTTTCATTATGTAATAATAATAATAATAATAATAATAATAATAATAATAATAATAATAATAATAATAATAATAATAATGAGCGCACTGGGAACTGTCCCCAAAACGCTGAGGGTGAGACTGGAGGAGATCGGGATTGGGGGAAGGATAGAGACCGTACAGACCACAGTACTACTGGGAACTGCACGGATACTGAGGAAGGTGCTGGAGATATAAGTACTGCAACGAATTGTAGCTCTGTCACGATATGCGAAAGAGAGAGGAGACGTTAGCTGAAAACCTGAGGAGATTTATTGTCACTCAGCCTTCAGCAATAACCACTGGACAACCGGTGTGAAACTGTAACTCGTAGAATTACTGCGACCTACAAGTACTAGGAGAGGAGGGCTGGAGACTTGAGGAGACTTGCTGTCACTCACACTCCAGCGGTTACCACCAGGCAACTGGTGTGAGATTCCAAATAATAATAATTATAATAATAATTACTATATCCACAGACAGCTGATTCGTTGTATTGCAACTCTTCAGTCTGGCTATGGACTATCCAATATCTCATCCAGTACCGAGAGGTAGGATCGAAACACTCGCTTCATATCCAGAGGGTGGCAATCCCACCCTGCCCAACGCAGAATTAGACTGTCAGTTGGACCGAATTTCGGGTGATATATTTACTTATGCACAATTCCCTATCCACCAGAGTGCCCCAATCTTATCCATTTCAGCTGAAGTTAGTCTGGTACAAGGCCAAATGGTTACAGGTAAGATTATGTTACACTCATCTTTGCTTTTTATTTCTTATCGCAACGGATCGACCGGTGTACTCTCCCGTGTCGAGTTCTTTCTAGCTTTTCGATTTTTCGTTCCTTCTTCCGTTTGTCATCAGTTTTTATTCTTCCGTCGGACATTGAGATCCGACCACTGTCTTCAACTCTTTCCTTCCTTCCTTCCTTCCTTTCTTCTTTTCTTCCCTCCTTCCTTCTTCCCTGCCTTCCATCCTTTCTTCTTTCCTTCCTTCTTTTATTCTTTCCTTCCTTCTTTTCTACTTTCTTTCCCGTCTTCCTTCTTTCCTACCTTTCTTCCTTCTTTCCTACCTTCCTTTCTTCTTTTCTACCTTCCTTTCTTCTTTCTTACCTTCCTTTGTTCTTTCTTACCTTCGTCTCTTCTGACTGTTTTTCCTTCGTTCTCTCTTTCTTTCCCATCGTTCCTTATTTCATGTCCTCGTTTTTACATTCCTTCCTCCGCTATCTCGTATTTCTCCCCTCTCCGTTTCCCTTTCTATCACTCTCTCCTATCTTACTCCCTTCTTTTCCCCTCCCTTGGATTCTTCTTCTTCTTCTTCTTCTTCTTCTTCTTCTTCTTCTTCTTCTTCTTCTTCTTGCTCCCTTCCATTCTCATCTCTTTTTTTGCTTCATTACAATCCTCCCTCTCCCTTCCCTGAGATGAAAACTCATTCACTCAACCACTCTTTCTCTTCCCCTTCTCTCTCTCTCTTTCTCTTCCTTCCATCTTCTCTTTTTTTCTTCCTTCATTCCTTTTCTCCTTTCCTCTTTCTATCATCCTATCTTTCTCCCTTCTTTGGCCTCCCTTGCTTCAACCTTCTCTCCAACCAATCATTTTTTTTTACCTCATTACAATCCTTCGTTTCTCGCCCCCCTAAGACCCAAGATGAAAAAATCGTAATTTTTCTTTTTTTTTTCTTTTCGCGAATTTCAATCCTGGGAAAGCCTGCTGTTTATTTAACAAATTAAAACCAGTTTAAAATCTTCGTTTCTCCAAGATGAAAAGCGTCGCAATTATTTTACCAAATTTGATTTGCAATCGGAGATTTTTGTTTGTCTCCTGACCTCTGCCCTTTCGTATTTTCTTTTCCTCGTTTGGTTGGACACAGAAAATGTTCCTTTTGAAGAGCGCGATTCAGCTTTCTTATTTGGTTAAATTAGATTTGAAAACCGCATTTCTCGTCTTCTTTTGCTTTTACTTGTGGTTTCTTTAAAGTTATTTTATCCTAATTTTTTTGTTGAATTGGGGAGTGCAGAGTGGCCGTACGGTTGAGAGGGCAGTGAACGGAATCGACGAGCTGTGTAAGTCTCAGTTCACTTCACATCATTGCCCTTGGGAAAGGTATGAATATGGGTGGATAGGGCTCTCTAACCATGGTTGGCAAACCATCTAAGAGACGGGCAAACAGGGGGCCTGGGAACTAGGCAGACAGCGGGTGATGAAAATCTGGCCAATAATAATTTGTAATTTCAATAGAATTAAATGTTTTTTTCTCATTGATAATATGTTGAAGGGTCTTTCTGAAAAAAAAATATAAATGGACTTTAGAGGAGTTTAAAAAACATTCTAGCAATAAACTTGACTAGAAATGTAAAATTTAGCTGATTTCAGCTCTTTTCAGCTATCACAATAAAAATATAAAAAATATATAAAAAAAGCCACCCCCTTCCATGCACCAAATTGTTTCTTATGACCCAATAGACAACTCAAGTAGTTTAATTCTAATACTGAGTTCAAGGGGATCAAAAGTAAAAGGAAGGTTTTAGTCCGTAATTTTTTACTACTTAAATAGTTAACCTGGCGTAAACAGGTACTTCATCTACTTAAACATACATAATAGTCATTTTCTGTCGGTGACTCTTACATTAATTCCTTTTTTTTCTGATTTTGAATACTTTCTATTGCGAAAATCTTTACCCGTTGGTATGCATTGTGTATATAATAACCGTGTTCTCTCAGTAACGCCTACCACTATTCATAACAACATACACTCCCCTTTTATCGTAATGATTATGATAATATTAATGAATATCTAATGACTAGCATCATCATTATCATCATCATCAGTCTTTTAACGTCTGTCGTAGGACGTAGACCTTCCCAAGGATTCGCCACTATTCTCCATCATGGACGTTGCGGAGCCAGTATTTCTTGAATTTGTCTAGTTCATCTCTCAATCTTGTATTTTGTCGGCCTCAGTTTCGCATTCGATCTCTGGGGATCCATGTTGTGAAACGTGATGTCCATTGGTTGTCTTTCATTCTTGCAACATGGCCTGCCCGTTGCCATTTGAGTTTTTAGATAGTTTCTATGATGTCTCGTACTCCCGTTTTCTTCCTTATATACTGTGCTGTCTTGTGATCTCTCCATGTGAGGTTGAGCATGATTCTCTCTTGCGTGCATTGCATACTTCTCAGTTTGCATGTCTGTCTCTTGGTTAGGTTCCATCTTTCAGCTCCATAAGTGAATATCGGGGGAATGCATTGGTTGTATACTCTTCTTTTTAGTATCATTGGGATCATCTGGTTTTTTAAAGTTGAGCTCGCTCTGCCGAATGTTGTATTCTCTTCTTTTAGATTCTTTATGATTATTGGGATCGACTTGTTCTTCAAGGTTGAGTTTGCTCTACCGAAGGCTTGCCATCCCAGGGTGATTCTTTGCTTGATTTCCTCCTTTTTTGAGGATCTCATGGAGATTCATTGTCCTAGGTAGATTTAGTGGTCTACCTTGCCGAGTTTTGACAGTTATGTTCTCATTCTCGATGTGATTGTTGCACATGATTTTTGTTTTACTGAAGTTCATGTTTAGGCCGACTTTTTTTCTTTCTTTGTTTAGTTCATCTACCATTAGTTGGAGGTCGTGTAGGTTCTCTGCAAAAAGGATGAAGTAGTCTGCAAATCTAAGGTTGCTCAGCTGTCTATTTTGATTTCTCTATTTTCCAAATCCAGGTTTCGGAAGATCATCCGGAGACAGTCTGTAAAGAGTTTGGGTGAGCTGGTATCACCTGGTCTAACTTCTTTTTGGAGCTGGAACGGTTCAGGGTCCTTATGTAGCCTGATGAAGGAGTTGCTGTTATTGTATATATGTTACAGTGCTTTGACTTATACAGGGTCTACACCTTGTAGGGTGATAGCCTTCATGACCATGGGATAGTAATTATTTATATATGGATCGGCACTCAAGTCTCCACTCAGCTCAAGCTGTTTAAAAGGATAATCGGACAAAAAGTCGTAAAACAAAATGTTTTATAAGAAAAGTTACCACTAATGACGTACGGTATGAAAAAGTCAAAGGAAGAAACTTGATTTATTAAAAAATATAACTTATAACAAAATGAACTCACGCACTCTTTTGATCTTTAATATCAGTTTAAGATGATCAGCGTCTATGTGACGTAACAACCTATCTCTTTTAAAAACCTTTCAATAGCTTTCTTTAGCTCCGTTAGTCTATTTATCATAGACCAATCCGTTAAAAGTTTTAGGTTATATCATGACAGGAAACCATAGACAATAATGCAATTAAACATTCTGATTTTATGTATGGCTTTTATTTCAACAACAACAACAACCACAACAACAACAACAATAATAATAATAATAATAATAATAATAATAATAATAATAATAATAATAATAACAATAACAATAATAATACAAAACATTGTCATAGCAATAATGATAATGTCCGTCGTAATCAACATCACTTATTATAGTTACCTTTTCCAACGAAGTTAGATGATATATATATATATATATATATATATATATATATATATATATATATATATATATATATATATATATATTTATATATATATTTTTTTTTTTTGTCTGCCTGTCTGTCCGTCTATTTGTTCACATGATATCTCAAAATGTTCTCCATGGATTTCAATGAAATATTGTGGGAAAAGTGATTAAATTTTGGGGTTGATCCAGGACTCTATTCCTCTCCAGTAACATCGTATCTCGAAAAAATTCCCAAATTTGAATTTCAATATCCTTTTGTGGAAGAGAGGACCTTGGGCAAGATTTTCATCCAGTTTTTTTTTTTTTTTTTTGTGACGACACAGTGCCAGAGGTTAACATTCTCGGTGTGTTTTCCAGTCTCTATTGCTAAGCTTTTTTCCCCTCCTGATCTTTGAAAAATCAACTGTGATTTATTCGAATAATAATCTTTCAATTTAGATACGACATTCTCGCTTTCTCTCCCCTTTCTGTTCTCCACACACAGGCTCACGCATGCGCACTAACGTATGCACTTTGATGAATGCAACGCTTCCAGAACGACATTCCTCGTTTGCCTTCCCGACCCATCGAGTCCTCTTTCACTCCTTTGAGTGTCCGTTGTAATCATTTGTATAAATCTTTGTTAATTTTCCCTTCCGTCCATTGTTTTCTTGTTTTGTAGTCAATATAAATTATTATCCCTTCGAAAGATTCTTATCATTTTGATTACACCCGTGTTCAAACCCTCCACCTCCATCTTCTTTTAATTGCTTTTTTTTTATCAATCGACATTGTTTGTTTGCTCGCTCCCTTCCTCCTTTCTTACCTCCTTCCCTCATTCCTTCTTTCCTTTTTCCTCTTTTCTTTCCATCCTCTCTTCTTTCCTTCTTTTTTTCTTACTTTCTTTCCCCCTTACTTAAGGTCTCTGTTATTTCCCCCCTTTCTCTTCCTTACACCCTTTTAATCTTTAACTCCTTCCTTTCTCTCAATTTCCATCCATTTCTCCTCCCTTCTCTATCATTTTTTTCTCTTTCTTTCCTTCCCTTCTTCCCTTCCTTCCTCCTGTTCAATTTCATCATTTTTATCCCCCTTTCTCTCAATTATTTTATCATTGATATTTACCAAGCTTGATTTATCCCGGAACAATATCAGATAGGATGAGAAAAAAAAAGTAAGAAAAAAAAAGTAACAAAATGATGTAACGCCAGTTTTCCAAAAAGAGAAGACCTACATGCTGAGAAGATCAGCATTCGAAAAGCAAACTTTTGTGCGAGCTTGAACACCGACCTCATGCACTGGTGGAAAAGGAGACGTCGCAATTTCAACCACGAAGCGAACCTGATATTTACTAAGCTCAGCTTAGTGCGACATAGTATCAAGACTAAGAAGTGCCTGGTGAGTATCAAACTCACTGCAATGGTCTGTAAAACTAACTAGCTAATTATGGCTCAACAGCTAGGATCTGATGTTGATATTTGTTACGCTTTATTTGGTACGTCTCAGGACCATAAGTGTGGAGCAACCAGTGGGATCGAACTCACTACGGTAACTGGTCTGCGAGACTAGCTCGTTTACCAGTGCTTACAACGTAGTCCCAACATTGATTTGATTTCCACTTTTAATTCAATATCTGCAGGAGTGCACCTTGTGAGTGTATGTGTGTGTGTTCATATATATATATATATATATATATATATATATATATATATATATATATATATATATATATATATATATATATATATATATATATATATATATATATACATATATATACATTCTAGAAAGCTTTAGAGCTTCAACCACTAAATATATACTTATGATAATAATATATATATATAAAATTATGTCATTTCAGTCGATTATTTCCCAGTATTTGTTATTGTAACTTATGTAATTTACTTCAGCGCTTTTCAAAACATTCTACACAGAATTCGAGATAGCTTTTGTCAGACTTCATTTAGTTATTTTGTATAGGGTGTTATCATGATGTATTTTATATAGATTTCATGAAGGCATAAAAATATTTGGCCTTCGATCGCTATGGTGCTTGAAACAGATCAGAAAAAAAGTGAATATCCATCTACTTACGCTATGAAAAAAAAAGTATTGAACACTATAGATGGAGCAACCGTAAACACATATGCACACATAAAAGAAAACTTGGTTCGCAGGCAGTCTGTGATTAAAAACAATTAATATAACTGTTTCATTTTTAAATCCTCGAAACGGTTACACGTGATGATAACGACAAGAAAAATCCCTACAAGGTACGATTATATCAAATTCTGTGCAAAACGTTTTAAAGAATTACATAAATTATATTGATAGATATTGGAAATGATTGATTGAAATGATAAGTTATGAAAATTAAAACAAATATTTAAAGTTTGAAACTATGGATTTCTCTTTCTCTCTCAGTCTCTGTCTCACCCTGTCTCCTCCCTCTCTCTATGTATATATATATAATACACACACTCACATACATATGTGTATATATATATTAGCCAAATGTTTGTGAGCAGTAATCTTGGTGAGGTCAGTGTATACATGCTCGAAGGGAATTCTTATTTGTGTTTTCCAAACCATGGGGTAAAATCTCGTATATATATATGTATATATAATCAGCAGTTATTGATTCGCTGATTATATATATATATATATATATATATATATATATATATATATATATATATATATATATATATATATATATGTGTGTGTGTGTGTGTGTGTATGTGTGTGTGTGTGTGTGTGTGTCTGTATCTTTGTCTGTGTGTGCATGTCTATCAGTAAATATTAATGTACTGATTTTACCCATTTATCAATCTGTGTGTGTGTGCGTGTGCGTTTGCATGTGAGTGTCTGCGTGTGTGTATGTGTGTATGTGCGTGTGCATGCACATGTATGTACTCCCAGTCTACTACAAGCGCTCTAGGTAATGTTCCTTGGTCTATTTGTATCAGTTTTTTTAATTTTTCAATCTATATAACCATCGATCTTTTAGCGTTTTCTTTTAGCATGTCGCCTTTTCTACATTGTGACCAGACAGCCGGTCTAATAACATTGAACCTAATCGCAAAAAATGCTAAAGTTCGACTCCTTCCTGCTCCTCGGTACAAATCAATAATTAACTCCTGATGTCATCGAATCAATCAATCATTCTCTCCAGAAGATAGGATCCTTTCCTGTAGGAAATAGAAATTAACTTTTTCTCTCAACAATCGTGCACCCACACGCACGCACACAAACATATATACTGCATTATATGCCTTTGCATACTCACACACATACTGAGACACACACACACACACACACACACACACACACACACACACACACACACACACACTAACACTCATATATATATATATACAGATGTATGTATGTTTGTCCACACCTACACGCATATATGTATAGTCTAGAAAGCCTTATAGCTTAAAACACCAAACATAAAAAATATGTCTTTTTTGTGTCATTTCAGTCTCTTATTACTTGATATCTGTCAATGCAATTTACGTATTTTTTCCCAATGTTTTTTCCTCCCTGTTTCACTTATACTTTGTTATTATTGTACAATGTATAAATTGTCTCCGTTCGGGATCATCAGTTGTTTATCATGTGACTGTTTAGGGGATTTTAACAACAATATATATGTTTACGCATACAGAGCAATTTATTTTTGAATGTAGATTTATCTGGCAGTCGATTTATAACCTATATCAATGATATGAAAAATTCTGCCATTTCTGACGGTCACTGTGCAATGTGCAATGCACGGTGAATGAAGTTTTGGTAGTAAAATATGTTGAACTGAACGCAATGACCATATATATATATATATATATATATATATATATATATATATATATATATATATATATATATATATATGTATACATATGTATATATGGAGGTGAGGTTTGATCAGCTGCTGGAATGCCATGTTAACAGTTCCATGGTTAACAATTGATGACTTAGTACCACGATAGTGTTTGTAAAACATGGAAAAAACTGAAGAAAATTTCATAAATTGCATTTACAGATATTGGGAAGTAACTGAAGTGACACAAAAAATTCTTAAATGTTTATTGTTTGAAGCTGTAACTCTTTTTAGTATATATATATATATATATATATATATATATATATATATATATATATATATATATATATATACATATATATATATATATACATATATATATATATATATATATATATATATATATATATATATATATATATGTATATATATATATATATATAATCTGCATAAATATTTTTCGTATATAAGTTTGATTAAAAGCCACCGACAAAAAGAGGCTTAATTAATTTTTTGCTTATCCTTTCCTTCAAGAATAACAACCTTTGATCAGTCCAAGCAACTCTTCACATCAAACATTTACTAAAAAAAGACTTATTTTTGTAATTTTGTAATTAAGAACACTAAATCCCTTAGCCTTTATCAAGAAATTAAGACCTTAGCGGTTGCAGGCAAAAACTGTGATAGTATGTGTTTGTTTGTTTTTCAAATTATTTGACTTCTCCGTTGATTATGATAATCACATTTTCATTCCACCTTTATCAGGAAAGTCTACAAGTTTAATTTCTTGCAACCTTAATTATAACAGTTAATACGCACATGGCTGTGAGATAGCATATAAGAAAATCATATAAATAGTTCCCACCATATCCATCTTCTCATACATAATTCTATAAAGAACTCAATAACATTAAGGAAACACTTATAAGTAAGGAATCCATAACAATTATAATTTGATAAAGAAGAAACTTTCGTGAAAACCCCCAATAATCATCGTAATGCTGTTGACAATAAAATATCATACACACAGAAAAGTTAATAATTTATTATAAAAACACAAAATGTGCAATAGATGATCTTTCAAAACCTAGACTTGCCAAATAAAGGGATCAAAATAGTCAGTGGATACCCACGTAACCTTAGATTTGCTGACGACTTCATCCTTTTTTACTGATAACCTTCACAATAAAGCTAGACAAACTGTGTGAAGAGGGTTGGAAAGTTAGTTTCCACATGTGCTAAAGTAAAAACAAGTGTCGTGTACAACAAACATGTTGAGGGCAAATACATAACGATCAAAATCATAAACGTAGAACTGAAGAAAGTAGACCACTACATCTATGTGGGACAACGAATCTCCAAGAAACCCTTAAAAAACAACAACAAAAAACAAAAAAACAAAAACAAAAAACAAACAAACAAAACAAAATCAAACGAAAAATCACTCTAGACTGGCAAAGTTTCGGTAGTGCAAGCTCAATCTTCAAGAACGAGAAAATCCCATCGGTCCTAAAAAGAAAAGTATACAATCAATACACCGCTCCCTAAAACATGAAACTTGACCAAAAGATTGACTCTCCAACTGGGAACTATGCAACGTGCATATGAGAGAATCTTGCTCAATCTCACATAGATACTGCACAGTATATCAGCGGATAAACAGCTATCAGAGACATCATATAAAGCATAAAACTCTCATGGCAATGGGCTGGTCATGTTGCAAGAATGTTAGACAGCTGCTGAACTTCACTACTCACATTGTAGATGCCTGGAGATCATATACGATACTATGGCCAGCAGAATATAAAATGGTGAGACAAACTAGACAAGTTCAGTACTGGCTCCGCAACACCCATGGTAGAGAGGTGTGCTAAATTTTGAGAATGGTCTATGTTCGACTACGGGCGCTAAAATTCTGTTGCTGCTGCTGCTGCTGATGATGATGATGAATGTCACCCACGAATTTTTTATTCCCTAGGAGATCGTTGCACGGGCATCATATTCATATATCGGCCACACAACCACATCCTTATCTCGTAGATTAACTTGCCACTTGTCAAGTCAAATGTGATCCGTATAGATTTGCTGATGATACATGTATACTATATCATTTCAACTGCCAATAAAATTCTTCAGATTCTTGAAACGCTTATTATTTAGAGATTATCGGGAATTTAAGCTGAATTATACGTTCATCCTAAGTACTGGCATTTTGAATGTACTTAACAAATGATTGATACATACTGCCCAGAGAAAAGTTCCGTTCAAGTTTGGTCTTGTTCGTTATATCACCATAGCGCACGAACACTTCAAGAAGATTTCAATCACAGGTAGCAGTAGATCACTCATGGCTGATTAAAGAAATTGATGGTCGTAGAAAAATATTTTTTTTCAATCAATCTTTTCGGATTCGGAAATGAAACTAGAGGATTTAAAATTCAAACATTCATTCCTTATTAGGTCTAGAATAAACTGAGTGTTCAATTTTTCATATAAGTTTTATATTAATTTCATCTCTTAGTTTTAGGCCGGTAGCATTAACGCTTGTTTTTGGGAGATTCGGAGATAACCCCCTTTTCCATTTTTTTAAATTTTGGTTACGTGACTGTCTCTATTGAGCGTCTAACTAGACCTGTTAGTATAAATCTTTGTCTAGTTTTACTTTAATCTTATTGTTGTTGCCTGAGATGTGGTAGACGTAATCGTCTTATATTGTTCGAAATTCTTAGATGAAGAATTTTCATCATTAAATTTTCACTAGCTTGTCTTCCATCTTGATTTTGATAAATCCCAGCACGATATGCTGCCAAAAGATGTCGGTCACATGACGGTTTCTACTGGGTGACTAACCAGATCTATTTTTTTGTTTTCTCATTTTCAATATAAACCCCAAAGCTGAATCATATCTTCAATCAAGGCACTGGGGTTTTGAATGAACTGAACGTAAGATTAATACATTTTTATCAGAAAAGAACTTGCTAACGTGTCGCCGAGCATGTTACGTCATTATAAGGATTAATCGTCATAATGCCGGCATTTTGAATTTGAATTTTAAATAGAAACCAACACCTATAATCACAAGACGAATGACCGAAAGCAGTTGATCAAAATTTTTGGACAATTCTTACATTAACCAATGACCTATGTTCACCCATACGAACACAGAAAGGCGTAAGACATTTTTCTTAAAAGCTCTTGTCTGTGGTCTTTAATCAAACGTTTTAATGGAGAATTGCTGCTCAAGTATGCATTATTCAACAACCAACAAAAACTCTCTCTCTCTCTCTCTCTCTCTCTCTCTCTCTATATATATATATATATATATATATATATATATATGGTGTATCATAAAGTTGCTTCGAGCATTTTCTCGGTTTTACAAAAAAGGCAAAAATAACATCCCGTGTCTGTTTTGCAGCTAGCTTTTATAGAGGTATCATACACCCTTTCCCTCACTTTCTTACATCCTAGTATCATATACTTCCCAACAGGCCAACCCCAAATGACCCAGCCAAATATATCATCATCATCATCATCATCATCATCAATATCGTGAATATATTTTTGAATAAGTATATTGGCTTTGATTAATGACAAGGGAAAATACTCTCGAAATGACAGAAGAAATAATCCAAAAATTTGATTGACAATTGGACAGAGGGAGTGAGCGAGGGACAGTGCGTGTGTGTATGCACGTGAGTGTGTGAGAAAGAGAGAGAGAGAGAGAGAAAATTTAGAGGGGGCGAAGAGAAGCCGTATACACCTGCAAGTAAGTTTAGTTTCAAAGATTTATTTGGTTTCTAGACTTTCCACAGGGAAGAAGAAGAAGAAGAAGAAGAAGAAGAAGAAGAAGAAAAAGAAGAAGAAGAAGAAGAAGAAGAAGAAGAAGAAGGTAAAATGGGAAAGGTGGGGGCGGGGGAGACGGCAGATGTAGGAAGAAAACCCGAAGAAATCCAAGGAACTTTAGAAATTAAGCCAAGACTTGAATCCGATCATTTGAAACCCTTATAACAATTAGAATCTAACACTGCCGTTTCCAAGAAAGAAGGAAAATATGAATGAAAGAGAGGAAGACAGAAACGAACGAAGAAAGAAAGAAGCAGAAAGAGAGAAAAGAGAAAAGAAAGAAAGACAGAAAGAAAGGAGGAAAGAAATAAGAGAAGAATTGGGATAAGAAAAAAGTCAGAAAGAAAGAATGGTGATGAAAAAGAAAAAAAAAGAGAGACAGAATAGTAATAAGAGAGAGAGAGAGAGAGAGAGAGAGAGAGAGAGAGAGAGAGAGAGAGAGAGATAAAAGAAAGAAAGAAATAAACTAAGACAGGAATAAGGCAAAAAAGACAGAAAGAAGCTAATGAAAGAAATAGAGAAAGAAAGAAAGAAAGAGAGAATGGTAATAAGAAAGAGAAAGAAAGAAAGATGTTAATAAAGGAACAAAAACAAAAAGAAAGGCAAAGAAATAAAGAAAGAAGTCTTGATAAGAAGTGAAAAAAAAATAAAAAAGAAAGAGAGAGAGAGAGAGAAAAAGACAGAGAAAGAGAGAATTGTGATAGGAAAGAGAAACAAAGAAATAAGTCTTGATGAGAAAGGAAAAAAAAAACAAAAAAGAAAAAAAAGAAAGAAAGAAAGAGAGAAATAGAGAGAGAAAGAGAGAATTGTGATATGAAAGAGAAGAAATAAGTCTTGATAAGAGAGGAAAAAAAATAAAAAGAAAGAAAGAAAGAATGAAAGAAAGAAAGAAAGGAAGAAAGAAGAGAAAAGAAACCCTAACATGTGGCTCTGTCATCCTCCCAAGTTGGGGGTCATCAACGCCATTCTCCCGTCTCGCTTTTTAACAACTGTCAGTTCCCCGGTGGCCGGCCTGCGACATTTTATGGAGAGGACGAAGTCCGTCCTGAGGTACAAAGACAAAAGGCCATTCCACCTCCCCCTTCTTTTTTTCCCCCTTACCCTGGAGTCTGTCGATCTTGTCGCCTGTTAGTCTACCATCAGTCTGCCTTGCACCACCCTTTTCACCCTTCTTGTTTTGTAGGATTCGAGATTAAAAAAATTGTAGGATTCGAGGTAAAATGAATAAAAGAATTGTGTTAGAGAAATGTGAATAAGAACGAGAATCCTGAGTTATTCCCCTTGTTAACCATGGACAACCACAAAATACACTGTCCTCACCACATACATGCTTTCTTTCTCTTTCTGTCTGTCTGTATGTATGTTTGAATGTACCTATCTATCTATCTATCTATCTATCTATCTATCTATTTATCTATCTAGCTATCTAGCTATCTATCTCTGTAGACGTGAATGAGAGTTGAAAACTGTTTTTTTTAGGGTTACCCTAATCCAATGCCTCTTGCAATAACTCACCGTTTCAGCTACTTGGAAGTCACGCAAAAATAATCGGAATTTGATTTTTTAGTATCAGAAAGAGAGATTTACATGGAAATCCGATCATTGTTATTGAGGTGAGCTCGAACGTAGACCCAACTCTTGATATTCTCCAAAAATCGGAAAACTTTTTACTCTAAAACTTTCCCCAAGTGTATGCCAAATCTGATTGGGCTGCGCCCTGTTTCAGATGGTTTTTACCGAATTATCTACCTGTCTATCAATCTATCTGTATCTATCTATCTGAAAGACAAATGAACGCCTGACGAAAAATATCATCAACAAATGAAAGAAGCAATTATCATAAACGTGGAGAATTCTTCGCACCGATCAGAAACATCCGTTGGATTACGTTGGGTGCCCAAAAGTTCTCGGTCCGACATGGTCCATCCAACGATATCAAAGGATTTAAATATATGAGCAGAAGGATCCAAAATATTGGCACTTAACAATATATATATATATATATATATATATATATATATATATATATATATATATATATATATATATATATATATATATATAAACACTCTTCCTAGCTACAGTGACAATATAATGTAGGGACGTGGCTCGGAACGAGGTTATTCTCTTTTTGGGGAGGGAGATAACTTTTCGGCATCTCCGTAAACTTTTAACGAAGTTTTCTCGAAGCAAATTCTAAACGAGTCATAAAGACGGCGATTACCACATCTTGCTGGATTAATACAGAGAAAACCGAACGAGAAACTGTCACATGACCAATATATCCTGGTAGTGTACCGTGTTAGGGATGATCAATTAGCCATTTCGAAAAACGAGTTGATCAATAAATACAATACTTCTCTCACTTTTTGTTGGGTTCGTAATCACTAAAAAATTCGAATCCCCCCCCCCCCAAAAAAATGAATAAAAATAATAATAATGAAAAATAAAAAAAAATAGGTGCGTGCGCTACCGGACACAAACTAAATGATCAATTTATCATAAACTCAAATTCCAACTTGAGCCCCCACTAAAATGAATATTCAGAGGTGGAATTTTCAGAACGGTTCCTTGAAGAAATAAGTTTAAAAAAAAATGATTAAATGATCAGCCTTCTGGTTCCACTGATACGACTTGAACGCGTGGCCCTTGTATTGATAAATAGCCAGCCGGCAAGCCAGCTTCGTTCGGAAACTGAAGAAACCTATGCTCACACTTTTGGTGACAGTTTTGGTGGACTATTTCTGAAACGAAAAACCACCCATAAATAAAAAGAAAAGAAAAATGATAAAAAGAATCCCCCCCCCAAAAAAAACGAAGTATAGGGTCGGTTAGATGTTTGTTGATATTCCCTCGCACTCCATTCCTACCTTTGCACCGAAAATTGGATTCAGAGAATATTCAGTGAGATGTTTGCCAAACATTGTGTTTGGTTGTATGGCTTTTCCACTCGAAAATGCGACTGGGTGAACGAGACATTAGACGAAGAGACGAAGGAAATCGGTCTCTATCTATCTATCTATCTATCTATCTATCTATCTATCTATCTATCTATCTATCTATCTATCTGTCAGTTTGTCTGTCTGTCTGTCTGTCTGTATGTTTATCTATCTATCTATCTATTTATCCATCTGTTCGTCTATCCGTCTGTCTGTTTATCCATCCATCCATCCATCTATCTATCTATCTATCTATCTATCTATCTATCTATCTATCTATCTATCTATCTATCTATCAAGCACACAGGCCTCACCAATAGGGCTAGAGGACATTTTCTCCTTATTGTGTTTATCCAAAGAACCTAAATGAATATTCCCATCTAAAATAGGTTTGTAATGTATGTGCGCGCGCGTGCACGCGCGTGTGTGTGTGTAGGGGGGTAAATTTGCAACGTTGGTTTATGCTAAATAGATCCTTGGTTTGTGAACATCTGTGTCAATCAATAAATCGATCATCCCGAACACGGCATGCTGCCAAAAGACATTGGTCACGTGACAGTTTCTAATGAGTGATAAACCTGGCCTGTCTATCCATGTATACATCATAAATCCTTTTATTTAATCTAACATTTATTTTTCAACATAATCTTCCCTGTCAATGCACTCAATTCAGTGAGGAATATTAATCACATACATCAGACATTAAATATCTGATCAAAATTCAGCTGATAACTGTATCAGGCAACTCATCTGTCCATCTATCTATTCATCTATCTCTATCTGTTCATTATCTATCTATCTATCTATCTATCTATCAATCTATCTATCTATCTATCAATCTATCTATCTATCTATCTATCTATCTATCTATCAATGTTGTTATGTTCATATCTATCTATCTATCTATCTATCTATCTATCTATCTATCTATCTCAATCTGTTCATTATCTATCCATCTATCTATCGATCTATCTATCTCAATCTGTTCATTATCTATCTATCTATCTATCTATCTATCCCGATCTATCTATCTATCTATCTATCTATCTATCTATCTATCCTGCTAGCTAGCTTGGTAGCTCGCTTTACACTACTTTTTCGGGACGTCCTTATTGTTATAGATTGGGATGTCACTTTCTCACCCCCCCTTCCCATGAACCTTTTTCCTCTACCCTGACGCAAATAACACGGACGAATTTCATTCATTGAATTTAGCTTCACATCTCTATTTTACATCGTTCTGTTCCCACTGTCCTCTCGCCCATGTGTAAACATTCGAACGGACATAAACACGGGAAGCCATTCATTTCGTCCTCGTTTTCGCCTTTCTGTATTTTCATATTTGCATATAATCAACTGCAAGGTGGAGAAATGATCAAATCTCTTTGCTCTTTTGATAGTGGATGATATTATTTGAACGCGTCTTACGAGAGATATAACGTTCAAACAGAGACGCATGCGCAAAGACTCCTGAGCAGTGTTTCTTTTTTCTTTCATTATGTAGAGATAACTTTACTGTTTATATAAAAGTGACTCTGGAAAACGTAAATAAAGAGATTCGACATCAGATCGATACAATGATATCCAAAAGAGTAATAGATGAGACAGTAAACTAAATTATTAATGAATGCAGCTAGCTGGCTCAAAAAGGTTATAAGACAGGCTCGGTAAGGCAGGAAGAGTCTTACATGGGGAACAGTGCAAATGACCTTGCTTCGACCAACCATATAGACAAATTGCATCGGGACAAAGCAAAACCTCTCGTAGAAAACAGAAAGAATGTTATACTCTGGAACTTTGTGGTCCAGACTGACCTCCATCTCATTCAATAGTCGTTAGCAAGGAAAGGAGGATCTGCCAAGTCGGGGGTGTGGCTTTGCCAGCGAGTTACAGAATGCAACTGGAAAAAAAAAGTAGAAGAAATATTAAGACCCTACCGTCATCAACTCAAGAATTCAAAAACTGGGAAAAGTCTAATCCCTTGTCAAGGATCGAGAGATGTAAGCAACGGACGGAGTAGGGAACGTGTCCCCGGAATGTACGATTAATGGGGCTCTGCTGAAGCTTTGATGGGTCTAACAAGCTGGAAAATAATTTAATGAATTGCTCAATAAAAGAGAATAAAAATCGATTAAGTAACACGCCTGCAATCTCCATCCTGCGATACCCTGCATACAATTGAAAAGTTTCAAATAATAAAGAAGAATAAACCCATTATAATTAATAGTAATTGTTACCTTATTTGTTCCAATGAATGTCTAAAAGTCAATTTACCAAACGTTAGCCTCTACATGAATTTGGCAAAACATGAGTCATTTTATCGCTCAGTTCCACATGGAGGTTTATTTCCTTTCGTCTTATTCGTTCGAATGGATTGACAAAATCCAACGAATCTTTGAGCCGATGATGGTTGTAGCCTTCTCCAATGAGACGATTATAAGTTCTCCGGTAACCTGAAAACACTACCTTGTCTGGTAAAACAAAATCCTTTAGAGGGTTTTATGGAAGAAAAGATTCCGCTTTCTTTACAGGGTGCCTGGTTTCTGGGTATCCATCTTCTTAGCAGCATCTCCCAATCGCCTTAACTAAGAGGGTATTTCCTGTTGCTTGCAGCAATATGCAGACAGAATCAGTCAATTTTTTTCATTTAACCCACATGCATAAGTATGTGGATTCAAACGTTTAAAAAAGTCCCTGTCCTGCAATTTGTCCGAGAGCGAGGGACGAATAAATTTAGTTTTTCATCTCTCGAAGGCACGGTGACCAAAATGGCAGAGACAGTGGTCCGTTCTGTACGAACATCATTTTTCAATGTCCTACCTCTCCAACCTCATCCTAAATCTTTCAACAAAATTGGAATAGTTACATGCATTCACTCACATATATCCATCTGTTATCCGTCACAATGTCTTCGAAAGTTCTCCATTAATTTCAATGAAATAGCAATAAAGTACGCAATGGGCTTAGAAAAAAATAGTTGAATTTTGGGGTGAATCCACGAATCTTATCTCGATTGGAAGATACTTCTTTTTAATATTATGACAGTAGCCCTAAAATTGATAAACTGAAACTTACTGTTACCCCCTTGTACTGCAGCTATATATAAACTAATTTCCATTCAGATTTTAGTTAATGTACGGTGTTGGCAGACGTACGCGTTCTATGAGTGCTTCGCAGTCTTTCTCCTGCGATTTTTCTTCTCTATCCACTCGCTCTTCTTTTCAAATGCTTACAGTCATAGTTTATTGTTTTCTCTCTTTCTCTTTCATTCGTTTTCTTCCATTTCTTTCTATGTTTTTCCTGTCTCTTCCTTTCTTGCCCTGCACTCACAGCGAGAAAAATCGTCTGAACTCAACGCAGTAAGAAAGAAAGGGAGGTAATTAACTCCTAAAGGAGACTTGATTAAAACGACCCTAAAACGAGCCAGTACAAAGGGAGGGGCTCTTCGTAAAGGTCGTTGCTATAATTCAGCTGACACTTTTCTTTTTTTGGCTCAGATGGAACGAATCGGCTTCAACAAACAAAGAATGAATCAGTAATAGGCATTTCTGTTTTTATTTGTCAATTTGTTTGCAAAGCTGCATGTTATTGCGTTGTTTATAAACTGATAGATAATTCATAATCAAGCATTATTAATTCTTGACTATATTTCTTCATTCTATTTTCAACTGCCCAAACCGTCAATCTACAGTAGTGACTGAACAGTGCTGATCGGAAATAAGGAATAAAGAAAGGCTGTCTATGTACAGCGCTGCTCTACCGACGGAGCTACCAGGGCTCCCCAGCTGGCAGAAAATCAAATCTAACCCTTGAAGTCATTCTTTATCCTTCACCTATTGAAGTATGTTGTTTGCATACAGAATTTTGAAATCTCCAACTATTGGAATACTAGCACGTCCCCCAAGATTGCAGTTTATCCCGAAGCACTTCTGTATACGTCAAAGTATTACAACATATATACAATCAGAGCAACTCCTTTCTAAAGCTACACAAGGACTCTGAACCCTTCCAACACCGAAAAGGAGGAAGACAAGGTGATACCAGCTCACCCAAACCCTTCACAGCCTGCCTCGAGATGATTTTCCGAAACCTGGACTGGGAGAATAGAGAAATCAAAATAGACGGCGAATATCTAAGCAACCTCAGATTGTCCTTTTCGCAGAGAACCTACATAATCTCCAACTAACGCTAGATGAACTAGATGAAGAAAGCAAAAGATTTGGCTTTCATGAACTTCAGTAATAACAAAAATCATGTGCAATGATCACATTGAGATAAGAACATAACTGTCAAAATGAAAGATGCAAAACTGGGGAAAGTAGATCACTACATCTACATAAGATAACGAATCTCTATGAAACCCAAGAAAGAAGAAGAAATCAAGCGAAGAATGACCCTAGGATGGCAAGCCTTCGGTATAGCAAGCTCAACCTTCAAAAACAAGTCGATTCCAATAATCCTAAAAAGAAGAGTATACAACCAAAGCATCCCCTGATAGTCACTTATGGAGCTGAGACATGGAGCTAAACCAAAAGACAGACTCGAACACTGAGAAGCATGCAATGCGCACATGAGAGAATCATACTCAACCTCACATGGAGATATCACTAGACAGCACAGTATACAAGGAAGAAAACGGGAGTCAGACACATCATAGAATCTATGAGAAAACTTGAATGGCAATGGGCAAGCCATGTTGCAAGAATGATAGATAACCGATGGACATCACGACTCACAACATGGATCCCCAGAGGTCACATAAGATACTGAGGCCGACAGAATACAAGATGGACCGATGAACTAGACAAATTTAGAAAATGCTAGCTCTGCGACGCCTAAGATTGAGAATTATGGCGAATCCTGGGGAGGGTCTATGTCCAACGACGGACGTTAAAAAACTGATGATGATGATGATGACTTATAGGGCCTCATCCGTGGGAACCTTGGTAAACATGCTCACAACGTCCAAACACATTATCTGCTTTGAACGAATGGAAGTATCTTCACGAAGTGGAGAGAGTTCTTTACATAGGATGGAACTTGTTAGTGAGTAGACTACATTTGCCAGGCATAAGTGATATGCTGGGCCCCGACAAATAATCGTAGGCCTTATTGCAATACCGTCTGTGGGAATTTTGGAGAGACCAAAAATAAGTGGGGGCTCACTGAATCGTTGATTGATCTGAGTGTATTCAGGAAAAGTGAATTGGCCTCTGTTCCTGTTTAAGACCCGTGAGAGCTTCCTATGGCTTGCCTGTTCTTACATTTCTTTTTAAATCAGCCCTTTGCCACTGGCAAATCAACGGGGGGCACCTGGGACTACATTATCTGTAGGAGTGACAACAAGGGGATTGCCTAAAATGTTTTAAAATAGTTTCTTGATAATTTTTTTTTCTTCTAATAAAACATCTATCTGCCCATATGATATCTCCAAAATCAACCGATGAATTTCAATGAAATTTTGTGTGTTGTGGGGTGGGTGGATGAATAATAGGGTGGGGGAACAGTGGTTGAATTTTTGGGGCGGATCCAGGATTTTTTCTTTGATTGGGAGATATTCACGCTTCTTTTTTATACATTTTTGTTGATAATCATGACTACCCAAATTATACAATTCAACTGATTTCTATACTGATTGGATGAAGAATAGACCGCAGAAAAGTGATTGAATTTTGAATGGTAACATTTTCATGGTATGGTTACTTATATCTTTAATATCATTTCACTAAGTCAGAATTGAAAATTTGGTTACTAAATATGAATAGAATTGTTAGTAAATGTTGCCATCACATTGAATGATATGGGAGAATCGTGATGAATAATTTATGATGTATTTGTACACAAAGATCACCAACATTCTAGATATCCATGAAAGAGAGCAAGTTCCGGTAGTTGAGGTGACACCATGAGTTACCATCCCTGATGACACCAGCCATAGGTCCAATATTACCCCCACACTAACTTATGATACAGGTTACAATACTGTCTCTTTCTCAGCAATAATGCCATTTTCAGTTTTCTGTCTATTTTTGCTCTCGGTTAATTCCTTTTTTCTTTTCGGGTGTCCTCTGCGCAGACGTGTCTATGGCTGGCTGCGATAGTTACTATCCTGTTTTGTACATTCATTTTCATTTTCCCATCTTTCTTTCCTCGTGGCTTTCTTAGCTAATCGTCCCGAAACTTCATTCTTCTTCTTCTTCTTCTTCTTCTTCTTCTTCTTCTTCTTCTTCTTCTTCTTCTTCTTCTTCTTCTTCTTCTTCTTCTTCTTCCAACGACTTTCGGTATCCTTCTCATCCTTTTCTATCCTCCTCTCTCTCTCCCTCTTCTTTCTCTCTCTCTCTCGCTCCCCCCTTCTCTCTCTCTCGTCGGTGTTCTGTGTCGGTGAAGTGATTGTTTGTGCTTAAGTTGACATGAAATTAAAATTAAGAAAAGAAAAAACAAACAATGCAGAAATAGAAACGTCTTTGAGTCGAGCGAAATAAAAGACGAATGAAAGGAAATACTGAATACAGGGAATGAGAAGAAGAAAAAAGAAAATGGCCGAGCAGAGAAAAATAAAGTTAATAACACTTGTCCTTGATTGTGGATCAAGTTACCAAAAGTTAAAACCGAGAATTAAGGAGAAAAATACAGTCTTATAAAAAAGATAAAAAATGTAGATAAAGGAAAAAGAAACATATATATACATATACATGTTTCTTTTATATATATATATATATATATATATATATATATATATATATATGTTTCTTTTATACACACACACACACACACACACACACACACACACACACACACATATATATATATATATATATATATATATATATATATATATATATATATATGTGTGTGTGTGGATTTTGTGGTAAGATGAGCCAGAGCGAGAGGAGGAGAAAAACGGAGAGAAAAGAAAGGAAGGATTAAAGAAAGAAGGAAAGAGAGAAAGAAAGACGAAAAATAAGAAGTTGAAAGAGACACAACGATAAGAAAGAAAGATTGACAGAAACAAAATGGAGATTGAAAAGGGAAGAAGAAAAGAGATTGAAGAAAAAATAATAATAGAAGAGACTGATAAGAAAGAAAGAAATATAGAAAGGAACAAAGAAAGAAAATTAAAAGGGAGTATCAGACGTAATTGTGAGGAAGAAGGAAACAGAGAAAAAGAGAAGAAAAATGTAGCGGAGACTGGAAAAGAAAAGAAGAAATAAAGAAGAAGAGATAAAGAAAGAAAGTAGGAAAGAAAGAAAGCAGGGACCGATAGAATGAAGGATAGAAAGAACGAAAAGAATAATGAATGAACGAAAGAAAGGAAGAAAGGAAAAGTAAGAGGGAAGGAAGGAGAGAAAGAGAGAAAGAAAGGAAGAAAGAAAACCCAACAATGGCCCCCCCAAAAGAATAAACTGGGAAGAAGGAAGGGGCACAACAATGACGAAAGAACGGAATGAAAGAAAACACTTGAAAAAGGAGAGAAAGAGCGAGAGAACGAAAGAAAGGAAGAAAAGAAGAAAAAAGGACATAGAGAGAAACAGAGAAAAGGAGAATGAAATAAAAGGGAGAGAAAAAAGAGAAAAAGAATAGAATTTAAAATATTGTTAATTGAAAAATCATGAGTTTCTCTGTTTTGGTTTCCCCACGTCGGAGGGTCGCAGACTCCGATGAGAATGGAATCGGTAAATCTCAAAGTGGCAGAAGGTCGACTAAATTAAACATGGGAAGAAGAGGAGAGTCCTGCCTATTTTCTCATCTCAAGCCTCTGGCTTCAGTTTCTGGCTTTTATTTTTTTTTTTAAAGTTTATTTTGAATATTTTTGTCTTGTAATTGTTGTTACCAAGAAGCAGCGAGTGGGATGGGTGTCGTGGTTGGGGGGTAAGGAATCCTGTTTCTCGAAGACAAACCGAAACCACTTCATCTTGCAGCTTTCTCTTTGGTAATCACCGTAAAAGAGAAACATGAGGGACAGATTAACCTGTCTAAATATTTCGAGGGGCGTTCACAGAGAGAGAGAGAGAGAGAGAGAGAGAGAGAGAGAGAGAGAGAGAGAGAGAGAGAGAGAGAGAGAGAGAGAAATGGGTTGGGTCCGGGGGCGTTTGGCGTGGGGGTGTTGGATAACATCATGGACAGATGGAAGGAATGTAGGTAGACGTGTGTTAGACGTTTTTAGTTGTATATTTGTACGTCTCTCTCACCATCTCTCCCACTCTTTCTCTCTCTGTCTCTCTGACTCTCTCGCACGCACACCTCGTCTCTGCTAGTATATATGTTCATGTGTATTTATTCGTTTATAGGTGAATATGATTGGGTCTATGTTTTGTTTCGTATAATCGGAAGTAAAAAAGAAAAGGGGAGAAAGAAAGAAAAAAACGAACAAAGGGTAGAAAAAAGGATAAAAGAAGTGACAAAACACATGAAAATAATAATGACAATAAGAATAATAATCTCCCTCTCCTATATATATATTTATATATATATATAAGATCTACATGGATATATACCCGGTGAATGTTAACATTTCGTGCCTCTTGCACTCATCAGAAACTGGCAATATGTTATTTCATGTGGATTGGGAATTTCATGTGTATGTATGGTGGCTCGTTCTTGACAGGAAAGCATCTGTTCGATTCACACATCGATAAGTCTTTGTTGCCGTATGCCTTGTCGATGGTTGGAGATTTCCCCTCCTCGGACCACCGTCAGTAGGTGCCGTTATGAAAATGCACTAGTTTTTTGACCATAAGCTTTTCTTTTTCCAAACTTCAAAATTAAGTACTCAAGGGCGATTTACCTGATTATATACCTCTGGTCACGACATCGGAAGGTGTTAAGAGACAGTAACTGTCATTTATGCCACATGTCACAGGTCATAATATTTTGGCACATGGGTATATATATATATATATGTGTGTATATGTGTGACCACAATGTGACCACACATACACACAAATATATATATATATGTAACAAAATTTATTTTTGAGGTTTTCCACGGCTAGACGACCTAAGACGGCAAAGCCTGCATGCGGAATAACCCTCCACTCAGTGCAAGAAAGTTTCAAGGTGAATTGCTTTATATACATATATATATATATTGAAACAGACATGGTGATTGGTTAAGAGATAGATATAAACTGAGAATCCAGATGTATAAAATAATGCCCCAAACGCTCAAAAAACTTCTTTGAAGAAAAATAAATATTTCTTAGAAAGGGTCTAATGCAGGTTCGATGTTAATGTTCAAGTCTGCAGACAAAAGGGTACGGCCAAGAGCACTGGAACACTCAAACACATAAGCACACACACATGTAAGAAGGATAGGACCCTTCACCATCTTTGATGGCTAGGGTTGTTCAACGAGAGATTTACCCGGCTCAGATTTATTGATAAGCGCGAACGACGGAAAAATCAACATTGTATGCGTTTCATTTATTCTGGAAGTGGCGTGGGGGCTTTTGATTGTGTGATTGAGCTTAGTGCAGAGATCAGTCTCGTCCTATGTGGATTTTACCACAAGAGGCTCTCTACATCAGGGTTTCTCAAACTTCCCCCCTATCACCCCCTTTTGGGCAAAAAAATAAAAAATAATCAATCCCACTTCTCCAGCTTTCCAACCTTTTGGGTGTGGCTCCCGCTTGAAATTCTCGACATTATTCGATGCTTCTTAGCCGAATGAATACTCACATCAAGTAGCTTGACAGTTCATCTTCTAAAAGCTTGGCACAAATTAAGCATAAGCTTACATTGCAAATTGAACGATTGCTAAAAGCCCATTTATAGGGAGAATTAAAAAAAAAGCAAAATAAAAAACAAGTTTTTTTCTAGGCTTGATAAGGTGTAAATGCGTAAGTTTTGAGCCCTCTAGCTCCATTGAAGCAGCCTGTGCGCGTGATACGTACATAACCAGCAAGCTAGCCAGCAAGGCCAACATCAAAGCTGAAGGAACCTATGCTGACAGCTTTCGTGACAGCTTTGCTAGGCGGTTTCTGATAGAGAGATAAATAGGAAGACAGATTGAGAGAGAGAAAGAGAGAGAGAGAGAGAGAGAGAGAGAGAGAGAGAGAGAGAGAGAGAGAGAGAGAGAGAGAAGGTAAGAGGGAGAGAGATGGGCAGTTTTTGGGTCAATTTGAAAATGAGAAAAAAAACAAAGAAAAAATAATTAATCGATATCATATTTTAAACTAAAGAGATCAAGTTTCGGAAATCCATTAAATTGGTGCGAACGTAACTCTATACCCAAGAAAAAAATATCCAAATTGAAAGAACTAAAAAGAAGTTTCCTAAAAATCCGCATAAATTAGAAATAATTTGAATAACGAAAGAGAAAAAGAAATAAAATCGATAAAAAAAATTCGATTTTGAAAACCCATCTCAAAATCAATCAATAATCCGATGAAATATTAATGACGAAAAAATTCGAATAATATCAACAGTGATAATGGAAAAAAATCACAAATTAATATCAGTATTAATGGCTGATAACGGCAGACATTAGCTCTGATGACGGCAACCCTATAACTCTAAAAGTAAAATCTTGTCGTAACGGCACAATTCAATGATAGACGCTTTCTAACGGCACGTTTGTTTTTATATCATATTACCATAGCTCCACAGATGCCCCCCGACCAAATAGCTAAGTGGGCTGTAGATTCTTCTCTCTTTGAGTGTCCGTGTGTATTAGTGTGTCTCCGGGTGCGTCACATTTAGGAGCTCCATCTTTGGAAATTGGTATGAGCAAACAACTAAGCACCACGAAAAAAAAAAATGCTTTCGGGGATCTTTAGTGTCATTTTGGACTGACAAAACACAAATCTTTTTTTTTTTTTTTAGATAATTTTAGATAGAAGATCCATTCTTTGAGGAATAATTTTTTTTTCTTTTGATAAATAGTTTTGGTTCGCACGATTCCTCTCTGCTAAGCACAGATTTTCTCTTTTTTGTAGAATTTCTCTTCAGATATCTGTGTTACTTCAGGCAGCTTTATTTCAAAGATCAACTAATTCCAGTTTTTAAAATAGTGTACTGAAATGTTTGTGCGCCGTTGCTGCCAATTAAACTCTGAAAATTGTCTCGCAAGTTTAGAAAACAAGCGTGCAGTTAGAGCGCGTGTGCCATTAAATGGTGCCGTTAGGACGAGTACCATTAGAGCAAGAGTTTACTAAACACACATCCACCCAATTCTGTTTGTAATGCTTGAGTTGTGTCATGGCCTTTGGCAATCTCTTCCTCTCCTGGTTTACAATGCATTTCTGTAATAAAATAACTTAATTTGCATTTCTACGGCAAATTCGATAACAATACATCAACATCTATCTATCTATATAAAAGCCATACATGTAAATTGGTATGTTTGAATGGTTATATAACTATCTGTCTGGTAAGAGTCTTGTTATAACCTAAAAGTTATAAGGCATTGATCCATGTGAAATAGATTGACTGAGCCAATAAAACTATTATAGTAGAATTTAACAATGTATATCTATAGCAAATCAAATAAATAATAATAACAATAATTATGATGATGATGATGATGATGATGATGATGATGATGATGCCACTGCTATTACTAGTAATAAATAAAGTAATAGGGAAATCATTTTTTCTTCGTTTCTGTATTCTTAGACGTTAATGATAATAGTAAAATAATAATAATACTTATCTATTTAAGATAACAATCAATAATAATATCTATTTCAATAATTATATCTATTCATTACCATGAAACTATTACTACTACTACTAATAATAATGATAATGATAATATCCATTAGTATTATCATTATTATTATCATCATTATTATTCATTTAGAGTATGTATTTATTGGATATAACATTAGTAGATGTATCATTAATAAGCAAATACTTTTTTCAATTTGCATACCTTACTTTTTAATCCACCCATTATAACCACAAATCTGTTATAAGACCACTATTGTGATAACGGGATTCTATTGTATACTGAAAACAAAAACAATCAAAAATTATCTTACGAACAGGCCAGACAACCCCTCTCTCTTTGTTGTCAGTCTTGTGCTGAGTGGCTCAAAATGAGCCGGCCATTTTGATACTTTCTGACGATGGTTCGAAAGATTCAAAATGGCCGGCCTATTTTGCGCCACCCAGTACTCAATGGCATGTCAATAGTCGAGCAGTGTAAGTATTCCGTTACATATTCAAATAGAAGAAACCCACAGAAAGCATCGACCACTGCAATTTTCGCGCTCTTTTTCTCTCTGCGTTACTCGATCCGCCGCCATTTTTTTCCTCTCTTGGCGTCATCGCTTACACTTGAACTACACGACCTCTTATCTTTAACGGCACCATTTCTCGCCAATTGCTTGGCGTTTGCAAGACTTCAACAGATTTTTAATCTTCTTCAATTCGAGTGGGGGCCGTCTCGTTCGGTGGAGGAAAAGAAGCTTGGGTGATGGCTATGCGGTACGGAGGAAAATTGGATGTCGCCTATACGACGTTCCATACTCAAATGCGTTGCAGAAAGGAGAGAGAAAAAAAGTGAATCAGGTTTAGAAATTGTGGTCACTAATTGCCAAACTGAGTCAAAGAAAGATTCGAGTGGTTTAATGATGTTATGTGATATGTGACTGATTTGAAATGAATACCTTACCACAAAAAAAATGTCTTCCGATCGTGAGCTCAAAAACTGTAACAGTCGCCGTAGTCCCCATCTAAACTGTGCGCTTGTGCACGTACGCACAAACACACACGTTTTGCAACCAGCGCAAAAAGGAAAGTTATGTGCACACAAAAATTATGCTTCAATCGCGGTGATCGGTCACGCTGGTATAGCATTTGGAAAGATAATCGCTGCTGCATGACTTCGATTTTAACTGGGTGCTCTATATTTGTTGCCTTGTGCCAATCTGAGCTTAATAAACGTGATTATGATAAGATTTATTATAACAGATTTGGCCAGAATTAGTAAATAAATTGATAAGACTATGTTTGAAATAAAGTATATTCCCGTTATTAAGGCGCACTCGCAGAATGCCGCTATAACGAATTTGCACATATAGCAGGTGGATTGAAAATACAGCATGCAAATCAAGAAATACAGCATGCAAATCAGAAAAGATACGACAAGCGAATTATTTACTTCTTATTTTGCTCAGGAAAAGGTATAATCTTGCGATAACATAAAGACAAACGTGCCGTTAGAAGATGTGTATCATTTAATAGTGCCGTTAGAACAAATACCGTTTCAACAAGAGTTTATTATATTTTGATTATTTTTTCTCTCCATCGGACGTATCCACCGTCCTGATCATGGATCAGACAAGTCTTGAGCGACGAAATACACGGCTTCCGGCTCAGTGGCTGGCTAAATGGGTCTTTTGGAACGGTCGATTAGTTCTTTCCCCATTCCCCCCCAATTAATACTGATGCCTCTTGGGTTGGTATTAGCAACGGTGAAATGTTGGTATCTGGAATCGTAAAGGTTGCAATGTCGAAGCAGAGCCCAACGGCCCTCGTCAAGTTGAACATCCCATCACGACATTTTTTTTAAGCAGAATGTTCTCGACCACGCCAAACTTGCCCTTCAATATACGTTGCCAGGATACCAACTTCATGAGGTTTCTAGCTTCGGAAAAGAATAGTCAAGGATATATATATATATATATATATATATATATATATATAAAATATGATCTGTAAAGAGTGAGACAAACTCCGGAGTAGAGTGTTTAGAGGTAAAGTTTATTAATCCGTAGATGTTAATGGTCCA
>OY735230.1:8959085-8999085 GCA_963457665.1 Thysanoteuthis rhombus | reverse complement strand
AAAAAATACTCTTTAACATGTTTTTTTTCTTTTTCTTTTCTCCTGATCTCATCGCCCTATCTCGTCTTCTGGAGGGTGTTTATTTTGTAATGAAAGTTTATGCTGAATTGATCCCCTAGTTTGAGCCCACTTGTTTTCTTTGTTCTCTTTTAATTATTTCGATGATTACCGCCTATCAAAAGACGAGTGAAGAAACTTATTTATTGATAACACTTTTTTCCAATTTTTCCCATGTATTTGATTACCCTTAACACCGTATGCAACGTAAATATTTTGATTGCATAATGGTTTCCGTTGAATGACTAACCAGACCTGTTTATTAATTGTTGGCAAATTCAGGTTCATTCTGGTTGGACATAAACCAGAAAAGACGGAGAAAACTAATGTTTATGATATTCTTTGGTACAGAACGGTTTCAATATTATTCAAATACTGTCATCTGGGGGTTAACTTGTATGGATATATACAAGGAGGGAAACAAAGTTATATAGAGGGAAGGAAATATAGGCCTGAGAATAAGAGAGTAAAAAAGAGAAAAGATGGAATTAGGGAAACAAAAAAAGTACAAAAACATGAAAAAAGAAATAAACAAAGAGAAATTTAGTATAAATGGAGGAAGAAGGAAATTTGAAGAAAAGAGAAGGAAAAAAAAGCAACGAATGAAGAGAGACAAAAAGAAAGGTAGGTAGGAAGAAAGCGAGAAAGGCAGTAAGGAAAGGAGAAAAGAAGGGACAGAAAACTGAAGAAAAAAGAAAGAATGAAAGAAAAGTGAGAGTGAATTTTAAAGAAAGAAATGGTGAAATAAATTGAAAAAGATAGAAAGAAAGGGTCGGGAAAAGAGGGAAAGCAATGAAAATGGGTCAGAAGGAATGAAGGAATAGAAAAAAGTGAAGAGAGATAGAAAGAAAGAAGAAAACAAAGAGAGGAAAGAAAGAATGAAAAAAAAAAAAGAAAGGCCAAATCAATTAGGAAAGATGAGAAGGGATGAAAAAAGAAAGAAAGCAATAAAGACAGGACGGAAGGAGCAGAAAAGTGAGAAGAAAGAAAGAAAAGGAGGTAGGAAGGAAGGAAGGAAGGAATGAAACGAAAAAAGTATCAAAGAAAGAAATGGTTTGACAGATAAATAAATCAAGGTAAGAAAAAGACAGAAAGAGAGAGAGAAAGACAAGAAAGAAAGGAAGAGAGAGAGAGAGAGAGAGAGAGAGAGAGAGTAAGAGGGAAAGAAAGCAAGAAAGAAAGAAAGAGAAAGGAAGAAAAGAGCAAAATGAATGGGAATGAAAAAATGAAGGAAGACGGACAAAATAAAGACGGATAAAAAGGAAAGAAATTAAGAAGGAAAATAGAGCTTCTGCATTTAGATCGTGGAAAAAAGGAAGAAGAGCAACGTGAAACTAAATAGATTGAGAAGGAGAGAATGGATTTGGAGAAAAAAATAAAAAGATCAAAATTACGTTGAACGAGAAAGAAATGAAGAATGAGAAAGAAACAAGGAAATAGAAAAAGGAGAAAATGAAGAAAAACAGAAAGTACGAAGGATGAGCGGAAACAGGAGAAAAGAGATATTCGAAAAGAACTAAACACGAAGAAAAAATGAAAAAAGTCTAGTTAATCATTCAATAGAAACTGTCGCTCGACCAACACCATGTTGAGGGTGATCAATTAAAAATAAGAATAAAAATAGAGTTTTGGATCAATAAAAAGCCTGAATTTTCAGAAAACAAGCTGGACATAATCTGAGGGATCAATTTAGTATAAACTTAGATGGCAAAATGGACTCCCGCCTGAAAATGTATTGGGCTGGGGGTTAAGAAAGACATAATAATTTCCTAGACATAATAATAAGAAAATGTTGAAATGTCAGGTCTTCTAGTTCCATTGGCGCGACCTGTGCGCGTGATATATAAACACAGATAACCAACCAGCCTGCCAGGCAGCCAGCCAACCGGACCAATTTGGAAACTGAAGAAACCTGCGTTGACAGTTTTGGCTGACGGTTTCTAAAAAAAACTATGAGAGAAAAAAAAAGAAAGAATGATAAATAAAGAAACAAAGAAGAAGAAAAGTAAAGGAAGAAGGAGGGAAAATGAATAAAAAAGAAAGAAAGGAAAAGGAAATACAATGAAAGAAGGGGAAAAAGAATTGAAAAGAAAGAAAGAAAAGAGATGACAGAGAGGAGGTAAAAGAAAGGAACGAGGAAAGAAAGAAAATTAAGGTAAAGAAAGAAAAAATGAAGAGAGAAAAAGACAAAGAAAGGGAGAAAATTAAAGATAAGAGGGTAAAGGAAGAAAAAGAATGGAGAAAAAAGCGTCGAAGAAAAAAGATGAAAGGAAAAAAGCGAATAAGAATACAAGAAGGAAAAATGTAAATGAAAGTTCGAAAATTGAAGAAAAAAAGAAAGATAATTAATGGTCTTGAAGGAAACGAAAGAAAGGGGAAAAAGAGAAAAAGCAGTAACTAAAAAGAGAAAGATGGATAGATATGCTTCGAAAGAAAAAAAAACCACACACACAATAATAAAAGAAAGAACAAGAAAAAAGAGACAGAAACAAAGAAATCCTAAAAAATGTCCCTTACTTAACTCTTTCACTTCAACGAATCAAGTTTCCCTTCTCAATTTACTGGAAAATGGTTTGTTTTTTTCCAAGTCAAGAATCGATGGGAGAAGCCATTGCAGGTCGAATTGTTCCTAAAGCCTTTTAACGCACCATCGTCCTCCATTATTTGACTTGCCTCTTGACGGGGAAACACCTCGAGTGACTATGGAGATACACGCTTCCTACCGAACCACAATTGGCACTCCAACCAACACGACTAACTCCCTCAAAGCAACTGAGATCGTTCAACACAAGCCGTATATCTCATGTGGTTAGCCTTAAGGAGCTTTAGCGATCAGGGACACGCCACCATAAAGAGTGTTAAAAACATTCCAACCAGTGTCCTTACGCTGGCTACGGTCACAACCGTCTCCGGCAGGGCTCCCTAGATAAAACGATTTTCTCATGTATTGTCTTGCAATATATGAAATATATATATATAGAGAGAGACTTTGAGACGACAAACACCTGGGTTGGCTTCACTCATTTCACCATTATCACATTTAGAAACCTGGTATTTCCAAGTGGTCACCCATTTGAGTACTGGTCAGGCTCGATGTTACTTAACTTCGGTGATCTCTCGAGAACCGGTGTATCCAACGTGATGTGGCCACAAGGCATGAGTTATTCCAGGGTTTCTTAAAATGTGCTTAACGTCATTTACCGCTGTCTTCATCACGAAATTTCATTCACCCACGACTATATGCTTTAGAGCAATGATTCCCAAAGGGGGTGCTACCGCTCCCTTAGAGGCGCTGGAAAGCTCAAAGGGGTGTTTGAAGACTAGGAGCGGGGCTGGTGGCCAGAGGCAATGAATATAAATTGATACCTCCAACGCAAAAAGCCGTATGCCTGAAAAGCTGGTTTTAATTATTTTTATATCAATTAATCGAGTACTTTTAAATATATTGCCTAATTATATTTTTGATTATAAAATAAACGGTTTTAAATTAAAAAAAAAAAAACAGAGCCAAAAATAATTTGATAAAATCTAATTTCCAATTCATCATTTCTGACCCACTTTACAAGGGAATACATGTTCTAAACGGGGGCAGAAGTCCGAAAAAGTTTAGAAAAACACTGCCTCTGAGTAGAGGTCTGTAAATATCGATAATATTCCTGATAGACACTAGTATTTGTAATCAATGTTACGATTATTCCTGGTTTATGATTCTTCATTTCTATTCGCGGCAAAATATTTTCGGCGTGGAATCTTTCTTTTTCTCCTAATGTTTTTGTGTGTTTGTGTAGATGTAAAATTTTGTTAACACTTCAAATATCTGCCTTCGTATCTGGAAACCCTTTTTTCTAGCCGTTTGGTGATTATCTACGGCTTTCCGTTCTCTCGCCATCCTTAAGTTTCAACTCCCAACACCCAACGTCCAACACCCAACGCCCGACGCTATCCCAGCACACATCGCGTAATATCCCCTACGACAACTTATTTGACACTTCAGTCGGATTGCAAGCCGCACGGGTCTGGCTTCTACGTGCGTGTTTATATCAAATATTGTCGTCAAACAAACTTTGCACGAGCCCTTTTAGGGTCCAGGTTGGGAACACACAGCATAGAATGCAAAATAATAAAAAAAAGACAATGCGTGCCAACTGGTGCAGATTGGATATCCTCATTTATAATTTGAGTCCTCTAAAAGACAGACAGAAAGACGAGGACAAAAAGAGAAATAGATAGATAGATAGAGAGAGAGAGAGAGAGAGAGAGAGAGAGAGAGTGGGAGGGGGCAGATATATACACAAACGCAGTGAAAATATTAAGACTTTTCTATCAGATAGTTTTAGACAAAAAGATCAAGGCAAAACCTTTTCAATAGAGAAAGAGTCACTAAAAGAGACCAAGTTGAAAATCAGTTGGTCCCTTATTTCAGATCAAAATCAAAGGCATTTTACAGATTTGGTATAAAAAAAAATCTTATTGATATATAGAAGAATAAAGTTATTAAAAATAAAAGAGAACATATGATTAAGTGTAGCTTCGATCTCCACACAAACTGATTACATAGGAACATAAAACGTCTTTTTAAAGTTCTTTTCGGGGTATGTATAGCCCCTTTGCATGAACAATGATCAAATCTTGTGTTGACATTTATTTTACATAATTATATTCGAAGGATCTATTTGTTTACGTAACATTTTATATGAATTTCGATGATTTTCAAGGTGAGTAGTTCTGGTACATACGTGGACTACGATGATTCTTTTAAACCATATATATATATATATATATATATATATATATATATATATATATATATATATATATATATATATATATATATATATATATATATGATGGGTCTGAAGCGAAGGTTTCGATCCTACCTCGTGGTACTGGATGTTAGATTGTCTCCAGCCAAACTGAAGAGTTGTAATACAACGAAACAACTGTCTGTGGCTGACACAATTATCAATTATCAATTATATATATATATATATATATATATATATATATATATATATATATATAGAGAGAGAGAGAGAGAGAGAGAGAGAGAGAGAGTGAAAGAGAGAGAGAGAGAGAGTGGGAAAGTGGATGCTTTGTATCTAAAACATTAAATGTATAATAGAGAATTTGGTAATTTGCTAAATGTTTTTATCAATTAATTAATTTTCTGGTAAATTATTTGCCCGTAACAGTTAATTTGTGAACAACTGATTATCTTAACAAGAAAAAATTCACACATTGTATCATAATATCCGATTCTGTGCATAGCAAGAAAAAGGAACCCTGAAAAAATATGTAAAATAGATGAACATATATTGGAAAATAAATATCTGAAATGACAAGTTTTTGGAAAAGAAGTGTTCATATATATTCAATGATTAAAGCTTTCTAGAATATATATATATATATATATATATATATATATATATATATATATATATATATATATATATATATATATATATATATATATATATATATATATATATATATATATATAAATATGAATATGAATATAAAAAAAAAATCAATGATTATTTCATCTACAACAGTTGTTTCGCTGTATTACAACTCTACAGTGTGGCTATAGACTGCCGATCATCCAATACCTCGAGGTAGGTTCGAAACCTTTGCTTCAGTCCTAGATGAAAACATTTTAACCCTGCACAACACGACACTGGACGGTCAGTAGATCCGAAATAAGCAATTTATATATACTTACGCATAATTTACTGTTTACCAAAGTGTTCTATTCCAGAGTTATACTAAAGATTAGGGAGAGAAAACATTCGCCACGTGTTTTATGGTTTTCTGGGATTTATTAATTTTCGTTAGATCGCAGTATCTAAAATTAACACACATAGCTGTATTGATCAATTATATATCAATAATTATAATTATGAATAATAAATTAATAATATACTGATCATTTTTAATTTAATAAAGATAATCAAATTTTAAAACTTCAACGGTACTAGGTGTAAAAAGAATTCTCAATTAAAATAATTCCTAAATAATGTACTATTACTAATGTCATAGATATATATGTGTGTGTGTGTGTGTGTCTGTTTGTAAATAAGTAATTAATTTTCTATTCATTTCATGCTTTAGCTGTAATTGTTCAAGTAGATCTCGTGAGCAATTTTCCCGTTGGAGCTTTAAAAAATGTTATCTGTGATTGTATAGTGGATATTACACTTATCTTGCAAGACGTTACCCGAGCGTCTGCATCGAGTCAAATGCTCTCATATTATAGCCTTCTACCTCCAAAAAATACCTAATAACTGATACTGAACAATGAATTGTAATCGTATCTCACAAGGCCTTGATCGTAAATTTGTTAATTACTGAGTGCACTCAGACCTAACCTGGGTCAACACTAGGTAAGAACAATGAATAGTTACAAGGAATCTTCTCTATACTGACCAATAAAGAAGAATCACAAAATATCATGAATACATGCTAGAAGCAACCAAACTGGTCTTGTGACAGAGCTGGATCGGACCAATAAATAACAACTTTAACTTAATCCACAGAGAAGAGAAAATAAGCCCGTAAGTCATTCAACGCTAATATCCTATAATAGTAAAATTCAATTCCAATCATACAATTGACGTGTATTTGTCTTCTGACGGAGTAAAATAGAATTCCATTTTTTAATGACGTTATTATAAAATGTTGCTGAAACGATATAGGATTCATAGAAAGATTAGGGGAATGCTCCGTGGAGATGGTTTGAGGCGTTTGCTATGTCGATTTGTCAGTCAGATAGTCAGTAAGTGACAGCGAATACTAACGCGTCCAGTAACTGGAAATAGTGATTGGAGAGTGGTTTTATGTGTGGTAGACATTGTAAATTATCATTATTTAATTTCAGATCGAAGTCGCTCTAATTATTAGCTTGTCGAATTCCATCAACAAAGGTGTCTCAATATATAATTGTTAACAGCTTGTATCGTCTGAAAATGCAAACACCCATTTGGAAAAAAAAGGCATGAGCTCAAACTTCATTGCACCAGAGCTGGTGGGCGTTGCCTTTGAAACAGCTAGCTGTAAAACAAGCGCTGAACTCGATTTTCGCTTTCTGCCTTTTTTCATAGAAGCACTGAAGTGGCGTAAAGCGGGCAGTAGAAAAATGAGGGATACCTGTAGAGATATTTTTGAAAGAAAAAAAAAAAAAAGCACGTTTGTCAATCTCTTGCTCTACATGTCAATTCCGAAACTTTGTTGGACACTTCCGGTCGGCAATGCACCCAAAAACCACGTGACCCTACCGCCTGTCCCCTCTCCTAAATAACAAGTTCCGTCTACGCTACCCGACCTTCGTCTTCGTATCTTCCATTCTTAATAGACCTATCATTTCTCTCTTGAACCCTTTTGCCTTGAGGTCAAGCGAGTGTCACTTTTTACTCCTCAGGATGGAATTAAGTTGTTAAGTGTTTTCTTCGTCAATCATAAACAATGAAAGGGTTCCCGCCTGTCATAATCCACAATGGTAATAACAGCGATTGTAGATATTGCCAGGACTTACAAAAGGTTTTTATATGAACGCTCTTTTCTCGAATAGCGGACAGGCCCATTGTACCGGCAAATTTTTCATGACCTGCACGGAACCAATACAGGGATAGAGAACAGTGTCGAATGGATCTTTTTATATTTGGCATTTTTTTCACCAATACATGTACACACACACACAAACACACACACACACACACACACACACACATACACACACACACACACATACACACACACGCACACACACATATATATATATATATATATGTATATATATATGAAGATGAGAATACCTCCCGAAACATGAATATAAAAAAGATAAAAATAAAAACATTCACAGATATATAAGCCTAACTTCCATACACTTTGCTCTCGAGTCTGTCTCACTCTCTCCAGTTCATATAACTAACACACACACACACACACACACACACATATATATATATATATATATATATATATATATATATATATATATATATATATATATCCTTCTCTTTACTTTAGACAATACAATGAATTAGATTCTTCCACTCTAAGGATCCCCAATAAAATTTCTCACGGAGATAAAGCAATATTTACAAATATCATATAATTTCTAAGGAGTAAAAAATCACTGATCATTCTTTGGGATTTATTTCTCCTGTACTTCATGTAAAAAAAAACATTGCACAGGCTTTTGCGCTATTCACGTACAGGGCCCCGCCAAGTTCGGACACGGAGAGACGTGAGGAATCCTCCTCCGATCTCCGCTCGCAGCGTCAAGCTATTATACACACACACACACACACACACACACACATACATATATATATATATATATATATATATATATATATATATTCAAATCGTAAGAATATAATGTAAGAAAACATAATTTTATCTGTTGCTGTGATTTAATCACAGTGCTTAATATCTAACGCAGTAAACAGAGCTCTCAGTATATGAAATATCTGGTGAGGGTCAACATTTCGTGCCTAACGCTCTGGGCAATATATTTTGTTCTTGAAAATTATGAAAAAAAAAAAGACCATTTACATTTGAATAACGTATTTTTTGTATCATCAAATGAGGTTTAATTATTTTTCTTTTGACCTTGCAATTCTAACCAATAACCTCTTCAATTATAAAAACGTGGGAGCTGAAAAAGCAATTATAAAACTGTGAGAGAATCGTTAGTTTTCAAACACAATTAAACCTGATTGGATAATACAAAATACGTTATTCAAATGTAAATTGACTTTCTGTTCTCATGATTAGAAAAGCGAAAGATATAGCTGGTTGCTTATGAGTGCTTTAGGCACGAAAAGTTGACATTTACCGGATATATTTTTTTGTGATTATATATATATAAGGAAAAAGTGAAAAAAGAAAAAAAAAATTCTAGTTATAGTTTTCTGCTACAGTAATTTTTAATAAGCCTTAACCGGTTTCATCCATTTCTTCAGGAGACAAACATTTGCCTTGTGAAGACATGGACGAAACTGGTTGAGGCCCATTGAAAATTACTGTACCAGAAAACTATAACTGAAAAAGTATGGCTTTCTTTCTTTCTTGAATTCATTCAACCCTTATTGCAGAACTTATCTATCTATCTACGTATATATATATATATATATATATATATATATATATATACACATATATATATAATTGTTATACTAATGGTTACTACGATAAATTTGTTTTACGAACTCGATTTTCAAGTGTTATTGTGACGGGATCAGCCAGAATAGATTGGGTTCATTTTCGTTTGTTCTTAATTATTTTTACAAACAAATATCGAGCACTTTATCAGTAACACTGAGACCTGATATATATATATATATATATATATATATATATATATATTGAGAAATATACATGATCTGATTTGAAATGAGCAACTCTATTTTCTTTGATTATTTATTCTATTTACGTTGTGTAGACCGAGTGATACATTCAGACATACATCAGATTTTCTATATAATACAACACAATTATATATATATATATATATATATATATATATATATATATATATATATATATATATATTAGTGTGTGTGTGCATGTGAGTGTAAGTGCATGAGTGTGTGTGTAGTTTTATCATATCTCTCTATCTAATCATTTGTTTTGTTGGTATCTGTGTTTGAGGGCGTCCATATCGGTATATGTGCCCCATGCCCCTTTTCACACTGTTCGTGCGTTTGTATAAATGCTATAATATACCTCTTCAAATAGAGAACAAGTGCTTATGATTTTTCTCCCTTCTTATTCTATCCGACCTTCCCAAAATCTTACCCTCCATCCCGAACCACAATCAATCCTCTTCCACCACAACCACCACCACCACCGCCACAACTCTCCGTACACGTTTGCTTTTTGGTCCGAGTCTCTGTGTCTCAAATACCCCGGATGATGAGGTCGGCTTGTAATCGTTGCCTCTTTGGACACTTCCTTACGATGATAATTCGAGATGTCAAAAATTTCAACTATAATGACCGACGTCATTACCTTGGTGATGAAAATGATAATCACAAAACAATTCCCTGAAGAGGGGTAGTAGATGAAAATAACGGGATTAGAGCTGAGGGTGGGGGACAAAAAATAATGGGATCGTTTTTACTCGCCGGTCCTCTTAAGGGACTTGGGGCATTAGTGCAGTAATTTTGCCTTTCAACCTTTTTCATCTCCGATACAGGGAGCCAGCGAGCAATGATCGAGGCTCACCATCGATATTCAAAAACAGATTTGATCATTTGAATGAAAATGGATGATAATGTGTTCATAAGTTGAACATATTAAAACCTATCAATTTTATTTCCAGGAGTGTATTGTTGATAATGGGTTTCAAAAGATTTTGAAAAAAAAAGAATTATTCATATTTGTTATTACCACACTGTGGAGTACCAGTAATGTCAAAACTTACTCAAATAGTATTTTTGCATCCATACTGGGAATACAGATTCACAGTACCTTCAAAACTTCCGCGGCACACCTACGAATGCCTCGCTGCCTATAACCGTGCTGCGTCACACTGGTTGAAACTCGCTTCATTTGTCGGTATTGTAATCTGTCTAATAAACATTTATGGAGATTCGGTATACCCCACATTACGAAAGTTCGCCTCATGCAACCTTTTTACTTTTACGAACAATGATGAAAACCGAAAATAGCTTTCAGTCGTTGTTCTGCAACAACCCATTGCAGAGGCAGCGCACTCTTTTTCCCTTTCCCTTCATCCCAATTTCCTTTACCTCCCACCATCCCAACCTCTGGCAGATCATACCATCATTACCATTTTGGAGTAGGGGAATGGTAACAGAATTTCTGTATAAATTAAGGGTTATTGTTAACTTCACTTTACGCTATTTCGGCTGATTGTCTTCCAAATTCACTCTCTAGAGACGGAAGGAACCTGTATATATTCAAATCGATTTTGGCCCTCAAACCGAGAACCATACAACGTGCACGAAAGAAAAGCCAGCTTAACATCACATGGAAATATCACAAGACAGCTCCGTATATCAGAAAACAGGAGTCAGAGATATCATAAAAAGCCCAAATGGCAACAGGATGGACATGTTGGGAGAATGTTAGACAACCTCTGGATATCACGTCTCATAACATGGATCCCCACAGATCATGTGCAAAAATGTGACCGGCGCAAAATAAGATGGTGTGACGAACTAGAAAAGCTCAGAAAGTATTGATTCAACGGTGCCAATGATAAAGAGGTCTGGCGAATCACGGATAAGGTCTATGTCCAACGACGGATACTAAAAAGATGATGATGATGATGATGAGTATCTTACTTGTAAAATGAATTACCAAAGTTCTATGAGTCTGGCACAAGGCATCGAGAACGAGGCATCCAGCTGGGATCGAACTCACTATAACAGTATACGTTTGCGAGCTGAGCTAGCTAGCAACAGTCCCACGGTGGGGGTAATTGGTCACTAATTATTTACTGATGTTTGCTTAATCTAGCCCGGGAGTTGGCAACCTTTCTGCCTCTGCCGACCGATCGAATATTAATGAGCAGACGGTGGGACAGTTAAATGCTATTGAAAAGCTTGAAGTGCGGGGATTATCCATTTAAATACACCTAGTTGAATGTTGCCTCAAATCAATGGGAAACACATGTTAGAAAACCATTTGTGCTTAACCAGGAATGCAAATTAGTAATCAAAGAACTTAGTTTAGTCACAATTATATTTTTGAATTCATTAAAAATATGCAATGATTTTTTGAAACATGGAAAGTAAACATATTATCCCAGTTTTTGCTTGTAGGCCAGTCAAAAAAAACATGCGGGCCGGACCCGGTCCGCGGGTCATAGGTTGCCTACTCCAGCTCTATCACCCAACCCTGATCTAGAACAACATCACGTTGTGAGTCAGACTGTGAGAATCGATTTAGTTATATTTTTAATGATCTGAAAAACTATTTTATTAACGATACCTCATAGTAAAACATCGAGTCGGTAAATACCAAGAATATTGTGGAGAGAGCTGGAGATTTAACGTAACTTGATCTCAAGTAACAGACACGCAATAACTCTAAATAGCGATATGCAAATGTTTTTGATCATAATGCTGATACATAAAATATTAATGTCAGCAATACTGATTAATGTAATAATTATACGTATAATAGACTTATTGTGCCATTATTGCAGCCCAAAATTCCTGACTACTTACAATCGTTTTCTTTCAGATTTTGAAATAAGTTCTATCGTGAAATCAGCAGCGATGAACTTATATTATACGTATAACAGCTCTTATCAGGAAGTAATGTTTGCATCAATTCCTGACCCCTGACAATACCTATCAATAAACGTATATCGGAAAATTATTAGCAATCAATTACTTCATGATTATTATAGCCCATTGGGTCAGTAAAGCTTGCATTCGTTCCAGAAGACTGAATATAATTTTCTTCCTGGTTCCCAATGCATTTTAATAGTAAAATCATTAACAACGCCTTTGCATTATATATATATATATATATATATATCCTTCCAACTCGGAATAGATCACTCCATTGTGGATGGGGAATCGTGCGAAAGTAAAATATATTGCTTAATTTGGTCTCTCTGACCGTCCAGTTCATCGTTGGGTAAGGTTAGAGCATCTGGGTCCGGAGCGAAGGTTTCAACCCCACCTTGCGATACTGGAAGAGATATTGTGTCTATAGCCAAAATGAAGAGTTATAATACAACGAAACAGCATTACCGGAAGATTAAAACAATATATATATATATATATATATATATATATATATATATATATATATATAATGGATAATATTGTGCTTAAAGTTGCTCGAACAAATTTTATGTAAATGAATTGCAGATTTCGGTGTTTAAATATCAATTTTTTCTCTGGCACTCAAAAAAAAAAAAAAGAAAAGGTATTCAGTGCAGAGAAAGGACTGAAACTAACTGGTGGAGTCGCGATAAAGTCAGTGGTCATCGATGAGACAATCCAAAAATCTGCCCAAGTGTACGGGATTCGAACGCAGCTGGCGTAAATATGCAATTGTGATCACGGTTTCATTTTCCGCTCCTTACCGTCAAAATCAGCAGAGTAGATGCAAGTCGTAAGATATTTGTTTGATAAACCTCTACTAGTGATATAGCGGGGTTTCATAAATAACTAGCGGCTGACGGTAACCTTAACTATCATCTATTTAAATAAAACACTATGTCTACCCAGATGTACATGGGGGGGGGTTGAAATACGTTTCATTTATTAGGCTTTGATCATTAGAAGAAGTCAGGGAGTGAAACACTGGTCCTTGGCAGAAGTCTTGATTCATACATAAAAACTCACTTCATTTTTGGCAGTCACTATGCACGAAATAATAATAATAATGATACTGCTACTACTACTACTACTACTACTACTAATAATAATAATTATGATGATGATGATGATAATAATAATCATGATAAAGCAAACAAAGATAGTTAAAAATTTAAAAAAAAAAGCAGATGGATCTGTTTTATTGTATTTACATAGCAATGTTTGGTCACACAAGTAAAAAAAAACACAAGAAAAAACAAACAAACAAACAAACAGACAAACAGGAATATGCGGAATAGAAGCCAAATTTTTTTTTTCTACTTCTTATTTCGTCTCATTCATTTATTTATTCTTTTTTTTTCCATCAGATGTGGATCTTCTTCAAACATGAAGTAAAGAATCAGGGACGAAGTGTCGTTTTACACCGGCGGTCATTAGAGGCTCTGAATCCATCATTGTTTGTGACAGCGTGGCAGAGTTCGTACGTGATCTCCAAGAATGTCGTTACATCGAAGCCATGAATGTTGGTTTGGGATTCGTCGCTCATTTGGTTTCATCTGCACGACGCACTACCATCGTATATCCACGTTTTGTGGCTCTCATTCATTCGAATATCAATAATTTTCCTTTCTTTCTCTCTTTCTTTCTCATTGACTCTTGACTCAGCTTTCATTGATATTTCTATCAAACCACTTTCTTTCCCTCTCTCCATTTCTTCATCACTTACTGTTTCTGTTTAAGTTTTTAAACTGCTTGTTTTTTTTTCGTCTTTCATTTCTTCTTCACTTTTTCAGTCATTCGGATTTTAACATTTTTCTTTTGAATTTCTTCCTGATTTCAATCATTCCCTTCCTCCCTTCATTCTATCTTTTATTCCTTTTTTAATTTCCGTTCTTTCTTACTTAATTTTCATTTATATTTCCCTTTTTTTCAGTTCTACGATAAATTGATGAAATTTGTTACTTGGCGTAATATTACTTATGCCTTATAAAAAAACTTTGATTACATAAACTTTTGATCGTGAAAAACAGTCGTTCTTTTCTTTGCTCCGATCAAATAAACTTTTGATCAAATCTAAACATTGCGTACATTTATTTATTGCAGAAAGTCAGAATTACGTATTTGATTATTTTTATAAAAGGAAAAAAAGGTTTGATTTCACTTTGGTTATATTAACTTTTAATTGGCAACTTTTACTTGTTCTTTGTATAAAAAGAAATGTCCGATTGCATAAACTTTTGATCGTAAAAATAGCAGTTCCAATCCTCGATTTTATTAAATAAACCTTTGATCAAATTAGAACTTGGTATTTATTCATATTTTCGTAAGATAAAAGTTAAAACTTCACCAATTAAGCAATTTCGCCGAAACACACACACACACACACACACACACACACACACACACACACACACATATACATATATATATATATATATACATATACATGGTACACATGGTACATTTTAATTCACACTCACACAACACTCACCACTGATGATGGGAGAAATCCCGAAACATGTATGGACTATTGACATATAAGGATTAATAAACCTTACCACCAAAAACTTCACTCCCGAGTCTGTCTCACTCTCTAAAGTACATATTATATACATATATACATCATCATCAGTCTTTCAACGTCCGTCGTTGGACATAGACCTTCTCCAGGATTCGCCACACTTCTCTATCATGGGCGTCGCAGAGCCAGTACTTTCTGAATTTGTCTAGCTCGTCTCTCTATCTAATATTCTGCTGGCCTCGGTTCCGCACGTGATCTTGGGGGATCCATGTGAGTCGCAATGTCCATCTGTTGTCTGCCATTCTCGCAACATGGCCAGCCCACTGACATTTGAGCCTTTTAATGGATTTTTTGATGTCCCTGACTCTTGTCTTTTCCCGGATGTACTGTGCTCTCTCCATGTGATGCCTAGCGTAATTTTCTCGTGTGCACGTTGCATAGTTCTCAATTTGCAGATCTGTCTCTTGGTTAGGTTCCATGTTTCAGCTCCATAAGTGACTATTTAAGAGGATGCATTGGTTATACACCCTTCTTTTTAGGATTAATATATATATATATACGTGTGCGTGTGCGTGTGTTTGTAATATAAGTAAGATGCCATCCGTCTTTTTCACTTGACTCATTTGTCAATTTCAGAACTAAAATGCCACGACTCAAATGTGAGGGAAAAACGTTTGATTATATATTACTATACGTATTTATTTGTAGTAATAAACTTTTCCATTTGGACCCCACCCTGCTCAAAATCCTGGATCCACCCCTGAGATGTCCGGTGTTGGAAATACGTAAATGGTCGGCTCGTTTTTAATCTGCTATGCATAATAAATTTCATTTGAATTATCATTCTATCATTTTTTTTTTTTGCCAATTATACAAAAGTTAAATGTATTTCCTGTGGGTGCCCGACCTATCCTATTTTTGCCTCGATTCGCCAAAAGTCAAACGTGCGTTATTCTTGGTTTCATGACTTGTGGTTCGTGTCGGAAGAATCAAGCGAAGTTTCAGCAATCTGTTGTTGATTTCCCGTTGCCCTTGTCCAGGGTCCAAATCATGGGAGACGTTCAGATCCCTTGACAAAAAAAAACAGGAGGGAGACCTGATTTGGATTGATACAACTAGTGATTGAAAACATGTTCAGGGAATTAACTTTTTTTAGTCAGGAAAATAATGAAGTTGATTTTTGTTTTTATTCTATTTCGGGTAAAATGTCGTGTATCTGGAGAGTAATCGTTAGCTTAATTTAAGCTCGTTTTCATTCTTACTTGATGGAACTTTGAAGGTTCTGCTTGCTCAATTGGTGGGGCCCTCTTTAAAAAAATCAATTACTGGATTTCCTTGTTTGACAACAAAATACTACGTGATATTGCCCTTTTTTTTTCGCTGTCAGTCTTATGCCTTTTTTTGTATCGTGCCATAAAGTGGTAGAAGGGTTTGGTTTGAAAATGTTTCTCTCTTTTTTTATTAGTAAGTCTTCTTTCGCGCCTTTTTCATTCAGTCTCTCTTTGTTTTCTCAATTTTTGCTTTCCCCTTGTTTCTTATTGTTTGCATTTTCTTTCTTTGTTTCTCTCTTTTTCGACTTTGGTTTTTTCTTTATTTTTGTTTTCAATATTTCTTTTGTTTCTTTCATCCTCTCTTCCTTTATTCTCAATCTTTGCTTACTTTTCTTTTTTTTCATTCATTCCTTTTTTTAAATCTCTGTTTTTCTTTCTTTCTCACTCCATTCTTTTCTTCCAATATTTGTTTTTTTCATATTTCTTTTCTCAATATTTACTTTCTTCCTGTCTTTTTCTTTCTTTCTTGTCTTTTCTTCTTTTCAAGGTTTGCTTTACTTTTCTTTCCCCCCATCCTTCTTTTTTCTTTTCTTTCTTCTTTCATTTCTAATCCTCTTTGTTTCTTCCCTAACATTCCTTCATTCGATCTTTTTTAAAATTTTTTATTAAACCTTCTTTTGTGCCTTTTTCAATTCTGCCTCTCTCTGTTTTTTTCAATTTTTGCTTTCCCCTTGTTTCTCCTTCCTTAATGTTTGCATTTTCCTTAATTGTTTCTTTCTTTTTCCAATTTTTGTTTTTTCTTTCTTTTTTTTTAAATATTTGCCCTTTCTTTCACCCTTATCTTCACATCCTCATCTTTCCTCTTCAATCTTTATTTCATGTTTTCCTTCTCAATTTTTGCTTTCATCTGCTTTTTCCTTTCTTTTTTCTACCCTCCATCTTCTTATTTTGTGTCTTTCTTTCTCTTCAATGTTTGCCTTTTCCCTCTATCTTTTCCCCGATCTTTTCTTTCTTCCTTTCTTTCCAATCCTCTCTTTATTTCTTTCAATACATTGATTCATTCGATCTTTCATTCATCCACTAATACGCTCATCGGAATAGTCCCCATATTTTCATTTGAACATTTCTATTCTTTCTCCTCTTCTTCGACTCTCTTTCCTTCTTACTCACATCTTTCTCCTTCCCCTTTCCTTCCTTCCTTCCTTCTTTCCTCACCCCACACCCTTTCATTTTCGCCATTTAATTCCAAAATCAATCCACAATCAACAAAACTTGTAACAATTGCCATCACAAAGTCAAACCATTAATTTACTTTCTTTTCCTTTCCATGCGAAACCGATTTGTTCCGCGGAGAACCCGGATGGTAATAGACGAGCAAATCACGTTTCTAGTCACCGAACGACGTGACAAAGTGAACATCCATTGGACATTAAAAAGACCAGCTTATAACCAGCTGCAGTTCAAGTCGAGTCAATTAATTCATATGGGACTCATTTCGGTTATCTGGTCACAGGCCGAGGTTTCAAAATGCCTAGGCATTGTGTACGTGCATATACAGCCATACGTCGTCTTACGCCCGACCGGCTTACGTCCAGTCGTAGATAAATCCTCACAAGAGCTATTAATTGTGCATGAACATTTTTGGGGAGAAATTGTAGTTTTATTCAAAAGCCATCTATACGTTTGTATCTCGTCGGAAAAAAAGAGGATTTTGTAAAACTCCGCTTCAAGTCTGAATTTGACTTCGTTTTCTACCATACGATCTACAAGAATGATCCTCAACAAGTTTAGGGGAGTAAAAATTACCCTCCCTCCCCGTGATTTAAAATCACGGCCAGCTAATTGGTAGGCTGGTCTCTTACCGACTGACTAAAATAGCCAATCTTATCCATCTCCGTAAGGGCTTATTCCATTCTGATAAATAGATAAATATATCTATACTAAGAAAGAACGTGTTTTTTGTCATTTTTCATTCATTATCTATACCATTACCCCGCGCAAAACTCACAGTAATCATCTTCAGCCGGAGTAGAAACTGGGGTACAGCTTGACTTTGCAGCAACCAGGCTTGTCTGAACTCGACTCGAATTGTTTTTCTGGTAAGAAATTCTTTCTGGGGTTTTTCTTTCTTTCGTGTCAATCCAAAATACAATAATATCCACCTGGAGGTTTTTGGTTACCTGAAGAATTGACGAGCAAAGAGCTCGAGAAAAAGAGAGGGAGAGAAAGATAATGAAGAAGAATGCGACACAAGGAGGGGAGGAAGAGAGAACAAGAGAGATCGTGAAATGAGGAGAGAGAGAGAGAGAGAGGGGGGACAGGGAGAGAAAGGAACAGAAACTTTGACCTTTTAGAGGGTTCAGGGTCACTGAGCGACAGTGCCCCTGAGAGAAATTCTTTGAGGCGGAGCAGAGCTGTTTTCGCCCCCCCCCCAGCGGAAACGCCCTTGTCCTTTAGCCTTCGATGCATCGGCTGCATTCCTCCACCATTGGCCCTGCTGAGAAAAAAAATGATGTGAAGTGTGGCACACTCGATTATTCTACACACCTTTTTCTCACCATGACTGCCCATCTTTCTTAAATTGCCCCCCCCCCCAAGAAAACCAAACTTTGCCTCTCGGTGCTAATGATTGGATTCTCACAAATCCATCAACCTCTCCCGATTGACCATCGAATTAATTCGTGAGGACATTCTCTCTTTTTCTCGATTCGTACGTAAAATAAACAAGTCAATTAGTCAGGTTAGTCACTCAATAGAGACTCTCTCGTGACCACTGTCTTTTGGCAGCGTGTCGTGTTTTGGTGATAAGGGGTGATCGGTGAATAAATCACTTCTACCTTTTGTTGAGTGGTCTCTATGTCTAGATTCGTACGCGAAATAGATAATCAAACAGGTTTGGTTAGTCACCCAATAGAGACTGTCTCGGAACCACCGTCTTTTGGTAGCGTGTGTTTGGGTGATCAATTAAGTATCTGGAAGAGGCATGATAAATGAAGTTATTTATCGCGCCTTTTGTTGAATGGTGATCACTGTATTCAAGAAACAAGCGTGAATGATGTCGGACGTAAACTAAGAGATCAATTTAACATAAACTTACATTGCAAATTGAACATCAAACAAAAAAAAACTTACAAAAAAACAGAACAAAATTTTGTCAGACATAATAAGGATTATTCATTTTTTTTCGAATATTCTTCTGCACTTTTCGGATATCGGTTCGTAGAATTGACTCGGGGTGATGAGTTCAAATTCCCACGAGGGACAATTAGCATTCAGTTCGCCCTTAATGTATGTGGGGGAAAGGCATGAATCCATATCTTTCCCCTAACTTTGGGTAAAATATCACATGGCGAAGTGAGTGACGCTGCTTGTCGTCTCCAAGTCTAGTCTATACATCGCAAAGGGGACTGAGTAAGTTGTTATGGGATTTGTAGAGCTAAATCGGGGTTGGCTGAAGCCGTAGCCAGAGTAAGGACACATCCAACTGCTTTCTATTGCCCTTTTCTCCAGTTTGAGAGCGTTTGTTTGCATTGCAATAAACTATTTAAAAAAAAGACACTTCACTGATTCCTTTCCCTCTTTCTGTTGAACAACCGTAGCCATCAAAGATGGTAAATTGTTTTATCCTTTTGAACTTTCTTGAATGTTCGTGTGTTTACATGTGTGTTTGTGTGTTCTGGTGCTCTGACAGTTTTCTTTACACTCTTGAAAATTGGCATCAGTACTCCACTAAACCCTTTCTAACATAATGTTCTTTTTAATTTTGGGGAAAAAGCTCTTTTGGGGAATTATTTTGATGGGTTTATTGATAACATCCAGATTCTCCAGAGTCATGATACTCGTAAATGTTTTTCTCGTCTATTTTAGATGTTTTCCAGTCGAAAACACCACTGATGTCATGAATATAATTTTTTTCTGACCATACTTGTTCTTCGATTGAATTTTTTTACATGACTTTAAATCTTAAGGCTACGGTTGTTCTATTATTGACTGGGATGGCGATTTTTTCAAAATTTTGATCCTCCCCTTTTTCACTCTCTTTTTTTTCTTTTTTTTAACTTTCCACCTTATTTTTCCTCAGTTCTTTTTTTTTGCTTTCCTTCATTCCACCACCTTTCTTCTTTAGAATTTTCCCCTCAAAGTTTTCTTCACCTTATTCTCTCTCATTTTCAACACAGTTTAGTTTTCTCACTGTCTTTATTCGTATTTCTTCCTATCTTCTGCCAAAACTTCTCCATCTTTTCTCTCTCTCCTTTTCTTATCTTGTTTCTTTCTTTCTATTTTGTCATTTCGAGTTTTTTTTTTCATTTTATCTTTCCTTCATTTTACCCTCTTTTTTCTCTCTTTATTCTCTTCTTCTTTTCTCCTTTTCATCATTCCTTCCTCTTTCCATCTTTCTTTTTCCTCTCATCTTTCTTTCTTTTGACCCTCGCCCGAACCTCCCTATCTCAAAGACAACGGGGCTGCCATGTTGTCAACTGTCTGTCCCAATTACGCTAGTTGACCATTGAACTGAGGCAGGGACCCAATTCACTGGTTGTTTTGACTGTCACTTCATAAAAATGTTTACGACCAAATCCGAGCTGACACGGCCAAAGAACACATTTTGATATATGCACGCGTCTCTGTAAGTGGGTATATATTTATCCTTAGGTGTGTATACATCAGTCATCCTTTGTATGCGTGTATAATGTAAGATTATTTATGGATTCGATAACGTGTTTGATATACTTAGAACTTTCCAGATATTAACGACCATGGACGTATCAAACTTGACGAATCTTCTCAAGTCGACAAATTTCGTAGCCAAATCAGTCATTTTCGGCTAAATTTGGCTGATTTTTCACCATTTTAGCCAATGAAAATTCATGATAACCGATAAAATCTGGTTACTTCAATAAAAATGAATGCTCAGTTTTCATCAATAATTTGTTCTGGAATCTTGGTATATTTTTTATTCTATTCGATAAAAAGGTCTTCAAATAAGTATTTATATTCACAACATTTAAAATGTATAAAGTTTAGCGGATTTTAGTCATTTTTAAAGACAGTTTTTGATATGATAACAAACCTGATTTCTTCACTTGTCCGGACACTTGGTCGGCAAATTAGAGGCCGGCATCCCACAGAGAAATTCAAGGGACACGCTTCTAATAATAAGGCACGGGCAGTGATAGAATAAAATAGAAAAATGGCCACCCTGATCGTTTGGGAATAGCGTTATCGTCCAGTCTACAAAGCAAGATTTTAAAAATACAGAAAAATCATTTTGTAACACCGCTGATTCTAACGGCATTATCTAATCACTCACACGTTCTAACGGCACGTTTGTTTTCCTATTCAAACAAGAGTTTTATCAGAGGTTAGTTTGCAGCAACAACCTATGAAGATTCCCGCACATTATTTCAAAAAACAGAATTAATGAAACCTTGAAATAATGCCCCCCCACGTGCCTTTTTTGACTATTATCCCCATCTTCATTGTTTTTTGTTTACGATGTTTCCTCCGCATTTTCCGGAGTTTATCGTTTCCTGTTATCTTGAGAAGATTCGGTTCAAATAAAGATCAGCATCTCCTCTCTTCTTGATGGTACTAACCTATACTTGGTTTGATTGGATAGTACTTATCATTACTTGGTTAGGTTAGGCTATTACAATATCCAGAGAGAGTTAGTTACACTACCAGGCAGACCCACGAAGGCTCTACGTCTAAAATAGTGAAGGTCCCATGATGTTTAAAAAATGAATTGAGTTTGAAAAAATTTCTGTAAAGCCTTTTTTTGCGTATCCTTCCTTTTAATTCTCAACATGGTGATGCCAGTTTTAACTTGGTCCCATTGGGTGGTATTAATCTTTACTCGGTTGTATTAAGTGGTACTCACCTTTGAAAGGGGGTTGTGGTGGTTCTGATCTATACTTCATCTAAAAGTTTCACGTAGCCACTGTAATCTTCTAATTTCACATTCCCTCTTTTCTTCTTCCTCTCTTCTTCGCATTTTCTTTCTTTTTTTCCCCCTCTTTAATTTTAACTTTCCCTTTCCTTCTTCTTTTAACTTTCTATCTTTCGTTTTTTATTTTTTCAATTATATATTTCATTATATCTAAATTCTTAATATTCTCATTTTGTCTTAGTCTTTGTTTCTCTCTTTCATTCTCTATTGTTTTCTTTCTCTCTCACTTTCTTTCTTTCTTTCTTTTCTCCCTCTTCAATTTTATCTTTCCTTTACCTTTTTCTTTCTTTCCGTTCTCTTTCTATCTTTTGTTCTTTTTTTTAAATTATATACTTCATTATATCTAAATTCTTTATAATCTCATTTTATCTTGGTCTTTGTTTCTTTCTTTCATTCTCTACTGTTTTCTTTCTCTTTCATTTTTGTTGTTGCTTTTTCTGTCTTTCTTCCGTTCTTCTCTTATCAATTATAACTGCTTTCATTCTTCTTTAGATTTTCATTTGATCTTTTTTTCCCCTCCTTTTTTCCTATCTTTGTTTCTTTCTTCAATTCTGTATTTCTTCCTTCCTCTTTCAATTTTACCTTGGTTCTGCCCTTTCCGTCTTTCTTCTTTCTTCCTTTCTTTTTCAGGCTCACAATTCATTCTTTCTTCCTCCCTTTCTATCTTATCCCATGCTTCTCACTCCTTCACATCATTTTCTTTCTTTCTTTCTTTCTTTCTTTCTTTCTTTCTTTCTTTCTTTCTCTTTTTCTCTCCTCTACAGCTTCAATTACCCACCTCCATCCCACCCAGTCCTGCACAACTTATCTCAGACGTGACTTAGAGCTGAGGACCCAGCTCGATAAGGTGTCTTCAAGAGTGTTCTCCAGATGGCAATTCGTGATCGGGGGGGGGGGCGGTCGGTAGTAACTCTCCACTACTCCCCTAAAAAGCCATCACAACTTCTCTCACTTCTTAGGGGGGGGGGGGGGGGCGCCCCCCCTCCAAGTTCTCCTTCTGCAATCTCAACTCGTTACCATCCATCCAATCGACTGCCTCATTCTCTATCCATCCCATTTCCACTTCTCATTTTACACTTTTATGCCTCAAACACGTTTCAGATTTCCGTGTCTCCCTTTGGGGAAAAAAAACGAAGTTTTTCTGCCCGTTTAGGTTCGACTACACAACCACAGGTGCACTGTTTTACGATGCGTACCTACGATTTTCCAGCTTTTAAAAATTGATATTAGTTAATTTTTTTCCGTCACTTATTTATTTTTGTTTTCCACAGTAAAAAAAAAAGCAAACGTTGTAACTTTCTTGGCATCTGCTTCGATTGTTCCGGGGTTAATGACCCAGGAGTGGGGAGAGGAAATGAACCACACCTCAGTTTTCTTGTTAGGACTTTGTTTCAAGACGGTTGATTTCGTTGAGAAAGTTTAGAAAATTCATTTCTGATCGTTTTTTTTTTACGAATAAAAGTCTTTAAATGCTTCGTTTTCCATTTTTTTCAATACTGAGAATTTGAGAAATTCGGCTTCTTTCAGCTAGTACACATATTACTATGTACCTGAATACTTGATCTTGTCCAAGAATTTTATCCTAGAATTTTTAATTTTCTTAAAAAACATATCAGTTTTGGTATGGTTTGTACAAGAAAGCCCCAACAAAGAAACGATTGTCTGCTTTCAGTCTGTAGGAACCATTAAGTCCAATTTTGTCAAGTTCCTGGAATTGAACTGACCTTTTTTTTCAAGATTCTTTTTTTCTGGCTCCTGATAATCTCTCTAGATTCTGAAAGACAATTTTATGAATGGTGGTCAATGGAATTCAAAGAATTTTTCAGACAATCCAACTCGTCTTTTTTGTTTTTCACGTGACGTTCCAATCGATTCATTTTACGCCTTTCTTTTGTTACTATCTGTACGTAAAGAGGAGAACTCTTTTGTTCAGTGAGTATGAATCGACTGAAACGTCACATAAATAATAAAAGATAAAAAAAAATTAAAAAGCTCTTTGAATGTTTTTGACTCTTCTCTAAATTATAGATAATATATATATCCAAAGCGGTCAATAGAATATTCCAAACTCTTTCTTTTTGTGATGAGCTTCATCTTGAAATGAGTGGATTTTTCCTTTCTCGGAGGTTGACGACTGTTCAACCCTTCAGTGCAGACCATTAAGATGAAAATGAAACTATTGGATCTTGCACTGCGTAATTACGTCTGAAGAGAAAAAAGATCAAGCACGCTAACATGCACACTAGTAAGAAAAATGGAATTTCAAGGACCCCCCTTACCATCGACAAAACTACTAGGATGGGGCACCCAGTGAGGAGCGAAATCACTAAAGTGTAATAGTCGGTCTGACTATTTTCTTAACCACCTCTACACTGATAGCAGTCGAATGGACCCTCATAGCTATATAGGTATACACACATTTATGTGTATAATGAATTAGTTCCCTAGAGGCCAGCAAAATACCAGAAGTATGAGAGATTCAATGAAGGTCAAATAAGCTTGCAGTAAGATTTACAATGTATGTGCACCAAGATAGATACATATTTGTGCGTACAGGTATCCCCCGGTTTACGAATATTTCGCCAATTTACTTTTATGAAAGATTGCAAACCACTGTAATTTCGTACTGTGTCTCGATTCATTTTGTCAATCCATGAGTAAAATGGGTCCTAAGATTTTAAGGAAACCTAAAAGAGTTCATAAGGCATCGCACTTCGTGTGAAGATAGAAGAGATGAAAGAAGAAAGTTAATTTGGCGTCTGGGAACGTTCAAGATCTTTACCGTGTGAATTACTGGTAAATTGTTTCTTGTCTTCGTTTCACGCCATTTGGGCTCACGAAAGTTTTTTTTTTCTCATAGGGACGCTCTGCACTCAAAGAGTGGGGAAACCTGTAAATTTGCATGACACTTTTCGTTGTGTGTATGACATCGTGCATAAGTGTGTGTGTATGTGCGTGTGTGTGTGGTAGCCTTCTCGCTCGTGTGTGTTTCCAGCTGCCCGCCCAACCCTCTTCCCTGTTTGTAATGGTGGAAAACACCGTGAACAAATACTGTCATACTTGTACGCCATTAGCGAACGGCTTTCCTACTTTTCTCGGCGGACAAGAATAAACATTAACCGTCACTTGTGTGTTTGTCTCTTGAAAAAATCTTCTCTACATAAACTCCCCAACCCCACCTTCCACTAATCTTCCTTCTCCTCATCTCCGTCTATTTCTTCTTCTTTTCTTCTTTCTCTTTGTTTTCATTTTCTCCTTCTCTGTGTCCTCCTTTCTCCCTCTATATCCCCTCTCTACTCCTTCTCTGTCTCCTCTCTTCTCCTTCTTTGTCTCCTCCCTTCTCCTTCTTTATCTCCTTCCTTCTCCCTCTTTGTCTTCTCCCTTCTCCTTCTTTGTCTTCTTTCTTCGCCTTCTTCGTCTCCTTCCTTCTCATTTTTGTTTCCCTCCTTCTTCTTTGTCTGATTCTTTCTTCCCCATTATTGCTCGCTTTTTCTTCCTCTTCGTCTGCCCTTTCTTCTCCTATGACTGCTACTTCATCTTTTTCATTTACTCTTTTTCTCTTCTTCTTCTTCTTCTTCAAAGTGTCATTCTTTTTCTTCACAAGCATACTTCCAATTTATCCTTTTTCACATTGCTTTTTCTTCTTCTTAGTCTGATTTTTCATCATCTTCTTTGTTTGCTTTTTCGCCTTTGTCTGCTTCTTCTTATTTGCTTTTGTGTGCTTTTTCTATTTTCTTATCCGCTTCTTCTTTTTCTTCTTCTGTATTTTCCTCTTATTTTCTTCTCTTTTGTCTGCTCCTTTTCCTTCATCTACCTTCACCTCTTCTTCATCGTTTTCTTCCTTCCTTTTTTTTGCTCTCTTCTTCTTCTGAAATCTAATTTCTTCTTCTCCTTCTCCTTCTTCTTCTTCTTCTTCTTCTTCTTCTTCTTTTTCTTCTTCTTCTTCCTCTTTTTCTTCTTCTTCTTCTTCCCACATTGACACCAAATGTATCATGCCATCTTTTCCTCTTGGTGTCTGAACTTTTCTTTCCCCGCTAATCTCGCTCCAATTTTCAAATCTTTCTGTCACAATATTCAAATCAAATTATCCCATTGTAGATCTTCGATGCCGAGTCCTTCATACCATTTATCAAAGCCAACGGGTTATTCGACGGCGCCCATCTCCTATGCAAACAACACAGCTTAAACTAGGTTACATGATACCAGAATGTACACACACACACATACGCACAACCAAGAAACATGCATTCAATAAAGAACGAGAAAAAGACCCTTCCAGCCAAACGAACTCGAGCAATACATTTAGTGCGAATTTCAGCAGTTATCAAGTGTGTGCCTCTTTTTTTCAAGAAAGGGATGCCCTTCCCTCCTAATCTCCCACCTTTCCTGCTAAAATGTAAATAATATCGTACCATCTCTCTCTCTCTCTCTCTCTCTCTCTATATATATATATATATATATATATATATATATATATTAATGCTCCTCTATTCAGGGTTGAGCATTCTTTAAGAGAGGTAACTCATCCATTGTAAGCTTATGCAATGCTCTTCCATAGGAATAGAGCACTCTGGTGGATGAGGAGTTTCTGCGTAAATGGATATATCGCTAAAATTCAGCCTTACTGACCACCCAGTTCTGTAGCCCAGAGGTAGGATATCGGCCTCCGATGTTAGGGTTTCAATTCTGCGTCGCGGTACTGGATGGGATAAAGTCTATAGCCACTCTGAAGAGATGTAATACATAGAAACAGCTATCTGTGGATGATACAATAATATATATATATATATATATATATATATATATATATATATATGAGTGGAAGAGAAACAGGACAGATTTACAAAGTTGGTCAACGATCGGAGAAGTAAGAAAGAATAGGTTTAGTGTGTCTTCCGTTAGAGTTCCAGTGGCTCAATCAGTTAGTGCAGACCGAGGCTACATAGATGCCCCCGTGATAATGAATGCAGTTTCAAATTCCACTCAAGGTCCATTTCTTTATTTTCCAATCGTTGCCATGCTGTAAATAATTCGTTTCGAGTGAAATTTAGTTCCTAAAACAGTTTTTTTTCTTATCCACATTGTCGGATAGTAGTATTACTTATCATATATACGCTCATGACTGTCCATGCGATGTCTCCTAAAGTTCTCTTGTTTTGATAGAATTCTGTTGAAGGGTGAACAATAGTTAGACCTGTACTCGTGATAAATGCACTCTTACATAGCCAACCAGGAAGTCAGCTAGCCAGATTCACTTGAAAACTAAAGAAACCTATGTTGACAGTTTTGGTTGGTGGATTCTAATACATGATTGAGCGACCCAGAGGATACGATGGTTTATGCGCACAGAAACTCCATTCTACACTATCAGTCACATCACATTGCAACACTGTGCTCAGAGAAAAAAGTATTTAGCAATTGTAATGATTGCATCTAGTGCTTGCCTCATTCAAGCATCCATTCCTTTGTGTTGTGTTAGCGATGACGTTTTTCAATGTAATGAAACGTTTATGTGATGAGAAGAGTTTGAACTTGTATTAAAGTTGTAGGGAACCATTTTCGAGAAATATCTAATTAAGTTAAAATGTATGGGTAGTTAGCATTTCTGTTGTAATATTCTTGAAATTTACGTCTTCAAAAATAGATTTGAAGTTTAAGATAGTTGCAATACAAGTTGTCAAAAATATGGTTACATCCATTTTTGAGACGCCCTATACTGATGTAATCTTCTTGAAATTTACGTCTTCAAAAATAGATTTTAAGTTTGAAATAGTTGCAATACAAGTTGTCAAAAAGATGGTTACATCCATTTTTGAGACGCCCTATAGAAAGCCCCCCCCCGACTCATTTGAAGCAAGATATCAAAAGAGTAAACTACCATACGTACTTATAAACAGAAAAAAAATGAGAAGAAGGAGAGATAGAATCAACTCTGAAAAATGGGATAAAACAGAATTTGGAAATAGAGAATAGAAACAAACCTCTTCACAAAGACACATGCAGATTCTTTAGTAGGGAAAACACCCTGTTTTTATACTGATAAGAACGAGTAAATTTAAAAAAAAAACCCAAACATTTCAAGATGGATTCTTTTTTGCTCCGCTCGACGCATTGATAAGTATTTAGAATCAAATGACACTTGATGTTCTTCCCTGTCGTTAAAATACTGAGCCAACACTTTTTTTTTCCTCTTTACTTAGTTTCGTACTTTATTTTTGTCTTCATCTTTTTTTCTGGCTTCTGCGACTATAAGAGCCGCCGAAGTGGTACTTAGCAGTTTCTGGTTAGTCATTTTCTTTTGCTTTCACTTTACTTATATATTTAGTTTATTTACCTTTTTTTTTTCTTTTTAGGTACGTTATTGAAAAGAAAGAAGTTGCTTGTCTAATGTTATCAGTGTTTTCACCTCGATTTCAGGGTTTCTTAAACCAGGGCTCTGTACCCCTGGAAAGAGAAACTACCGGGGAAGGCGAGGTTTGTAAAAACACTGGAATTTCAAAATAATACAAGCCAACGAAACGCAACTTGTAAACCTGACATACAGTTGGCAACACAGTGTAAATTAAAACGATCATTCCGTAAAATAAAACATCCTTGTTTTGCACTTGAATATCTGCGTTACTTCGACAACCTTCCATGTTTTTGACGTGGTTTATTTATTCAATTCTTCTAGTATAAACTAAATTTCGTGCAAGACTGTCAACTGAGAATAATACACCATCTTGGAAACTATGCCTAGAATTGAGTTACTTGTTGGAAGAGAGCTAAGTTCATCCATAATTAAAAGTGCAACATTAAATGAAATTGGTGACAAATACAACTAAAATAACTATCGTCTGCTCGTTGGCATCCATTCATTTTACATTATATTCTTCCCAAGGGTTCACGCCAATACAGCTTGACCAGGTACGCTGAAAGAAAAAGAAAAAGCTTGAGGAACCCTGCATTTTGCTACTTGTATTTTATGGATTCAAAAATGTCCAAGACACTGTAAAGTCGTCAATAAGATGACAGGGAACCGGTTCAAGGTGTTGGCAACGCAGGCAGTCACCCAGGGCGCCAAGTGCTAGGGGATGCCTGTCAAATACTCTCTGTTCTGATGTAATTATTGACGAAAGAAATTCTAATGATTGACAAGCTCATTTAAAACTGAAACATGGAACCTTACCAAGAGACTAACCCTCAAACTGTGATCCATGCAATACGCACGTAAGAGAATCATGCTCAACCTCACATGGAAAGATCTCAAGAGAGCACAGTATATAGGGAGGAAAACGGGAGTCAGAGACATCATAGAATCTATTAGAAAACTTAAATGGTAATGGGCAGGCCATGTTGCAAGAATGGAAGACAACCGATGGACATCACAACTCACAGTATGGATCCCCAGAGATCACATGTGCAACCGAGGTGGCAGAATACAAGATAGAGAGACTAACTAGACCAGTACAGAAAGTATTGGCCCCGTGACGCCCACAATAGAGTGGTGTGGTAAATCCTGATAAAGGTATATGTCCAACGACGGACGCTAAAACACTGATAATAATGAATTTGACACCTTGATATTTATTTAATCAGTACAGTATAGTACCTTTATGCATTCCTATGTAACATGTTTTCTCACTGTGAAACGTGAATAAATGATACATACTTTAAAAGGTGCCGAAGTTTAGCTTGCCTAGGGAAACAGGGACTCTGGGGCTGGCCCCGGCAGACAGGCCGTGGAAGACAGCAGCGAAAAGTGGCAGAAAATCCCGAAGTAAAACCCCGTTAAAAAAAATATTGATCAGAGATGTTTCCCATCTCAGATACAAATTTTATTCATTGAAGTCGTTACTGTCACTTTTTATTACGAACACCGGATACAAATGTATGCCGATAGGAATAATAAGATAAGACACATAGTGATATTGACTAATCGAGGCTTTGTCTGGTGTTAGGCATCATTAGCGAACCTGATTTAAACATAGCGTGTTAGACTGTCAGACAATTGCTGTCTTCATCAACATGGTCCAAACATCAGCGGCAAATCTCGTAAATCGTTGCTACATTCACAAATTGGATTCTCACAAGTTGACCTACGATATTGATCTTGTGCCAAACTTGACTTAGAGTAATATATATATATATATATATATATATATATATATATATATATATATATATATATATATATTTGTGTGTGTGTGTGTAGAAGTAGTCGAAATGTGACTCTGCTGTACCAAATGAGCTAACAACGCCTTTGGTTGGCAAGAGTTCGAAATAATGCACTTAAACCATCCATGTCTCTACTCAGCGGTCGAAGGGCGTAATTATTTACAAATGTGTGTGTGTATGTGTGTGTGTGCATGTTAGTGCATACTCCTTTTTTCCCAACGGTATATATATATATATATATATATATATATATATATATATTAGATTGAACAGATTATATCTGACAGAATGTGATGATTGTAGAGACAATTTATTAGGAAACACACTTCGTCCGGCACTGCAATTAACCGAGTTACAAATCGAGCAACCGACCACGTAACGGCGCTCTTATATATATATATATATATATAGAGAGAGAGAGAGAGAGAGAGAGAGAAAAAGAGATGGTTGCGTGACAAAGGGTAGTAAAATCATCTCGCAGACCATGGATACTCCATCTAATTCGATTAACTACTGCATGATGGGTCAGAGTCTAAGACTAGAATGAGAGAGACAGAAAGTAAATCTGAAAGAGAGAGAAACTAGGAGCGAGATAGACGCTTGCCATAGAATGGACTGTGAAGAATGTTCATTGCGAATTTAGTGAGATCGATTCCGACTGTGAATCTTTTTTAGTAAACCAAATAAATAATTACAGACAGACAAGATAACCCAGACAAAGAGGAAAAGAGTCTCAAATTAGACATATGTTTGAATGTTGATCGTGTAGGGTGAGCCAGGCGTGTCCCAGGTGAAGACTACTTCCGTGGGTGCTGCGGAAATTCGATCTCTCCAAAGGATTATGGCGAACATACATTAAAGAACACATCATCATATTTATGACTATATATATATATATATATATGTGTGTGTGTGTGTGTGTGTGTGAGTGTATGTATGCAGGCATTATACGTAGGCGTAGATATAATACTGCCGAATATGTATAAATATATATATACATATATACATATAAATATACATATCAGTGCACATGCACACACAGCCATACTCTCTCACTAACCACACCCTAATACATAAACATACACGCTCATGCACACAAACACATATATATACATATGGATATTTGTGTTGGCTACACCATCGAGTTGAACAGTTGCCGATATTGCAAAGGTCCAAATAACTGCTTTAACCCCAAATCCATTTTTTGTTCATTTATTGTCTAAATCTGCTCTATTTGTTTCTTTAAACGCGGACAATTATATCATTAAGGAACGGATATAAAATCCGACAAAAATAATTCGCAATTGTATCGTACTATTTTAAAACATTGTAGCACGGCAAATGTATCATTTGGCCTAATGATAGATTCGCTGAATAGAATGAATAATTGAAGAAAATGAGGCTGCTGCAGGAATTGAACCCTCGATCGATTGGGTCGCTACTTCAACGTAGCGTTACTCTTACAATTGAGCTAAATGGCCACCGGTGATACAAAGCCTGAAATAACTACTTTAACTCTGTTCATTCATTGTCTATATCTACTTCATTTGTTTCTTTCAACGCACACATATGAGAATTCATCAATAAGTTGATAAAGTGGCATGTAGTTGTCAGCTGAATATTGATCTGAAACTTTCTTTGTATGATGTTAGAGCTATGTGATACACTGATATATATATATATATATATATATATATATATATATATATATATATATATGAGCTGACATAGTAAGAGAACAAAAGTAACGAGGAAAGCTGCTCTCCTTTGACCATTTTTTAACTTTTGCTCTTTTGTTCAAGAGTATCTTCGAAGCCACTGACTGCTTTCCGCTTCTGCACTTAATTAAACAATTGGCTTAAGAATCGTTCTTTTCAGAACATCGCAAATGCAGGACAAATTCCAACTCACTCTCTAGCGAGAATTCTGGCTGTACGAATAAATGTATAAATGTATACTGCATGTATAAAATGCTTAATGCAACAGTATTCTAGCTTTATGGATAAGATCAGGCGAATCATTCTCACTCGTCCTATGTATTGGATTTTTTTAATACGTTTCATATATCCACATGTTTATAGCAAAACATTAGACGAAAGAAAATTGAACATGCTTTCATGATCATTATATTACGTATTATTAACTCATAGGATTGAATAACGCTAGAAGCTCCCGGTTCAATCACTGAAGTTGAACATCGTTGAGCCCGATCAATACTCAGATCAGCGAAGGCTTGGGAACATCAGCTTCCTACACGTACGCGTGTCGACTCTCAAATTAAATCAACCTTGTGTCACATTCTACCCCGGAGGAGGTAATTAAATAACTTCTCTTTATTTATAATGCAACAACAACAACAACAACAAAAAAGGCTCCAAAATTAAAAAAATCAAGTGGAAAAATATGATCCGTTAAGGAGTCAAGGGAGATAAGTTAATTCACAAAAATGAATCTGGTAAGGGGCTGAAGCGAGATAGACACGTGGGTGTTTAAATCTCAAGTAAGATCTAGGTCAAGGGTGTTGGACATCTTTAAAGATTTATCGTTTTAATCCCTTCGCTGGATACAGATGCGGCAATTGCAGGCCTAATCCATTCGGAGATAAACTCGATTATACCCCTCTACAGATACTAGGGTAAGTAGTTACAGAACAAATATAGCTCGGATAGCAACGTCATAGAACGTGGTTTTCTTTGATTTGATACAAGGTCCTTCTTCCCCCTATTCAAATTTATAACGTCACTGTGAAACCTTTTGGTTTTCGAAATGGTGTGTAGCGAATAAGTAGTCAACATTAATTCATGCGGTAAAAAATGTTGAGCGTCTCCAGACGCAAAATAACCCTATTTTATGTTCGCTGGTTCTACGCCGTTTATGCCGACTGTTCATCGGCTTCTAACATTGTAAAGTTCCTGATATCTACTGAGCTTTGCTCAATAAGGCACAAGGATACAAGGAGCACTGAGTGATTCGCAAGTTGACCGACTGCTCAGTATATCAGCTTCCAAGTTTGTAAGGCTTTTGATAGTAACCAAACTCAGCTTGGTATAGTACAAGGCCATTAATAAGGAGCACCAAGTGGCCTGATTGCTTGCCAACTTTTAAAATCAGCATTTGAAATCTTGGCTTTTTATTTTGGTTTGAGCCCTGAGGAGTGGCGCTAAAGTGGAAGACGCTACTATCTCGATCCCAAAGGAAGGCCTACCAGCCTTTTCTCCTTTTCAATCTAGAAATACCAGTCGAATAGTAGGGTTAGCTACTGAGTTTTGTCTCCTGTTCATTTGGTAAAGAGAACGTGTTACCTCAAAACCAAGCTGAAACCCTGTTTTAAAAGAATATAGTCTTTCATTACATCGAAAATATTGCTGAATTTCTAAGGTACACGAAAAAAAAACTTGAAACATATTACATAACTAAAAATACAATCATTTTTCAAACCCATCAATTTTACACAGATTGCTCAATCACAAAAATATATGCCTCGTAAAGAATATGTTTATATTTTTTCTTCTCTCTAACCTCTTTCTTTCTCTCTTTCTCTCTCTCACCCTATGTATGTATGTATGTATGTATGTATATATATATATATATATATATATATATATATATATATATATATATATATATATATAAAGAGAGAGAGAGAGAGAGAGAGAGAGGGGAGATTTGTGCGTATTAGAAGCCATCACCCAAAACTGTCGACATAAGTTTCTTCAGTTTTTAGGTTGGTCTGTCTGGTAGTGTATGTATACATGTATGTACGTATCATGCATAAAGGTCGTACCCATGGAGCTAGAGGGCTGAAAACTTGAACATTCACTTTATATGGAGCTGAAACATGGAACCTAACCAAAAGATCGACCCTCAATCTGAGAATCATGCAACGTGAACAGGAGAGAATCGTGCTCAACATTACACGTAGAGATCACAAGGAAGCACAGTATATTAGAGAAAAAAAGCAGGAGTCAGATATATCATAAAATCAAATTGAAAACCCCTCTATCGATGGGCTGGTCATGCTGCAAGAATGTTGGACAACCGATGGACATCAGGACTCACATCATGGGTCCCCAGAGATCATATGTAAAACTGTGGGCGGCAAAATATAAGATGGTATGATGGACTAGACAAGTTCAGAATTTATTGGCTCCGCGACGCCCACGAGAGTGAGATCTGGCGAATCCCGGGGGAAGTCTATGTCCAACGATGGACGCTAAAACGCTGGTGATGATGTCTAGAAAAAAACTCTTTGTTTACCCCCGCCCCCGACAGGTTTTTAGTGGGAGTTCAATTTACCATGTTACAACGTGATGCTTAATTCTCCCCTTAGTTCGCGTCTGGCAGAATTCAATCTTATTCTTTTTAACTACTTTAGTCATCACGGCTCAAAACAAGGCGATAATTCATTCATTGACCATGCCTTTTACCCAATTTTCAATTGATCAGTTCAACATGGCATTCAATCAAAAGACATTGGTCACATGATGGTTTCTTTTGAATGACTAACCAGACCTGCATGTATATCTATGTATCTATATCTCCCAGTCTGTTAATATCTCTCTATCTCTCTATCTCTATCTCTATCTCTTTCTCTATCTCTCTATCTCTCTCTCTCTCTATCAATCTATCCCAGTCTGTTGCTATCTATCTATCTATCTATCTATCTATGTATCTATGTATCTATCTATCTATCCAAGGAAGTTTTAGTGCGTCACCTTATCAATCCTTAATCCTGCTTAATCCATTTTTACGTTTCACAGCTAATCTAGATTTTCATAATCCTTCCCTCCAATCTAGCGGGCGATTTTCAAAGGCTTCTTAATCTTCAGACCGAATATATAGATTAAAAAGATGATGGGAGTCTGGCAAACCTTTAAAAAAAAAAGAAAAAGAAAAAAGTACTCTAAAAAGAAAAAAAAAAAGAACATGTCCCACGGTCGGTCGGTTTTACAACGTTAAAATGGCGCACCCGAAAACCTTATAACATCCTCGGCTTTGAGTGTTTTTCGCTTATCATATTTTTGAAAAACATCCTCTTTGAGCAGCTGGTGCCATTTCTGTTTTCAGTCTGTCTTGCAGGGTGGAACAAAAAGCCAAAATCCGGGAAGACAGGGGTAGCATTAAGTGGTATGGATCACCAACCAAAAGTAAGATCGCTCTAAAATTATCTGAAATTTGAAAAATGAAGCCCCCGTTATTTCCCAAATTAGTTTCCTTAAGAAAGTGCGAGTGGCATGGAGGCCGACCTTGTAGACAATGGAATCGGCAGGTCAAGTTCAAACTCCGGTCGAGGCTGCTTATGTTTTTTGTTTGCACTGATGACTTTAGGTAAGGCATGAATCCAGCTCATCTCCCCACCTTCTTATTTTGGTGAAATAGCAAGGCAGACTGGGCTCTCCAACCAGTCTAGAAGGACAATTCTGATTAAACAAATGAGTGGAGCCCCTTCAATTTTTACTCCATTCCTACAGCCCCTATAACCGAACTAATGCCTAACATTTCATGCACCGCATTCATATTGACTACATCAGCGAGTCTGAGTGGGGGATTCAATCGACTAGGCATTCCAGGATCCCCATAAGCTTCGCCGAGGCTCGAGCCCCAGAGAAGTCATTTCAATGTCGTTCGAGACAGGAAGCATCCACGAGTATGTTGCACATTCTCGAGTCACAAAGTTCTTTTGATCCTTCAGATACAACCATATGTCGACTTATGCACGACCAGCTTACGATCAATCGCATATAGGTCCTCTAAAAGCTCGACTCATTAAGTGCGGACGACGGGAATTTCAGTCATTGCAGTTCTATGGCTCAACTGCAAATGGCGGAAATTTCCTTCAGACATGCATATACAACTATCATCATCATCATCATCATCACCATCAGTCTTTTATCATCCGTCGTTGGACATAGACCTTCCCCAGGATCCGCCATATTTCTCTATTATGGGCGTCGCAGAGCTAATATTTTCTGAATTTGTCTAGTTTATCTCTATTTGTTATATTCTGTCGGCCTAGGTTTCGCATGTGATCTCTAGGGATCCATGTTGTGAGTCGTGATGTCCACCGATTGTTACCCATTCTTGCAACATGACCTGCCCATTGCCATTTAAGATTTCTAATAGATCGTATGATGTCTCAGACTTCTATTTTCTTCCTGATATACTGTGTTTTCTTGTGATCTCTCCATGTGAGGTTGAGCATCATTCTCTCATGTGTGAATTGCATGTTTCTCATTTTGAAGGTCTTTCTCTTAGTTAGGTTCCATGTTTCAGCTCCATAAATGATTATCGGGAGAATGCATTGGTTGTATACTCTTCTTTTTGAATTATTGGGATCGTTTTGTTTTTGAAGGTTGAACTTGCTCTTCCGAAAGCTTGCCATGATTTTTCGTTTGATTTCTTCCTCTTTCGTAGGTTTCATAGAGATTCGTTGTCCTAGGTAGATGTAGTGATCTACTTTCCCCAGTTTTGCATCTTTGATTTTGACATTTATGTCCTTATTCTCAATTTGATTGTTGCACATGATTTTTGTTTTACTGAACTTCATGTGTAAGCCAACTTTTTTGCTTTCTCCGTTTAGTTCGTTCGTTCAGCATTAGTTGGAAATTGTGAAGGTTTTCTGCGAAAAGGACGATGTCGTTTATAGCCGACTGTAAATGATGAAAAAATTCAGCATGTTATTGTTAGCTCGCTAAAGATATCGCCACGTATACGTTATGTTTCTTTCAAGTTCCCCAGACGAAGAGCTTCAAGGACGAAACCAACAACTACCCGCCTAAAGCATTGTAGCACATCAACCCATCCGCTGAAGCTGACACACCTGGTTCACCCCCTCCCTTAAACATCCGACACGTACCATCCTAAATTTTTGATCCTCGGACGACCGGATGGACACGACCCAGGGGTGTACCTAGCACCTGCTGGTTTGATGTTGTCACCCAAGACCCCAGAACGTGCAGCGTCCCTTTGGCACAGGCGTTAGATATATATCGGGAAGAAAAGTACTCGCGAACCTGGTTGGCTCTTCGTACCAAGACATGCATAAGGATTTATAGTAGTAGTAGTAGTAGTAGTAGTAGTAGTAGTGGTAGTGGTAGTAGTAGAAGAAGAAGAAGAAGAAGAAGAAGAAGAAGAAGAAGAAGAAGAAGACAGGAAAGGTAAAAAGGGAAAGACACCTTACTGGATTTGATTAATTTCATTGAAAGAAATGTAATGGATGACACTAGTTAGTTTCTCCCCCAAAAGCGGAAAGATGATATGCCATGGTATCTTATGTTGTGCTGTGTGTACATTTCGCTTCACTCAGTAATGATTGACTTATGCTCAGGTCAAGTCGCGTCCATTTCATCTGGACGTAACCCGGACGTAAGTCGAACTTATTGCAGCATTTAGAGATCAAGATGGCTACGAATCCACAACAGGGAAGATGCTGCATGACAAGTCCTTCCCTTCTCATTAGAGACCATCTTCCAAAAGTATCACCAAAATTGTCAAAGTAGGTTTCCGCAGTTTTCAAGTTAGTCTGACTCGCTAGTATAGTATGCATGAATCACGCTTATCACGTCTAGAGAAACTTTTTCCTTTCCAAATTCAGCCATAAGTATTTTTTAGTTTAGGTTCGATTTTCGATGCAAGTTTCAACCAAATATATCCATTACTTTGTGTCCATGGGCATTCATGTTTGTTTTTTGAAAATTCAGACTTTTATTTTAGTGATCACTGCCCAACAAAAAGTGAAAGAAGTAACTTATTGATTGATCACCTCCTTTTTTTAGTTTCTTTTAATTGATCTCCACCAACACAGCATGTTACAAAAAAGACGTTGGTTATGAGACAGGCTCTATTGAGTGACTAACCTGACCTGTTTTTTCTTTAAAATAATTGCATATTTGAATGATTGTATCTCAGAAGAAAAAAAAGGTTTTGCCCAACCTAAATTGTTCCAACAAAACTTTGTTTCTGTCCCAGGCTGTCAGTAAAGTTACGTGCATGTTTTACTAATAGTTAATTTTCTTTTCTTTGGTTGAGGAGTGTCCGTCAAAGTTCATTGGCCCTTCCTACAGTAAGCCAAGTTGCATCATCAACAGGAAGTAACCTTGTGCCTAATCTGCATTAGTTGAACGAATTCATAAAAAAACTCGGTTTAGCTCTTCTGAGTCATATGGGCCTGAACAGCGGGGTGTCATCGTAGGCCAGTTGGCCTGGAGTCTATAATATTGGAGTGGTAAATATCCCTAGTATAGGAAAAAACTATTGTATCGTAAAGTCTTTTTAGAGTATTGTAATCCATTGTTTTATGTACATTTTGAATAAAATTACTTTTCATTTCGTTTTTTTTTCTGTAAATTGGTCTAGTTCTTCTAAAATACTTTGTTACTTGTAAGTACATTATGTATTTTAGATTATATTTCCATACAAATTATATATATATATATATATATATATATATATATATATATATATATATATATGTGTGTGTGTGTGTGCATATATGTATACTTTTGCATATGTATATGTATGCATATGTAAACACATATGCATATATATGTATAAATGTATATGTATGCATATATATTTATATAATCATATGTATATACGTATATGTATAAGTATATATTCATGTGTATATACGTGTATATATATACGTATATTTCTGTACACACACATATCTAAATATATATATATATATATGATTATAAATCACGTATTGTATTGAAACACTTATTTGAAATTTTTTTTATTACATGGGGAATATCTCATTTTACCAAGACAAAATAGATAGAATAAACAAGTACAGAAATTGGAGTAGCAGGAATCGATCCTGCAACTGATAGGGTAGCTGCTACATCGTAGTGTTCCACATACTACTGAGTCCCATTGAAAGACCCAAATAATCATTTTAGCCCCAAATTCTTATTTTGTTATATATATATATATATATATATATATATATATATATATATGAAGGGAAAACTTGCTGAACAGGTGTCAAATCTCAAGGAAACCACGTTTCGATATGGATATACATATGTATATATATGGGTGTGCATATAGATGAATACATGTTTGTTTAGTGCAAGTAAAGTGATCCAATAGAATGTTGATGAATACAACAATTCGACAGTGAAGAGGAAAACTTCAAAGAAAGCAGGTGTTACACCACAAAATTTTTTGCTATCCCGTAGACTTGCTTTTATGCATTTCGACAGGTGCCAACCATCTTTTCAGAAGGTTACTTCCAGCTGTACTGACGGAAGTTTACTGTTTATATATTTGATACCTAATAATAAAACATGACAATAAAGTGTAAATAAATTTGTTTATATATGTGTAAAAATATACATATTTATATATATATATGTGCAAAAACATGTATTTATATGTACATGTAAATTTATGAATATCTCTGTAGATATATATGCGCATGTATATTTGTATGTGCATATATATATATATATATATATACATTTATGTATGTATATACATTTATATGTTTATACATATATATGTATATTTATAGAGGTGTATTCATTTATATATATTCATAGATATGTATATATAATTATATGTATATATGTATATATATGTATATGTGTATACATATGTGTGTGTATTTGCATATATATGTATATACATGTTTATATATCCATATATATGTTTATATATAAATGCATGTCTATATGTATACGTATATGAGATTTATGTATGTATATATATATATCTATAGATTCAT